>JAESUZ010000618.1:0-600000 GCA_017311185.1 Proteles cristata cristata
CACCGTACAGAATGATTTCAGCTATTATAGAAGAACATTGAGTCTTATGAGGATTAATAGCCTTCCACCAGAAGGAGAAAATGAAGTAAATAATGAATTAGCAAATTGAATGTCTTTTTTTTTTATGCTGAGGCAACCCCAATGCTGAAAACCTGATGTGACGCCACAACGAAATTTGCATCAGAGAATAAAAATTTACCAATAGAAAATACCACAAGTTGTCTAAGCACCATGCAAGTGTGTGCAGTCTCATGCTCGAAACACCGGAATACAGAAGCAGATTTATAAATGAAGAGACGGTGTCGTGCTGCTTGAGGATAATGGTGGGTGTCATAATACTCTGACCACGCACATCCAGTGGAAGCATTTGCCAAAACTTCTAAAATGGATATGAAAGGTGGTATCAAAGTTCTTAAGGACCAACTTTCCAATAGTTTAGAAGGTCTTCTAAATGTTCTGAGGTACACAACACAACATTTGAGTGATGAGACTATCCCCAGGCAAACCAATACATGCTGCAATTAGCAGCTCTGGGGCAGGTGCCTATTGTGGACAGAAGACAGTATTCTGCAGTTGCTGAGAATGAACAGTTTTTAGTGATTGCAATTGCTATCTCATGTACTCCTGCTTTTTAGTCATTTTCTCTGTTCCTCTTCCCTCTTTTAAAATCATGTTCTCATTCTCAAGACTTCTTTTCGGTGCCAAAATCAGTAACGTTGTACTCTGAAGGGACATTGTGCTTCAAATGGGCCATCTAAGGCAGCTAATTATGCATCACATTGGGGTCTCTACTGAGAAAAATACTGTGACTTGAACTAAATATTTTTAAATGTGGATTTTTTTTAAAAACTAACATTTAATATTGCTTCTCCTGCATGGCAAAACTGCCTATTCTGCTATTTAAAAACCTTCAATGACTTTATTTTATACAGCTGCTTTTTTCAGATACAGCCAAACTGAAAATGTTTAAATTAACTGTGATGTACAAATGGTACCCAACACAAAAATTTTTAAAAATTAGTAAGACTTTTAAGGTTGTAAGTTTGCATTTTTACTTTTTTGGTAAGGATATGTTGTGTGTTTAACGTTTATTAACTAAGGTTAAAAACTGTGATGTGTGCATAGAATATTACATATGCATGTTCATGTTTAAAGAATGGCTATTGATGATAAAATAAAAATCAGCGTTCTTTTTTTCTAAAATAAATAAATAATCAAATAAGTTATTTGAGGGAGTGTTAGTATAAATGGTAATGTGTAAATTTCTTGTTCATTAATAGTACATAGAAAAGTAATTGACTTTCAATATTTTTCAATATTTGAATATTTTTTCAATATTAACTTTCTATTATGTAACCTTGCAATAATCACTTATTAGTTCTGGGAGAATTTCTTTTTTGTCAATTGGTTTGTGTTTTCTACATAGATGATTATGTCTTCTGTGAAAGCATTTTATTTCTTTCTGCCTAATCAGCATACCTTTTATCTCTTTTTCTTGTCCTACTGCGTTAGCTAGGGCTTGATGTTGGAAACAAGTGGCGAGATGGGACATCCTTGCCTCATTCTTGATTTTAGTGGGCAAGTTTCTATTTCTCATCATTAAATATAATGTTAGCTGTAGGTTTTGTGGATGATCTTTATCAAGTTGAGGAAGTTTCTATTCCTAATTTACCAAGAGTTAGTTTTTAAATCATGAATAGGTACTGGCTTTTGTCACATGCTTTTCATGCATAATATAATGTCTAGCTCTTCTTTAGGCTGTTGATGTGATGGGTTACATTAATTGATTTCCAATGTTGAGCCAGCCTTGCATTCCCAGGATAAATTCCACTTGGTTGTAGTAAATAAATCTTTTTAACATTGTTGAATCCACTTGCTAATATTTTGTCTAGGATTTTTGCATCTATGTTCATGAGATACATTGGTCTCTAGGTTTCTTTTTTGTAATGCCTTTGTCTGGTTTTAGTATTACCAAATAAGTTAAGAAACCTCTGTTTCTATCCTCTGGAAGAGATTGTAGAGAATTGGTATAATTTCTTCCTTAAAGGTTTGGTAGAATTCACCAATGAACTCTTCTGGGCCTGATATATTCTGTGTTGGAATTTTAATAACTATTGTTTTAACTTCTTTAATAGATATACACCTATTTGTATTGTCTATTTATTCTCATATGAGTTTTGGAAGATTGTGTCTTTCAAGAAAGACTTCATCTAGGGTATCAAATGTGTGGGATTAGAATTGTTCATAATATTCCTTTATGTCCATGGAATCTGTAGTGATATATCCTTTTTCATTTTTGATATACATAATTTGTATCTTCTCTTTCTTATTTTTAGTTAGCCTACAGAAAATCTTATTGATTTTATTAATATTTCCAAATTATCAACTTTAGTTTTGCTGATTTTTTCTATTGACTTCTTGTTTCTAATTTCATTGATTTCTGTTCTAATTTTTATTATTTCTTTTATTCTTCTTAATGAAGAGCACTGAATTTTCTCTCCTTTTTTAAATTTCCTAAGGAGGAAACTTGGATTATTGATTTTTTTTTTATCTTTCTTCTTTTCTTTTTATACATTCAATGCTATAATTTCCCTCCAGGTGCTGCTTTTGTTACATCCCACAAATTTTGATAAGTTGTATTTTCATTTTCATCTAGTTCAAAATATATTCAATTTTTAAATATCTTCTTGACATATGTTATTTAGAAGTGTATTGCTTAACCTTCAAGTACTTTTTGTTTTTCCATATATCTCTTTGTTTTTAGTTTCTACTTTAATTCTGTTGAGGTCTGAGAGCAGACATGGTATGATTTATATTCTTTTAAATTTTTTAAGCTGATCTTGATGCCCAGAATGTGGTGTAGTTTGGTAAATGTTCCACTTGAACTGAAGAAGAATATGCATTCTGTTCTTGTTAAATGAAGTTATTTATAGATGTCAATTATATCTGGTTAATTCATGGTGTCGTTGAGTCCTACTATGCCTTTACTGATTTTTTACTTGCTGGGTATGTTCCATTTCTGATAGAGGGATATTAAAGTCACCTCTAATAATGGATTCATCTTATTTTTTAAGTCCTATCAGTTTTTGTCCCATACATTTTGATGCTCTGTTGTTAGATGCATACACATTAAAAATTGTTATGTCATCTTGGAGAATTAACTCCTTTATTATTGTGCCATGCCCTTCTTTATGCCTGACAACTTTCTTCATTGTGAGGTCCACTGTATCTGAAATTAATACTGATATTCAACCTTCTTTTTATTAGTGTTGACATGGTATATCTTTCCCCATTTACTTTTCATTTTATGTATCTTTATATTTGAAGTGGGTTTCTTATAGACAATATATAATTGGGTATTGTTTTTTGGTTCACTCTGATAATCTCTGTCCATTGTAAAGGAGCAGCTGTAATTAGGTCTTTAATATTGTGGGGGAGAGAAAGTGTTTTGTACTTTTCTGATTTGGTTTCATTCTTTTGATGAGCTCGTGTCTTTGAACTTGAAACCTTACAAATGCTTCTCAGTCCCATTCTTCCCCCTTAGGTGGTACAAGAGGGCTAGAGTGGCTGGAGTATTTTCCTTCCCTCCCCCCCCCCCCATTGACTGGGCTCTGATAAAACCCCGATAGTTTAGGCTTTGTTAAAATGGTTTTTTGTTTCTTTGTTTCTGCTTTTGTTTTTGTTTTTAGTGTAGTCTTTGTTTAAAAAGAACAGAGTACTCTGGCATATTTCAAAATGGTTCTTTTTCTCCTCCCTCTGCTGAAAGCATGAGGATATTTTTCTCCAATATTTACTGTGAGAACTTGTTTGAGCTTTTAGAGGTAAACTCACAAAAGTATGGAGGCCCCCATGACTGGGACTTCCTGGAGTCTTTAAGAACTTTACACACTGAGCCCCCAGAAATATGTCAGTTATAGTTCAGGTTTTCCTAACTGGGTACTGGTTCCCAAGGAAGTTTCTGCTCTAGTAAGCTATGATTCTCTGTATTCGCTTCTGTCTCACTAACTTTAGGGACTTCAGTTTGCCATGTGGCCTCATTTTTCTGACAGATCTTAGAAGTTATTGCTTTTTCAATCTGTTTAGCTTTTTACTTGTTATTGGAGCATAGTAACAGCTTTCAATCTCTCTACATGCTAGACCAGAAACAGAAAGTCTAAAAGTTCTTTTAAAAATATATTTATTTGGATTAAAAAAAGTGAGTCTAAGTAAAATGACAACATTATTAAACAATAATACAATTTATATTCTAATAGCTTTAGTTTGGGAAACACTTCTGTGGTCTGTGGTGGGTGGAGGCAGAAACAATCTCCTTGTTTATTTTAGCTCTCTAGACTAATAATCACTCCAGGACACACATGTAGTTCCCTAACTACAAAAAATCCACACGCATGCTCCAGTGACCATCTGTCCCTGAAACAAAAGGTGTGCACAGCAGAGAGCCCCCACCTTGTCAGCTGTGATTTATGAGCTCCTGTGTTTGGAGGAGCTGCTCAGCCAGGCTGTGCTGACTCAGCACCCCAAGGGCAGCCTGTCCTGGCATTCTAACCTCTCCTGTGGAGCACGTGATGGCGTATTACTGTCCAGACCTGGAACCCTAAAAGTGCTCTACTTCTCATTCCCTGCCTACTTCACACCCAGCATTTCCTCCTTTTTCCTCATTTCTCTGGAGGAGACACCATCCCCTCCAAGCCCATTTCACACAGCTTCCTTACCTCCAGCTAGTTCAGTATGACCAACCTTGGTTCTCCTTCTACAATCATGAGGATTATCTAAGTACCATAGTCAATATCCACTTCCCTTATGAGGCCTCTGCCCACCATATCTCCCCTCACACTTGCGGGACTCTGTTCTAGAAGAGTAGAAAGAGAGGACCATGAGTCAAAAGACACGGGTGCAATCCTCATTCTCTACTAAAATTGTGTGTGTGTGTGTGTGTGTGTGTGTGTGTGTGTGTGTGTGTGTGATGGGGAGGGGAGAAAGAGGGAGGGAGAAACAGAGAAAGTGAGAGTACTTGGCCAAAACTAATAGTCCCAAAACATCTTCTCCAGTGATCCCCTAGAATTGTAGGCTGTCCTGAATCAAACGCTATTTAACCTGTTTACAGCCCTATTTGGCAAATATCCCACTGTGTACTTTTGATGAAGGGTAGTTCCTCTGCCCACCTCCTGCCATGGAAACAAAGATGCCCAGTCCTTTCTCTGTCTTCCCTCTACCTCCCATCCTAGCCAGGGGATAGGCAGCTGATGTAAGCTCAGTCAGTCAGTCAGCTGCCCTTTTCTATGACCTTGATCGATTGGTAAAAACTGGAAGTACCATCTGGAGGTGTTATCCTTGCCCATGCAGGTAGGAGTGTGGGCCAGACAGGTCCTACTGCATGACCTTGGTTCCCAGTCACCCCCAAGCCTGGTCCTGTGACTTCCATGATTCTTTGAATCCCCAATATCTTTTTATTAAGTTCCCTTTTTGTCTAAAAAAGCCAATCTGTTTCTGTTTTGTTTTGTTTTGTTTGTTTGTTTGCAGCTAACCATCCGACTGGTACAGCCTCTGCCTGAAAAACAAGAAAAATGATATCTACCTAAAAGGGATTTTGTGATGATTAAATGAGGAAGTATGTTGTATTCCTATCTTAGTGCCTGGAATATAAGAGCTAAGTTTACGAAAAGCTTAGTATTATTAAGCCCTGAAAGAAGCAGTAAACAATCTTAGCTCCTAGCATCCTCACAACAATCCCATGAAGGCACTACCATTTTGCAAAGGTAGAAACTGAGGCATGAGGAAGTTAGGTAAGTTTTTAAGGCCATCCTGTTATAAGATGCAGAACTGGGTTTTGTTTCCAGGTCTTCCTAGTATTAGAAATGTTTATAAACTCTCCTCCTTCCTCGTTTCTATATCCTCCTGTCCAGCTCAGCTTTGAGGACAATCAATGTGTGGTTGGAAGTAAAATTAAAAGTAATTGTAAGGACTATGAATCCAGGACACAGCCCTCAGAGTAAGGTACCACAGGCATTCCTACTAACTTGGAGAGTAACACCTCTGGTAGGATGAATAGTGCTTTCCTCATTCTCCTACCTTAAAATATCTCCTGGGGCAAAACTCAGCCCAGGAACGCAGCCAGTTTTGCGTTGGGTTCATAGGTTATGAACTTCTTGAAAATGTAACTCAGGTGAGAGTGCACAGGTCACAATAATTCACAAAGTGTAGATCACCTGGAGTTCCCTGCAACAGTTTTGAAGGTTGATGGGACATTTCCATGGGAGAGAGCTGGGGAAGAGGAAGAAGTGGGGAAGGGAGGGAATAAAGAGGGTGGGCAGAGGCTGCAGACCCCACTAACCACAGAAGGCAGCTGTCCTCTGAGATATCCCACCTCAGTTCTGCAACATCCCTAGAGTCTGTAGAAGCCCCTCCAATAGCCCCTCCAGGTCCTGGAAATTCCAGTACTTTTGTCGTATCTGCCTTTGTATTGGCTAGAACTCCTTCAGCTGCAACAGACAACTTAAAACTACCTTTTGAGGGGTACCTGAGTGGCTCAGTCAGTTAAGTATCTGACTTTTGATTTTAGCTCAGGTCATGTTCTCATGGTTCATGAGTTTGAGCCCCACATCAGGCTCTGGGCTGACAGTGTGGAGCCTGCTTGGGATTCTCTGTCTCCCGCCCTCCTGGCTCCTTCCTGACTTGCTCTCTCTCAAAAGTAATAAACATTTTAAAAATCTTTAAAAAAATTACCTTTTAAAAGATGAATCCACATGCCTGACAACTAGGCAGGACAGGAGATCAGCTGCCATTAGTCACAACTGGAGGTAGTTGCTCATCAAGGTTGTGTCGTCAAGACTGCCTTTCCCCATTGCTTGATTTTGCCTTCCTATATTGGCTTCTTGCCCCTTAACTCCCCTTGATGGCAAACATAGCCCCCATCAGCTCCTGGCCCACTTTCTCCAGCTTAGCAGTCATAGTGAAGGAGAGCACTTCTATAATCCCCAAAGAAAGTCCTAGGCCTGATTCTTACAAGTATGATTGGATCAAGTGCAGACTGCTGAGCCAATCACTGTGGTAAGAGGCATGAACTGCACTGATTGGCCATTCCTGGGAAAGATTCCAGGAGCAGGGTGGGGTCAGTCCTGCCCAGACTGTGGGAACTCCACCTGGAGTAGATGTCCATTACTATTTCTAGCAGGGCCTTTCTGCTACTGAAAAAAAAATAGGACTGGCGTTCTCTCCACTTACTCGATCTGAAATCTGCTGGAATTTGGAGGAAGGGAGGTGAGCATAGGACCCATATAAGAATTTTCACAGTGGTCCATTTTTTCCCTGTGTTTTATTTATTTTTTTAATTAAAAATTTTTTTAAATGTTTTGTTTATTTCTGAGAGAGAGAGAGAGAGAGACAGCACGAGTGAGCAGGGGAGGGTCAGAGAGAGAGGGAGACACAGAATCTGAAACAGGCTCCAGGCTCTGAGCTGTCAGCACAGAGCCCCATGTGGGGCTCGAACCCACGAACCACGAGATCATGACCTGAGCTGAAGTCGGACGCTTAACCTACTGAGCCACCCAGGTGCCCCTCCTGTGTTTTAAACTGAGGTATAATTGACATAAAACATTATATTGGTTTCAGAGATACAACATAATAATTCAATATTGTATACATTGCAAAATGATCACAATAAGTCTAGTTAATATCCATCACTATACATAGTTATGGAATTTGTATGTGATGAGAACTTTTAAGATTTATTCTCTTGGCAACTTTCAAATATGTAATAAACTATTAACTATGTCACCATGCCGTATATTACATCTTTATGACTTATTTTATAAATGTAACTTTGCACCTTTTGATCCCTGCCCCTCAAGTAGTTTCCCCCCTCTGAATACTCCTTTTATTAATTTATTTATTAATGACATACTTTTCCTGTTTTACAGATGTGCTATTCTCTCTCTTCTCAGGAATTTTCTTCTCCATGCAGAGGCTTTATTTCCTCAAAAATTTCTTTTTAAATTTTAATTTTAGTTAGCAGATAGTGTAATATTATTTTCAGGTGTACAATATAGTGATTCAACCCTTCCATACAACACCCAGTGCTCATCACAGGAAGTGCCCTCTTTAATCCCCATCACCTATTTTAAGTAGCCCCACCTCCCTTCTGGTAACTGTCAGTTTGTTCTCCATATTGAAGAGTCTGTTTTTTTCTTTGTCTCTTTTTGTTTGTTTGTTTGGTTGGTTTCTTAAATTCCACATATGGGTGAAGTCATGTGGTATTTGTATTGCTTTAACTGACTTATTTCACTTAGCATTACACTCTAATTCCATGCATGCCATTGCACCTAGTGGCCCATTTTTTGCTTCAGAAGTCTCTCCATATGGTCTGAGGATCAACGCTGCCCTTTTCTTTGTGTCTCTTCTTTTTGCCCCCTGTGACGTACACATAGTAGATGCTCAGAAAAACTTGTTGAATTTGATGGTAGAATATTGAGAGAAGAAAGCAAAGGGAGCAGTCCATACCAAGCCACTTCCAGCTCCTTGTAGTCAGAACAGAGTAGTCACTTCTCTCTTAGTCCCAGGACAAGTCTGTTGTCATGTTGTCATGGCCACTTTTCCTACCCAATCCATGTTGTCAGATACTATGGAATGGAGAGTAGCAGGAGACAGAGAAGAGCAGGTGCTGCTCTGTCCAGAGGAACTGAGAGCAGACATGTTGTACCATTCAGAGAAGTGATCAAATCTAAGGCACTGCCACTCCCCCTCCCCCCACCCCCCCTGCAAGGCCCTGGGCTATAGAGCTGGCTGCAAATGTTAATTGGGCACAACTTAACTTTATATGACTGCAATAGTGCTGTTGTAATAATCCATAAAGTGCAGAATGTGCATCAGATGCAACTTTACTGTGTAAAAGCTGTATCTTAATCATATTAATTGAAGTTTCAGAGCAGATGGGTTTCCTTTTCAAGCCACATTTTATTACATTTCATTAGCATCATGTTAACGGCAGCACAATAGCAGAAACTCCAGACATTAAAACAATTTTCTGATGGCTCAACTACATTTTCTGTGCCGTTAACTCAAATGTCCTGGTTAGTCAGGACTTCTCTGCTGGTTGAAATGTGCCCTCTTTTTGTATGTCTACAGAAATTCCTGAAGCATAGGAAAAATCCAAGTTACAATATTTGGAATGATTTTTACCAAGTTCATAGTTTTTTTGGCCTACAAAGGATCTTGCTATAGAAACATGGCTGTTCCTAGACCTCAAATTGTTCCTTCCTTCCTTCCTTCCTTCCTTCCTTCCTTCCTTCCTTCCTTCCTTCTTTCCTTCCTTCTTTCCTTCCTTCCTTCCTTCCTTCCTTCTTTCCTTCCTTCCTTCTTTCCTTCCTCCTTCCTTCCTTCCTTCCTTCCTTCCTTCCTTCCTTCTTTCTTTCTTTCCTTCCTTCCTTCTTTCCTTCCTGCTTTCCTTCCCTGCTTATTCCAAAATGGATTTGAAGTGATTTATGAAACATATACAATAGAATAAAAATAAGTAAGATCAGCATAAAGGGATATTTGAATTTAAATTCTGACTCCATCATTTCTTCATTGTGTGACCTTAGACAAGTGACTTTTTTTGAGAGAGAGCAAGAGAGAGAGAGAGCACATAGATGGGGAGGGGCAGAGAGAAGGAGGGACAGAATCTTAAGCAGCTCCATGGAGCCTGATAAAGGGCTCTATCTCAAGACTGTGGGATCATGACCAGAGCTGAAATCAAGAGTCTGATACTCAACTGATTGAGCCACCCAGGTGCCCCATGACTTTGCTTTTCTGAGCCAGTTTCCTCTTCTGTAAAATGATGTCAGAGTCCGCTCCTCATGCAGTTGGTGTGAAGGTCACATGTAAGATGCTGGGTGGTCTATGCAGCTGGTGTCGGAGAAGTAGAGAGGGAGGCAGTGGTCAGCTCAGGCAAACATGTAAGGTCCAAGTAAGACCTGCTTTGTCCTCAGGGAGGAAAGGGACCACTGAAAGATTGCCAGTAGAACACAGAGGGGACCCTGGTCTGGCTTACATTGTAAAAGATATGTCGGGGGTGCCTGGGTGGCTCAGTTGGTTGAGCATCTGACTCTTGGTTTCAGCTCAGGTCATGATCACATGGTTTTGTGGGTTCAAGCCTCTGTCAGCACACACCCTGCTTGAGATTCTCTCCTTCTTTATCTGACCCTCCCCTACTCATGCTGTCTCTGCCTCTTCCTAAATTAACTTTAAAAATAAATAAATAAAAAATAAAAGAGTTGCTTTATGCCACTAAATTTTTAAAGATGTGTCTTATTGTTGTGTGGGGAGCAGACCATAGGGACAAAGGTAGAAGGGACCAGTGAGGAGGCTGTTGTGAAAGATGCACTCAAACTAGTGAGAAGGCCATGGTGCGACCCATTTGGAAGGGGAAGCTGAGGGGGTTTACTGAGTGACTGGATGGGGATGTGACAGACAGATGAGCCTAGAGGGATTAGGGGATGAAAGCGCACCTGTGAATGCTCCTCGCCAGGCCCATCAGAGCCCTGAGGGGCAGGGATCACACCCTCTGCCCCACCATCTGCTTTGTTAGCAGGAAGGATTCAACCTTGGCTTGTGAGGAGCAGGGCTGGAATCACACCAGCGGTGTCAGAGAACAAGGTACTGGGGGGCTCTCATGGACTGAAGGGATCACGCTCTGGTACCTTGACTGTATATATTGCTTTTCATATTCTGTAAAGTGCTTTCACATAGTTTAACACAGCTTTCTTTCCAGGCCAATCTGGCTCATTGGAGCATTAAGTTATCCCATTTCACAGATAAGCAAACTGAAACGTGGAGAAGGTGAGTGACACACCTAAGGGTGTATGCTTAGCTGTTGACTATGTGAGAACAACTTAAATAACATCATGATAACTTCCTAATGAATAAGGGTATCAAGATATTCTGATTTTATGAAAAGATACTTCTGTAAAATCTAATAATAAAGCTTGAAGTGTTTAAATTTAAATGTTTAAAATATTTAAAATATAATAAATAAATTCTTCCCTCTCCATTTGTCTAATGATTTGGGGATATAATTTCCTAAATAAGAAACTAAATGGAGCTGATGTTTGATCTACTTTTGTAAAACCATACATATTATATAGATTTTCTCAGTTAACAGTCGTAGGGACCCCAAGAATAAGCATTCTTACCCTCTTTTACTGTTACAGTTTTGGAGGCACCTGGGGCTGTCAAATAGCTTGTATTCTGTATGATGCCTGGTTCTCTCACTCAGTGGAATAGTCTTTATCAAAAGCTGAGCTGGGAAGCAGTTTGCACACCACGTACCTTCCATTCAGAAGGGATATCACATCAGGGCTATTCCTCCAGGAACCTTTTAATGTCAACCCCAAATATGGATGTCAAAACATACCACCCTCTGGGGAGGCTGCAGCCACCTCAAGACTGCATGTTTAAATGACTAAAACAGAAAAATACAGCTCTTGTATTTATGACAAAAAGCCAAGAGGTTTCAACTTGGCAGAGCCGTGTATCAGGCAACCTGGGAGGGGTGGGAGGGGTAGCCAGCATCCTCTAGGGTCCCCAGAGGCTGTGCAGGTGGCAATAGGCCTGACCTGTGGCTGGGAATCCATCCCGAGAGTCAAGCCCCTGTCTTGTCGTTTGTCAAGCAAACAGGTGATGTCACAGTGGATTATGCTGATGTCAAAGAGAACATCCCGGCTGAAAGCACTTCTGAGTTTGAAAAATACTCCTCCTCAAAAAATGGAGTAGTTTGAAGAACGAATGTTGTGAAGAAGATTGGTAGGTGGGTGTGGATGTAAAATTTCCTGTGCTAATGACAGGAAACATGGAGCAGGCATGCTCAAAGCTGTGCATGTTGATCACAAGACAAAGCTTCTCAAAAGACACCCCATGACTCTTCACTAGCAAAACAGTCTTTGTGATTGAAAGCATAAGACAAGGAAAAATATTTAAATCAGAGATCATAACCCATTTCCCCCTAGATCAAATGTGGCCCATAAGTGTGTGGGGTGTGGGCCTTTTCTTTTTTCTTTTTTTTTTTTTTTTGGCTGATTTAGTATTTTAAAGCAAAATACTTAAATTGTGAACTGAAACTGAAAATAAAAATCCAGGTTGTTGGCTTTTCTGGAAATATTGGAAGATCTGGCAATTCTGGGCCCATTTTTTAGCGTAAGGAGTTGGCTGAGTTGAGCAACAGCTGTCCCCTTTTAGATGGAGAGCACACTCTCCAGTTAGTTATGTTCTTCACTCATTTATCTAAATTAACTGTCTAGCCCTGCTGGCATTCATGTTTGCAGTTCTGATTTAAATGTGAGGTCCCAGTCCCAAACCCTTTAAAGCCCCCCCCAACTGTGGCCCCTTCCTGTTGCATTTTATACTCCCACCCCCACCCAGGCAAACACTTGAGTGTCAGTTTTTCATCTTAATAGAAAAAGAATCCCACCTGCCCTGTGGCTTTTCAAAGAATAGCATTTTTAGAAGGGTCCCCATGAATACATAAGCTTCCCATTCCTTTCCCTTCCTATGGTCCCAAATGAGAAGGGACATCATTTCAAAATGGAAAGAGAAGCCATTTTATATTTATTTTGAAGTTGGAGATGTGGGAGAAGAATCCTCCCCCCCACCTTTCCCCTAGTTCTTTCTGCCTATTTTGTTCTTCTAATAGCAAGAAAGAGTAGAATTTTAATAATATCTCCCTGGAATGACTTTCTTCATGCATGAATTATTTCTCATTTACAAAGGTTTGGGAGATGGTTTTTTTCTCTCTCTTTTCGCTGTGGAAAATGATGACTGTTTTCATTGCTAGACACATTACTGTCAGAACTCATGAAGCTGATGGTCAGGCCTGTTTTCCCACGGAGTCCCTCTCCAGCAGACAGCTCAGTTTGTCACATCCCTGAAATAGCAGCTCTTGTCAAGGCATGTATCGGAATGTCACAGTCACAGTGGCTAATGGCAGGTGACTGCTGTGGTTACACAGAATGAAGGGAGATGAAAGCCTGCTCTCTTTCCTTTGATCCTAACAAAAACCTTTTTGGAGTGGGTATTATTATCATCATCATTTTTATAGGCAAAGAAACAGGAGCTCAGAGAAGTTAAGCCACTTTTCCAAGGTCACCCAGCTAATACATGGCAGAACTGGTATTGAAATCTGGCTCTGCAGACTTCCAGCACTTTAACCACTATACTGGACTACCATTTCTGTGTTCTCTTGGGGGGATTTCATCCAGGATCATGGTTTACCTTGAGGGATGAGAGACAATTTCTGAGGTGTGTGGGTACAAGATGGTGACAAGAAGAACTGGCCATGGTGGTCTTTCAGAGACATGCCTACTCCTGAAAGCATCAATGGGTTTGAGCTCCTGCAGCATGCACAGAGTGCCAGAGCACTTCCTAAACTTATCCACCCACCCACCCCGCCCCCCATTAAGCTTTCTAGCACCTGGTTGAGGTGGGTATTGTTTATCCCCGCTTTACAAATGAAAAAATCTATACTCACTATGTTGAGTATCTCTAGCATAGAGGTTCTAGAACATGCATTAGATCTTCAGAACTTGTTCATCTTCTATTTGCAAGTTTGTACCCTCAAATATTACCCCCTCTCCAATCCCCAATCCCAGCCCCTGGTAACCACCATTCTTCTCTCTGATTCTATGAGTTTAGCTCTTTTAAGTTCCACATATAAGTGAAAGTATTTGTCTATCTCTATCTGACTTATCTCACTTAGAATAATGCCCTCAAGGTCCATTCATGTTGTCACAAATGGCAGGATTATCCATGGCTGAATAATATTCCATTGTATATATACACCACTTCTTTTAAAAATATTTATTCATTTTTGAGAGAGAGAGCACATGTGAAAGAGGGGCGGGGGAGGGGGGTGGGGGAGAGAGAGAATCCTAAGTAGGCTCCACACTGTCAGCACAGAGCCCAACTCAGGGGTTCAATGTTGACCTGAGCTAAAACCAAGAGTCAGGTACCCAACCGAATGAACAACCCAGGTGTCCCCTACAACATCTTCTTTATCTATCCATCTGTTATGCTTCAAAGTTGCTAAGAGCCTAGAATGTAAATTTTTTCATCACATATAAGATAACCATGTGATATGATAGAAGTGGTAGCTAACAAATCAACATGTTGTTCACCTTAAACTTATACAGTATCATATGTCAATTATAAATCAGTTGAAAAAATTAAAATGTAAAAGCTGAGTCTTACAGAGTTTTTGTGACTTGCCAAAGATTGAATAACCTAGAAAGGGAATTGAACTCAGGCCTGTCTGGCTCCAAGAACCACCATCCTTTGCTATTCTCTTTTCTAGCACCTTCTGGGTAAATAGTCCCAAAGTGCAGTTCTCTTATCACCAGGGGTATGCAAAATCATTTCAAGAATTTTATGGACAGGGGCGCCTGGGTGGCTCAGTCAGTTAAGCATCTGACTTCCACTCAGGTCATGATCTCACAGTCCGTGGGTTCAAGCCCCGTGTCGGGCTCTGTGCTGACAACTAGCTCAGAACCTGGAGCCTGTCTTCAGATCTGTGTCTCCCTCTCTCTCTGACCCTCCCCTGTTCATGCTCTCTCTCTCTCGCTCTCTCTCTCTCTCTCTCAGAAATAAATAAAAAATAAAAAAAAGATTTTTATGGACAAACCTTTTTTTTTAATGGTATGCATTTATTATAATATGGGTGAGAAAAAATATTTTTAAAACACACCAAATTCAGTTTTATGATTATTATTACTTAGGCCAAGGCCAAAATTTACTTAAGTAAATAAAACAAGGAAGTTGATTTTAAAAACTCCAACTTCAGCCCTGGTCATTATCTCATGGTGTGAGTTTGAGCCCTGCATCCAGCTCTGTGTTGATAGTGTGGAACCTGCTTGGAATTCTCTCTCTCCCCACCCTTTCTCCACTCACACACATGTATGTGCAACCACACTTTCTTCCTCTCTTTTTCAAAATAAATAAACTTTAATCAGTAAATAAATATGTAGACAGCAGGAGAGGTGGTACTAGAGATGGCAAGAGTTGTCAACATGGTTTGTGAGTGACTGAAGCTTGGGAAACACAGAATAATCATCGGGTAACATTAAAGAATAGGGTTTTGTGTAGTAGGCCCCTACACAGTGAGGGCATAGAGAACAAACTTGAGATGTCTCCTAGTTTGCCATGTAATTGCCCTTTCTCTCATAACTGTGTGCTCCACACCCCAGTTTTTTTTTTTTTTTCAGTGAGAGAAATCATGTTCATATAGCATGGTCACACACCATCAGGTCCTCCCCAATAAACACAGACTGAAACTAAGGGACGGCAGGTTTAGTTGATTACTCTGTTGAAAGCAGGCCATGTGAATGTGGGACTGTTAGTGACTGCTGTTCTGCCTTGTGGGCAGGATGGGGGAGTTAGCTATTCAGTTGGGTCGAAAAGAATAAAGTAGGCATGCTTAAAAAAATAGAGATGGGATCCCCTGGGTCCCTATAGGGATCCAGTCGCTGAGTCCATTAAACCCAGTGGGTTCCATAAGACACTTCTGTATTCTTGTTTTTTCTCTTTTTGGCCAATTGCCAGCCTTTGGAAGGATCAATAATTATAACTGGAAGAGTTGTAACTTGTACAAAGGTACTCTGAGATTAGTCTTTGCCAGCTCCCCACACCAACTTCATGCGCTCCCCTGGCCATTGCTCTCCTGTCAAGAGAGGTAGCTGGGGCATACACCCCACCTCCCAGCATGGGCCCTTCAAGATGAGACAGGTCTATTCCACTTCTCAATGTGGAAATTAGGGCCAGTTGGCACAGCCATCTGGAGGCCTAAAATCTCAATGTGCATCTGCCACTGCAGTCAGGAGATGTGGACGTCTCTGCTTCTCTGGCAAAAGAGGAAGGGCAGTGTCTGTAATGAGAGGAGGCAGGTCATTAAACTGCTCACAATAGCTCTTCTTATAGAATGGGGTTCCGCAACTGAGCCCTGGATTGCATACGCTTGCTCTCTCTGGTTGTCTGGGAAGACATTTCTAGGAGGGGTTGTAGGATACACCACCTCTATAGTATTTCTACAGCACAGGCTTACCTTTGCCTAAAAGATATTGTACATAATAACCTCTGGGCCCTTCACTGGTCAACTTCTGTGATCCAAACTCATTCCCAATTCTTTTTAACACAAACCCTCTATTCTGTCCCAGCTGCTCTCCTTAGTATGCCCTATAGTTAATATACCTGAGTTTCTGTTTTCCCTAGACTCCCTTTTCTGAAAATTGCCCTTCCACCACCATAGGAGCAGATTCCTGCAGCCCTGTGTGTCTCCCTTCCCACACCACACCTGACGGACCTATAGGGGTCTGGGGACTCTCATGGAGACTCTACTTAGATGTAGATCTAGACTAAAAGTCCTTATGGACTTGGAGAGGAGTCTGTGGTGGTGAGCTGAGGATGGCCAGCCTGGACCATGTGCAGGTGGAATGAATAAAGGTAATCCAAGGGAAGTGAGGTGTGGAGAGGTAAGATGTCTTCGGTCTGTGATCTTGCCAGAATTCTAGGTTCTTGTTGCTGTCCATCTTGACAACTGATCCTGTTTCTTCAACTTGAATATCAGGAGACAAACTTATAATAAGTCGTCTTTTTGATTGGTTTATAATTTATATACAGTAAACTGCTCAAATCTTGAGTGAGTTGTTTCTAGATGCTACATTATGCTGTTTACCCCATATGATGACTATTTCATTGTCCCCCATATGTTTATGCTGCCCCTGCTTCAGTGGTGTCCTTTTACTGCTCTGTGCTTAACTAAGCATTTCCCATCTTCCTTGAACCCCACTTATGCCTACCCCAGCCCAGAAAAGTCTCCTAGTACTTTGAACCTGTTTTAGTTCAGTCTACTATAGCAGAAATACCATAGACTACATGGTTTGAACAACAGAAATTCATGCAGTTCTCAAGGCTTGGAAATTCAAGATTAAGTGCTGGCCAATATGGTTTCTGATGAGCTTTCTGTTTTGCAAGATGGCTTCCTTCTTCCTGTGTTTTCACAAGACAGAGAAAGAGATCATTTCTCTAGTGTCTCTTTTAATAAGGGCATTAATCCCATTCATAAGGACTCCATACTCATGACCTAATTGTTTCCCAATGGCCCAACCTGCAAATACCATCACACTGGAGATTAGGTTTCAATATATATATTTATGGGAATGCAAACATTCAGCCACTAGCAAATCTTAAGGACTTGACTCTACAGTGAAGGAATTCAGTTAACAGTCTTGAAGTGATGTTCCTCTCTGTGCCAAGCCTATGCGGACACAAAAACATAGAGATACAGTCTTCCCTCTAGGTACTCATAGCAGAGAAGACATACATTTAAAAACAATTAACCATAATGCCATGTGATACATGCTAAAACCACAGGAACTTTTCATTCTCTTGGGGGAGGTATGGAGTCCTTAGGGAAAAATGAAAAACAAGATAACATTGGAATTTAAGAATAAATGAAGCTTTGTCAGGCACACAAGGGAGTATAGGACCTTCCACACTATTAATGTGTACTTAAAGAAAAAATTATCCTGACTCTTATTAAAGTGGTAAGGAAGACTTTTCAAGACTACTGCAATACTTCTATTGCGGTAGTGAGGTGAGAGATTGGGCTCAACTCCAGATACTGCAAAGACAAGTGGGCATTTATAGCCAAGGAGCAAGGTGAGGGGGTCAGTGAATGGAGTATTAATAAGAGGAGACATCAACGGATGGGAATTCTTGCTAAACTGACTTCCTGAGATTCGTGCTAAAAGCAGGCATCAAAGGTGGAGGATGAAGGACTTGATCAGATATCAAAGGTCAAGGATGACAGAGCAAGATTCTTTGTTCAGCCAGGTCTGAGCAGGCCAAAGATACAAGGGCCAAGGTGTAATTCTCATGGAAAGTGGGCTCAGAGGAGCCTGCCAAAAATTTGGTCAAAGAGAGAATCTGCTGTAACCCAGGTCCTGCAACATTCTTTAATTATATGTAAGAGAGGCTTCTCTCCTTCACTGTCCCAGTCATTGGAGTGGGGCGAAAGAACTGTCTGCTCTCTGATATGGGGACCAGCTCTCTTTTCTTCATTCTTCCCGTTGACTTCATCTTTTTCCTTGTCTCAACTATTTCAATTTCCAGTTTCCTTTTAGAGATCCAGGAGTCTGAGCATCTCCTTTCTCTCTCATCTCCTTCTCTCTGAGAAACTCCATTCTCTCTCTCTCTCTCTCTCTCTCTCTCTCACACACACACACACACACACACACACACACACACACACACGCTATAATAATGGAACCATCTTGGACATGTATTGAAATGTAAAGAAGGAGGGGAAAAACTCAACTTCCTGTAGTCATAAAGGAGTAAGAATTGAAGCTAACAGGAATGGAGACAGGAATGGAAGCAGTCCTTGGAATAGACAAAAGCTGGTAAATAAAGAAAGCCACATTCAGGAACAATGCAGCTTTAGGATAAAGGTAGAGTCAATGTTGGGCTTGTAATTTTACAGAAACAAGGAAAGAGGCCTGGTTTATTTATATAAGATACTGTAGACTCTGCTCCATTCCCATTGTAGGCATCTCTATGGCCCCTCAGTTCTTTGCACAGAGGAGTGCTTTAGTAAGCATTTGTCATATCAAATAAAATTTAATTAAAAGCCACTGCTTAGTTACCTTACACACAAATGATAGCATGATTTACTGTCAGAACCTAAGGTAAATTGAGTGATGGACCAAAAACATATTGCAAGGTATTAAAGGGAATTTGGAACAGCCTGCCCTTCTTTTCAAATATCTTTTATTCCATTCATTTTTCTTGACAAGAATTTTGAAATAATGAGTGCTGGTAGGTGATACATGAGTGCTCTTGATTTCTTACAGCTATAGAAGTATAAGGAGCTTGGCTATAGAATCCCATCTTTATTATCATCTATCTCTGTTGGATACATTAACTGGTACTGCCTTCAGGGAGGAGATTTGACAGTATTTCTTAAGATCATAAGAGCACCTTTCCTTCCACCCAGCAATCCTAATTCTAAACATTCTGTTCTGGTTATCAATTGCTGCATAACAAACTAACCCAAAACTTAGTAGCTTAAAACAACAACTTATTATTGCTCACACTTCGGCAGGTTGACCAGGTGAATCTCACTTAGGGTCTCTTACATGGTTGCAATCAGATGGAGACTGGGGCTGTGGTCATCTGAAGACTTAACTGGGCTAGACATGCAAGATGGTGTACTCCATGGCTGGCAGTTGAGAGCTCCAATGGGGCTGTTGACTAGATTATTTCACATGGCCTCTCCATGTGAATTAGATTTTCATAGCATGGTGGCTTGTCTCAGGAGTAAGTTTTCTAAATGGAAGATTCCAGGCCAGTTAAGGGCAAATGCCTAGAATTGGCACAGCATCACTTCTGCCATATTTTATTGGTCATAGCAGGCACTGGGTCTAACCTCCCACCAAGGACCCATGTGCCCCATGCTCTCTTAATATGATCTTTGAAATGTCCCAAATTCTTCATCCTTCTTGTTTTATAAAATATTAGTGCTCTTTTATATGGTAAAATTTCTTAGTTAGGGTTCTTTGACTGTAAGAAACAGAAACTGGTTGCAAGGAGTAGAGAATTTATTGAATAAGGAATGATTAAATGATCAGCTTGGAAGAAGGAAGTGCTTAGCAGTCTCCCTTGAGTTCTGTTGCTGGAATGAATGAATTCTATGACTGATTCTGTCCTTGCTCCTCAGCTCAAGAGTCACTATCCCAGGAGAGAGACACTGGTTGGTGGAGTTTAGGTCATGAGTCAAATCCTTGTCTATGGGGAATGGGGGAGAGATCTTGCAGAATGAGCTATCTGTAGGGTAGTCCTACAGATTCTATGGTGGAAGGCAGGCGTCTGGATCTTGATCCCAGTAGGAGAAAGGCAATATCCCAAAAGGAACCATGGATGCTGGACTAATAGACACTAATGCTATCTCCTTCACTGGGTTTACTTTCTAATGCCTCCTCCTGATGTTACAGACTGTATCCACAACCAGATAGGAACCTGGGGTGAAGTCCAACGTGGATGGGCGTTGGAGCCAGACATGAACAATCACTTAATCTTTTCTGGACTCAGTTTTTATATCTGTAACATGGAGGTGAATAGTGCCTAAATTTCATGTTTCATGTGAGGATTAGAGATAACCTACACAAAGCACTTTTCACAGTCTCTGGCCCACAGTAATAGCAAATAATAAGTGGCAGCTGTTATGTCACTCTTCATGATGAAGCAGCAACAAACCTTGTCTCCCTCCCACCACCACCATGGGACATCTGTTCTTCCTCCATGATGGGTGATGAATTCACTAGGTATCTAAAGGAGAGAGGCCCTGTTAGTCCTAATCGTCGTGTGAATTAGGTGTGAATTGTGGAGCTTCAGAACACACTAGGAAGGGAGTATGGCTGCCAGAGAGCCCCCTGCCCACTTCAGTATAGTGGTAATTGCCAGCACCCAGAATTTTGGAAAGACGGCTCAAGCCTCACATCCATGCGGTAGGATGTTTGAGTAAAGATGCTCTCGGTTTTTGCTCCTTCACAGGACATCAGACACCACTATGTGCTATTTTTAAGCTGTGATTCCACATGCACTTAAATTTCTCCTCTTTCATTACTAGGCTTTTCTGTTCTTTAAACAGAGCTTTGTTCTTTCTTTCTTTCTTTCTTTTTTTAATGTTTCCTGTCCTTCTAAAAGTAATAGGATGAGTTCATGACTCCTGCCATCCTCAGAATTGCCTGGTTTTGAGAGTGTATTCACAATCCTTTAATGGTGCTTTAATGTCAGGTGTAAAATGAAGCTTTTCCCAAGTCTTTATAACATGCTTGAAGGGACAAAGTGGTCTTGTCATAGGATGCTGCGATGCTCCCAGAGCTTTGCCACAATTCATCGTGTAACAGATGGACTCTTCATTAAGTGTGCACATTGCATCCACCTGGGAATTCACCACCTTTGGTTGAGAGATTTGATTTCAGCTGCAGATAATTACTCCCTTTCTTGTCTTGACCTTTAGTTCAAAGATTATCAGCAAATTCAAATTCTCCTGTCTCTTTCTCTTCTGCTGGATTGGAATGCTAGAAATAGGTTGGATGAAACCAGCTTTCTTTCAAACAGCTTGGCTTGGACTCAAAACCAAGACCAAGGTTATTAGTGTTTGGCAGGGATTGCAACATGGGGTTTCTGGCATTCACATCCATGAAAATCACATATGACAACAGATTCCATTTCTATTGCTCTTGGTATCACTCCACTGCAAAGTTCAGGTTAATGCTCCTATGACCTCTACGTTGTGAAATTATACTTAAGATGCTCCCTTCCTTATCCTGATTCTATTCCTATCACTCTGAACCTTATTTCTGTCATTTTGCAAGTTTCCCTAGGCTCATTAAATATTGTAGGAAGTGCCCCTATTCTGTAGTCTCTTATAAATTTTGTCTTTGCACATGACTTCAATTATCTCCAATGGGCTGATGACTCAAACACTAGTCTGAAGAGTTTAAAGAAGTCCTGTGAATCTCAGACCTACATGCCTAACCACCCTTCTGACATCTCCATATGGTTGTGTTAAGGGCTTCTTAAACCCGGCCTGTTAAAACCTAAAGTCACTAATTCCCCTCAGAACTTTGTCTTTTTTCCAAGATTCCCATCTTCATGAATGGCAGCTCCATCCACCAATCTTCAAACAAAAAACCAAAGTATCTTCCTTAACATGTCTTTTTCAATTCTCTCCTATCCACTGTATCATTAATCACTGCAATTATACCATTTGAATATCTCACATTGGTCCATTTTTTTGCACCTCACCACCACATCATCTTTCTGGCCTACTGGTCTACATTGTGCCTGGCCCCAAAGGGACGTCCATGTTATAAGCTTTCCAAAACATAAATGAAATCATGTTAACCCTCTGCCTAAAACACTTTCAAATTGATATTAAGATAAGAACTTAAATCCTTAGTATGTCCATAAGGTCATTCCTGGTCTGACCCCTCTCCACCCATACCTCCTGCTTTGTCTTTCCTTTGCCTTTTTATGAGGCCATCATATGAGGCTTTGTATGTGCTGTTTTTCCTGCATTCTGCACCCCTTCCCTTATTTTAGGTAACTTACTTTTGTTCATATCTCTACTCAATTATCGCTCCCTCAAGAAAGGCTTCCCCTTACCTTGCAGACAGGTCAAGTCCCCCTAGGGAGTTCTCTCAGAGCTTTTACAGTACTTACCAAATGGATTAGTGGGATTCTTTGATTACTTGGCTCTATTCCTTTAAGGCAATAACTGTATTTCTTTTTGCTCATCATGTTGCAGCACCCAGCACAGTGACCAGACACATATTGGCTGCTCAATAAATATTTTCAAATTAATAAATGACTAATGGAAGTCCAGAAGAAACTCCTATCATTCAGGAATTAAATCAGATAAACCTCCATGGGACCTCAGATTCCAAATAAAAATGGAGAGGAAAGGGACAGCTTACTCAAAGTATGGTTTGTGGCTGGGGGATGCTGTGGTTTCTGCTCTTTATCATGAAGTTTTCTGTACTGTCCTCGGTGTCAGTCTGTGTCTACTGGGGCTTCTTCACTGCTACAAGGTGAGAGTGTGATAGGAAGGAATGTTTTATCAGAATATAGTGTTTCATCTGACTTCTCTGTTAGCTGCTAATGTTTAATTCTACTGTGTCCCATCACTGTGCTCACTGAATTCAAGGAGCTCACAGTCTGGTGGAAGGGCCAGGATAAATGAACATGAAATGTGAGTGTTCCAGCATAATGTGAGAGAATTAGGTTTAAGTTACCTCTTCCATTTTCTAGATGTGGGACCTCCAACATGTTTCTTACCCATCCCGCTAGGCCCAGTTTCTTCATCTGTACAGTGAGGGTCACAAAATCAAGGTAGATTTATTGAGATAAGATGGGTGGGGTGCTCTGTGCTGTGAGCAAAGCCTTGCTATAGTTATAAGAATTGATCATGGGGGTCCCTGGGCGGCTAAGTCAGGTAAGCATCTGACTTCAGTTCAGGTCATGATCTCATGGTTTGTGAGTTCGAGCCCTGCATCAGGCTCTGTGCTGACAGCTCAGAGCCTGGAGCCTGTTTGTAATTTTGTGTCTTCCTCTCTCTCTCTTTCTCTGGCCCTCCCCCACTCATGCTCCATCACTCATTCTCAAAAGTAAATAAACATTAAAAAAAAAAAAAAAGAACTGATCCTGGCTACATAGGGTCTGAGAATGGGGAAGGAGGGAATGGGGGTAGATGGGATCACAGAGGAAGGGGCCTGGGCAAGGCCTTGGAATATGTGGAGATGTAGGATAGGAAAGAAGAAGAAAAGGAGGAAGAGGAGAGAGGCAGGTTTCAGTGAGAGAAACGCAAAGGCAGGAAGTGAGCTTGCCTTGGGTGGGAAGCTTAGATGTCATGTTGTGGTGAGCCTGGGTAGGTCTGTTACCAGAGGAAGCATTTACTGTTTCTTACGACACACCCCTTTATTAAAATAAAAATAAATAAATAAATAAAACTGACCATGTAGAGTTTGGTTTTTGGCTTTGTTAAGTATATTTATTATGTGAACTGAAGAGTAAATCTCTTGGGATCTAGGGTAAATATTTTAGCACTTGATTTTACAAGTAAAAAAGAAAACATACAGGTTTTGATGTCCAGCTATGCCACTGTAACCTGACATCATTAACCTCTCTCAATCTCAGTTTTCTCATCTTTTAAATGGAATTAAAATGCAACCTAACAATGGTAAATACCTTCTATGTGCCAGGCACTGAAATCTGTTAAGTAATTAAGACACACATTCATCGAACACTGCTCTACGTGCTTTACATGAATTTGAAACTCATGACAACCCGTTGAGATACGATTATTACTATCCTCATTCTACCTGGGACGCACAGAATGGTTAAGTAGATTGCTTTGGCTAACTCCAGAGTTCGCTGACCCCTGAAGCTTAACTGCCCTAATTACCACTTCATACAGTTGCATTTGGAAAATGGAAAACACCTAGACCACTGCCTGGTTTGTATTAAACACTCCATACAAGTTAGTTCTCTCACATTTGATTGTGTTTAGCTCAGTAATTTATCAATACTATTCCTTATTTATTTCAGGTGTTTTTCTTTTCTTCCAATAACAACAATAAGTGCATTTCTTAAAGAAAGGGTGTTTGTTATAGCTTGTATTTCTTTGGCAGCTTTCATGGTGCATCTAGAGGTTCTCCATAGAAATTTCTTAAATGCACAGAATAAATGCTTACTGGTTGGATAAATGAAGTATTCAGTAAAAAATCAAATGAAAAATATGATTGATTGGCTTTTATAGCTTCTATTTATTTTACTCCATCAAATTCTAAATAAGAATTTGAGGAGAATTCTAAAAATAAAAGATTCAATAGAATAGAAACAAACAAGTGAAAAATTTGGAGTAAAAGAAAATATAATCAAGGGTGGGTTTTTTTTTTTTAATTTCTAGGAGAGAGAGAGAGACAGCGTGAGGAGGGGAGGGTCAGAGAGAGAGGGAGTCACAGAATGAAACAGGCTCCAGGCTCTAAGCTGGCAGTCAGCACAGAGCCCGACGCGGGGCTCGAACCCACGAACCGCGAGATCATGACCTAAGTCCGACACTTAACCAACTAAGCCACCCAGGTGCCCCAAGGGTGGTTTTTTTTTTTTTTGTCATTTCTTCATAGAAATTTTTCAGTAAATCTCCAAGATTAAATCCAGAAAGTTAACGAAGAATTGGAATTTATTCCTGGAGGGTATTTGCTTGGATTCTGTTGAGACACAACTTGAATCTCACAAGGGAAGTGTGGGTGGAAAACTCAGGAAATGTGGGGCTCTCTCTGGTCTGGCTCCTACGAAAATATCAGGTTTACCTTGAGACCAATGTACCCAGACCTGACTTTATAAAGATGTAGTTTTCTCAGAGGTAAAGAGAATTATGTTCTACTGGCTCACATTACCACATCAAACTCTTCTCATTTCTATGTCTATTTCATTTTCAAGATCTATCTTAATCACCCCAATCTCTCTGGATTTAGAATCCATTAAGAATAGGCACAGTAGGGTCTTGTGGAAACAAAGGATGGTGAATAATTTTAAAGTGTTTTGAGAAAGACTACTTGCCCCTTCCATCTAACTCGGCCAGCCTGTGTAATAACCTCTCTAAAGGTGTGGTTCTTAGTCTTGGCAGCACATCAGAATTTCCTGGTAGCTTTTAAAAATTACCAATGCCTGAGCACCATCCATGGAGCATCTAATTTAATTGATCTGGGCGGGGCCAGTCATTCTTTTTTTAAAGCTTCTAAAATGATTCTAGTATGCAGCCAATGCTTAGAACCATGTAAAATGCATTCAAATCTCCTGTAGGGCTTGTTAAAACACAGATTGCTGGGGCGCCTGGGTGGCTTGGTTAAGTTTCCAACTTCAGCTCAGGTCATGATCTTACAGCTCTGTGAGTTCAAGCCCCACATCAGGCTCTGTGCTGACAGCTCAGAGCCTGGAGCCTGCTGCAGATTCTGTGTCTCCCTCTCTGTCTCTGTGCCTCCCCAGCTCACACTCTGTCGGTGTCTCTCTCAAAAATAAATAAACACATTAAAAAGTCACACACAGATTGCTGAGCCCCACCCCAGAGTTTCTCATCTAGAAAGTGTAGGGTGGGGCCTGATAACTTGCATTTCTAACAGCTTTGTAGGTGACACTAACTGATGTTGATGGTCCCATAACTACACTTCTTTAGCCAGAGAATATCAATGCTTACAACAAATTCATTATGATATGTGTTTCTTTATTATTACAGAGGTAATTTTGGGTGTCTTGATTTTTTATTTAACAAGTAATATTGGGAAAGAAAATGGAAATGGACCCCACAAGATCCCACAACCTTTACACACAGACCACCATATTGTGGAACAATGGCAAGAGCAGTCAGAGATAACATTTATCACAAGTTTACTATGTCTAAGGTGTGAGCTCAAACTTGACGGGCATTCTTTCCTTCCAACCCCATGAAACCCTTATGAAGTAGCCACTTTACTATCCCATTTTACAGATGGGAAATTTGCAACACAAAGAAATTATAAGGGCTATTTTACACACTTGTATCCAGAGTATAAAAATCAGCTTCTTGATACAATGGCATATTTTTTATGTTGTATGTATTATTTCATTGCAGTCACATATCAGTTTTTTTTCTCATTGGACATTTAGGTAATTTTCATCTTTCATCATTATAGATAAGAAAGCAATAATCAATTTCATTTAGTGTTCATCTTAAATTATTTTCTTAGGATACAGACTCAATTGGTCAAATAGTAAAATTACCTGGTTTGATTACAATGTACTAGAACAGAAAACTTTTTTTTAACCAAAATATTTTTGAACCAAATCATTCTCTGGATATGGTTAGATAGTCCTACATTTTAAATAATGGTACTGTAAAATTTAGAAGGTATTTCATATAATCCATCCTGATGCCCAAATTACTCCAATGAATGCTACATCCCAAGCACACAAGTACTTTGACAAAATTTCCAGATTTCTGATGGCAAAAAGGTGTTTCTGTCCTCTTATATTACAGTCATCCCCCAGACAACAAGGAAATAAGAACTAGAAACACAACTGCATTTGGGACAATTGCAGAAGACATCTGTAACTCAGAGCCCCCATTGTGTAAGCAGAAGGTGTGGGAAGAAGCTGAAACCCGTGCCTAAAGAAAGGCTCAGGAGTGTTGCCTGAGTGGCTCATTTGGTTAAGCATCTGACTTTGGCTTAGTCATGATCTCAAAGTTCATGAGTTCAAGCCCTACACTGGGCTCTTCGCTGTCAGCACAGAGCCCACTTCAGATTCTCTGTCTACTCTCCTGTCCTTTCCCCACTCTTTCTCTCTCTAAAAAATAAATTTAGAAAAAAGAAAGGCTCAGCAAGGCCCTGGCTTACTGCAAACAGTGAGCAAAAAGCAGCTGCAAACAGGGAACTATATAAAAATCTGTAAGGGATAGGGGCGCCTGGGTGGCTTAGTCGGTTAAGCGTCCGACTTTCGCTTAGGTCATGATCTCGCGGTTCGTGGGTTCGAGCCCCGCATCGGGCTCTGTGCTGACTGCCGCTCAGAGCCTGGAGCCTGTTTCAGTCTGTGACTCCCTCTCTCTTTGACCCTCCCCTGCTCACGCTGTCTCTCTCTCTCTCCTAGAAATAAATAAA
This sequence comes from Proteles cristata cristata, assembly GCA_017311185.1. Lineage (NCBI taxonomy): Eukaryota > Metazoa > Chordata > Mammalia > Carnivora > Hyaenidae > Proteles > Proteles cristata. Next base: position 27,216 of record JAESUZ010000618.1, read on the forward strand.
ACATTTTAAAAAAATAAAAATAAAAAAATAAAAATAAAAATCTGTAAGGGATAGACAGAGCCTCCAGATCTCCACTCATATTGCCAAGAAGCAAGAAGTAATTCCCTAGAGAAATTAAACAAAGAGTCTTGAGCTATGGGCACAGTGGAGGACAGATGGCCCAGACCAGACCCAGGGGACTGGGTGGAGGTCTGCACCTCAAATGAGGAGGCCTCCAGTCCTTTACCCACATGCTGTGTGGTCACCTGACTGACTCAGCAGTGAGCCAATGTGTACTTGATGTTGAAAAACTTCATATGGATTTATTCAAAGGTGATAATCATATTGGAGTTTGAATTGAAGAAAGGTAGGGTGTTTGAGAGCTATATCTATTTACTTTAATAGGAAGTTGTATTCAATATGAAAATATTTGCAAATATTAAGGTAAATAAAGGCTATACAGCTAAAATTGTTAAAAGTGCTTGCCTCTATAAACTGGGGTGAGGGAGGAGGTATTATACGTTTGGGGACTGCTATTTTTCCTTATAAGCTTTAAGTACTAATTACTTTTTAATGATGTAAGTATATTTCTTGATAAATTAAAATTGAGGGTAAAAAAGGGAAAATTGCTTGGGCACTTAGTTGTCTACTATTTAATTTATATGTCTGATAAGTTGGATTTCCATAAATGGATTTTATTCAAAAAAGCCACTCATGGAGAATGCAGGACATAAATAAGAATTGATGATACTGGGAGGTAATTAATTGGTCAGTAGCCAAGGAGAGAACACTGAGTCCCGAGAGAGAGATGTCTGGGTTCCGCTTGAAGGATTAGGATTTCTGCCGTGGGCTTAATTCTGGCCAAAATTCTAAGAGAAACCTTTTACTAATCCACCCTTTGCAATGCAATTCATCTGATAAGTCACCCATGCTGTTGGCGAGAGTCTAACTAACCATCATTCCAACTAGGAAAGTGCTCATGCCTGCTCTCTGTTGCCATAGAAACAGCGCAGCACAAGTCTCTCTGTTGCTTTGGTAACCCACCCCCATTTCCTCACATCACTACTGCTGGGGTATTTTGCTGCCAAGATAATGGTCTCTATTGTGGATTGAATGTTAATGGAGCAGGACTTTACCCCAGACTACACCCAGACCCCCTCCCTCCGCAGCTCCACATTTTAAAGCTTTGTCTAAGTGGCATCTCAATGAAATGATAATAGACACTCAAATCAGACGAAGAGGAGCTGTAGTGGTGGAGGTGGTAGGGGTTCCTTATTATGGTGAAAGGAAGTCTCAGCTTCTAATCTTGAAAACAGAGGAATGGTATCTAAGAACTCAGAGATCATTCGTAAGAGGGCCTCAGCTGTGTGTCAGGGCCTGAAGCCATTTCTCCCAATCAATAAAGAATAATGATCATAAATAAAGCTTACTAGGTAATGAATATGTGCTAGGTGCTGGGCTGAGCAATTTATGCCCACTTAGTCCCTATTTTATAGAAGAAGAAAAGAGTAAGTAACCTATTCAATATCACACAGATTCAGAATTTAAACTCAAATCTTAATCACTGAACTAAGCTGCCACTCACTTGAGATTGGGGAAAAACAAGGGAAGCATCAGAAAGTGTTCTTGCACCAAAAGAGCTTACCCTTCAACTAGAAAAAGAAACTTAACACAAAGCAAAAATATGAGAAGATAATACCTCACAAGGTGTGATTAAGTGTCAAGTTCAGGTACCGTGTTCACCAAGAAACTAAAGTAGGTACAGGACTGATAACAGATGTTCCATAGGGAAAAAGAAAGAGGAGGAGCCTGAAGCCACCAGGAGAGATCCAGGAAGCAAATCTTATACTGCGAGAATCAGGGTCAAGTGCAGGCTCCATCCCAGAGCAGGTGTTTAGTCAAGTCATTGCTCGCTGATAGCAGCCTTTCTGTCACCCATGTGCTCCTCTTCCTCCTTGTGTCCTTAGGCCTACAAGATTCAAATTCACTTGATGCTATCTGACTCTGACTTTGAAATACAAAAAATATTTAAGTTTCATATAAAATTGTTTTAAATTTTATACCTCTCAATTTCACAATCCAATAATTCTATTTGCTTTCCAAGTCGATTTTTTTTAACCACCTCAAGTCTTCATAGCATTAAGTGGAGTATAAATCTTCAGAAATAGAATTTTTATGGTATCTTGATTTTTTTTTAATCAGAATTATAACGCTCAGACTTGTCCTTGTGTATCTTCTAATTTGCCCCTACTCTCCTCTCTTTATCACTCAAAGGCATGACAGCAGGCTGGAGACCCCATGCAGAGCTTCAGTGCAGACACTGAATTCTCCAAGGAGAACTCAAGGGTGAAGCATCCTGACATCCCCATCTGTGGAGTCTTTTAAGCCCATAGCTGTGGTTCTCAATCCTGAGTTCTCTCAAGTAATCTCAAAGGGCATCAAAAATGCTCAACTCAGTTCAAAGCCAAATGAATATAAACTTGCTTTTAATTTTTATAATGTAGATGTATGTTGTCAGGAAATCTTAGAGGAGCTTGAAGGCAAAGATTCATCTGAAAGTAGTATTGATTGTTAAGATGGTGGCTTGTGAGCAAAGCTGACTAGATTTGATCCAGCCCAACTTCTCTCTGTTTTTTCCTCTCTCTTCCTCTCCTACTTCTTTTCTCTCCTCACAGCTAGCTGTGTGACATTGAGCCAGTCACTTCATCTTCTTAAGCCTCAGTTTCCTCATCTGCAAAAGGGGGGAAGGTAAATCATTTTTGTACGGGTTAAATGAGACTGTACGTGCAAAGAGTTTACAGTGGCATCAGGCACATGATGCTTAGCAGAGGTTAACATTTTTTTCTTGCAAAAAAGAACCCAGTAAGTGTTTAAAGTTGTCAGGAAGACTCCTTTCCCTTAGGGATTGGCTTCTTTCTGTAAGTCTTAGCTGGTTTCAGCCTGTGAACTTTGAAATATGGTATTTCCCAACTCTTCTGGCAGCTTTTCTTCCAGACTCGTACATGGATTTGGCAATTCAGCTTGATATGCCAAGCTTCTGACTCTGCTTAATCCTTGCATACACCCACTGCAAACTTCTGCGTACAAATTTCTGTGGTTCTGCCTCTGGACCCAGGACTAGATCCTGAATCTTAGTTGCACCCTTGCTTGGCCATAGATGTCTGATATTCTTGACAATACACTGTATCCTGGATTATAATTAACAAGGTTATGAAAGGGATCTAGAACAGTTGTAGGAAGAAATCAGAGTCATAAATCAGATGAATTAGGAATTGCTGTCCTGGAACTCAGAGGAAAATTTATTAATCAACTACTGTGTGTCTGGTGTCAGGGTTTAGACTTTAGGAAGTTTCTAGCAAGAGGATATAGCAAATCTTGGATGGCTTTGTATGAATAACAGTCTCTTCATATAAGGAAAGTCTTGTTCATTATGAGAACATTCAACTTGTTTCTGTTCAGAGGAAAGAAGGGGACCTGCCTAGCCACTGGAGTAGTTGGATCAATTTTGGTGACCCATGGGATCATAGGTACCTCCATATACTAAACATCGCCAGTTGTAAAGCCCTATAGGTTGCAAAAAAGGAGAAAGCTTACATATCATGTTCAATAAGCTGATGAAATTATTAGAGATAGGCAAATAGAATCAGATAACTATATAGAAAATATGTATACAGTATATGTATGTATGTGTATAACAAACTCTAAAGGCTACAGAGTTTGAAAGATACTTGACAGAATGTAACAGAGCCTAAATAGAATGGTTTGGAGGTGAGGTGGGATGGTATTGAAAGTAATTGTTTATGCTTGATATTTGAGAGGCATGAAAATATCATGGAAAGACCATACCAACTTAGAAGGGTCTGGTTACAGCTCAACCCTCCCCTCACTGTGTGAGCTTGGACTAGTCATTTTACCTGCCATGTGATGTATGAATCTTCATAGTCAGGCAAAACCAGATAATGAATGTGAAAGTGATTTTTAAACATGTAATTACCATAGCTTTGATTTTTCATTAACTGTTATGTGTATGTCTTGAATGTCAATATATCTAGACACTCTTTGTTCTTGTTCATGATGTTACTAAGGAAAATTTTACTGACTATGTATACAAAGTGGTGCCAGGTGCTAGGCAGGTATGACTGGTGAGCTGTGGGCCCTCTTCAGACCTCCTGGAATTTTCACAATGGAAGACAGTAAGTGTCTGGCTTGGGAGGCTGAAACAGCCACTAACTAGTCTCACTGCTTCTGATCATGCTTCCCTCAAATCCATTCTCCATGCAGTAGCCAGAATGGACCATTTTCCTATTTTTTAAAAAAAGCTTTTAATGTTTATTTTTGAGAGAGGGAGACAGAGTGTGAGCAGGGCAGGAGGAGAGAGAGGGAGACACAGAATCTGAAGCAGGCTCCAGGTTCTGAGCTGTCAGCACAGACCCTGACGGGGATGCTTGAACTCATGAACCATGAGATCATGACATTAGCCAAAGTTGGACACTTAACCAACTGAGCCACCCAGGCACCCCTGGACCATTTTCCTCTTAAATATAACATATAATAAATTAGATAATACATATGCTAAAGCAAAATAAGATGAGCACTCAAAACCAACCATTCAACTTAAGGATTAAAGGAGAAACCTGGTAATTATCTCTATGTTCTCTCCATACCTCTTTTCCTCTTCCCAGAGGCCACCACCATCCCAAGTGTCATTTTTATAGTTCCCTTTAAAAAATATTCTTTCATTCCATCTATATCCTCAAATAATGTGCTGCTTAGTTTTGCTTGTTTTGAGCTTTATGAAGAGGGTATCTCATAGTATATAGTCTTGCTTTTAAAATTCATCATCTTTCTAAGATGTTCTATGTTGTTCTGTGTAGTTTTTGTTCTTTCTTTCTTTAAAGTTTATTTATTTTTGAGAGAGATTGAATGCAAATGGGGAAGGGGCAAAGAGAGACAGAGACAGAAGAACAGTAGCGGACTCCATGCTGACAGCAGAAAGATGTGGGGCTTGAACTGATGAACTGTGAGATTATGACCTGAGCCAAAGTCAGATGTTCAACTGACTGAGCCACCCAGGCACCCCTTGTTTTTTTGTTTTTACTACTATGTATCCAGTGTGATCTTTTAAAAAATTATCAAATCATACTGTTCTCTAACTAAAATACTTCAGTGGCCTCCTATTAAATTTAGGGTAAATCCCACCCTAAATTTAAAATTTAGTGTAATTTAGGTAAATTACCTCCACTACAAGGCTCTCTCTAATTTCTTCAAGCTTTTACAGTCTTCAGGCTGCCCCTTTTATTCTAGGGATCTGCTTCTCTGTGCAAGCCTTGGCCTGTTGTTGGTTGTGAATTTTGAAACATGCTATCTTCTATCTTCTCCTGCTCCCTCTCTTCTGTCCATAACTGGCCTGTAATTCAGGGGCTCCCCTCTCCAGGCTCTGCTCTCTCCACTCTCACACTTCTCTTGGGTTTCAACTACACTGTCACTTCTTTCTAGTTTCTCTATTCCCATCTTAGAAGTTTGCACAAAATGTACCCGCCATTTGGAATGCTACTATTCCATACTCTTGATCCTATCTGCTAGGATGACCCTACCTTCTTATCCATAAACTTCCTCTGAATATATTAAATAATCCTGTTCAAATCTTTCATCCTGCCCGATTGTTCTCTTTCTTATACTCAGTAAGGTGTGAACCTCAATTATATTTACTTATCTGTGTGCCTATTTATTTACTGTTGATCTTATTTCTGGAAATTCAAGGAGGTCAAGCACTATCCATCTTATCCACCACTGTATCCCTAGAACCTGGAACAATGATTAACAAGAAATAGATCCTCAGGAAATATCTGTTGATTGAATACACACTTGAATACATGAAATAATGAATAAATTTATTAATGGGGATACGAATGGAACCAGCACTTGTTTACAATATCTATTGTTATAGGTGGCCAAGTCTCTAAGCCCCTTCCTGTCCTTATCCAAAGAGCTCTGACCTTCCCACAACCCTACCTCTGAATTCCAGATAACTATGTTTCTGTCTGTTTGTGAGTCCTGTCCCTTATAGAACACCTCAGTTGTACCTGTAGTTATAGTTGTGCTGCAGGACATCCTTGGTATAAGCTCCTATACTTTGGAGCTCAGTAGCTGCCTTTGCCTTCCCATGTGTATACCTCGAATTGGTTTCCTCCCTCCAAGGAACTGAACCTCCCTTTTACTTATTTCCCCCTCCTTGGAAAAATAGGGTAACACATATAAGTATACTGAGGGTTAATTTGGCAGACTATCTTACTGGAGCCTGAAATGACATTTTTGCTTTGACCTGTAGAGTCCTTGTGACTTTCCAGAAATGGATTTGGGTAATGACTTGTCATTATGAGTAATTAGCATTTGTGGAAGTCTGAGAAGACATGCCCCCCCCCTTTTTTTTCCTTAACTTTAGAAACTTTACCACCCTTTTGACATTTCTACTGCAGTTGCTTATTTGGTAAGGGGTGAGATAAAATCATGGGAATAAAAGATTATCCATCAATGCCTATAATTAACCCTTGACCATACTGAAACAATGAAAAAGTTTATATTTCTTTTTTTTTTTTTAATTTTTTTAATGTTTTATTTATTTCTAGGAGAGAGAGAGACAGCGTGAGCAGGGGAGGGTCAGAGAGAGAGGGAGTCACAGACTGAAACAGGCTCCTGGCTCTGAGCTGGCAGTCTGCACAGAGCCCGACGCGGGGCTCGAACCCACGAACCGCGAGATCATGACCTAAGCGAAAGTCGGACGCTTAACCGACTAAGCCACCCAGGAGCCCCAAAAAGTTTATATTTCTAGAGGTATCCAAATGTATCTTCCAGGCTAGACTGGATTTACTTTAAAATTTTTAGATTTTTTTAAAGTAAGCTCTATGTCCAACATGAGGCTTGAGCTCACAGCCCTGAAATCAAGAGTTGCATGCTCTACTGACTGAGGCAACCAGGTACCCAAAAATCATTCAGCATAAATTTCATTGCGGTACTAATTCAGTATCAAGATTTTTTTTCCTTTAAACACTTAAAAGTTAGCACTTTTAAGTTGATATTTGGAAGCAAAGAAGAGAGCCATAGTTCTCCTTTCTTATTCAATATGTTTGATGGTGCTCTATCATCTGTCATATTCAGTGTTTGAGGATGTCTGTGACTGCTTACTGCTGCTAGATATTCTTGTTGATTTACTAGATGTTAGAACCAGAATGAATCTTAGACTTCAACTTGTCCAGTCCTCTCATTTCACAGATGAATAAACCAAGGCCCGCTAAAAGACAAAGTTATTTGTTTTTTAGTACTTAATTCATAGTTTGGAGATTGGACTAGATGACCTTTAAAGATCTTTCCAAATACGTGAAATACAGAGCAAAGTATTTTAGAGAGTTTCAGCACTTGTAGGGATTCTCTGGGCTCACAATAGCATTGACCTTATTTAGTTCTATTAAAACAAATTCTGGCATGTTCACGAATAGATTGTCTCAGTTTAGACATAATAAGTACCTTATCTGTTATATTATCAGGGCTGCATTGTGCTGAAGTCTCAGTCAAATGCCTGGAAAATGAATGGCAAAAAACAAAAAAAAAACAAAAAAAAACAAAACCCAAATAAACACTACTGCTAGACTGCTTTCCAGAATAGAGAGATATTGACCATAAACACATTCATGGGCTCTCGCAAGCATCAGGGAAGCCATGAATGAGGGATACTGTTACTCTCTGTCTTACCAAAGTCACTAAATTGTAAACTGGAATGAGGAAAGCGTGGGAAATAGCTCGATGTTCCCTTGACTAATCCAAACTTGATACTTGCAAGTTAAAATAAAAATATCATAAAATGATCCTGTGTATAATGCAATTGGCTTCCAAAAAAAAATCTGTGTGGCTCTAGAATTCTCTCCCTTCCACTTCCTCCTCTTCTTCCTTTCTTTTCTCCTTGTTGCTTCTTCCCTCCCTCCCTTCTTCCATTCATCCTCCCCTACCTCTGGTCTTCCCCCATCACTCCCCCATCCTTCTCTCTTTCCTATCTTTCCTTTTATCTTTCTTCATATTATTCTGGGATTCCTTCACCTTTAGTCCCCTAACTAGATTTTTCTGTTTTAATTAAGAGTGCTGATACAGTATAAAAGCTCTGGAGTAATTGCAGAAGGATCCTTTGTTATGCAGAAGTAGAAATTCTAGTTCTATTTATTTTATCTACAATATGAAAAACTAGGTTTACTAATATATCATTATGTGTTTATTGATAGTGGTTAAAGATCAAAGATGTTTGGATTTCTTAGTTTGATCAAAGCAATAAAGACTTGATATGGAATGAAAACAGTAATGGCTCTAGTCCTGAGTCTAAACAACTTGCTTTGTGATCTTCACCAAGACACTCCATTTCATTACTGAGGTTTCATGCCTTTATTTGATAGTTAGGCATAGGAATGTGTCATGAGCTTAGCTTCCTTCCTGTAATGTGCCTTGTTGCTTTTCTTCAGCTGCCAGATCAACTACGAGTTTATGAAATCTTTCTTCTTAGCTTATTGCAAAAGCAGGTGCTCATCCCAGACACTCCATAGTGCTGCAGAGCTAGGACCGGCTTTTTCCATCAGAATACAGTGTGTGTGTGTGTGTGTGTGTGTGTGTGTGTGTGTGTGTGTGTGAGAGACTAATGTGGAGTTGGGCCCATGGCCACATTTTGGTAAATATTTACTGAGTATCTCTAGGTAGAGTACTGTGAGTCAGGAACTTGGGATGCAAAAATGAATAGGAATGAGCTCCATGCTCTGGTGGCAGACACAGACAATCACAGTAGAGTGTGATAGGTGCTTTGACAGAAGTATGATAGGTACAGCTCTGATGCAGAGACTTCCAGAGTGGGTGCTTAATGCACTCTCTTCTTATATGCTAACAATTTTCAAAAATGTGGTGCATGAACTCTGGGAAACTTGCTGAATGTGTAAATTCCCAGCCACAACCCCAAAACTATGGAGTTCTCAAAGGTAGAACCTGAGAATATACAATTTATATCAAGCTCCCAGATAATTTATAAATGATTCCAGTGGAATATAACATTAAACTATCTGAAAATAGGATACAAAGTTAACATACAGCAGTCAGTTGCATTTCTATATGCTAATAACACAGTCTCAGAAAGAGAAACTGAGAAAACAATCCCAATTATAATTGCACCAAACAGAATAACATACCTAGGAATAAAGTGAACCAAGGAAGTGAACAGTTTGCACTCTGAATACTGTAAGACGCTGATAAAAGAAACTGAAGATGACACAAATAAATGCAAAGATACGCCATGGTCATAGATTGGGAGAATTAATATTGTTAAATTATCCATACTACCCAAAGCAACCTACAGATTCAATGCAATCCCCATCAAAATACCAATGGCATTTTTTTCAAAGAACCAGAACAAAGAATCATAACATTTATATGGAACCACAAGACCCTGAATAGCCAAAGCAATCTTGAGAAAGAATAAAAAAGCAGCTCAGATTTCAACCTATACTACAAATCTATAGTAATCAAAACAGTATGGTATTGCCATGAAAAGACATATAGATCAGTGGATAAGAATAGAGAGCCCAGAAATAAACCCACTACATATGGTCAATTAATGTATGGCAAAGGAAGTAAGAATATATAGTGAGAGGGTAGACTGGGTGGCTCAGGCTGTTAAGCGTCCCACTTCGGCTCAGGTCATGATCTTGTAGCCTGTGGGTTTGAGCCCCACATCGGGCTTTGTGCTGAGAGCTCAGAGCCTGGAGCCTGCTTCAGATCCTGTGTCTCCCTCTCTCTCTCTGCCCCTTCCCTGTTCATACTCTATCTCTCTCTGTCTCTCAAAATAAATAAATATTTTAAATTTTTAAAAAAAAGAATATATAATGATAGAAAGTTTCTTCAATAATTGGTGTTAGGAAAACTGGACAGCTACATTGTAAAAGAGCGAAATGTGACCACTATCTTATACCAAATACAAAAATAAACTAAAAATAATTAAAGACATGGATATAATACTTACAACCATAAAACTCCTATAAGAAAACATAGGCAGTAAACTCCATTACATTGGTCTTAGCAATATTTTTTGGAAATATCTCCTCAGGAAAAGGCAGCAAAAACAAGCATAAACGAATGGGACTATATCAAACTAGAAAGCTTCTGCCGAAATCACCAGCAAAATGAAAAGGCAACCTACTAAATAGGAGAAGATATTTGCAAATCATACATCTAGTAAGGGGTTAATATCCAAAATACATAAAGAAGTTATATTACTTAATATCAAACAAACAACAAACCAATTAAACAATGAGCAGAGGACTTGAATAGATTTTTTTTTTCTCAAGAAATACACACAGATGGCCAACAGGCCTATGAAAAGATCCTCAACATTACTGATCATCAGGGAAATGTAAATCAAAACTACAGTGAGATATCACCTCACATGGTCAGATTGGCTATTGTCAAAAAGATAAAAAAGAAAAAAATTGAAGAGAATGTAGAAAAAGGGAAACCTCATTCACTGTTGGTGGGAATGTAAATTGGTATAACCACTGTGGAAAACATTATAAAGGGTCAAGAAATTAAAAATAGAACTGCAATATATTCCAGCAATTCCACTCCTAGGAGTATATATGAAGAAAATGAAAACACCAATTCAAAGAGATATATGTACCTCTATATTTATTGTAGCATCATTTACTATAGCCAAGACATGGAAGCAATCTAAGCATCCATCAATAGATGAATGGATAAAGATGTGGCATATATATACAGTGGAATTATCACTCAACCATAAAAAAAAATGAAATCTTGTCATTTGTGACAACATGGATGGACCCAAAAGGTATTATGCTAAGTGAAATAAATCCTACAGAGAAAGAAAAAAAATCTGTATAATTTCTCTTTCACATGGAATCTAAAAAAACAAACAAAACAGAAGTAAACTCATAAATACAGGAAACAAAGTATTGATTCTCAGAGTAGGGAGGAGTTTGGGGCAGGTGAAATAGGCAAAGGAGATAAAGCGGTACAAACTTCCAGTTATAAAAAAAGGTCATGATAATGTAACGTACAGCATAGAGAATATAGTCAATAATATTGTAATAACTTTAAATGGCGGCTAGACTATTGTAAGGATCATTTTATAATTTGTAAACATATCAAATCACTATAATGTGCACCTGAAACTACTTGTATATCAGTTATATTTAAGTAACTAAACCTAAAAATTCACCCTTTGAGATCTATTCTTTAGGTCTTAAAGTCCTTTAGGCTTAACAAATCTCAATTTAAAATGTGAGTACAGGCATTTCTCCCTGTTGGGAGAGAACCTGTCCCATATATTTATGTACGTACTTTCCCACTCTTCTCATGCTGAGCATCCTCTAGGAATTCAGTGATTGATGACTGCATAGAAAAGACATGCCAAGTATTATCAACTGACCTGTAACTTTAGGGGTTGGAGCAGAGCAGTTAGGACAGGTAGTTGGGTTTAAACAATTGAGAATAAACTGAAGACCATGGGTGACAAATCAGGAGCACAGAAGTGGAGAGAAGGACCCTGAATGAGAAAGTGGGAGTGAGGTAAGGAAAAAATTCTGTCTTGCAATTCTAATAATCTTTATCAGGTAAGACTGGCCACCAATGAGGACAAACTTTACCTCTAATTTTTGTATTCTATTACTACCACTATTTGCTATGAAGATATCATTAAATTATAAAATATACATATATATTAAACTTAAAGATGAAACTTAGTATCCTGTCAGACTTGATATTTTGATATTTTGAGTCCATCACCAAATAGCTATCTAACTTGGTTAACTCTAATTTCTCTTAGATTTTGTTAGTTTGTCTATAAAATTGGAAATCCTTTGCCTGCCTTGGAGGATTCTTATAATGATCAGATGAAACAATACAAACATATTTTTAAAAATTTTAATGTTTTATTTATTTCTGAGAGAGAGGGAGACATCGTGAGCAGGAGAAGGTTAGAGAGAGAGGGAGACACAGAATCTGAATCAGGCTCCAAGCTGTGAGTCAGCTGTCAACACAGAGCCCGATGAGGGCCTTGAACCCACTAACCATGAGATCATGACCTGAGGCGAGGTTGGACGCTTAGCCGACTGAGCCACCCAGGCACCCCACAAACATATTTTTAAAACTGTGTTAACTTAACGGATGACCATGGGGGAGAAAAAGGGGGAAGGAATAGTGGGGGAGATGGAGGGAGGCAAACCATGAGAGACTCTTGAATGCTGAGAACAAACTGAGGACTGATGGGGGTTGGGAGGAGGGGAAGGGGGTGATGGGCATGGAGGAGGGCACTGTGGGGATGAGCACTGGGTGTTATATCGAAACCAACTTGACAATAAGCTATTAAAAATAAAAAATAATAGTAATAAAATCAATACGACATGAAAAAAAAAACTGTGTTGAACTACATCTAAATTATCAGCTCCAGGAAAGTGGAAATTTTTGTCCAGTGTTCACTGCTGTGTCCACAGCACCTGGGACATTGCTAGCTCATTGTAGGCTCTCAAATAATGGCAGATGAATGACTGCTGGTGACTTATCTGATGAAGTAGATTAATGTTGTAGACCAAGCATAGACTTCAGACCAAGATAGAACTCAGTTTAGATTAATAAGTCCTACCTCCGATTGCTGTGTGACCTTGGGCAAATGACTGAGCATCCCTGATCTTAATTTCTCAACATGGAGTTGATAATACCTACTATATAAAGTTAGACCAAATATAAAGTATTTGGTACAGCATCTGACATTTAGTTGATAGTCAAAGACAGCTGTATTATTAGCCAGAAGCTTAAAAACTGAAGGTATAAGAAATTTAGAAGACACAGAATTACATTCTAGAGTCATAAGCACTTCTGATAACCACAATCTTCAGGGAAAAAATGCAAATACATACTATTCATGAAATATTGCATATAATTGCAGACTTTTCTTGAAGTCATCATGGACCAATAGTGATAGAACTTTTTTTGAGTCATGATTTTTTTTAACTTTTTAAAAGTTTATTTAATTTGAGAGATAGAGCACGTATGCACACAAGCAAGGGAGGGGCAGAGAGAATCTCAAGCAGGCTCCATGCTGTCAGCACAGAGCCTGACATGAGGCTCAAATTCACAACCTGTGAGATCATGACCTGACCCAAAATCAAGAGTCAGACACTGTTAAATTGGTTACAACCGAGCCACTCAGGTTCCCATAGTCATGATTTTGTTTTTAAACATAGTACATGATCATGGTAAAAAATGCAAACACATGTTAAATGAAATAGACAGAGAAAGATAAATACCATATGATCTCTTTTTTATGTGGAATCTAAACAAAACAAAATAAAACCAAAAAAGCTCACCCAAGCTCATAGATAAAAGGAATAGATTGATGGTGCCAGAGGTGAGGTATTAGGAATGGGATAAAAAGATGAAGGGGGTCAAAAGGTAAAAAGAAAAAGAATGCAAACAAGACAGAAAAGAACAAATATTGAAGTAACAAATTAACTAAACTCCTACTGCCTAGAAATGACTAATATTAACAATTGGTGAACATGTTTCCAGACATTTCTGTATGAATATACATATGGAGCAAGAGAGAGAAATATGTGAGGATACATGCTTTTTAAAAAATAAAAATATTTACATTGTATTTGTATGAATTCAATATAAGGGAAAGAAACTGATGCAAAATTAAGAGAATTTCTCAACCTCTATTAAACACTTTTTTAATTACAAGTTACGATTTATTCCCAAAAGGTTCTCTATGGCCAAGAAAAAAATATTATAAAAACTTTAAGAGTTAACCCTGTGGTTAATTCTGTTGTTAGAAGTGACTATTGGACTTTACTGTGGTAGGTGAACTGATTACTCTGCTTATATTTTTATCTCCTTCCTCCCTTCACAACACAATTTTTATTGGTTATATTATTTTTAGTTCATCAGGCATTATATGTTTATATTCCATACTGGAACCACAATTCCCTATCACTTAATGTTTATTCTATCCTTACCAGAAGTATTTTATAGTACTTATCCTGTTTCACTGGAAGTCAGTTTGGGATGGAAGTGTCAGTATATAGATACTAATAATGTTATTTTCAAGTGGTCCAAGAGATGCAAAATATTGACACAAATCTGTGGAACAATGGACAGAAGGTTAAAATTAATCTGACCAAATTATTTGAGGAGCACAGGCCTACTGGTCAACCACGGCTATGAGAAGTTGGGCTCCAAGTCCTGGGAGAAGCCACTGGCTGCAAATTCTCTGAAGAGGACAATCTGTTAGACTTCCTCTTCAACCTCCTCCCTCAAGCCCCTTGGAAGAGGCTAGCTGAGTGGGCTCCCTGTGGTATCATACCTACTCTACTTCCAAACCTATTGCTGGGCTGATGCTTATCATTCTTTTAATGGTAATATCCCCTCTTTTCTACAAATGACAATAAAATATTTAAAATGAGACAGCGAATATGTCTAACCAAGGCTTTGCCATATACATGCTGAATTAATGTTTACTCAAAATGCAAGCTGAAGAAAAATTTGGTATTTTATCTATATTCAGTCAGCCATCCCTTACAGGTTAAGACCTCCTGTCAGCTCCTTCTCAGGATATACTGAGGGAAGGATCTGGAGTGTAAGTGAGGTAAGAGGGACCGGTAGGAAGAGAAGAAATCCAGAAAGGTAGACTGAGGTCATAGATGAGGCAGCTCATGCTCTGCATTAGAGGGGTGCTGTTTATCATCAACAAGATGAGAGAAATAGATGTTGTGCACGGAGGTATTTTTGTCGTGCAGCTGCATAAGCAGGCAGCTCATTTTGCATGATTTATAAGGACCTTTCTGGTTTGTTCTTTTTAACCTAGCTGACTGCAAGAAAGAGCTTCATACTCTAGGGAATCATTAATTGAGGTATCCCTCAAAATAGGAATGTCCTCACAGAAGCATGGCTCTGAAGAGGTCTTTCAGAGATTATCTCATCCAGGGATCTCAGTTCTGGCTGCATGTGGGAATCTCCTGAGGTGATTTTAACAACACCGGTGCCTGGGATCTACCACTAGGAAATTAAAAGTTATTAATTTACATATGGAGGGAGCTATGCATATGCATGTTTAAAAGCTCCCCCAGGCGATGCTACTGTGCAGCCAGAGTTTAGAACCTCTGAACTATTTTAACCTTCTGATGGTACAGATGGAGAAAGTGAAGCTCAGAGGGAAGGAGTTTGCCCAGTGTTGTGTTTCTAGGCTTATATAATAATATTTTCTGTTTTGTCTCTTTCAATGTTTACCAATGTCTCATCATTTAAGTCTTGTTATTACAGGATATGTGTCCTTTGCAGTAAACTACCTCATATCTTTTGGAAAGTTGCCAGGAGTATAAATAATAAATGGCTCATAAGGAGTTTGACCCAGCCATGATCTGAATGCCAATAATATCATACCACAACCCACAGTGTCATGGCACCTGCATAAATGTCAATGCCTTCCCTCAGAGGTCCTTGCTTGCTTGCTGTGATGTTACTATTTGAAGTATTCATTCTCTGCTCCTTGGATAGATTCAGAGGACTGGGGGAAGCTATTCCTTCCACCAAAGAGCTTAAATTCTAGGCCCTGTAGTCAAACTTTTCAAAGGTGATGTCCCTTATCTTACTTGGATTTCAAATGCCTTCAAAGCAAATGAAGGATGAAAACTGGGTTGTAAGGTAGAGGTGGAGAGGGAAGGAACATAGATATATAGAGGTACTGGGAAAAGCCTGCTCTTATAGCTCCAGAGACTGCTGCTGAGCTGTTCAAGGTCTTAGACACCCATTTATGATGAAGCCACTGTCCCCTAAAATGAAACTTCCTGACAGCTTTCTTTATTTTGAAAGTTTTTGTGCTGATTAAGTCAAAGTAAGCTCCTTCCACCCATTTATACTGTGCTCCCTCCCTGTGGATTTAAAAGCAAGGGGCACAGGCCATTTTATATTTATAGTGAAGTCTTATGAGCAAGCCCAGTCTGAAAGAGTGTCCAGACCAGAGCATCCTTTTTTTATTTTTGGTAGTATCATCATGGCTGGTGATAAAAGTTGAGAAGTAATAAGGTGAGAGCAAGCTCCACATTTAAAATTACCACTCAAAGCAGTTGCTGGCTGGTCTTGACTCTCCTGGTTCTATTAATCTGGGATGGTCATTAATATCAGGCTACAGAAGTATCTGTCATCTGTGGGAAGGGGGGGAGTTGTCAGCCCAGGTAACAGCAGGAGAGAAAATAAAGCTGGTGGATAGGTGCTCTTTTGTCTGTTGACTTGGTTCTCTATGAGACACTGTCTTTCTATTTGTCCTAGAACTATTAAAATGGCCAATATCATCTTCAATGAAGTAGGAACGTTGCCAAGAGCAACCAATGTGATTTCTCTTTTCTCTCAATCCTAGGAACATGAAAGTAGGTACTGTCATATCAATCTCTCTCCAGTCTGGGTGACAGCAACTTTTTTGGTAAGGAAATTACACCTCATTCTCCTTCCTTCTGCCTCATTGTCCATCTATGTAAAGGGCCCTAAAAGCAATTGAAGAATTATTCTCTATGGATGGCTGACAAGGATTGTGCTCTGTTTTCTAAAGCCATACCATGGTCTCCTGAAACTTCATTAAAAGCAATTTTTTGATAACTTGGCTGGTCTATTCTTGGAGTAATGAGAGCATAAATTTGAGAAGCACACATATCTAGACTCCTATCTATGTCCCACTCTCCATACACACTCTCCTCACTAAGTGTGTGACCTAGGATAAATGACTTCTTGCCAAGCCTACTTGCTCATGTATAAAATGGAGATAATAGCATCTACCTCATGGGGATGTTGTGTAGAGATGTATTAAGTGAAACACACATGGACAAGCCTTAGCAAAGTGCCTGGGACATAGCAAGTACTCAGTAAAAGGTAGTATAGAGAGTAACAATATCCCAAGGCACTTATCCAGGAAAGCTCCTGAGAATCAAAGAAATAAATTTTGGCAAACTATTTTCCAAAAGACTTTTAAGGCTCAGTTCTCAGATCTCCAAGTTCCGTAGAATAGCAGCTCTGAAAATTCATATCTGATTTGCTATGTCCATGTGGCTCAGCAGAAGACATAACATGCAGGCTTAAATAGATCTAGAGAAAACTTGGAGTATATTAAAATTGGCCACAAAAACAAGTAAAAAATCAAGCTCTGTAATTAATGTTCAGCCATCCATAGACTGTGAAGTTTAAAAAGATGGTCTAGAGGTCAGGAGTGGGACCTACTCAGCTAGAGCTAGAGAGAGAGAGAGAGTCAGAGAGAGAGGGAGAGAGAGAGAGAGAGAGAGAGAGTAAGAGAAAGGAAATACATGGCTGTGGCCTCTGCTTCCACGTTCTTTAACTCAGGACCTCGTGTTGGGGAATTAGAGGAATTCCAATTAAGCCCTTTCATTTTGATTTCTCATTAGATCCTTAGAATATCTGCAGAAAATGAAATCGAACTAGAGACCTCCAGCCGGGAGATTTATCCGATTTAATGTTTTGAAAGAGACTTATTATCTTGTCAGGAATAATTTGAAAATCCAAATAAGAGCAATTGAATCAGCAGAATTTGGGCCTCAAGATAACAATCATTCTGTACAACCAACCATAGCATTTAAACAGCTGAAGTGGCATTTCTAAAGCTGCCGCTCCAGGCGGTTTTGTCCTTCCAACAGCTCAGCCCTTCCTAACTGTACCCTCTGCCTTCCCTACCATCACTCAGCATTAAAAAATGTTTAATATTTATTTACTTATTTTGAGAGAAAGAGAGAGCACACAAGCAGGAGAGTGGCAGAGAGAGGAGGAGAGAGAGAGAATCCCAAGCAGGCGTTGTGCTGTCAGCGTAGAGCCCAACGTGGACTCCATCTCACAACTGTGAGATCATGACCTGAGCCAAAATCAAGAGTCTGACACTCAATTGATTGAGCCACCCAGGTGCCCCATTACCCACCTTTTCTTAAAGACCACAACAAAAGACACCAGCAATAGCATTCAAATTGAACCCATATCTGGGTTCTTCATTCTTGTTTTACTTGTCTTCACTCAATGTCATGTTCTAATTGCTGTGCAGACAGACTGTGTTCTCCATGTGAAATAGTATCAAGTTACTCCATCATCCTCTCCTGGGACAGGTGCTCACTGCTAGAAACAATGAAATGGGTTTCAAAATGTAATTGGACCTGTTTTTTGTTTTGGTTTTGTTTTGGTTTTACAACTTTTCATCTACTACATCAGCTATAGCAAGAAATCCAAGCATGCTATTTCATTAATAACCAGACCATTCAGGTAAAGTCAGGAGGTGTGCTCTAAATGGCTTTCCTCACAATCCCTATTGAGACCATGTGGATGCTGGGATTTATCCCAATGACTATGTCTCAGTCCTGAAGGATGAGATCCCTCTAAGTATTGTCAGCTCCCCTTGGTGCCACCTGACCTCCCAGGTGTCCAGACTTCCCTGCTGAGGATAGGTGGGGAGAGAGTAAGAGGCAGGTAACAAACTTTAAACTTGCCAAATAATGCTTTCTCCAACTTGAGTTATTTAAATAATCTCTTTTAGTTTGGAACAGTCTCTATTGGGTAAATATTTGGTCAGTTCAGAGCCATTTCTTCTTTCCCTCTCCTTCCTTACTTCTGGGTATGGAGAAAGCTTTGAGTCCTCCTGGCATGGAGGTTATGACACCGGTCCAATGCTGTCCTCTTTCTCTGGTCTTTGCTCTAGGATGGCTGATGTGGTCTGATGGCTAAAGTGGTGTTTGCTTGGGTACCATTGCCATTGCCTCTGGTCACTGAAATCCCATCTTTGACAGGTTCCTTTTCCTGACCCAGGCTTTTGTTATACCAATAGTCTTCTCTGTAACTTTGTCTCCTTCATGAGAATATGTAGGAACTTCTGGCCCCCTGCAGCCCATGTACAATCTTGAGAGAGCCTGTTCTATATAACCCCTCAACCTGTGATGCTGTATACTGTGCTACATTGAGTGTGGCCTTGTACGTGTAGTTTTCCTCCAGGCAACGCCCACTGAAGTACGCTACCTTCCAACCACAGCCCCATGATGATATTGGCTCCCCCTTGCCTATCAGGTTATTTCTACAACTCCAGCAAAGCTTCTACCCAATGAGGAAAGTAGTGGTAGCATGTGTCTAACATCTTCTCTCTACTTCTTCCCACACTTCACTATGGTGAAAGGGGTGTTTTTATTTCACACATACTCTTTGGAAAGCACTTATCTTATTCCCCAGGGTATTGAGTCTCATGCCTCAGACTTAATAGCAGAAGAGGGAGTATCCTTGCTAAACCATGAAAGAAACTATGATATGAACCTATCAGGCATGGTTCTTGATATGTGTGTCCATGATGACTAGGAACAAAAGATCATTGGGGACAAAAGTTACACTATTTTATTGTCCCCCCAAATATCCTCACTGTATTTATAAACCACCCTGCTTTCTAAAGGAAGTGGATCCCAAGGAGGAGGCTTCTTATTGAGTTGGGGTTGAGTGTAAGGATGCTCCCAGGAGAAGCTGAGAGAGTTAATCTTACTGCCCTACCCAAAGAAGGGAAGACAAGGACACATAAAATGTGGGTAGTCTCTGGTAGAAAAGGACTATCATGGTTGAGAAAGCTGTGGGAAGGGCCTCTCTGGAGAAGAAAGGGTAAATCGGTTAGTAGCTGGAGAGGACTTTGGGGACAGATAAGAATTGTTTAAAAGAAATATTCATGAAGTTTGGCCACATGATGTGAAATCTAACTTTCTTTTCCCTTATCTCAACCTCTTGGAAATATA
Organism: Proteles cristata cristata; assembly: GCA_017311185.1. Lineage (NCBI taxonomy): Eukaryota > Metazoa > Chordata > Mammalia > Carnivora > Hyaenidae > Proteles > Proteles cristata. The sequence goes on from JAESUZ010000618.1 coordinate 47,036, forward strand.
ATACTCCTTCATTGAGATCTAATTCTGGAATGTGTGACAGCAGAGCCCTGCTTCAAGGTAGGCATGGAGTGAGAACCAGGGCTGCACAAAAGGAGCCAATCACATTGTAGCCCCATTTCTATGTCTCCTGCATTCTGCACCTACATGGACTCAGGAAGTCGATGATGTCTGCAAACAACTCTCACTTCCCTTAGTCACTCCTCTTCATTTTTACAGGGGAGTTTTTTCCTACTTTTTGTTGAGCTGTTTATTTCTGTTTTTGTCACCCTTATTTCAGATAATGAATTTTAAAAATTTAAAAATTTCTGGAATGCAAACTTGTGCAGCCACTCTAGAAAATAATATGGAGGTTCCTCAAAAAGTTAAAAATAGAGCTACCCTACAATTCAGCAATTGCACTACTAGGTATTTGCTCACAGTATACAAAAATATTGATTCAAGGGATACATGCACTCTAACGTTTATAGCAGTATTATCAACAATAACCAAATTATGGAAATAGCCCAAATGTCCATCGATTGGCGAATGGATAAAGAAAATATGGTATATATGTGTGTGCATGTGTGTCTTGCCATTTGCACTGACATGGATGGAACTAGAGTGCATCATGCTAAGCGAAATCAGTCAGTCAGAGAAAGACAAATACCGTATGATTTCACCCATATGTGGAATTTAAGAAAGAAAACAGATGAACATAAAGGATAAAGAAAGAGAGAGGGAGAGAGAGAGAGATAAACCATAAAACAGACTCATCCATAAAGAACAAACTGATGGTTGCTGGAAGGGATTTGGATGGGGGATGGGTTAAATGAGTGATGGGTATTAAGGAGGCCACTTATGATGAGTACTGGGTGTTGTATGGAAGTGATGAATCACTAAATTCTACTCCTAAAAGTAACATTTCACTATATGTTAACTAATTGGAATTTAAATAAAAACTTGAAACAGTAAGTAAATAAATAAACAAACAAACAAATAAAATTCTATAGGTTGAATCGAGGGCCCCTGGGCAGCTCAGTTGGTTGAGTGTTGAACTCTTGATTTCAGCTCAGGTCATGATTTCATGCTTTGTGAGATCAAGCCCCATGGCAGGCTCTGCACTAACAGGATTCTCTCTCCCTCTCTGTCTCCACCCCTCCCCCACTCACACTTTCTTTCTCTCTCTTTCTCAAAATAAATAAATAAGCATTTTAATTTTTTTACTCTTTACTAATAGGTCAGTTTATAAATATTTATTGAGTACCACTTTATAGCAGGCAAAGTTCTAGGTACATAGGAGGGAGTGATGAACATAACAGGCATATGGCACAAAATGCAGTTTTGTGAGGAAGGCAAACATTAAATAAAGGAATATTAGATAGTTTAGTGAATAATTCCATGTGTGTGAAGTGCTCAGCAGAAAGAGGACCAATAAGTTCAAATTTTGGGGGGGAACATCTAGGACTGGGAATGACCAGCTTGGGCTGATCTTAGAGAGTGAAAGGGTCAGTGGTTGTGGGAAATCAAATTAGCTATGTCCTGGGACATAGGGATTATAGGGAATGCATTGCAAAGCAGAACACTGTTTTCTGTCCTTGCTGAAAACAGTGGGTCTCAGTTTGTTTATCTAGTTAATGTATATCTAGGGATTGTGTACTGCCTGTGTTCATAAATTCTAAGTCCTTGTTATCATATGGACTATCTTCTCTTGTTTTCCACTGTTTTCTACATCTGCTCTTTTGTAGTCTTGGGAATGCCTTAACTTGTTTTTCTGCATGCTTTCAATACCTTCTTCCTGGTACATAGCCCTCTGACGAACTGCCCATTGTTTCCCTAAATGTATGCTTAATAAATATGAGACTTCCCTTAGCCTTCGTCTCACCTTTCTTGACGTGCATAGAGTCAAGTTTTTTAAGTAATCCTTTCTGCCGCTCTTGGCTTTGCTGGACAAAGCCAAAAGCCAAACCCACAATTGGTGACTCCAATATGATAGTGATCGCTTCCATATGACGATTTTTAGGTGGCAGAATCAACATATTCAGGAGAAAAAAGTGAAACCATCGGGACTTCAGACAGAACTCACCCTGATAAGGGACAGCAGTACCCACTTGGAATAGCTGCCAATGTGTCTAGTTTTCAGTGAGAGTACCTCTTTTCTCTTTTGTTACTATGGGCCAACAAATGACAAAGGAACAGCTATTATATTTAAAAACTTTACAACAGCTTTTAAAGGCAGCCCATTGTATTGTTACAAAAGATCAATTAAGTAACTTGTTACAAATAATACAAGACATTGGCCACTGGCTTCCTGACCATGGTACAGTTAATTTAGATCTATGGGCATGAAAAGGGAGAGAATGTTCCTGCTTCCATTTTAGTGACCTGGAGTTTAGTCTGTATGGCATTATGTCCATTACACGTATATCCAGAGAAGGATCAAATTGAAAAAGAAAGCCTAACACCCACTTCTACAGCACCTCCTACAGTGGAAGATGACTTTCCTCCACCACCTCCTCCTCTCCCTATTGTTCCCAACTGCTTAAAGCCAATACCTATATTGGAGGGACACAAACCATTGGTTACACAGCAATGGTTACAAGAGGGATATGCTACAGGGGAGTTTCATATATTCCCCATCATTACCACTGCTGGACATCAACCTATGCATGAGTCCTTCCCTTGTATTATCTTTAAGGAATCGAAACAAAGTGTTGCTGAGAATGGTATCCAAAGCTCCTTTACTAAGGGATAATTGAAGCAATAGGAAATGGCTATGAAATGACCCCTTGGGATTGGAAGGCATTAACGAAAACCATACTTTCCCCTGCTCATCATGCTGTGTGGACTTTAGAAATCAGGAGAGTTGCACTACACAGGCAATTTATAATCTAGATTTGGGTATTCTGATAGGAGTAAAAATGCTACAGCCTTCAAGTCTTTTTCATCTGGACTCTGACCCAGTGCATACTTTCTTTTTTCTTCCTTTACTCTCATTTCAGGGGCCTTTCAAGAAGTATGGTCTTATTGGAACACTTTCACGTTGATTGCTCAGACTGTAATTCTCTATCCTGTGGCTACTCTACAGGGAGGAGAAAGTCTGCCTTTTGGCTGGACATCAGTACTGTGGCTGGAATGGTAATAAGACCCAGAAACTTGGTGCCTTTTCTTTATTCCTGTCCTTAAACAAAGCTGTCTGTCTTGGGCATGGGGCAGCCACCTAAGTGACTAGCATGGCTGCCAATCTTAAGACTCCTGTGTGAGATTTCCTCCTCACTGGCCTAATGTGATCCCCTCTACATCCCTGGTCTAGCCACTTCTGGCTACAGGACCTCCACTGGGAGTCAGCTGAAACCAGTACCCAAATGAATTAAAACACAACTGGGGATCATTTCCCAAGAAGTTGTCTGTAAAGGCTATATGTGTTGGAATGTTGCTTAGATCATGATAGATTTCTGTCTTTACTGTTTTCTATCGATGTCCTCTATCAAAGACCTAAATTACAAAATTGGGCAATTCTTCCTTGTAAAAATTTTCCAGTGTTTTCCATGGGCTAAAAATGGTGATTTCTTCAGCTTTTTTTAGCAAGTCCAGAAAGCAGTATTCTGCTTTGAAATATGTTCCCTATAATCTCCTAATTCAGAACATAGCTATTTGATTTCCCACAAGTGGTAAGCAATGAGGCTATAGACTTTTCCAGAGCCTGTGTTGATGGAGACAATACTACACAGAAAGTCTGATTGCCTTGCCTTGCCTTCCAAATGTATGACCTTGAGGATTTACTTAACCTTTCTAAGGTTAATGCATCTGAGTCATAGACTTAGAGTATTAAATGAGATAATCCATAAAAATCACTTAGCTCATAAGTGCTAAGCCTGGCACATAATAAGCACAGGATAAACACCATGCATGGCCTTGTAGGCCATAATGAGGAATTTGGATTATACTTTGCAAGCAATGAGAAACCATCAATGAGGTTTTTAAAGTTTATTTATTCAGAAAAAGAGAGAGAGAGAGAGCAGGAGTGGAGCATAGAGAGAGGGAGAGAATCTGTGCCGACAGTACAGAGCCTGATATGGGGTTCAATCTCAGAAACAGCGAGATCATGACCTGGGCTTAAATCAAGAGTCAGATATTTAATTGACTGAGCCACCAGGTGCCCTCCCCCTCCATCAATGAGTTTTCAAAAGGATTTCATGATCTCTCTATTGCCTTTAAAGTATTGTTATGGAAGCAGAGAGAAAAAGGGACTGGAGTGGAAGATAAGATATGAATAGTGCAATGGGAAGATTGTGGCTGCTATATAGGGAGTTGTCTCGCCTAGCATCCAATTCAACTTCCATCAAACATCCTTTCCTGTATTGCAGAAGACCAGGTTACAGTTCAGGTTCTGGAGCAAATAAGATTCCATCAATTACATACATCTTGTATGTACATATATCAGAAGATGCTCTCATCTAGCAAGATTGGTTGTGATCACTGGCTTTCTTTGAAGCAACAGTCCAGAGTCAGAACCCAACTAAATGGTGACAAGAGGCAGCTTCACTGGCTTTGTGATCCCTGGGTCCCATCTAAGGTCAATAGTGCCAGTGATGGCTCCCTAATTCTCTACCTTCCTGACTGATAAGGAAGTAGTTTCCTAACGGGTTCATTCTATTGTGTTGTTATGAATGTTATTTCTAGAAGTCTTACCCAGAGTCTTCCAGTCCATCGAGGATTGTGCAAGCTCCTTGTATTCTAAATTAAATCCCTTTATACTTAAAAACTAAAATGATTTCTACTTCCTGGAACTAACCTCCAACTGATGTAGAGATTCTAGATATTGATATAAAGATTATTGTAATACTTCAGACAATAAATGATAGCTAAAGTAGCACACTGTCAAGGGGCAATGCATAGTAGGGGATACATTTGAGAGATACTGAAGAGATTGAATTAATAAGACTCATTTCATTGATTGAAATGAGGTTAGGGAAGACTAACACCTGACTCATAAATTCTTGACTTGAGAAATTATGTGGGTAGTAGTGTCATTTCTTAAGGCTACCAAGATTACAGTGGAGAAGTTTGGGTAGAAAAATTGGGAATTTAATTCTATACATATTCTGTTTAAGGCATATTTCAAGTATCCACACAGAGAAATGGCAAAGTCTGTTGAATATATAAGTCTGGAGCTCAGAAAAATGACCTGGGCTGGATATTTGGATATGCATTGCATGGAGATGGTGATTAATAAAACTTTGGGACTGTATAATGTTGCCTAGGTCTCATGAAGAGTGAAAAAATAAAAAGTTCCAGATAGATTTCTGAGAGATGCCATCCCTGAATGGGTGTTGAAAGAAAGAGGACCTGGACAAGGAACCAAAGGAGCAACTAGACAGGCAGCAGCAATACAAAGAGAGAAAAAGAACGAGGGACAGAAATCAAGTAAGAAGGAAGCTGAAAGGTGTCCATTAGAGTTAGCAACAAGGAGGTCAGAAGGAAAGTGTCAGGGGGAAGAAACCAGATTGGAGTGGGCTGCAGAAAGAGTAGGAGGTGAGGGAATGGAGGAGATACATGTAAACACAGCACCACCGGGCATTCACCAGCTCATATGCCAGAAAATCTCAAAATAACAATTAGAGTGGCAAGTGCATCCTTAAAGGGCTTCCTTCTGGCCATATCTTGAGTCTTTCAAAATCTCTAATCTTTCCATAATGTGAACCTTTTATCTTCTATATATGAGGAAGAAATGTAACTATGAAAAAATTATTTAAAAACTCCAACAACCTAATTCTGTAGTTTGGCTATGAAAGAGAAAAGAGAGGGAGGCAGTAGCTGGAAAGAAGATGGGGTTGAGGGAAGTTTTATTTTTTAAGATGGGAGAGGCTTGAGCTTGTTTCAGTCCTAATGGAAAGAAGCCAAGCAAAAGAAAAATGATTATTGATTGTGCAAATTCCCTGGGAAGACAGAACAGCATGGGGTCCAGAACATAGGAGGAGGCATTGTCCTTGAATAGGAACAGGTATCACTCAGTTCCAGTAGGAGGAAAGGAGAAAAAAGTTGATGGGTATCTTAGGTGAAGTTTCTTAGAAGCAGACCCCAATATGGGGGTTTCTGTGTGAGTGATTTGCTGAAGGAGTTTTCTCAAGAAAAATGTGTAAGGGAGTATGAGAAACAGGATTTTGCAGGGCAAAATCTAGACAGAGGTATGGATTCAGAAACCCAGCTTCAGCCTGATCCCTCAGGGAGCTCTGGCATGTGAACGTTTCCACTGAGTTTGTCTTTGAGGACTGCATCAGTCAGTCATTAGCCTTGGCTACGTGGAGTGGAGTGCATAACCTCCCAGGTACCTCTGGGTGAGGCAGCTTCCATAGTCCAAGGGCAATCTTTCAGAGAAGCATGGAGGCACAAGCCATTTGTTTGCCACCTTCCACAGCAGCTGGGGAATGGGTGTGCTTATCTGTAAAGGAAATTTTAGTAGGGCCCTAGGGACAGATACTATTTTGCAAGTGCAGGAATATTTTCATATTTGGTTTTGAGGATACCAGTAAGTGAGGAGGTTGAAACTAATCAGAGTATGAACTTACCAGGAAAACAGTAGACTTTCTGGACAGTTGGGATTTGTGACTATGAGTTTTTAGTGCTATGAATGAGCCCACTTGTATAATTTTCTCCTGGTGCCCAGCAGTCTAGATGCAGCCATGGAGAAAGCCGTAGTCAAATTCATTGGGGGCTAGAGTAAAGTTAAGTGCTTTAAAAGGATAAAAGATAAGGGAAATTTAGGCACTAGTTATGGTGCTTAGGGTCTAGCTGGCATAGGGAGAAGAGGAGGAGAATGATTGGGGAGAGAGAAAGAAAGTAAAAGTCAATGATTGGAGGTTTCTATGAGGTTGGAAAATAGGTCTGGTGGGGGTTATTCAGTGAACCTACTTAAATGATAAAATTTCATAGATAGAAAGAGCTATTTGTAGCTTTGATCTGACAAGGTGGACTATGGGAAAAGGATAGCTGATTTGCGCCAAATACGAGAGTCATCAATGAATGAGGCTGGAAATGACTGAGAAATAGAAAGTGTGGCAAAGTGATGTGTGTTGCAACTGGAAGGCACATGCCTCGAAAGTAGAGAGACTATACAATGAGACTTTCTTTCAAGGCTTTGGGAGATCCCCTAAATATTGTAGCAGGATTTGTTTACCAGGGCAACCTCCACCATCGAGCTCAGTCTTCATTGTTTCTGACTGAATAGTCCTCTTACATACCAGGCTTCTTCAATAAGCCTTGATCATTTGTGTTTCCATTTCTACTGTTCCCTACAAGCTCTCAAACTCTGTTGTGTTTTTTCTCCTTGAGGTATGATAGACTATTTGTGATATTCAGAAGGGAAAACTATAGGCATAGTGATCTAAGGTGAGCATTTCAGGGGCACCTGGGTGGCTCAGTTGGTTAAGTGTCCAACTTTGGCTCAGGTCATGATCTCACAGTTTCTGAATTTGAGCCCTATGTCAGAATCTGGGCTGACAGCTCAGAACCTGGAGCCTGCTTTGGATTCTGTGTCTCCCTCTCTTTCTGCCCCTTTCCACTTGTACTCTGTCTCTCTCTCAAAAATAAATAAATGTTAAAAAAAAAGTTAAGATGGGCATTTCAACCTCAGTGGAGCCATGTATCCTCAGGGTCAGTACCAAAGTAGCATTGCTTTAGGACACTGTCAGAGAGAACAACATTAATTTTCTTTGGGGGATAATATGGAAACACTATGCCAGCAGAGGCTTTGGGAACAGGTACACTGTCTCCTTTCTCTTCACCTTGGGAAGGAGACAGAATGCGCAGTGATTTCATGACTGAACAGCTTGTCTTGATTTGATCCCTACCTCTGGGTTTCTGGCTCCCCAAGTGTACTTCGTCCTCTGTAAACTCTAGCCAGCGACACTACTCTCTTAACAAGTTTATGGTAAGGAAGTGATGCGTTACAGCTCTTAATACAGTTTCTGGCACATAGAAACAGTCCACCTCCCTTCATTAGTAGTGAGGTGTCATGGAAATATTGGTTTTTGGAGTCAATGTGTTTTCTCCACCTGTTGGTTATATGTTCTGGACCATTACTTACAACTTAGAACCTTGGTTTCTTCATATATAAAATGGGGGTAAACTCATGGAAGCAAAGAATTGAATGGTGGTTGTCAGGGGCTGTGGGGAGAGAAAAGGAGAATTGCTAATCAATGGATAAAAAATTTCAGTGATATAAGATATATATGTTCTAAATCTCTACAGCATCTCTACTGGGGATCTCTGACCTTGTGCCCATAAACGAAAATACTGTATTATACCCTTAAAAATATTCTAAAAGAGTAGATCTCATGTTAAGTTCTTATATCACAATCATTCAACCAATCAATAAGTGTTTACATTGTCAGTGCAAAAAAAAAGTGGGGGTAATGAGAGTTGATAAGGATTAAATGTAACACTACCTACAGGAAAGTGAGTGGTCAACTACTGTCCACACTGTTTTTATTTTTGCTCAGAAATGCAGCAATGCCAACATTGCTGAAAAGAACTAGTTAGGTGAACATTTGTCCTAAATCTAAAGCCTTTGGCCAAAGCATCTCAATATTTTTCAACATTGGTAATGGACAGAAGAGAAAGAGCTTATTATTCATATGTTCAGTTTAATAGGAATTGGATGTTTATACAGAGTGGAGCCTCTTACTTATGTTGACTGTGAAATCCATAAGAGCCCTTACAGTCCATCCAGCTCACCCAGTCTTTGTACTTTGGCCTCAGGGGATGGTGGGACTGTCTTCGTATTGAGCTGGTACCTACACTATGATAGTCACAATTTAAAGGTGTACCGCAACTCCATAGGCCTTGTAAATAAACTACCACTAACACAACTATGCAAGAAAAAGAGATAATTAAAGAGAAAATGACATGGATTTGACTAAGTCAGAGATGTCTTTCCATGAAAGGCATTGACCATTGAATAATTTGGCAGGCAAGAGAGTTTTTTGTGTTTTTTTTTGTGTTGTTTTTTTTTTTTACAAATAGTTTATTGTCAAGTTGGTTTCCATATAACACCCAGTGCTCATCCCCACAAGTGCTCTCCTCCATGAACATCTCCCCCTTCCCCCCACACCCATCAGTCCTCAGTTTGTTCTCAGTATTCAAGAGTCTTTCATTGTTTGCCTCTCTCCCTCTCCCCCACTATTTCCCCCCTTCTTCTCCCCCTTGGTCCTCCATTAAGTTCCTCCTAATCCTCCTATATGTGCAAACATATGTATTTGTCCTTCTCTGCCTGACTTATTTCGCTCAGCATAACACCCTCAAGGTCCATCCATGTTGCTACACATGGCCAGATTTCATTGTTTCTCATTGCCATGTAGTATTCCATGGTATAGATAAACCACATCTTCTTGATCCATTCATCTGTTGATGGACACTTAGGCTCTTTCCATGTTTTGGCTATTGTGGAGAGTGCTGCTATGAACATTGGGGTACATGTGCTCCTATACATCAGCACTTCTGTATCCCTTGGGTAAATTCCTAGCAGTGCTATTGCTGGGTCATAGGGGAGTTCTATTGTTAGTTTCCTGAGGAACCTCCACACTGTTTTCCAGAGGGCTGTACCAGTTTACATTCCCACCAACAGTGTAGGAGGGTGCCCGTTTCTCCACATCCTCGCCAGCATCTAGAGTTCTCTGATTTGCTTATTTTAGCCACTCTGACTGGCGTGAGGTGGTATCTCAGTGTGGTTTTGATTTGTATTTCCCTGATGAGGAGGGATGCTGAGCATCGTTTCATGTGTCTGTTGGCCATCTGGATGTCCTCTTTGGAGAATTGTCTGTTCATATCTTCTGCCCATTTCTTCATTGTGTTGTTTGTTTTTCGGGTCCACACCCAGAAACCCGGTGAGTTCCTTATAGATTTTGGATATTAACCCTTTATCTGATATGTTATTTGCAACTATCTTTTCCCATTCTGTTGGTTGCCTATTAGTTTTATGGATTGTTTCCTTTGCAGTGCAGAAGCTTTTAATCTTGATGAGGTCCCAATCGTTTATTTTTGCTCTTAATTCTTTTGCTTTGGGGGATGTGTCAAGTAAGAAGTTGCTGCGGTAGAGGTCAAGGAGGTTGTTTCCTGCTTTCTTCTCTAGGGTTTTAATGGTTTCCTGATCCTTTATCCATTTTGAGTTTATTTTTGTGTATGGTGTGAGAAAATGATCTGTTTTCATTTTTCTGCATGTTGCTATCCAGTTCTCCCAGCACCATCTGTTAAAGAGGCTGTCTTTTTTCCATTGGATACTCTTTCCTGCTTTGTCAAAGATTAGTTGGCTGTACACTTTTGGGTCCACTTCTGAGTTCTCAATTCTGTTCCATTGGTCTATGTGTCTGTTTTTGTGCCAATACCATACTGTCTTGATGATGACAGCTTTGTAGTAGAGGCTAAAGTCTGGGATGGTGATACCTCCCGTTTTGGTTTTATTTTTCGGTATTACTTTGGCTATTCGGGGTCTTTTGTGGTTCCATACAAATTTTAGGATAGTTTGTTCTAGTTTTGAGAGGTATGCTGGTGCAATTTTGATTGGGATAGGCAGGAGAGTTTTAATGTGTTGTCCTAATAGCTCTTTAAGCCTGTTCCTCCCACCTGATAGATGCGCTACAGGCATGATAGCTTCTAGGTATGGAGACCCATGGGGATCTCTGATTCAAGGGGAAGATCTAATTGAATTTTATTCCAGAATAGAAGAATGGGAGTCACTTCCTCCAGGATTATTTCTATTCATGTTTTGAATTCTTTTTTGACCCAAGTTGCATCTCAAAGACAGGAATCACTATAAAAGAAATGCCATATTTTTAAAAATCATTTATAGATTCCCTGGCAGGAAATATCCCTTGTGAAGCCTATTATTATTTTTCTTTTCTTCACCCAGAATGCTCTGTGTCACTCAAATCAGCCCACACAAGCTGTATGTCCAAATCATCTACACACCTCATATTCCATGACCTCGATGTTTTATTCATCAACACCTGCTTCTCTGAGCGTCACTGGCACTTGTTTTGCTAGTGTAGCTCCCTTTCAGCCTTTTATCAAATAATTTCCAATCCTCCATTAATAATTCGATAGGAAAAGGCTGGAGGTGATGTTCTCTGCAGTGTGACAAATATGCCAGTGATATCATTTGAATTACAGCAATGGAGTGTCTACCTTTGTAATCAATGATTTTTACTCCTTCCTGGGATGATAATAATTTTTTATTATAGTAGTGTTCAACAAACTCGGTAACATTCCTTGGTGATTTTCTATAACAGCAGCCATATGGAACTGTAATTTCAAAGTCCCTCTGATCTCATTCAGTTTTATGCTATTGAATTAAATGTCAAAGTTGTCTTTGTACCATCTGCAAGATTTCTTCTATTTTGAATACTCTTAGTTTGCTCTCAGTTATCTGGTGAATCATTCTGTACATTTATCACTAGTATTAAATTTCTAACTTAAAGAAAGATGTTCAACATAATTTATTTTGATGCCTCTAGTTTTTATAATATGGTAGTAAAACTGATTCCCAAGTGTTAAAAACTATAGAGGTAGATCAACAAGGGAGAAAGCTTGATTTTAAAAAGCATCACACACATCCATAAGATCCTGACCAGTGAAAACATCTCATAATGTCTTAAAATACATTATATTTTTCTTAATCTCCTTCAACAGAACATAGTTAAAAGTAACATACCTAAACAGGTTTAGGAGGAAGAGCATTACAGAAGACAGCAACTATTCAAAACAATTCAAATATCTATCTATAAAATATTCCTTAAAACAAATATAGTAGCCTATGCTATAAATACATAGTCATTACAGAGAATGAAGAGGGCCAAAAGTATTAAAAGGAACAATAATTTTGTTAGTAAAAATTATATTGCACAAAGAAAAAAATAAGAGATGTGCATTTTATACAACAAACAACTGAACAGGGAAATATGTATAATGGATATATTTAGGAATGTAGTGAAGAATTTGATAAGACTATATTAGTATTAGGAGGCTTTGATCAAGATCTTTTGGAATTTGACAGGTTAAACAAAACACAAAAAGGGTATAAATAATATAAATTTATTTATGTTTTCATTTTATTCCATAAGTTTTGGTATGTTATTTTGTTATTATTATTTGTCTCAAAATATTTTCTAATTTCCCTTGTTATTTCTTTTTTTCGCTCTTTGATTATTTAGGATTGTGTTGTATTTTCCACATATTTGTGGATTTTTTTATTAAAAAATTTTTTTACTGTTTATTTTTTAGAAAGAGAGAGAGAGAGGCACAGAGTGTGAGTGGGGTAAGGGCAGAGAGAGGGAGACACAGAATTAGAAGCAGCCTCCAGTCTCTGAGCTGTCAGCACATAGCCTGATGCAGGACTTGAACCCATGAACCATAAGATCATGACCTAAACTGAAATCAGATACTTAACTGACTGAGCCACTTAGGTGCCCTTGCATATTTGTGGATTTTTAAGTTTTCTTTTTGTCATTGATTTCTAATTTTATTCCATTGGGATCAGAAAAGATACTTTGTATGATTTTAAACTTCTTGAATGGTTGTGTGGTCTAACAGGTGATCGATCTTGGAGAATATTCCATGTGGATTGAAAAGAATGTATATTCTGCTCTTGTATGGTGGAGTGTTCTGCATATGTCTATTATACCCAATTGGTTTATAGTGTTGTACACAACCTCTTTTCTTTATTGATATTTCCGTCTTGTTTTCAATCCATTATTGAAAGTGTGGTATTCAAGGCTCATACTTTTATTGTGTCAATGTCTAGTTCTCCCCTCAATTCTTTCAAAGTTTGCTTTCTATTGCAAGAGCTCTGAGGTTTAGTGCATAAATTTTTATAATTGCCATATCTTCCTGATGAATTAACTCCTTTATCATCATATAATATCCTTCTTTGTCTCATATAACAATTTTTTTACTTAAAATGTATTTTGTCTGATATTAGTATCATACTGTCTTTTGGTTAGTATTTGCCTGGAATATCTTTTTTCATGCTTTGATTTTCAGCCTATGTGAACTTAGATCTAAAATGAATCTCCTGCAGGCAGCATATTGTTGGACATATTTTTTTTAATTCATTCAGCCAATCTACGTCTTTTCATTGGTAAGTTGAATCCATTTATATTTAAAGTAATTACTAATAGGGAAAGACTATTGCCACTTTGTTAATTGGGTTTTCTTTGTATATCTTTTAACTTTTTTGTCCCTCCTTTCCTCTCTTACTGCCTTCCTTTGTGTTTTATTTATTTTTTTGTAGTGATATGATTTGATTTCCTTCTCATTTCTTTTTATTCTGTAGATATTTTCTGTAGATATTTTCACTGTGATTATTATTGCATTCACATAGAACATCTTAAAGTGGTAACATTCTATTATAAACTGATAATTTCTATTATGTACAAAAACTCTATCCTCTATAGCTCTGTCCCCCCCCCACACACTTCATGTTACTAATGTCAAAAATTATGTCTTTATTTGTTGTATACATATTAACATCAATTTATATTTTTCCTAGATTTTCAACTCTAATTCTATGCACCAAAATCACAACAGTACAGTTTATTATATTTGTCCATGTATTTACCTTTACTGGAGAACCTTATATTTTCATACAGCTTTATGTTGCTTTCTACCATCTCTTTGATTCAACTTGAAGGTCTCCTTTCAGCATTTCTTATAGGATAGGTCAGGTTTAGTGGTAATGAATTCTCTCAGCTTTTGTTTTTCTGGGAAAAGCTTAATTTCTCCATTTTGAAAGACAGTTTTGCCAGATACAGCATCCTTGATTGACAGGATTTTTTTTTTCCCTTTCAGCATTCTGAATATATTATCCCTTCTTGCCTATAAGTTGTCTGCTGATAATCTTATAGAGGCTCCCTTGTACATGAAAGTCAATTTTGTCTTCCTGCTTTCAAGATTCACTCTTTGTTGTTGACCTCTGACAATTTGATTATAATGTGACTCATTAAATGGGTTTCTTTGGTTTTATCCTAATTGGAGTTTTTTAGCTTCTTGAATATGTATGAGCTTATGAATATGAATGAACATTTTCCCCAACATTTGAGAGTTTTCAGCCATTATTTCTTCAAGTAAACTTTCTGCCCTGTCTCTTTCTCTCTTTTTCTTTTTCTTCTTCTTCCGAGATTCCCATAATACATTTATCAATCAACCTATAAGTCCTTTAGGCTCTCTTCACTTTCCTCTATTCTTTTTTTCTTTTTGCTTCTCTAGCTGATTTCCAGTGACCTATCTCTTCTGCATGATCAAGTTTGATACTGAACCTCACTAGAAATTTTTCAGTTTGGTTATTGCAATTTTTAGCTACATAATTTGTTTGGTTCTTCTTGATTGTTTCTCTTTGTTGATATTCTCATTTTGTTAATGCATTGTTTTCCTGATTTCATTTAGTCTTCTATCAGTGCTGTCTTTTAGCTCAATGAATAGCTTTATGACAATTAAGTTCTTTGTCAGGCAGCTTATAGATACGCATTTCTTTAAGGTCTGTTTCCAAAGTTTTGTTCCTTTGATTGGCCCTTGTTTCCATTTCTTTGTATGCCTTGTGGGTTTTTTTTCTCTTGAAATTTGTGCTTTTGAATAAACAGCCACCTCTCCCAGTCTTTAAGTACTGGCTTTGTGCAGGGGAAGAACTTCAAAATTAACTTGAGTAGAAGTTCTAGGATCTTTCAAACCTTTTCTGATGTCTAGTAACTCTTTATGTATGCCTACAGAACTGTGCCTGTAATGTCCTGAAATGCTTGCCTTTGTTTTCAGCAGCTTCCAAACTCTGGCACCAGTCCAATCAGTGCTGTAAGTCAGGCAATACAGAAGCCAATCCCTTGGGCAGCCCTCAGACAACCCAGAATGTTAGATGCACAGTCCACCCTTTTGTTTCAGACCTTAGGAAAGATCTCTGGTATTGGTATGGGGTGAGTGCTGTGACTTGCTATGCTGGGTAGAGGGGGGTTATGGTTTTGCAAAATCTGATAAATCTTTCTCTGGAATTCTTTCTTGATTTTACTTTGACTTGAGTACCATAGCTTCTCAACTGTCTCCAGAGTTTTCACAGGGGTATTATGGTTCATATATTGTTGTTAATTTACTGTTTCTGTGGAAGACAGAGGACCAGGAGCTTCCTAGTCTGTCATCATGCTCTAACTAGTGTATACTTAAACAGAAGACCGGGCATCTAGGATGAGAAGCTCTTTATTGTCTAAATACTTAAGTATTTACTTACTACTTAAAATATTAAGTAGTTCAAACTACACTACTTTTTAAAAGTTAAGTAACATTACTGAACAAGCAATATGACAGTGCCTATTATGGGAAAGCAGAGAAGAGAGAGATTATGAGGCGATCTTCTGTTTGAAAAAAAAATTCTAGTCAGGAAAAATGAATCTACTCCATGTATCAAAATAAAGAGAATTTAATATGGAGGACTCATTACCAAGATATAAAGGTGCTTGGAAGATATGAGAAAACAAACAAAGTGAGATAGCCCAGAGATTAGCAACCACAGAGGCTAGAGTTGAACATGGAGGAGAGCCTGTCTGATCTTTGCTTTTACCACAGTTATGTGAGCCTTTTTAGCCAAGCTGATTCAAATTGGGTTTCTGTCACTTGCAAGAGAAAGGACCTTGTCATAATCAACTTTTCAAGTGCATACAAACTCTTTTGGGAAATCAAAGTCTCAGTGAGGTCAAGGACCCATAACAGATAAGGAATCTTTATCCTAAGTTCTCTAGTGAAGAATTTGTTTCTGTATCCTACATTTGTGTTCCTTGATTTCTTCATCAAGATATGAGCCCTACTTACCCACGATGTGCCCCAAAGCCAGAGATCATCACTGGCTTTGTAATTTTCTGTAAAGGGTATCTTCCTATAAGAAAGGGTTATGGAAAGTGTGAAGAGTTTCTTGTTGGCTGGTAATGAGAAGTACATGGATTGCATGAGAGGCACCCTATCGGAGTATGGATTCTAGAATCATTCTATCTTGATTTGAATTCCAGTTTTTCCTCAAGCTGATTCTATAATCGTAGATAAATTACTTGCTTTTTCTGTGTTGTAGTTCTTTCATCCATAAAATGAGGAAGGATATAATCAGCAGACACTCCAGACCACTATCTTATTATCCTAAGAAAAAACAGAAAGTCCAAAGCTCTTTCCCAATAATTCTAGTAGAAGTCTCAGAAATGAGTTTGATGAGCCAGCTTTGAGTAATATGCCCCATTATGTACCAATCAGAGGGATGGAAAAGTCTTATTGGTTAACCCTAGGTCATGTGACTATCTATGAAATTTGAGAAGGATAATAAAAAACCATGTAATCTGAGAGTGGAATAGGGATGGTTTCTCAAAGGAAATCAGATTTCCTTGAGTGGCATAAAGGAAATGGACTGCAAGACTTCTGAGGGCAGAGATCACACCTAATGCCTTTCTGAGCACAATCTCAGTCACTGTGAGTATGTTGCATGTATTCAATAAATAATTTCTCCTTTACCCAGGTCATACTTGATGACTCTTTACTCATGGCTATCATCAAGTATGACTCATTGAAAACTCCTGACTCTTAATACTATGATTCCACCTTGCTTTTTAGGCAGAAAGGCCTGGGGCAATACTTGTGGCCAGAAATATAGCATAAACACTTTTAAAATGTTTCTCTGATTTTGTTCAAATTTGTGAATGGTGTTCAACAGCCTTGGACTGACATCAGACCTCAAAAGTGTCTCTGAAGACCCTCAGGTGGGGCTAATAGTCTTTTAAATACACTGACTAGGTTCAGTGGTGTTACTTTATATAGGCCTTCATGTGGATGCTGTGCATGGTCTGTGGTCTCCCTTGAGAGGCCAGTAAGCAGTTTCTCTAGGGATCCCTGTGGGGACACTGATGTGGCAAATTTATGGCCCTGATCAGCTGAGCATGGGGGCCTTTAAGCTAAATATTGCTTTTTAGCTAATATGCTATGAAGAGGAAGCTTTGCCTGCCTGTAAGTCTGCTCAACACAAATGCAGAGACAATTCTTTACAGGCAAAGATTATCTGACCAATATAAAATGCAGATGGAGACTGCCTGGTGAAATGTCACAAAACAAAGAAATTAGGATAATAACAAGAATGAGGGGAAAACCCCTTTGTCTTCCTGCCAATAGCTTTGAGACTGTTCCAACTAGGGAGTTGTACTGGGTGGGCTCAGGGAAGGGAGATTAGGTTACCAGATGTCTTGATTCCACCATAAGGTGTGAATCTGAGGCCCATTGGCCATTAGAAGATTTTGATCTTTAGATTTTTTTTTTTTAAGTACAAGAATATATTGGGAAGAATCACACTTTAAGACCCTAACTGTAATCTTTTGTGGACAAAAGACAGAGAGAATATTTCTGCATATGTGCCAGGGATGCAGATGTTAACCCCATTATCTCTTATTGCTAGTAAGAAAGGAAGATGTAGAGAAGGGGGTACATCCTAGCAAAAGCTTGTCATACTTAGTATGAGGGAGAAATCATTGCATAAATGGCTTTGAAATACATGGACATCTGATGGAGAAAGAAGAAGTAAAGGGCATGTTAGTGGATAATCTGACCAGCACCACTGGCATTTTCTCTTGGGAGTTCCTTCAGTGCCTCCTTTTACCCATGGGTTCTGTCATGATCCTATGTGCCCCTCCCCCAGTGATAGTTGATTGGTCAGAGGTGGGCACCTGACCTAAATTGGGCCAATCATCCTGGCCATGGCTGATTAATCCAAGAATGGGTCTCTGATCCACTTGATTCAATAAGCCTCTTTCCTAGGAATTTATATTGGCAACACAGAAGTTGTCAATCCTATGTGTCTCTAGTAGCTGTAGTTAACATGCAATCATGTTCTCTAACATGTATAGAAAGCCCTTCTGCAAGGAAGGGGTGATGGAGCTGATGTGTAGAAGGAAGCAGGGATGCAGGAGTTTGGTGGCATTTGAGGGCTGCACTCCATCTGCTCCTGAGGCTCATGCCTACATTTTTGTGACTGACTGCCCAACACTTCCTTGGACTCTCTTGAGTTTGTAAATTTCCTGTATTCCTTTAGCAGTTTCCAGTGGCTTCTGTTACTTATGGCTAAAAGGGTTCTAACAGCATAGGCACTTATGAAGACAGAAGTTAAAAGGGTGGTTGCCAGGGATTGGGGAAGGCAGAATAGGTAGTTGTTCAATGTGCATAGTTTCACTTTTGCAAGATGAAAAGAATTCTAGAGATTGGTTGCACAACATTATGAATGTACTTAACACTACTAAACTCTACACTTAAAAAACTTTAGAAAAGTAAATTTCGTTATGTATATCTTACCACAATTTTTTAAAATGGTCTTGAGAAGTACAAAGCAAAAACAACTCCCCCGAAATCTCAGAGTCAAGGATCAGCCCTGCTGTAGATTCAGACCACCAATTATTTTCTTGATATCAGCTTTGCAACTGAACTTGAAACTCTTTTAACCCCAAGCTGACTCCTCCCTGCCCCTTCTAGATCCCATCACTGGCCACTCCTGCTTTGTGTGACCTTAATTTAATAACATGAAGTCTATTAGGCCAAGTTATCCAGAAAACACACTGGCGTCCTCTAAGCCAAGCTCATTCAATTTCTTCCAAAGACTTGTAGAAATGATGTAGGACCCTGAGCCTTCCTGCCACCCTCCATCAGAACAGATAACTGACAGCAGCCTGAGCAGATGCACAAGTGTGAGAGGGGTGTCTTCTGTCAAATGTGAGTCTCATGAAGAACAAGAGAAAAAGGCTTTGATCACAGCTCAATATTAAAATCCCTTTGTGTGCCTGAAATTGGGGGACATGGCTTCTAAGGGACACAGTGTGGTCCCCAATCCATGCAACACACTCTCTCTCCTAGCAGGAGCCTCTTGAACAAGTCAGCTGAAGGAGGATGATAATGGAGATGGGGCTGTGCATTTTCCTGCTTTGGGGAGCTTTTCATCAAGGGCTCAGGCAGAGGCAAAGTAATCAACAAAGACAGGATTTCAATAACGAAAACTCAAGAGCCTATTTCTCTTTGCCATGTAGAAAAATACCTATGAAGCAAAAATGCATAGCTTTGTCTTTCAGATCCCCAAATATTTTGTATTTGTGTGTCTAATATTCTTATCCACAAACTGAGAAATCCCTTTCTTTTCAAAATATGCTATTAAAATATAAAAATCTTCAAAACCCATTTAAAGGGAATTGACTTGTTGAGATGAAAATCCCCCCAAAGAGGTGAAAATAGAAAAAAGAATATGTAAAATATTGCGGGGAAGGTAATTTTGAGCTTCGAAAGATGCAAAAGAAGCAAAGACAGGGGAGTAATAGACCTACCTATGGAAACACATTTATTTTTCAGAGCTAAAAGTGCAAAGTGAAATTTTATGAAATCTTTGGCTTTAAATAGGTGCGTGTGTGTATCCATGAGAATGTCCTGACAAGCTAGCTGTGCTGCCTGTGCAGTGTATTAACATTCTGGATGGCAGCAAATGATTTGATTTTATGAAATATGAGAAGCTATTAATAAAAGCAGAATTGAAATAAATCACCATCGTGCGGATGCTAGCTGCTGGACTTTGAGGGAAGGCAAGATTCGTGAGACTGTACAGCATGAAAAACAATTAAAGTGTTCTGACTGGGTGCTGTAGTAAAACCGCCAGCTCTCTCTGCTGGAAGGAACTGCCCCACAGATGTCAACTTGCTGAGCATTCAACTCAGGTCTGTATAGGTCTGGATGAACACTTACCCTGGTCTTGCATTCCTTTCTTTTTCTTTTCTCTTTTTTCTATTTCAAAGAACATGTATGTACACTGGATTTTATCTGTAAGCACTTCCAGGAAAATGTGATTCACCTTTTCAAGAGGGCCAATTGCTCTGGAAGAAGGTTTTTAAGGCTTGGGAAAAAATGTTAGAAATATATATTCTCCTTTTTACAAAATCCTAAAAATGGACTTGGACAGTTATGAAATAGATGAAGTATGTCTCATTCATGTGTCCATGAGTCTCTTTGGCATTGCCCTCCTATAACCACCTTGGTGTTTTCCTAAAGCCCATTCTGGCACCCTTTGACTTCTGGATGTTCCCCTAAAAATACATTCCATTCCTCAGATCCTTGTCTTTTCTAGGGAATAACTGATGACATGGTTTAATCACCAGATTATGAACCCTACTTGGTTAACTTTCAGGGAAAGAAACCTGTAATTTAATTAAGGCATACTTTTTCTTTAATGTTTATTTACTTTTGAGAGAGAGAGGGAGGGAGAAGGACAGAGAGAGAGGGAGGCACAGAACCCTAAGCAGGCTCCAGGCTCTGAGCTGTCAGCACAGAGCCTGATGCTGGGCTTGAACTCATGAATGGCAAGATCATGATCTGAGCCAAAGTAGGATGCTCAAACAACTGAGCCACCCAGGTGACCCTAGTTAGAACATACATTTCTGAAAAGTCCTTTTGGTCCAGTTGGTCATATTGGAGGGTATTTAAAACACAGCATGTATCCAGTGAGATAGAGATATTGGGGAGCTGTTCATGTCAAGGCACTCTTTTTGACCTTTTTCTATAACAAGTTTTAAATCTTGGTATTTGACAAATATCCTTCTCTCCAGAACTTTCTGGTCATGAGTTTGCTGAAAACAAAATTAAGTGCCTGGTATTTAAACAAAGCAAGCATTATTACCTCTAACCAAAATGATACTACTGTAGCAGGGACATTGTGCTCATCAACCGAGATGGCTTTCAACATGTGGGGCTTCACTGCCATATTCCCATTTTACATCTCTAGATTTCTGTGGCACTAGCCTACCAGAACAAAGCTAAGAAGAAGGAGTTCAGAACCTGTTGTTTGGATGCTGAGATGACATACAGATCTGTATCACTGGCCCTGACAGTTGTTATATTTTTAAAGGGTATGAGTTTATATGAAAAACCATAAAACTGTCATTCAAATTGACACCTGATCATTGGTCAGGTGAAGTGTGTTCTGTGATGGCTCTTGCAATCATTATTTCCAAGAAGAGGCTGATGGAGTTAGCTCTTTTCTAGTCTTCGGGTAGATGGGAAGTTCTGATGCTGGCAACTGACATTGTTGTATTACTTGATTGAACAAAAAGATGTGGAGGAGAGCAGAGTGTTAATTTAAGGACAACAACAACAAAACCAAAAAGATTATTCAGGGAATTCCATAACTGCTCTATTTGTTGAGGTAATTCCCTATATTTCTCTGGACCAAGATGCAGGTCTATTTTTTTTCTTTTAGTTATACAGACAGAATGAATGTAGATGTCAATTTAGGCACTTGAGAGGAGCACATGCTAGGCTTGTGTGTGTGTGCACACTTAATTGTGAGTCTTAAGCCTTTGAAACAGACTTAATGACCGCACGAAGCACACAACGTGTACTTTAAGTCAATGCCATTAAATGTGCTTGTGTGGGCCTGACCGTGTGTGTTTGCACACATATGAGCGTGTGAACTTGATGCTATATGCTGGCAAGACTATAAAAAATTGAAGAAAAGCATATTGAAGGCAGCATGGAAATACCCTATTCCCCAGCAATGCTGAACCACCTACTATTCTCAGAAAGGTTCTAAGGCATCATGCTCTTCCATACACTTCTGTTTTTGCAATCATCTTCATGAGCTAGAATATCTTCTCCTATTGGTCATTCTAGGTTTAGCCGAATCATCTCTCAAAACCTTCCTGGACTATAAGAAGGCAATTAATCATTTTTTCATTGGTGCCCCCTGAAACTTGCAGCCTCCTCTGGTTGGAAGAGAACATCAAGCTTGATGTTGTTGGTTTTTAATATAATTTATTGCCACGTTAGCTAATGTATAGTGTATATAGTGTGCTCTTGGCTTCAGGAGTAGATTCCTGTGATTCATCACTTACATATGACACCAAGTGCTCATCCCAACAAGTGCCCTCCTCAATGCCCATCATCTATTTTTCCTCTCACCCACCCTCCCATCAACCCTCAAATTGTTCTCTGTATTTAAGAGTTTCTTATGGTTTGCCTCCCTCTCTGTTTGAAACATTTTTTTCCATTCCCTGCCCCCATGGTCTTCTGTTAAGTTTCTCAAGATCCACATATGAGTGAAAACATATGGTATGTGTATTTCTCTGACTGACTTATTTCACTTAGCATAATACCCTCCAGTTGCATCCATGTTGTTGCAAGTGGCAGGATTTCATTCTTTCTCATTGCCAAGTAGCATTCCATTGTATATATAAACCACATCTTCTTCATTCATTCATTAGTTGATGGACATTTGAGCTCTTTCCATAATTTGGCTATTGTTGAAAGCACTGCTATAAACATCAGGGTACATGTGCCCCTATGGATCAGCACTCCTGTATCCTTTGGATAAATTTCTAGTAGTGCTATTGCTGAGTTGTAGGGTAATTCTATTTTTAATTTTTTGAGGAACCTCCACACTGTTTTCCAGAGCAGCTGCACCAGTTTCTATTCCCACCAAGAGTGCAAGAGGGTTTGTTTCTCCACAGCCTTGCCAACATCTCTTGTTTCCTGAATTGTTCATTTTAGCCACTGTGACGGGTGTGGGGTGGTATCTCAGTGTGGTTTTGATTTGTATTTTCTTGATGATGAATGATGTTGAGCATCTTTTCATGTGTCTGTTGGCCATCTGGATGTCTTCTTTGGAAAAGTGTCTATTCATGTCTTCTGCTGAAAAACTCCACCAAAAAGCTACTAGAACTGATACATGAATTCAACAAAGTTGCAGGATACAAAATCAATGTACAGAAATCAGTTGCATTCCTATATATCAATAATGAAGCAACAGAAAGAGAAATCAAGAAATTGATCCCATTTACAATTGCACTAAAACCCATAAAATACCTAGGAATAAACCTAACTAAAGATGTAAAAGATCTGTGTGCTGAAAACTATGGAAAACTTATGAAGGAAATTGAAGAAGACACAAAGAAATGGACAAACATTTCATGCTTATGTATTGGAAAAACAAATATTGTTAAAGTGTCAAAGCAATCTACACATTCAATGCAATCCAATCAAAATTGCACCAGCATTCTTCTCAAAGCCAGAACAAACTATCTTAAAATTTGTATGGTATCACAAAAGACCCTGAATAGCCAAATTAATGTTGAAAAAGAAAACCAAAGCAGGAGCTGTCACAATCCAGCACTGTAGCTTCTATTACAAAGCTGTAATCAGCAAAACAGTATGGTAGTGGCACAAAACAGACACACAGACCAAAAGAATAGGATAGAGAACCCAGAATTGGACCCACAAATGTGTGGCCAACTAATTTTTGACAAAGAAGAAAATTTTATCTAGTGGAAAAAAGACAGTCTGGTGCTGGGAGAAAAAGCAAATGGTGCTGGGAGAACTGGACAGCATCATGCAGAAGAATGAAAATGGATCACTTTTGGGGCATCTGGGTGGCTCAGTTCCTTAAGCATCCGACTTCGGCTCAAGTCATGATCTCATGTTTGTGAATTTGAGCCCCACGTCAGGCTCTATGCTGATAGCTCAGAGACTGGAGCCTGCTTCAGATTCTGTGTCTCTTTCTCTCTCTGCACCTCCCACACTCATACTCTATCCCTGTCTGTCTCTCAAAAAATAAAATAAAACATTAAAAGAAAAGAAACTGGACCACTTTCTTACACCATACACAAAAATAAACTCAAAATGGGTGAAGGACCTAAATGTTAGACAGGAAACCATCAAAACCCTAGATGAGAAAACAGACAACGAACTCTTTGACCTCAGCCACAGCATTGGCTTCTTACTTGATACATCTCCAAAGGAAAGGGAAATAAAAGCAAAAATGAACTATTGGGACCTCATCAAAATAAAAAACTTCTGCACTGCAAAGGAAACCATCAACAAAACTAAAAGGCAACTGACAGAATGGGAGAAGATATTTGCAAATGACATATTAAATACATGGTTAGTATCCAAAATCTAACCAAGAACTTACCAAACTCAACACCCAAAAACCAGTGAATCCAGTGAAGAAATGGGCAGAAGCTTGATGTTTTGGTTATCAGTATTCATTTATATGATTCTCTCCCCCACTTGCTCAGTTAGAGCAGGGATTATATCAGACAAAAGATGCTCCTATGGCCACAAGTCTGCAATGTGCAGAACATGAAGGTACTTATCTGTGAGGAAAATACTAATACTGGGTGGTTACTGACTGAGGTACCATCTGTGGGGTACCATTTGTGTGCACTGAGTGGCTGACTATTACATGATGACAGAAGTGACCAGGATCATTTTAGCATCTTATAAGAACTTCTAAGGATTTCACAACAAGATCTCAAACCAAAGGATAGAATCAATCTGTTTCAGATTTTGTTTGAAGAATATTTTGATGTTACAGAAGAATTTTAGAAAATTAAGATATTCCTTTCTAGGATAATTGATTTTCTTGGTGTCATTTATGTATGAGACAAAAAGTTTTAATTTTGCATGCCATTTTAGGATTTGCTGTTTGTTAACTTACTCATTTGGTTAATGCTTATTGGGCATTTAACTTTAAAATTACCTCATGCACCTAAACATGACATAAAAATTTTTATTCAGTGTTGTAATGTGGGATTTAGAAATTTTATAAATAAAGTCACTGTATTTTCCATCTATGGTAGCTACATCCCTTCCTTAACTTAATCTCTCTTCTAAGAAGCCCAGAAACCCTTCTCATGGGGTTTACAGGAAGCTGACCAGCAGCTCCTTCTGTGAACACCTATTTCTGCATGCAATGGGAAAAGCAATAAATAAATAAATAAATAAATAAATAGGGGGCCTGACAAAGGGGAAATAAATAAATAAAGGGGGGGGTCTGACAAAGGGGGAATAAAATCAGACAATATTTATTGAACATTTGCTACATGCTTGACACAAAGAAGACCCAAGGAGAAAGCAAAATACTGTCCTCCATCAACCTTACTCAAGTCCTATGTGGGGAAAAATTTCAGGCAATAGAAAACAGTTTATTTCTTCGACAAGTATCCCCTCAGTCCCTTGTACAGGACCAGTGCTGTGGGAGCCCCCAGAATGCAGGTATAAAGATTCAGTCCCTGTACTCAAGGGGTTCATGATCAAGGTCCATATACACATAACATACAACAACAAGGTGTGCTAAGCTGTAGCTGTGGAGATTTGTGGTTGCCCAGTGATGCAGATTATGAACCCACTGGAGGCCAGGGCAGCCTTTCAGAAAGGATAGCATAGGAGAGGTGAGTTCACTGGCGATTAACTGCTATTCAAACATTTTCATGAGGTATTCCAATTCTGTTGAGGTCTGATATAAAAATACTATTAACAGTGAGGTTGAAGGAAAAAGAAAAGTTTGAAACGTTGTCAAGCCCCCATTTGTTGAGATGCATCTTAAGCCAAAATAGCTTTTTAAAAACATTTTTTAATGTTTATTTATTTTTGAGAGAGACAGAGACAGAGCACAAGTGGGGGAGGGGCAGAGAAAGAGGGAGAAAGAATCCGAAGCAGGCTCTAGGCTCTGAGCTTTTAGCACAGAACCCAACACGGGGCTCAAACTCATAAACTGCAAGATCATGACCTGAGCTGAAGTCAGATGCTTAACCAAATGTGCCCCCAAGACCCCCCAAACCAAAATAACTTTTAAGGACATTTTATATACATATACATATATACATATATATACAAACACACACATATACATATATATATACATATATACACATATATATACATGCACACACACACATATATAATACACATAAATACATGAAGATTTTTATTGGTCACTTTCTTTCCTATTTATTTATTTGTTTATTTATTCAACAAACTTTATGGAGTTCCTAGGTGCCTGACATGATTTTAAGGACTGAGGATGCAGTGGTGCGAACGATAAAGTCACACCTTCAAGGAGTTTTTATTCTGGAGGGGAGGCAAATAAGCAAGATTATATCAGTTTTTAATAAGTCCCATGAAGGATGAAGGTATGAAGTCACTAAAAGGAGTCTCTTAGCACATTCTAGACAGGGAAGTTGCCCTTAAAGGGTGGCATCTGAACTAAGACTCGAAAGATAAAAGCAGAGCCATATGAAGAGTTTATGGGAAGAGAGAAGATATTTTAGGCTAATGGAGTTGGGAAATATCCATTAAACAACTGTGCCTTCAGGCCTTGATCCACTTATAGCCTCTTGTAATAGGACATGACCATCAGTCAAGACAGACTGAGTTATGTTACAATAGTAAGCAACTCCCAACCTCAGTGATGTATATTGAAATAGCTTACATGTCAATCATGGCACATGTCTATGGCAGATTGGAGGGGAGGGCAATCTGCCTCATGGGTCCTCATCCCGGGACCCATGCTGATGGAGTAGCCTGTATCTTAATGCTGGTTCTTGTGGTAGAGAGAAAGAAAGAAAGAGAGAACATGATCAATCACACACTGGCTCTTACAGCGTTTACCTGGAAGAGACCATACACATTTTATTGAACAAGTGGTGTCACATATGCACACCTAACTCCAAGGGGGTAGTGCAATATAATCCTATATTGTATCAAGAGAATGAAAAATTTCTAGTAAATAAGGACTAATGACTACCTTATATGGGAAAGGTAATGAATTTGCATTTCTCTCTTATCTGGTACATAAACTCAAAAATTTAAGCTGTGGAAATTTGTTACTGAGCTGCAAGAAGTTTGGTCATAGTCTATGCAAGCTCTCTGAACAAAGGAGCCGAGGCTAGCTTCTGTTGCTAACACTCTTATCTTAGTTTACTCAGGCTGCCATAACAAAATATAATACCCTAGATGGGTTAAACAACAGAAAATTATTTCTCCCAGTCTGGAGGCTGTGAAGTTCAAGAATCTGTAGATGGCTGCCTTCTGCGTGCTCATATGACCTTTCCTCAGAGCACACTTATGGAAAGAGAAAGAGCTCTTGTCTCTTCTTCTTCTTGTAAGAGGCACTAATACCATCACTAAAGCACCACCCTCACGACCTCATTTAAACCTAATGGCCTTCCAAAGGACCCACTCTAAATACTCATCACGTTGGGAGGCAGGATGTTGCCAAACATTTAGTCAATCATAGTTCCCTCCTGTCATGTGGTCTTTCAGAGCTAGCTTTATTTCTGAACACTTACTCCCCTAAAATGAAGGACACTATAGACAATGAAATTGCCAAAGATTCTGCAGGCAAACAAATATGTCTTAATTTCCATAACCTTGGGACCCTAGGAGCCACAGTAGGAGATAGGTCCTAGAAGCCAAAGTAATCATCAGATTGCAGGGGAAACTGGAGAAACAGAGGATCAACAAGGGATGAGGTAAATATGCACTGAAGGATGGCTTGGCCTGAACCTAGAGGAAGTGCCTGTGTATAAGAGGAAAAACTTGACTTCACAGCTACTGCCCTCCCTCAGGAACAGAAACCCCAGCAAGAGATGCTCTGGTTGCCAGAATCTCAGTTCCTTGAAGCTCATGATCCAAATTCTCAGAAAGCCATCCAGAAAAGTTCTTGGCTCTTCTGTGTCTGGACTGGGGCCACAAGGAGAACTCAGAAGGTGGTAGAGAAGCTGAGGCTTTGGTTTTTAATGACAGTGGGAATATGCCAGGAGAAGGATAGGCAGAGAGGGGAAGCTGAAAGATTTGAAGCATTTCTGATGAAACAGCTCAAGTGAGGTGAACATAAAAAGAGGGAGATGAGAGACCCAGAAAGCAAAGATAATGAGATAGTACAAGTGCAGATGGGGGAGAATATCAGAAGAGCAGGGTGTCTTCTCAGTGCAAAGGGGGAATGCATGGCAGAGACCAGCTAGGGATAGCTGCCCCTGGCTGGCCAGTCTTCCTGGGGGAGATTGGTTCATATATGCACCTTATAAAGCTAGGGAGTTAGAGTGTGCAGAAGCAGCGGATGCAGGATTTGGTTGCTGGGTGTCTTGTCACCATGTCTATGTATATAATAGAGAACAAGGGTTAAAGACAGACACTATCTTTGCCAGTCATACATCCATCCCTTCTGCCACTCACAGCACCCTGATTTTCTTTCTTTTTTTTTTTTATTTCTAGGAGAGAGAGAGAGAGAGACAGCGTGAGCAGGGGAGGGTCAGAGAGAGAGGGAGTCACAGACTGAAACAGGCTCCAGGCTCTGAGCTGGCAGTCAGCACAGAGCCCGACGCGGGGCTCGAACCCATGAACCTTGAGATCATGACCTAAGCGAAAGTTGGACGCTTAACCGACTAAGCCACCCAGGCGCCTCACAGCAGCCTGATTTTCAACTGGGGTCTCTCCTTATGAACATGTCACTTCCTTCCACCTTTATATTGTGACAGAGTTGGACATATGACCCAGGTTTGATCAATGTGAACATAGCATCAATCAAATGATTGGTTTGGGAGTTGATATGTGACCAATCACATTAACAGTGTCAACTCTAAAACTTGGTTGAAATGATGGGGGATAGGTAGCTTTTTCATCCAGGGACTACAAAGCTGGCAGTACAGCAGTCTGAAGCTGCCAACAGCCGTCCTTGCCACCACCTAGGGAGAGTCTGAGAATGAGCCAATGGAGAGGAGGGTGGGCTAGGCTGAGGGACTGAGCACCTGCTGGATTCACTGTGCTTGCAGTTTGTGCATCTTCAGGCATCTTTGTGTTTTGACCATCTAAAAATTGTTTTATTCCTCAAGACTGCCTAAGATGGATTTCTGTCACTGAAAGGTCCCAACTCTGGTTCCCACCTCTTCTGTCAGCAAGCTTACTTTCTGCTCAGTTTTCTATCAATATACTAATTTGGCTTCTTCCTATGGCTACCACTTAAGTTCAAGGTCCTAATATGTGGTTTGAATCCTCGCTCTGCTATTTGCTAAGTGTCAGAACTTGAGTAAGTTCCTCAAACTCTCTGTGCTTATTTCCTCATCTTTAAAATTAGGATAACAATACTATTTATCTCATCAGGTTGTGGGGGAAAATTAAATGAATCAATAGATGTCAATTCCTTGTAATTGTGCCTACCACATAGCAAGGTCTTAATAAGTATCAGGGAGCTTGTTCCATCACATATCTCATAAGCTGACCCAAGAAGAAATGCAAAACAGTTGTCATTGCCAAATGGTCTCTCCTTGCTGGGCATGCTTTTAGAATACTGGGCTGATACAAATTTGGCTTTCTTCCTGCACCTCCTGTTACCTTGAAAGCATGCAAAGGACAGAGTGTTGATATGTGCCCTGATCTCAGGGTGAGCTAGCCATGGCCCAGGAGGAGAGTGGAGTAGCCCTGCTTTATTGGCAGTAGGAAAGATGTGGGCTCTGAAGGGGCTTGGCAGCCTGCAGGGTGGAGGCTGTCAATCAGTAGGAAGGGTTTTCTGTAGCTGGACATCGAACAGCTTAAAATAGGACAGAGCAGTGATCCTTTCATCCTTTGAAACTTCACTGACAGGTTTAGAACCATGTTTAAAAGTTTATTTGTAGGTCTGTTGCCTGCATAGTAATTGAATCATGCACCCCTGAGAATTCGCTCTCAGCTACAATTTCCTCCTCTTCATCTTATTTTCTGAAGTCTTAAACTGTTCTTATATAGAAAGGCAAAAGGTGAACTTTCAAGGAGAATAAGCTAAGAAACACTGATATCTCTAATACTCCACTTGTTGGGACCATTCTGAAGTGATGATGCCATTTGCCTTTGACATGTGGCAGAGTAGCCCTCCAAGTACCCAAGATTCATTTTCAATTCCCTCCATGTCAGAGCACACACAGTCCTTTCTTCATGGACCCTCCATTCGGCTTGTTACCATAGAAACTGCTGCTTGTGTCAGAGCACCTCTGAGAGGGTAGGAAGGAGGCATGAGCTGCTGCCATAGCAACACGCATCTCCACAGCAGCAGCCCACACTTGGTGCCATCTTCATTCCAAAGACAGAGTAACCATCGTATAGGATTCCTGCATAGTTTTCTTAGGCTGGGAAGTGGCCAGGCAGCTCTGCCTGGAATGAAAGAATCAAAAAAGTTTACCTCAAAGTTCTAAGATGACCATATGGGTCAGAACCTATTTGAAGCCATTGTACTAATGAGGCCACTTGCCACTGTTGAAAAGGTTAAAGGATTAATCCTAATGTTTCTACCAACATATGCTTACATGATTGATATACACAGCATCATGATTAGGAGTGTAAATTTAGGGGCCAGACTTCCTGGAATCAAATGTTGTCTTTGTCACTTACTGGCTCTGTGACTTTGGGTAAGTCAACTTGTCTGGACCTCAATTTTCTTATCTGTAAAATGACAATAATAGTCCCTACTTCACAGGGTTGCTATAAGAACTAAGTCACTGAATTTATGAAAAACTCTAAAGTCCACCAGACAATAATTCCCCAATACACCTTTACTCTTATGATTATTACTAGTAATTATGAGATCGCACTTACGAGCGCTTACTTGGTGCCAAGTATAGTGCTAAGTACTTTATTTGCAGTATGGCCTTCAATCCTTATAGTAACTCCACAAGGAAGTATTCTTGTTATCCTGTATTAGAATACAGACAAGAAGCTGAGATCTAAAGAGGCTAGGTCCTAGCAGCACTATTTCTCTAGAGCACTCATTCTCAACAGGGCAAAATTACCCTCGAGGGGCACAGAGATCCAGACAGCAAGTGTAAATAGATGCTCAGTGTATCTGTGGTATGTGTTAGGGAAAGTGGAAGACAAGTAGGAGAAACTGTCTAAAAAGGCTCTTTAGGGTTGTGCTAATTACAACAGGATTAAAAAGGCAAAAATCAGATGGGAAGATTTGGAAATCCATGCTGCAGGCAAATCTGACCCCAACCCACACTCTAAACAGGTAATCAAGGTCTTTTTCCCCACCTCAGTATCAAGAACTCTTAGCAAAACCACACCTTCCACACTGACATTGAAAAAAATAAGCCAAACATCCAAGAAAGTACTTTGAACTTGTTAGAAGAAAGGCTCTGCATAAACCCATAGGGCTGGTGTGATTCTTGGTGCTGATGGTGAAGCCTGAGATTCCTTAGGAATCAATTAACCTGTGAATGGACAGCCAGCAAAGGCCTTGAGGTTGGGACCAGCAGATTCCTGCCCTAGCTCTCCCAGCTGTGGGTGGATGAGCTGAGGCCCTGGGTAGCCTTCCAACATCTGGGAAAAGACTGAAAGACTAAATCCTCATGGAAACACTTCCTAAAGGATGGAAAACATCCCTGCCACCTAAACAGCTAACCTCTGGGCATTGAGTTTCTAACTGAAAGGAGTGGTACTCATAAGGCTGGCAGGCTGCAGCAGCCACAGGGCAGTGAAATGGGGGATTCTCTGGAGCCCATGAAGATGGTCCTGGAAAACCTATCCATCTCCATCCACTGCCAGAGATGTGAACAAAATCACTCAGCAAAAATAAAAATCAACCTTAAACTTTCTTATGATTTTATGATTTGCTGAGCAATTTCACGTCCATCAGAGCCATGAGAAATCATGGCTGTTAATATTATTATAATTAGGAAAGGTAGGGAAGAGAGAGGGCAGGACCTCAACTCAAAACATCCAGCATTTTCCCAGAGGGACTCCATCTACCACAGACCTTCAAACTGGTTTTGGTTGTGACTTAACTTTGGACATACACTTCACATAGCAAACAAGTACAAGTACACCTGTGCACATCAAACTAAAATAAAAATGTCTTGAAGTAATACATGTCCATACTGTGAATGATACACTTTGATATTCCTTGGTGTGGCCTAGTTTGGTCTATTTTAAAGGGTACATGATTCACTAAAATGGCTTCATGGGTAATGAGCCATGATTTGAAAATTACCGCTGAAGACCACATATTACTCTTTAAGACAATGATACATGGAAGTTAAGAACGTGGATTCTGGCATCAGACTCACATGGTTCAAAGTTCAAGTTCACCAGTCACTTCTGGGGAGATTTCAGCCATGTTGGTTCATTTCTCTAATCCTCATTTCTTCAGTAACAAGGTGGAACTGTTTGTAGTACCTGGCCCAGAAGGACTGCTCATGAATTAAATGCTCATAAGGCATCTAGCACAGTACTTGGTATATAGAAAGTGGCCCCTTACTGATAAGTATCATTATTATTACTGTTGCTATTGTGGAGTTTGTTGCTTTTAAAGAATGTAGAAATCAGTATGTGCACAAAAGGATGGTCATTTGGGAGTTCAAAGCAAGATAAAGCAGAGCTGGAAGTAAAACCAGGTCCAAAGGAAGAGGAGGATGTGACCTAGTGAAGCAAGAGGCAGCACCCTAGTCAAAGAGGAACAGGGTGAGGAACCCCCAGAGTGGATTGGACCAGGGCATTATTCCCACAATGAGGCTGTGTATGTCAAGAGCACAGAGTGGGGTTCTCAGAAATCCTCACATACAAAATATTTTTCCTTTCTTGCAAAAGTCCAGGGCTCATTTGTTTTTAGGCTATGGCCAGTCACAAAGCACATTCCAGAAGAGATGGTTGTAGCCTGGGAAAACCTGGAAGCTTGCACTGTGCTGATCGAAAATTATATACTTGGCTTTCTGACTGCCAACTGCTGTCCAAGGATGATCTTAAATATACGTCTGAGCACACAGTTTACCCGACTCCTGATTTGCAGGCTGTGTTTATTAAGCAGTCAACATTGCTGGTGAACCTGCAGAAATAGCCCAGTTTGGCCTACAAATCATTGTGTTCAGGCCAGAAGCTGTATGACAGCTCCTTGCCTTTGCCCTCACCCCACAGGACAGCCAAGTCCAAGTGCCCCCAGAGCCAGGTAATCAAGGGAGAAATGGGTGGGTGGGTGTGCATGTGAGTGTGCCTGTGTGAACACATGTGAGCATGTGTCCACGTGGAGGGTGCCAAAACAGATGGCTCCCAAAAGCAGTGAAGGAGGAAGCTCTTTGCTCCTTGCACTCGAGAACTGGGATTGGAAAGGAGGAGTAGGTGATGAGCATGGTATTAGAAAAGTGGCTGATATTTGTTGAACACTTATTTTGCAACAGGCATGGTACTAAACTCTTCAATTGTAAAGTTACATTTACTCTTCACAATAGGTGTGTGAGACTGCGTTACTATTACTCCCACTTTACAGAAGGGGAATCTGGGGATCAGGAATGTCAAGCAGTTGGTCAGTATCCAAGCAAGGACTTGGGCATTTGACTTAAAGCATCATCCTCAGGGAAGCAGCCAACAGATGCATTTGCCCTCTGGGAAAATGTAGTCTTCCAAACTAGGCTTGTATTTGTCCTGGCTTTCCCTTGAGACACCTGCTGACATCTCCAGACAGGTTCAGAAATTGGGGATGAGTAGGAGTGGGGGGGCAAGAAGGAGAACTGGAGGGCTTTGCTTGAAAGTTGTCTGTCCAAGGAATGTAGACTCTAAAATATGTAAGCTGGAATGGATCTTTGGCTTTACAGATAGTGAAACTGAGACCCAGAAAGAGGAAGTGACTTGCTAAGACTACACAGCAAGTTATGAGAGAAACTACACTGGCAGACTCCCAGTCCAGAATCTTCTTTTCACAGTCCCAGTAACAGAAGTAATAGCAATACTATGCACATGTATCGAGTGCCTACATAGTTCCATCAAAAACTATGCTAGTATGTTATATGTATTAACTCAGTTATGCCTCACAACAACTTGATAGGGTATGTACTACTATTATCCCCAAGCCACAGGTAAGGAAACAGTGACATAGAGAGATTAAGCAACATGCTCAAGATCACACAGAAAGGAAATACTCTATGTCCTTCAAGACCTGGAAAAAGGGTTGTTGCCCATCTTATTTCATTTTCTCAATTTAATTGGTCCTGTTTCCTCCCAATTTCATGTGTCCACAGCTGCTTGCTCTTCTCTTTACCCCAGTCCCTTCCCTGAGAACCCAAATGATCTTTTCCTGGCCCTGATCTCAAGGAACTTAGGTTGAAGAGTCTAGAAGAGGTGGGGAAGGAAGTCCACAGGATCTGGAGCAGGTCTGTGTTCTCTTCTGAACAGAGAGTTTCCCTAATTGGCTGCTCCCCTTCCTCATCACTCTGAGACTAGCTGCCCAGTCACCTCCTGGCCACTGTGCTGGGGTGTGCCCCCTGGGTCTAATGGGCTCACATTAGAATTTATCTGTGAGTGACTAATCATTCCCCACCTGCTCCCAAATTCCATTTTGATCAGGTGTCACCTTAGACAGAAAAGGCTTGTGTTTAATTTGGGTTATCTGGGTGGCACTTGTTTTTTTTTAATTGCACCTTACCCTTTTTATAGATATAGATAATCTTTCTTTTTGTAGACAGGCCCAGAAATGTAGCTGTATTTATGGGTCAGGCTTTGCACACGATCATCACTCAGAGGATGGAGCTGGAGCAGTAACTCACCGGAACAGCTGTGCCACCTTCACTCACCCGGTTCTCTCTGCCCGAAGCTTGCTCCCATGGAGGGTTGGTGAAGGTGACTCCCTCTGGACTGGAATAGAGATGATATTCCAGCCCAGCAGCAAGGAGACTGAAAACAGGACAGAATCAGCAGTCCTGAGGCCTAACAGGGCATGTGTAAGGTGGTTAATGACCCGTTGTGACCTTTGCAGCATGTTAGAACAGAGCCTGGGCCTTTGACTTGCCCTACAGGGGAAACAGAGCCTTGATCTTTGACTTGCCCAGTACTGGGGACAGAGTCCAGGCCTTTGACCTGCCCAGCATGGGGGACAGAACCCTGGCATTTGACCTGCCCCAGCACAGTGGACAGAGCCTTTGTCCTTCCCAGTACTGGGGACAGAGTCCAGGCCTTTGACCTGCCCAGCATGGGGGACAGTGGCTTCAGGCCTCAGGCTTTAGAGTCAGACACAGCAGCTTAAATTGACTTTTCCATTGAACAGCAATGTGCTCTGAGAACATTATTTAACCTCTCTAAGCCTAGTTTCCTCAGCTGCAAAATGGAGATAATAACACACTATGGGATTATTACAAGGATTGTAAGAATACAAAGTGCCATACACAGTGCCTGACAAACCAGAAGTGTTTGAAAATATTGGATGTTATTTGCAAGACTGTAGATGAACTTTAAATTATTTTGTTGCATGAAAGAAGCCAGACAAAAGGGCACATGCTGTATGATTTCACTGAGTAGTTTCCCCTAATGTGAGGGTTGGGGACAGAGAGAAGGGCCACAAGGGATTTATTTTCCAAGGGTGATGACATTGTTCCATGTCTGAAAGGGGTGTGCATGCATTTGTTAATACCCACTGAACTGAATACTTAAGATCTGGATTTTACTGTGTATAAATTATACCCTCATTTAAAAATTATTGGTAAAAATTATAATTATTATTCTACTTGTACGTAACATTTTGTAAATATTAATGAGGAGTCCTTTAGTGATGGGGATAAAATTAGATTAAACAAAAATGGGATTTATTGACTGTCTTGGCTGGAAAGTCTGGGAACAGTTTGGCTTCAGGAGCAGCTGGATTCAAGGACTATGTCTCTTCTCTCATATACCAGCATCATTCTCAGGGAGCCTGTCCTTGAAAGGGCTTCAACAGCTCCAGATTTACCAACTACCAATAGGAACACCTTGAATTTAGGGGGCTGGCTGGCCTTTTGGCTAATTACTCCTGCAGAAGCCCTGGGGTTGACTCTGGGGGTTCTCTTGGATGAAGAATAAGGGAAGATGCCCCAGAGATTTCAGTCAGAAATGGTGTCCATTGTAGGCCATGTTTTGTTGTTGCTGTTGTTGTTGTTGTTGATCTTGTTCTTAAACTGTCCGATGAGGAAATTAAATAAATTAATTTAACTGAATTGAGAGTCAACCCCGACAAAATTAAATAATTTTTAAGCCATCGGTGGTATCTTTATATGAAGCAATACTTTAACTTCCCTAAGACTCAAGCTGAGAAAATCAAAAGGACATTCATTTCTTATTGATGTCCCTG
The DNA here is from genome assembly GCA_017311185.1 of Proteles cristata cristata. Taxonomy (NCBI): domain Eukaryota; kingdom Metazoa; phylum Chordata; class Mammalia; order Carnivora; family Hyaenidae; genus Proteles; species Proteles cristata. The sequence continues at coordinate 82,923 of JAESUZ010000618.1, forward strand.
TGACCTTGTTTCTATTTTGTGAAGACTTTTCTCCAACTGTGGAGTCCCTTCAGAGGAGCTGTTTGTAGACCCTCATTCAGGGGCCAACAGAACTTATTGCATATTCGATATCAGATAGGATTCACTCTCTTTTCCTCCTAAGACAAGGTCATTATCAAGTAATCTGAGGACATTTTAAAGCAACCTTTAAAAAGTTGCTTTAGGAAAAGAATATGTTCCTCCTCCATGTCCATCACCCCCCTCCCCACCACACTTGTGGGGATGAGCACTGGGTGTTATATGGAAACCAACGTGACAATAAACTATTTGTAAAAAAAAAAAAATAGGAAAAGCATATGTTCCAAATGCCCTACAAGTCCCCACGTACAGCTGGTTTCACTCCTGCTGACCTGTGTGTGACCTTGGGCTATCATTCACCTCTTCCAGCCAGAATCACAGGAATTATAAGTTCAAAAGAAGCTGATTGAGTGACGTATTTTGAAAATCACAAGCACTTGGGGCGCCTGGGTGGCTCAGTTGGTTGAGCGTCAGACTTCGGCTCAGGTCATGATCTCACGGTTCGTGGGTTTGAGCCCCTCGTCGGGCTCTGTGATGACAGCTCAGAGCCTGGAGCCTGTTTCAGATTCTGAAACAGAATCTCTCTCTCTGACTCTCTCCTGCTCATGCTGTCTCTCTCTCTAAGAAAAAAAAAGGAAACATTAAAAAAAAAAATCACAAGCACTTGTAAAACTTGTGAGTTATAAGAAAGAATCTTAACTGTCCAGGTAGGGAGGCTCCTGTCTGCCCCCACAGCTACCTGCAGGTTGACACTTTCCTTGGCTAGGGCCCTGCAGGAGGAATTTGCTCTTCTTCTAAGCTGCAATTCACACCTGAGCAGAGAGATGTTGATTTAACCCTTTGTAAGGAAGCAGCTGTGGCCTCACAGAGCCTACAGCCCTCAGAGGCCCTCTGCCCTGCTGCCATATCTCTGGGGCACAATTTGAACCCCATATTCCCTTTGACCAAGCAGTTACATTACAGAGATTCTCCCTTACTGAAGCATTCATTCGCACATACTAAGAAACCTGTAAAAAGGGGATCACTGCACCATGTTTGTAGTAGAAACCCTGCAAAATGCCCAAGTGTTTATCAGAAAGAAAATGGATAAATACAGTAAGGTACATCTGGATTATGGAATTCTCGGCAGTCCCTGAAAAGTGATGTAGGGAGATAGCCCCATTTCTTGGAAAGAAAAACAGGTAAGTTGCAGAACAAATCTTTCATTCATCCAGAATTCAGCAAATATGATTGGCCACCTACCTGGGCCCTCTCCTGGGATCGCAACAGTGAGCAAGACAAGCAGTCCTGGTTCTCGTGGGCCCTATTTTTGGCCAAAGAAAAAAATGTGCCTAAGAAAAATGCCTGCTTATAGCAACTACCCAGCTATCCCCAGAGAGTGGGATTCAGGGATGGGCACAGAGGCATTGGGGAAGGAGGACCGTGTTTTAACTTCTTCCATTATGTATGTCTGTGCTATTTGAATATTTCACAATGAGTTTTTATCACATTGTAATTTTTATAAAACCAACAGAGGAAACAAAATAAATGAAGAGTGTGCACGCATGAGCACACACCATCCATAAAGAGCCAGGTTGAAGAAGATAAGGAGGAGGCAGGGGCAGAGTATGTGAGATACAGATACTCCCCAAGTGCCTGGGGAGACAGCTGAAAGGAAGCTGCTTCTGGAGAAAGCGAGTTGCTAACGTGCTCATTCCCTTGAGTGTTTCTGTGCCAGGACCCAGGCCAGGCCTATGAACGTGGCTCCTCAGCGTACTGGGTAGAGAATGGAGGTGGACACCAGCTGGCAGGTGCCATCCGCATTTTGGGATAGGAGATAGGCTCTGTCCCTGCCTTTACCAGGACTTCATCATCTCCCCGAGGGCCCCCATCCCTGCTCTGTGCAACACAGAACAAGTTCATGCCCTTTGAGTGCAAGTCTAGCTATTTAGCTTATGAGTAGTGTAACCCCAGGCAACTCCCTTCACCTCCCTGTGCCACAGCTTTCTCACTTATAAAGTGGAGATGATGATGATGGTGGTGGTGGTGGTGGTGGTATGCTGAGGATTTAGTATGTAAATATATCCAAAGTGCTTAGAATAAGTACCCAGCACACAGTAAAAGTTTAGCAAATTAAACTTTGTTAGTTAAATTTAAATGTTTTTTTTTTTTTAGTTTATTCGTTTACTTTGAGACAGAGACAGAGAGAAACAGAGAGACAGGGAAGCAGAGAGATAGGGAGAGAGAATTCCAAGCAGTCTCTGCACGGTCACCTCAGAGCCCAACGTGGGGCTTGTATTCACAAACTATGAGACCATGACCTGAGCCAAACCAACTAAGCCACCCAGGTGCCTCAAGTGTTAGTTTATTTTAAGAGTTGTTGTTACAGCTGCCTTCTACAATGGTGAGCCTACCATGCAAGAAGTAGAACATGTTTTCTGACTCTTTACCTGGCTGCAGTGACTTGTGATGTGATTGACACCCAGTAAATCTGCTCTCAAAGTTGAACATAACCCAGAAGGCCTTAGAGATCCTACAGCCCAAACTCCATTTTATAGATGGAACCACCAAGGCCCAGAGGGTCACAACCTGAGCTCCTGCAACTCAATGGGGTGATGGAGAATTGAGGAAGGTGCATGGGGAAGGATTCATCCCTCGGCCCTTGCGTTAAAGACCTCTGAAGATGATCTCTTAATTGAAGCAGACTTGCTGGGGCAGTTGGGTCTACAGGGTAAAAATGCTGCTACTAAAATTTCTCAGGTAATCCTCTGGTGGATATGACTAAATATAAATTCCTTGCTGATACATGAATTTTCATCTTGGACCATTGTCACAGTTAATTTTATGTGCCAACTTGAGTGGATTACAGAGTATCTAGATATTTGGCTAACCATTATTTCTGGGTGTGTCTGTGAGAGCACTTTCCAGATGAGATTAGCATTTGAATCAGTGGATTCAGTAAAGTAGATTGCCCTCCACAATGTGGGTGGGCATCCTCTGATGTCCTGGGCCTGAACACAACAAAAGGAGAAGGAAAGGAGAATTTGTCCCTCTGCCTGGCTGCTTGAGCTGAGACAGCTCTCTTCTGCCTTTGGACTAAGAATTAAACCATCAGCTTCCATGGTTGTGGGACTTCCAGACTCAAACTGAGTTATACCAATAGCTTTCCTTGGTTTTCCAGCATACAGACAGCTGATCGTGGGATGGCTTAGCCTCCATTATTGTGTGAGCCAGTGCCCCATAATACTTCTGTCTTTATAGATACAGATAAAGAAGATATAAATGACAGATATAAATACAGATGATGGAGATAAAGATAATATAGGTGAAATAGGTATAGATATAGTTATAGATCATATAGCTATAGATCCTAATAGTTCTGTTTCTCTGGAGAACCACAACTAATACAACCACGTATTTTTTAACTGCTTATTTGTAAATAAGCTTAGACTTTTTTCTATAGAAAAGTTGCAAGGAGAACAGAATTTTCATATATCTTTCATCCAGCTTTCCCCAAATGTTAATGTCTTTCACTAACATAGTACAATTATCAAAACTAAGAAATTAATATTGATGCAATAATAGTGACTAAACACAGACATGATTCAGATTTCCCTTTTCTGTTCCTGGATCCAATCTGGGACACCACATGACACTCAGTCAGTATGTCTCCTTAATCTCCTCTGATCTGTGATTAGTTCCTCAGTCTTTTCTTGTCCTGTATGACCTTGGAACTTTTGAAAAGCTGGTCAGGTGGTTTGCAGACTGTCCCTCAATTTGAACTTGGCTGATGATTTCTAGTGATTAGACTTTGAGGCTGTAGATTTGGGAAAGTATACCACAAAGGCAAGGAGCTCACACAACAAAGGCTAGGGGAGAGCAACATGTCTTTTTGCTGGTGATGCCAACTTGCATCACTAGCACACACACAGTGATGATCATTGTAAAGCTGCTATTTTTCCTTTCTGTACTCTATACATTAGAAGTGAGTCAGAGAATCAACTCACATTCAAGGGGAAGGGAATTAAGCTCTGCCTGGTGGAGAAAGGAATGTCAAAGAACATGTAGATATATATTAAAGCCACCACAGTAATTAATATGTATCTGAAGGGAGATACTTTGAGGCTACGCAAATATCCTGTTTCTCCTTAAACTTTTCCTCATTAATTTTAGCATTCATTGGTGGATCTTGCCTGCAGCAGTGATTACTGTGATGCTCTAATGGTGATTTTCTATTTCTCTCATTCCTTTCCATTTATTAATTAGAATTCTTCTGTAAGGAAAAGTCAGCTTTTCTCCATTTATTTACTTATTCAATTATTTATTTATGTCAGTGTGGATTTGTGTATATATATATATATTCACATATATATAATGTATGTGTATATATATATATAATCCAACACTATTATTATTTATTTTGTTCCAATTTGGCCATTGGAAGATTTTTCAGGTTGGCTTCTGTAGCTTTTTGATGTGTCCCTATCCTTTTTGGGGTTTAATTTTTATTTGGTTTGGTTTCTCTTCCTTGGCACAGGCCATGTCTTTTAAAAGCCTCAATCAGATCATGTTGCTCTCCAGCTCAATACCCTCCCTCACATTTCCACTGTACTTTGAATAAGCCCCAGAGTGGGGCGCCTGGGTGGCTCAGTCGGTTAAGCGTCCGACTTTGGCTCAAGTCATGATCTCACGACTCGTGGGTTCGAGCCCTGCTTCGGGCTCTGTGCTGACAGTCAGCTCAGAACCTGGAGCCTGTTTCGGATTCTGTGTGTGTGTCTCTCTCTCTGACCCTTCCCTACTCATGCTGTCTCTATCTCTCTCTCAAAAATAAAACATTAAAAAAAAAAGAGAGAGAGAATAAGCGCGAGTTCCTCCCCGCTCTCCTGTCCCACACAAGAGACCTTGTGCACCTCTGACCTAACTCTCCACCCCCACTCCTACCTCTCTTGCCTCTTGCTGAGCTCCAGTCCTTCCGGGTTTCTTCCTGTTCCTATGACATGCCTAGTTTGTTCTCTGCAAGCCCTTTGCACCTGCACCCACTATGCCTGGAACACTCTTGTATAGATATCACCTTGGCTGGCCTTTGTCCTTCAAGCCAAAGCTCAAAGAAACCTTCCCTGGTCAAGCATGAAGTGGCAGCACTCAGAGTGGGCACTGAAGACAGTTTAACTAACGTGGGTTTTACAGAGATGCAGATGGGTTATGGGAATCAAGATGGAAGAGTGAGGCGCCCAAGAATGAGCCAGATGGGGGCCATTACCAATCCCTTGCTGGGACGGGTGTGAGGAGAAAATGGTGTAAACAGTTCTGACAAGAGGTGGGGTCATAGGTAAAGGCATTCAACCACTGCCCCAACTGTGGTCCCAGCTACGACAGAGATGGGCCCTGGGAGACACTAACCTTTCCCTCCCTTTCTTGGATCTCCTGTCAATTGTTCTTCACTGGCCAGACCCAGCAAGGAGCCAGAGGACAGGTCTGCTGCTGCGCTCCACAGAGGTCAGCCTCCTGGGACACAGGGCTAGGCAGAGAAGGTGGTGAATGGGTCTACAGGGCAAATGGAGAATATCCAGCTCACCACCAAGTAACCACCATGTATTTCATGTGCTCCTTCCCCACCCCATCATGAATTTACCATTACCTGAAACTGTATCATGTATTTATCACTTTTTTGTTTACCTCTCTAACAAAGCGTGATTTCCATGGAGAAGGGACCATCTCTTATTCAGCACTCATTCATAGATGCTGGCATGTAGTAGGTGTTCAATAAATATTTGTTCATCAATGAAAAAAATGAATCAATCTTCAGAGACCAAAGGCATGTTTTGGGCTCTTTGTGTCCCCAGCTAGGTTTTCTCTCTTCAGAATGCTTCTTGTGGTTGGGATGATTTGTGCCACTCCAGAGTTGGAATTCCTCCAGCACTTCTCATTCACTCTCTTCTCCCATATTCCCCCATCAGCCTGGCTGAGCTGACTCCTGGCACAGCAGTGATGTCTCAGCTGCTGTTGCTTTAACCATCTCTCTCTGCTTCTCATCCCAGAGGCCTGACTCCACCTGCCTCCTCAGAAAGCACCTGTGCTGTTTGTGCCCTTCCTGCCCTCCTCATTCCTCTTCCCAGGCCAGTGCCCATGGCCTCCTATTGCTCACCTATTTCTTTATACCCTCACTGTCCTACATATAATAGCCAATAGCCACATAAGGCCACCCAGTGCTTGATATGTGGCAGTTCAAACGCAGATGTGCTTAAGTATAAAGCATACATCAGATTTCAAGAGTAAGTATGACTAAAAAAATGTAAAAATCTTTTTTATTGACGTGTCATAAACATCCAGTGCTATATTAGTTTCAGGTAACAATATAATGATTCAACTTTTCTGAATATTACTCAGTGCTCATTAAGATAAGTGTATTCTTGATCCCCTTTATCTATCTCATTCACCTCCCTGACCTCCCCTCTGATAACCTCCAGTTTGCTTTATGTATTTAACAGTGGATTTTGTCTTTTTCTTCATCATTTGTTCATGTGTTTTGTTTCTTAAATTCTACATATGAGTGAAATCATATAGCATTTATTTTTCGCTAACTGACTTATTCCACTTAGCATAATATCCTCCTGGTCTATCCATGTAGATGCAAATGGCAAGATTTCATTCTTTTTATGGTTGAGTAATATTCCAGTGTGTGTGTGTGTGCATGTACCACATATTCTTTATCCATTCATCTATGGATGGGTACTTGTGTTATTTCCATATCTTGGTTGTTGTAAATAATGCTAATAATAAACACAGGGGTGCATATATCTTTTACAATTAGTGTTTTCATTTCCTTTGGGTAGAAAACAGTATGGGAGTTTCTCATAAAATTAAAAATAAACTTACCATACAATCCAATAAGAAGGTAAAAATCTTGATCAAGTGTCAAAATGGTAACATTTTGGGTGTACTAGTTTAAATAAAATATATTATTAAAATTAACTTCACCTGGTTGTTTTTACTTTTTAAATACAGCAACTTGAAAACTTAAAATTATATATATGGCTCACATTCTACTTCTGTTGGACAAAGCTGTTCCATACTACATGTCTCCAGGAGCATTGTTCTATTCGCTACGGCATTCCCAGGGCCTGGTCCAGAGCCTGGCATATAATACATGTTCAGTAAATACCTGCTGGATAAATGAACACTTTCTACTTGAAGTCCTTTCCCCAGAAGGATTATGAGCTACTAGAGGATAAGGAAAGGATTTTTCTGGCTGCCTCACAGGTGAGTGTTGCTTCCGACATGTTTGCTGAATAAAAGTGATTAGGGAGGTCCAAATCTAGCTAAGACTATAGGAATGAAACCCAGTAGGGCCTGATGTGTGTGTCAGGAAGTAAAGTCAAAACACCAGACTGGAGAATGAGTGGCATCATCTTTCTATGAAGAATAACTTACTTGAGGGTTTTAGAAGAACACAGGACTCTTATAGAAGAAGCACAGGACCCTGGTGACCTGCTTAACTCAGCCAAGGAAGTTGTTCTGTGCCGATTTTCTTGACAGGAAGATGCTAGCATCTGCTGGCTCTGCACATTTTTACCTGACAGAAAGGGGAAGTATGTAACCTTTTTTGCTGCAGGAGCTTATAAAAGGAAATGATATCTGCCTTTCTCTAGAGGCAGAACTTGAGCCAAACACTGTTGTGAGCACTTTAGAATTGTTATTTCATAAATCCCATCCATGCCTCTGAAAAGGTAGTATTACCAACTGTGCTTTACTGATGAGGAAAACAAAACTCCAAGAGTTGAAGTAACTTAGCTAGAGTCTCAGAGATATAGTGGCAAAGATATCCCCAGAACATAATTTTCTTGACTCTTTATCTAGTGTACTGTCACCTGTACCATACTCCATCCCCAAGTTGAAAGAAAGAGAGAGAGTAGGAGAAAAGAAAGGGAAAGAGAGAAAGAGGTGGAATAGGGGAGACAGAGTTTTGGGGTCTGTAATTCATTGTTTTGCTCATGTGACCCTTCAATGATAGAATTTTTCAAACAGTACATGTACACTCTCCTTCAGAGCACATCTGTGTGAAAGGAGCACAGATCTAGAATTCTAGAATCAACACCCATACTCGCCTCTAACTCTCTGTGCTACCACTGGCTTTCTGAGTCCCCAAGGATGATATTTCCCAGCAACATGTTCTCCTTCTCTTTTTCTTTAAGATGGAGAACTGAGATGCTGTGTATCTTCAAGTTTCCTGGTACAATTACATAAAATGCCACTCACTAGCTATTTGACCTTGGACAGGTAGGATACCTGTATCAGTCAGTTATTGCTGCACCACAGCACAGTTATTGCTTCACTCAAATGGCGCCTCACTTATATGTTCACAGACCTATAAGGTGCTTTGCTTCACAGATCTCAGCTCAAAGCCTAAACTAAGGAGGCATTAGCCACACAGGCATGATCTTCTCAAGTCAATAGCAGAAGTACAAGCAGGTATACCAATCACTCAAGCATACCTCAAGCCTCTGCTTGCAGTCCCATCTACTAACATCTCATTGGCCAAAGCAAGTCACATGGCCTAGCTCAAAGTCAAGAGGCAGGAGGTGCCTTGGTGACTCAGTTGGCTAAGCATCTGACTCCTGATTTCAGCTCAGGGCATGATCTCATGGTTTGTGAGTTCAAGCCCCATGTCGGGCTGATGCTGACAGCTTACAGCAGGCTTGGGACTCTTTCTTCCGCTCGCTCTATACTCCTCCCCCTCTCATGTGCATGCTTTCTCTCTCAAAAATAAATAAACCTTAAATAAGAAAAGAGGCCAAGGATTTTACTCCCACCATGGAGATTGGATGAGGTGTGTGAGAGAAAATATATTTTTAAAGAATTATAGAAACTATCATGTCCTTTTGTCTATCTGGGCCTCACTTATTCCTGGTTTCAGTGGCCATTTGGTCAAGAAATAGAAATACATATCATGTTTAAAGGATAATACCAGGTATAATCTTGATATGTGAAATAATTCTACAATAGATTTCTACTACTTGAATAGCTCATTATTTCCTTGACTGGAGTATTTTGCTGGTCATGTTCTATGTGAAACTGAACAACTACATCTGACTTGGTGCAATTGGCCCATATATAAATCCCATTTCCCACAAATCAAAACCACACTGAGATACCACCTCACGCAAGTCAGAGTGGCTAAAAAGAGCAAATCGGAGGACTCTAGATGCTGGCAATGGTGTGGAGAAATGGACGTCCTCCTACACTTTTGTTGGGAATGTAAACTGGTGCAGCCCCTCTGGAAAACAGTGTGGAGATTCCTCAAAAAACTAACAATAAAACTCCCCTATGACCCAGCAATAGCACTGCTAGGAGTTTACCCAAGGGATGCAGGAGTTCTGATGCATAGGGGCACATGTACCCCAATGTTCATAGCAGCACTCTCAACAATAGCCATGAAAAGAGCCTAAGTGCCCATCAACTGATGAATGGATCAAGAAGATGTGGCTTACCTATACAATGGAATACTACATGGCAATGAGAAAGAATGAAATCCGGCCATGTGTAGCAACATGGATGGACCTTGAGGGTGTTATGCTGAGCGAAGTAAGTCAAGCAGAGAAGGACAAATACTATATGTTTGCACATATAGGAGGATTAGGAGGAACTTAACGAAGGACCATGGGGGAGAAGAAGGGGAAAAATAGTGGGCGAGAGGGAGGGAGGCAAATCATGAGAGGCTCTTGAATGCCGAGAACAAACTGAGGGCAGATGGGGTGGGGGGAGGGGAAGGGGGTGATGGGCATGGAGGTGGACACTTGTGGGATTGAGCACTGGGTGTTATATGGAAACCAACTTGACAATAAACTATTTAAAAAATAAATCCCATTTCCCATTACCAAGGTGGTAATATTTCCACTACAGGGATATAGAAACTCACCCAATGCACTGGCAGTGTTCTGTTCTCCAATTGCAGTTTTCTCCATACATGGGTTATTAATACAAAGACTCTCCTTATAGATCTGCTCATTTTCCATAGACCTCCCATGTTTTAGAACTTGCTACTTTTCCAAAAGAGTAGAATAAAGGTTTGTTGCATTTTATGGAAAATGGGTTGGCTGTGTTTATTAGCCAAGTAATCATAAATATTCAGGCACCAGTTAGGCACAGAGCATTGCAGCAGGGAAGTGAAGACAGACCAAGTGGTGAGAGACAGTCCCTACCCTCAAGGAGCTTAGTGTCTGTTTGGAACGTTGAGATGCTCTCTCATACTGACATAGACCAATTTGTCAGTACTACAGTATACATATGGTTCAGGTCAAACCATCACTGAAAATACCACTTTAAATTCCTCAGCTGAGACTATGGAATAGTCTGTTTTTAAACATATTTCTAAAACCTGACATCTGTAGTTTGAATCTCAGAAGCAAACTTGAAATTTTGAAAAAATTTCAGTTTTCTGAAATGATGGCTTTAAATCTCTGATCAGCAATGCTTAAACTTCTCTGACATCATTTTAAGCTGAGTTTCTCATCTCTTAAAGGGTATTTTTCAATTTAGGAGAGAAGCCTAATTTTGTTTAATAAAAGAAAAATAGAAGCACTAGATGGTATGCATTTATCTTGCTTTCAGTTGATATTTCATTACAAATTTCCATTGCATCTGACACTCTTGCATTAACAAATCTTTGGATACATCATTTTGGAATTAAGACAATAATTTGCCTGCAAATTTGACACAAAAAATCAGTAATGCTGGAGATCCATCATACAGATATAATTTGTTACTGCTGTGATCATTTTCAGTAAAATGATCCAATTATACTCCACATAGCTTGTTATTAGTTTCCCTCCCTCAACCAGCTGGAAAAGGGAAAATAGTTTCATGTTATTAGTAAATGGGCTAAAGTTTGCTTTGTGCAACTCAAAGTCTGATTCTGACAGTGAAATCTGAGGACATCAAGCCCCAAACCTTGTAATCACTTATTCGCACAACAAATACATGTTAACTCCCTGAACTATGCAAAACATTGTGCTGGGTATGAAGAGGGGTAAGATGGGTTAAACAGAAAGGAATAAGACAAGGGGTCCCAAACTCAGTGCCTACAGTTGCCAGGCTGCTGAAATAAGTTGCTGAATTGGGCACAGCACAGCTTGGAAAACAAGAGACAGCATGCCCTGCCTACTCTGCTCTGGTCACCTATAACTTGGCACAAAGGTGAGGCTGCTGTGGCCATGTCATCTAAATTTTTTAAAAAAGACAAAAATCAAGCGTTTGGTGAAATCTCCTGATCTAAAAAACTTGTCTATTGACCTATGGGCCCATAGAGCCCCCAGGTAGAGATTTCTGCCTTCAAAAAGCATCAACTGAACACAGGTGACTTTGACAACGAGCAGAGTGAATTAGTGGTGTGATGGATGCATCTCCAAAGTACTAGAGAAGCAGGAAGGAGGAGGAGAGAGCCTTCTAGATGTTGGTTTAAACAGAAATCTTCTCTTGTAAAACATCTGTAAGCCCCCAAGCACTTTTTCCTTTGAAAACTCCACCCCAAGACATGGTAATCATATTAAAATGCATCCAGTTCTCAGATTAAATATAATATTTTGTTGTCAACATTTGTTTTTAAAATATTTTTATTTTTTGTTTTTCATATTTTGAGGCTCATTATTTTTTCCACCTTCACTGCAGGTTTCAAACATTGTCACAGGCTCCTGAAAACTCTGTAGGACCTGATGGATAAAATACTCCTGAAGTGAAGAACAGTATCAAAGATCTTGAAAGACCTCTTGAAAGAGAGGTCTAGAAAGATAGGTAGAAGATGAATTTCAGAGACAGGATATGGATTTTAGACTTTATTCTCCAGGCCATGAGGAGCTACTTGATGGTTTTTGAGAGAAGTCTGACTTGTCCAAAGTACTATAGATGGGACTGGCCTGGGAAGGCTTCAAGGAGAAGAACTTGGGGTAGAACCCAATGTTATTTGCATTGGCTTTGCTCCCCATTTTCCTTAATTCCTTCCTGCCTTTGCCTTTCAAGGCTTGTAACTTCCTTTCCCTGACATCATGTTCCTCCATAACATATTCTACTGTTTCCTGGTCTGAATCAATCCTGGTGCTGGCTTTGCTCTGTCCAGCCTTCTCAGTCAATATTTTATTCATTATTAAATTTGCTTCTCCCAAAGTATATTTTCATAGAATTCACACTATAGCTTCTTTTTCTAGAAAGGGCTTATTCTATAGATCTTTAATGCTGTAAAGGAAATTAGAAGTCAACCACTCTTTATTTCTTCAACTTTATAGTAAAGGAAACTGACTTTAACAGGAAAAGTGACTTGTCTAACGTTACCAGAATCAGAACCAGAGCTGAGAAAAGAATCTGTGCCATCTGGCTGAAATAATATCACTTCTCTGCATTTGGCCACCTTTTGTGGGTATAGCCTAGAGATTAAACTGACAACTATGCAATGGGATAAGCCTTCAGACCCTAAGAGACACACAACTATTCTCTGAATTAGAGATTGCTGTCCTCTGAGACAATTTAAAAATACTTTTAGTAATGGGGCCCTTGGCTTTGTGACCAGGCTAAGTTGTTTTAAGACCAATTAGACTGACCCATAAAATGCATTCTCCATGGATTCTCCAGGTAAGTCTCTGATTTACTTTTTTTTCAACCTTTTAAAAATAAGACTGAATGAAATAAATGTTGGCCTGACAACCCACCCTTTTTCTGATCCTCCAAGAGGAAAAATGTCTGACCTAGAAATAACTATTTTTCATTGGAAAAATTTGACATAGTGAATAAAATTATTGGATAATTTTGACATATAACATTATGTGTTACTTTGATATATTTATATATTGTGATGGGATTGCCATTGTAGCAATATCAATCACATTCCATAATTATAATACAGTACTGCCTATATTCATTCTACTATGCTTGTTTACTACTCATTGCAAGTTTGTGCCCTTAAGCAACATCACTCTTATCCTCCTCTCTATCCCTTGGTAACTACCATTTTTCTCTCGGTTTTCTTCATGACTTTTTGAGTGCCACTTATAAGTGATATCATACAGTACTTGCCTTCCTCTGTCTCACTTATCTCACTTAGCTTAAGGTGCTTAAGGGTCATCCATGTTGTCACAAATGTCAGGATATACTCTTTCTTATGGCTGAATCATACATCAATGTACGTGGTCCACATCTTTTCTATCCTTTTATCCATTGTTGGCCATTTAGGTGGAAATAACCAATTTTTTTTAAAAGCTGCTATCCATCCTTGAAAAAACAGTGATGTCAAACAGAGCCATGAGTTTCTTCAGTGCTCTAACAGCCTTCCCCCACTATTTAACAGTGAGGGCTTCCCAGGTAACATGAAATTTTCATGAAAGCTTTGTTTGTCTTTAAAAAAGATTTAGTGCTGAAACTTTCCATGACAGTCTGTTAATGTCGGTATAACTCATAGTGATATGTTGTGTTGGGCAGGCAGTGGAAGTTAGCAAAATAGCTATAAAGTCACCCTAAATGGACCTGTCTCGCTCACTTTTCTTGTCTTCAGATGGCTATGACATCCCTTCCTGAAGATCTCCAAGAGGAGAGCTGCCACACTCTAACGTCATAGCCTCAACCCAATATTTTATCATTAGATTTCACAAAGCTGATTCTCCTATCAAAACTACAATAACTTTGACATTTAATCCCTTCACTTCTCAGTTTAGTTCCTAAAACATGGAAATCAGTACCCAAGTTTGTTTTTCTCTTTCTGTTCTTGCAGATGACATTGTTTCTGTTGAGACCAACACTAAGGACTCTGAGGGTAAAGGCAGGTTGGGTTGCAAAGAAGGTTTTCTTGGGGGACGCCTGGGTGGCTTAGTCGGTTAAGCGTCCGACTTTCGCTTAGGTCATGATCTCGTGGTTCATGGGTTCAAGCCCCGCATCGGGCTCTGTGTTGACTGCCAGCTCAGAGCCTGGAGCCTATTTCAGAGTCTCTATCTCCCTCTCTCTCTGACCCTCCCCTGCTCAGGCTGTCTCTCTCTCTCCTAGAAATAAATAAAAATTAAAAAAAAGAAAGAAGGTTTTCTTGGACTCATGACCTCAGATTCTCACCCTTGGCTGCATTTCAGATAAGTCCTCTTGAAGAAGTTAGTAACTCCCTTCTCTTCTGCCTCTTTATTTCTTCAGGATGCCAGTGAACCTACTGCATGCAAAATGAGAGCGCTTCCCTTGTTTGAATCTGTGCTTACAATTCCTAATTAAATAATAACTTGTACAGCACTCTGCTGCTCTAAGCCTGAGCAGCATTTCCATTACCTCTTCTCTGAAGTCAAAATTACAGGCCTGTCATTTCCTGGATTTTATCATAAATGCAAGCATTAAATTATACCTACACTCACCCATTAGTAACTTCTCTTTGTAGTGGGTGTTTAAATGTGTTATAATGACTCTACTCTCTCTTCAACTTTCTGTTCCTCTCAGAATATTAATGAGTTCTACCTTGTTCTAGAGTTCTTGTCTACTTTGTCTTCTAATTTCTTGATATAACATGAATGTGATGTTATAAAGCTCTTTTTTTCCTTCTCTTTTTTAGGCAGTTTCTTTGAAGGGTGAGAACCTGATAAAAGAGGAATCACCTTTTTAGGTTTCAAATATTTCTTTGAGCAGAAGTGCAGACTATTTGGGTCCAGTTGCAAACAGACTGATCTAATCCCTCTCTCTCTCAGAATAATTTTTTGTCATTTGATCACACTTTGCTGACAGCATTTATGTTCTGGAGGCTTTACATGTATTGACTCTTCATCTTCACATCAACATGACAATGTAAGTTCTGTTTTGGTTACCATTTTACAGCTGTGGAAGGTGAGACAAAAAGCCAACAAACTTTCTCAAGATCACAGAGCAAGTCACAGATGTAGATTGAACCCAAGCAGTCCAGCCCCAGAGTCCACATAACTGTCAGGGTTTTTTGACTTACAAGTGACAGAAGCTCAACTCAAATTGGCTAGGCAAAAGGGGACAGTTTATTTCCCCATATGAATCAATCTTTGAAAATAACAGGAAGGGAGCTGCTCTCTGAGACAACAGAGGCTGGGAACCTGGCTGCCCTCAGGACTCTCTCACTGATCTCTGGTATTTGCATAATTGCCTAAGGGTAGGATCTTCTACAAAGCTGAGATGAGGGCTACCAAAGATTTCTTAGCCGACACCCTCCTACCTTCACAATGAAAAGAAGGCTTTTTCACCCAAGATCCAATGAGAGAGAGAGAGAGAGAAGATACTAATTGTCCAACTTGGGTCATATGACCAGGCCCTGGACCATTCACTGTGGCCAGGAGGGTGAGGAACTAGAATCATTTCAGCCTGGGTTAGGTGCCCATTCTTGGAAAAGTTTTGGAGAAGATAACTGTGTAATTACTGTGCAGTTGTTGTGCAGCTACCAGAAGTAACTTCTGGTAAATCACATTTTAGAGTCATGGAATAAGAGAAAAACAAAACAATTCCCTAAAGGTGGGGTGTGGGAAGGAGGTAGCACAGCTTTGCCACTGGAGCATTACTGCAAGCTGAACAGCAGCCCCAAAGAAACATAAAAATCAGAGAAATAGAAAGGGTAAGAGAATTCCTCCTAAAACAGATGAAATGGATCTGCAGATCTGGCAACACCAGATTTGCAGGTCAACAGTAAGCTAGAGCTCAGGACAAGGTTCCCTTTTTTGGTAAGATGAGGATCATCTACTTTGCCAAAGCTACCATCAGGCCTGCCTTGTTCATTTATGTTACCTGCCCAGCTCCTATAGGCAGTTGAGTTTGATGCTTGTGGCTTATGTATTGCCAAATAGCACATTCCATCATTGGGGCGACCAACTAGAACATCCATTCCTCCGTCATATTTGGCCAACAGCCCAAGAAGAAGGTTAATGCTTTGAAGAAGAAAGAGGCAAGGCAAAGGACCTGGCAGTTAAAAACAAGAGATTTCTTGACAAAATGGCTTATGGCATTTGACAGAATTTTTCAAGGCGCAGAAAAACAAGTTTGACAGCATGTGTTTTAAGCAGAGATGTGTATATGGCACTTCCAAAGTCAATCATTGCCAGCCTTTGTGTGAGGTGGGAGTAGGGAGGGAGGGGGACTTTTTCTCTCTCTTTTCTTCTTCTTTGCACCCAGAGCCTCAGTCTGCCCTCTTTAGATGGTTGTACAAAATAGGCAAACTTATTTCTTTCTTGTTCCCTCTAATTTCATGTCAATTTCTCTGCCCTGGCATTCCCATTTTGAAAATGCCCATGGCTCCAGGAAAAGCCATGAGCCTCAGGACATTCTACAACACTGAGCTTTTCAAGCTGTGGCCCTGGAGATTCTTTGCTGTGTAAGCCAGGAGGTGTTTTCTGGCCAGATGCCTGCTAACAGCCTTCTAAAACTTAGAGAAAAGGTTTTGTTTTCCCTGGTAGGCTGGGGAAACACAGCTATTAGTAGGCTATTAATGGAAACACAGAATAAAGTTTTATGTTTCACATTCAGTCTTCATTCTTCTCCACATCCAGACCTGCAAAAATATAGAGACCCTGCTAGGGGGGTGGGGGGAGAGAGCAGTGACCCTGAGCTGGGAAGTTGAAAGTGAGTAGGAGGTAATCATTTATTTAAGGTTTATTTATTTATTATTTCTGAGACAGAGATTGACAGCGTGAGCAGGGGAGCATCAGAGAGAGAGAGGGAGATATACAGAATCCAAAGCAGGCTCCAGGCTCTGAGCTGGCTGTCAGCACAGAGCCCGACGCAGGGCTCAAACTCATGAACCGTGAGATCATGACCTGAGCTGAAGTTGGTTGCTTAGCCGACTGAGCCACCCAGGTACCCTGGGAGGTAATCATTTAGAAAAAAGCATCATTCTCATCCTGGTCTAACAACAATGGACTTTTCTAGTCTCCTCTCACTGAATGTCCATGAGAGGATGAGTCTCTTGCTTCCTTCTACGAGATTATTGATGTCATTATCATATTTGGAGTGGAGAGCAAACTTGGCTGCCAGGGACTATCTGTCCATTTTGGAATAAAACCCACATTTGTGTAGCAGATCTAGTTTTTCTGACTGCTTTGCTACACTTCTGGGCACTATTGTCCTCCCTGTAACTTCTGTAATCACCCTACTATGTTCCTAAATGATTTTGGTGTTCATTTGTATGTTTTCCTCTCATTTCACAGAGAGAGAAGAAACAGTTTTTTGCTCCCCTACTGCATCTCTACAAAGTCTCAGCTTCAGCTTAGTATTAGCCTTAGATCATCTTCCAACTCCCTATTTTGCTGAATTTTTTAAAGACAAGAAATACTGCTTTTGTCAAATTTTATTATTGGCCAGAAGTAAATAAGAATGTATTTTTAACTCTTTTTTTTTCAAATTTATAACCTGTGCTCAAGGCCATCCTTAATCTAACAAGTAATTATTTCTCATATCATATTTATCATCCATCTATCCATCTTTCCATCCACTCATTCATCCAACCAACGATCTACCCAACCATCCACCTCTCTATCCATCCATCCAGCTCCTCATTCTTCCAACCATCCATCCACTCAATAATAATATTTATTCAAATAAAAAAATGAAATAAAAAAACATCTCTTTGATATATTTATTCATCCCAGTGACCATATGGAATTGGGTGCATCACAAAACATAGCTATTATGCAGAAATTGGTTTTTAATACAGCAAAACAATTTGACTAGGCAATTATTAAATGTACAACTAGACTTTTCTGGAAAATATTATTCCCAAATCTTTAAAAGTAATTTTTAGTTGTGAAAGTAAAGTATGACTGTATTTCTCAAAAAGATAAATAAAAGGAAGGAAAAGAGAGAAAGAGAAGAGAGGAAATGTGAGAACCTTACAGATGTCCTGTTTCTCATATCTCTGCTCCCCATGCCCAAATTTGGCCTCCTCCCTTCCCCCTAAAGGCCACCATTGTTGAGATGAAATTTGCAGACCTTTTTAGATGCATGTATATATATATATATATATATATGCAATATGATACAGTTTATATTAAAATATACACAAAAGAAAGCCACATATTTCTCCATGAGTAAAAATATATGCATGTACTGCCTGATTTTTTTTTTTATAGCAAACAATTTCAATGATTTCCCATAGTTTCAATAGAAAGGTACTTGGGTCATTTATTCCTTGCTTTTTGGTAAAATTTGGAAGGCCCTTGATAAACATCAATGCTTTGGGTGGCAGCAGTATCTGAGCTTGGGTGAAAATGTTGGCATAAATTTGGAGAAATGTAATTTGCCCATATCAATTCTAATTTAAATCCACCCACTTTTACAGAGGGCACTATTATCCACTCTCCCCAGGGCTTTTCCTTAGTAGGGGCTAGAGATTAGGAAAAACAGCCTATCCTCACCCTGATTTCCACTGGCTAGGCTTCTCCCAGCAACACACTTGCTCTTAGCTCACTCTCCCTGAATTGAGAGCAGGAAAATTGCCACCCAGGGAAAAATAACTTGAACAAGAGAGAGCCTTAAAGCATGGGACTGTCTCTATATCAAGCCCAAACTGGAGGTGGTGGAGGCATAAAAAGAGGGCCTTAAGTCACAATGTTAAGATTGCTGTCACTCTTACAGGAGTCTTTCTCTTCAGCACTTCCCTCTTACCATTAATTCATTGTATATTCATTTTTTGCTTTGCTCTGGTAGTACTGATCTTAATAAACTCATTTGCCTTTAGGTAGGAGCTTGTTCTTCACCCTCTGCCCCAAGTTTATCTCCAGCTGTGCACCCAACATGGATTAAGAAAGCAAGGGTATCACACTTCAACAATGGCATAGCCATATGTTAACTTACAGAAATAATGTCCAAATTGGAAGACTTTAAGCTTAATAAATATGCTTCTGAGCTATAAATTAGGAGAATTTAAAAATACATTGAGTCTATGTAAACATGAGTAACCATGTATGCTATCCTAAGAATCTAATCTTAAATTTTCATCTATACAGCAGATTTTTTTCAGTGAACCCAGAGTCCTCTCCTTTAAGATGCTTTTTTTTTGAGAGTAATGATTCCATTTGGCTTAAAAAATATAGTTGTGTTTATTCTAAAGATTTTAAGCAATGCCAAATTTACAAAGAAGAAAGTAAAAGAATTATACCAAATCTAACCCCTAGAAATAGATATAATTAAAATAATATAAATATTTTTTAAATTATAAGATTATCATTCCAAATACCTTTTTCTTTTGCATGTAAACTGATATGAAGACAGATAAATCAAGTAAAATACACTTCTATGAAATGAATGATAACTTACACACTATCTTTTAAATTTATTTTATTTTATTTAAATCCAAGTTAGTTAACATATAGTGTAATAATGGTTCCAGGAATAGAATTTACTGATTCATCACTTACATATAACACCCAGTGCTTATCCCAACAAGTACACTCCTTAATGCTCATCACCCATCTAGCCCATCCCCCCACCCAGCACCCTCCCATCAGCCCTCAGTTTGTTCTCTGTATTTAAGAGTCTCTTATGGTTTGCCTCCCTCTCTGTTTTTATATGATTTTTCCTTCCCTTCCTTTATGTTCATCTTGCTTCTTAAATTCCACATATGAGTGAAATCATATGGTATTTGTCTTTCTCTGACTTATTTTGCTTGGCATAATACATTCTAGTTCCATTCATGTTGTTGCAAATAGCAAAATTTCATTCTTTTTGATATTTATATACCATATCTTCTTTAATCATTCATTGTTGATGGACATTTGGGCTCTTTCCATACTTTGGCTATTTTTTTTTAATGTATTTTTTTATTTATTTCTAGGAGAGAGAGAGAGAGAGACAGCGTGAGCAGGGGAGGGTCAGAGAGAGATGGAGTCACAGACTGAAACAGGCTCCAGGCTTTGAGCTGTCAGTCAGCACAGAGCTCGACGCGGGGCTCGAACCCACGAACCGCGAGATCATGACCTAAGCGAAAGTCGGATGCTTAACCGACTAAGCCACCCAGGTGCCCCACTTTGGCTATTGTTGATAGTGCTTCTATAATAAACATTGGGGTACATGTGCCCCTTTGAATTAGCATTTTTGTATCCTTTGGATAAATACCTAGTATTGCAATTTGTGGGTCATAGGGTAGGTCTATTTTTAAGTTTTTGAGGAACTTCCATACTGTTCTCCAGAGTGGTTGCACCACTTTGCATTCCCACCAACAAGGCAAAAGGGTTCCCCTTTCTCTGCATCCTCACCAACATTCATTGTTTCCTGAGTTGTTAATTTGAGCCATTCTGACAGGTGTGAGCTAGTATCTCACTGTGGTTTTGATTTTCATTTCCCTGATAATGAGTAATGTTATGCATCTCTTCATGTGTCTGTTAGCCACCTAGATGTCTTCTTTGGAAAAGTGTGTATTCATGTCTTTTGCCCATTTCTTCACTGGATTATTTGGTTTTTGGGTGTTGAGTTTGTTATGTTCTTTATAGATTTTGGATACTAACGCTTTATCCAATATGTAATTTGCAAATAGTTTCTCTCATTCCATCAGTGGCCTTTTAGTTTTCTTGATTGTTTCCTTCGCTGTGCAGAAGCATTTTATCTTGATGAGGTCCCAATAGTTCATTTTTGCTTTTGTTTTCCTTGCCTTCAGAGACATGTATAGTAAGAAATTGCTGCAGCCAAGGTCAAAGAGGTTGTTGCTTGTATTCTCCTCTAGGGTTTTGATGGTTTCCTGTCTTACATTTAGGTCTTTCATCCCTTTTGAGTTTATTTTTGTATATGGTATAAGAAAAGTGGTCTAGGTTCATTATTCTGCATGTCACTGTCCAGTTTTCCCAACACCATTTGTTGAAGAGACTGTCTTTATTCCATGGGATATTCATAGATTAGCTAGCCTTACATTGCGGGTCCATTTTTGGGTTCTCTATTCTGTTCCATTGATCTATGTGTCTGTTTTTTGTGCCAGTACCTTACTGTCTTGATGATTACAACTTTGTAATACAGCTTGAAGTCTGGAACTGTGATGCCTCCAGCTTTGGTTTTTTTCCAACATTACTTTAACTCTTTGGGATCTTTTTTGTTTTCATACAAATTTCAGAATTGTTTGTTCTAGGTCTGTAAAAAATGCTGATGCTATTTTGATAGAGATTGCATTGAATTTGTAGATTCCTTTGGGTAGTGTAGACATTTTAACAATATTTGTTCTACCAATCCATAAGCATGGAATGTTTTTCCATTTCTTTGTGTCTTCTTCAATTTATTTCATAAGATTTCTATAGTTTTAAGCATACAGATATTTTTACCTCTCACATACTATTTCTTATTCTTTAATTTTATTTAAACACAAGTTAGTTAACATATAGTCTAATAATTGTTTCAGGAGTAGAATTTAGTGATTCGTCACTTACATATAACACTCAGTGCTCATCCCAACAAGTGCGTTCCTTGTACTCGAATTTAGAGGGAAAAATGGCATAGAACTAAAAGAATTTATAAATTTCAAGTATAAGTACTGTACCTTCAGAGGTATTAATTCCTAAAAGAGTCCCTTGGATTACAATAAAATGATAATTAAAACTTGAAAAATGCCTAAGTTTTTTTAAGCTATCTATGTCAAATTTTAGGTGTTGTTTATATGTATCGATTTCAAATAATATTTACTTACTGGATTCTATGGATTCTATGGAAATCAGCATTGCCTACCCCCTATTTTGTCAGTTATTTTTTTCTTAATGTTCAGAGTTTATGACATTTGTAGTCTATTCTATAATTATAATTCACAATTTATTTAGTTCTGGTTCACATTTAAATGACTCTATTGTTCAGAACCTGTCCTTTCCATGGCTTCTCCACCCCTCCTTCTTTATTTCGACTTCTCTTTTAATTGGCTGTATTTTGTTGGGTGTTCTTTTCAAGACTCATGGTGGTGTTTTTCTGTCGTTCTTTCCTATGAGAGTTTCAGCCTACAACTGTTATAGCCAAATGACATTTTATTGGAGTAGAAGAGGTTAGGAGGGTGTATTATACCAAGACCCCAAAAACCTGACAAGGATCCTGACAGTATCTTACTCAGCCTCTTGGGTCCCAGTAGTCCCAATGCAGTAACACTTAGAAGAAAAAGAAAAAGGAGGAAGAAGAGGAGGAAGAGGTAAATGTGTTGGGGCAACAGATTGGGAATAATTCTGTGGAGCCTGGATGAGAAAAAGGTACCCTGGTCCTTTTTGGGTGCTGAGTAAAGGCTGCCCCTCGAAGGGTGAGCTCCATACTTGTTCCAGCACTTCCTAGGCTGCAAGTGAAACCCAGAGGAGCACAAACACCCTCATGAAATCACAGAGGCAGAGATGTGAGCAAAAACCAGCCTGCCGGGGAACGAAGGAGGAGATTCTGCCGCCTGAAAGCCAAACCCTCTGAGGAATAAAGCAGAGTAAAACTAACCAACTAAATAAATCAGAGCAAACGCAAATTAAAAGGGGCAGTGAGGACAGGAGGGAATGAAAAGCTGGTGATCAGGCACAGCTGGCCTATTCAGAGCAAGCTAATATCTCTCAATTACAGGATAAGCTCTGCTCTTCAAAAACATTTACACTCGTTTCTTCATTCAGTTCACAGCAACACTGCACAGCTGACAAGATTAGCCCCATTTTACAGACAAAGAAACCAAGCTGGGACATTGTGGGGCTGGGACCAGGTCCCTACATGCTAATCCAGATGGGGATTCATATGTGATGCCTCTGATATATTCAAAAGACAAAGAGGATAAAACTGGAAGAGGTTTAGACATCTTCCTCTGGATTTTCTTTTGGTTGTCTTTTGTGAGATGGACACTGGACCAACTGTGTCGTGGATATCCATGAGGTTTGACTACCTGCCATCCATTCCTTTCCTTAACGGTCACCACTTTCCCATTGGGAAATGACTTCCTTTCCTCCCCTTTGGGGACAGTCTTGGCCAAACAGAGGAGCTTCTGGCAGACTAGGACTGATGTCTGCATTCAGCTGGAGTTGCCTGAGGGAAAGGACACAGGCTTTGTACAGGAACATCCTAGAAATGCCTCTTCATCACCAAACTTGTTCAAGGTGTCATTTCTTCCTGCAAATGATTCTCTACACCAGCAAAATAGCAGGCATCCTGTAGAAAGGCCATCCTCTGTTTCTCACTGTTTGCAGCAGAGATGCTTGAAAGAACCTTCCTGGGAAATGTCAGTGAGTCAGCTCTTAAGCACTCACCCCCAGACCTGCACCAGGGCAGCCTGTAAACATGCATTTTCCATTTTATGGCAGAGCTTTGTTTCCAGAGCACCCAGTGGAGTGGCCTGGCAAGCAAGCCTTTGTAAATCACACCTAAGAGCCCACTTCATGGACTCTTTCCTGCTGCCCAAGAAGTGAAAGATTACTGCTTCCCTAATGCTGCAGGTTTCTGCTTCTCCTCTCTTTCTTTCCCTCTTCTTGCTGCACAGGAAAGGCAATGTAGTTCTCATGGTGGGAGTCAGTGTTAAATGAAAGAGTCAGTTTGGCAAAAAAAAACAAAGGCTTCCATTTTACTCTTCATTCCCTCAATCTTAAGAAGTCTGCTTGCAAAACAAACAAACAAAAAAAAAACTGAGAGGACTATAGTGATAGAAGAAGCAAACCCTTCTCTCCTGACTCTCCTATTTCCTTTCCAGCAGCACCCTGCCTGAGCTTTAGTACGTGGCCAGAGCTGCTAGACAAGAGGCTCATTTATGGGCCCTCTCTCATTGGTCTCTCCCTCCTAGGATTGAAGATTCATGAGGGCAGAGACTGTTTGCTCTAGTCACTGCTACCTATCCAGGGCCTGGGAATGTGCTGGAACTGAGGGAGGGATGTGCTCAACAAATATGGTGGATAGGAAGTGATGCTCACCAAGTGATGCAATGTGTCTGAGTGTCTCTTTTTCTTCTTTTTTGTAGTGTCTGGAGAAAACGTATAACGTGAAGGAACCTTAGTGATGTATTCCAATAATCACATTTGAAGATGAAGATGCCCAAAGAAATAAAAGAATTTGCCCCTAACTACATCAGTGGTAGCTAATTAGTGGTAGGTATGGGATTCACACTAGAGACTCCAGACAATTCTGTACAGACTATAGAAGCCCTTAAATTATTACTTTTTCAGTCTATACTGGAAATATGTGATTTTTAAGTTTAATTTTATGGTGGAAAGAACACCCAACATGAGATCTACACTCTTAGCAAAATTTTAAGTATAAATAGAGTATTACTAATGACAAGTACAATGTTATACGGCAGATCGCTAGAACTTCTTTATCTTCCTTAACTGAAACTTTGTACTTGTTGATTAGTTAACTTCCCATTTCCCCTTTCCTCCAACCCTGGGAAACCACCATGCCACTCCGAATCTATGGATTTAACTACTTGAGATGCTTCATGTAAGTGGAATCATGCAGTGTTTTTCCTTCTGTGATTGTCTTTATTTCTCTCAGCATAATGTCCTCAAGGTTCATCTCTGTCATTGCACATTGCAGAACTTCCCTCTTTTCTAAGGTTCCATTTTCTAACGTTTCCACATTTTCTTTATCCATGCATCCACTGATAGTTATTGCAGTTGTTTCCACATCTTGACTACGGTGAATAATGCTCCAATGAACGTGGGAGTGCAGCTATCTCTTCAAGATCCTGATTTCAGTTATTTTAGATAAATACCCAGAAGTGGGACTGCTGGATCATAGAGTTAGAAAAAAGAAGAAAAAATAAATATATGATCTTGTTTATGTGCCAGATTTTAAGAGGGATTCAATAAACGTTTTTGGATGAATTGATGCTAAAAGAATTACTTTGACACCTGAGATGAAGAAGAATAACAACAAGGTCAGAAAACCATAGGATCTGAGAACCAACTGAATACACCAGGATTCTGGATAAGGGAGGACAGTGGGGTGCAGAGACCCTCTCTTCACATACATTTATTTCCTCCCCCACGAACACTTAGCACAGAGTCGGCAGACCATAAATATTTGTTGGGTGAGTCAGTTAAGTGCTTTGCTTGGAGAAGAGGGGGCTGACATACTACATGCTGTTTCCGAAAGCTCATGCTTCAGAAAGCTCATGATGGCTAATGAGTAGAAAAGTTTTGAAGAGCTGGCTCTCTTCCGGTCTTCCGGGGAAGTGGGTAGCAACTGTCAGAGCTGAAGAACAATGCTTTGCAAACTAGTTGTTGGTGAATCACCTGGAAGTCTTGTTAAAATGCAGATTCTGGTTTGTTAGATCTGAGGTGCAGCTGAGATTCTGCATTGTCAGTGAGCTTCCAGGTGATGCCAGTGCTTGCTGTTCTTGGATCACCCTTTGGACAGGGAGGATATAGATGAAATGCCTCAAACAAGTTAGTGTCAATAGTCTTTGTAGGTCACTTCCATCTCTGAGTCCCTGAATGCTGAGCCTTCAACAAAAAAGACAAAGTTGAGAAATCTGCTAGGCTGTGATTTCCAGACATACAAATTAATCTTTCTATTTATGTAAATCCAGAGATCTCTGTGCTGGGAACTGTGATCAAAGGAAAGAGAAGGTATTTGTCTTTGTATTTTCACACCAGAAGAAAAGCATTCCTGGTGGCTATGATTCTACTAAAATGCTCAGCATATGTGTGCTGCATTTCACAACAAATCTGCTCAGTTTGATGCATTTAAAAACCTGTCAGATGTTTTACAAGCAGAAAATACATAACTCATGCAGAACCCATAGACACTTAAAGCCCCTTGCTGTTACTCTCAGCAAAATGAGGTCTCTCGCCCTCCAACAGCCTCTCCATTAGGTGTGTTTTTGACTTACCAGTTTTTCATCCAAGTCTCCACCTGGATGCTTCTCCCCTATTTGGCCCTGGAGTGCCTGAGGAAATTGCCCTCCCCCCTTGAGCTGACCACACTGGACATTCCTGAAACACCAGGTAAAAGGCCAGTTCTTCCTCACCAGAAATCCCTGGATTGACAACTTATGGTAGATGCAGGGGAGCAAGTCCACAAGGAAGGGAGAAGAGGGAATGATATTTGCAAGCATCTACTACGTGTAAGACAATGGACCAGACTTATTCCACACATTTTCCCCACAGGCTTATCGTATACTGTTACAAGGCAATAGACAGTAAAGAAGTTTCAGGAGTGATCACACATTGCCAAGACTGCTCCCCTGTCCCTCTACACATAGGTCCCGACTCTGACTATGTCCAGAGATCTCCTACTGTATCTGGAGGGCCAGGGCAAACACCAAAGCATGCCTGGATGGTGGCTGCCTGGCTGCAAGAGGAGAATCTAATGCAGATGGCTGGAGGCTGTCATTGTTTCCCTCCAGTGCTGTCTGCTCCTGGGGGAGGGCTGCAGAGAGGAAGTGCGGAAGTCCTGCTTGGATTCTGCCCTTACAAAAATCCTTTTCTGGGGCCTGAAGTGCCAAACTGTAAGAGTGCTTGAGCCCAGACCAAAACGCTGCAGCATGAAGATCCCATTATTAATGCTGCCAATTTCAGGTCTATTTCCAATAAGGGAAGAAGGGGTTTTTGTTTTGTTTGGTTTGGTTTTGAGCTAAATTGACAAGTAACAATGCAAGTCCTTTGCAGACAATTGCTCACACTGGCAAAAAAAATGTCTAAGGTAACAATAACAACAACAACAACAATAATAAAACAATGCCACCATGACCTTTTAGCAATATGAAAGACATCATTCTTCTGCAGCGATTCATTTTTCCAGCTTTCATGTTTTTTGCCATAAGAAATAAAGAAAGCATACACTTTACCCTTTAATTCACTGTTTCCCCTTCCAGTTTCTGTTTGCTGGTAAATTAAATAAATACAATGCACAGGTTTTCCTTTCCTTGCTCCTGTAAGTTGTCTTCAAAAACCTCTCAACTCCTGCCCTACCCGACTTTACAAATTTCTAACTTGTCTCTTCCAGAGGGCTTAAATAAATGCTGTTGAACTAAAGTAGGGTATCCTGAACATAGTAAGTGCTCAGTAAATGCCAGGCAGTATTAAATTGAAGCACTGACAGCTCCTTATCTTGGTGTTCTCCTTGTGGAGAATCTGGGGAGATGGGCTGATCACACCCTGCCTCCCAATCTAGTTTGCTCTCTTCCATATTCATTACCCAGTTGTAATGGAAAATTCAGCTCCATTCTGTATCTTCAGAAGAGCTTTTCCTCTCTAGGTCCTCTGTTGGATGAAGCACGGAGTCCAGCCCGGCCTGCACCAACCATTGCAGCCTGCACCTGTCAACACACGGCCTGCGGATCAAATGGAGGGGACCTTCTAATGGGTCGGTCCTGGCAGGGCCACTCTGTAAGAAGGGAGTCACATACTTGCAAAATGGGGGCAGAGGGCAAGCACACCACCCCAGTCACAAAAATATTCACGAACTGAAATAATCATTGCTTTGTCTTTTTTCTCTTTTTCCCATGTAAACAGTTCCTGGCTCTCGTTTCTATTCCCTGACCACAGCAGCCCCTAGTGGCAGCAAGCTGAAACACAAATCCTGCAAAAGGATCCCAAAAAGGGCTGTAGAATTTGGATCGTTCCAAATTTGTTCCAACGTCTCCAGACGTTAGTAGGAGCCTGGAAAGTGCTCACCCCACCCTCCTAGTTCACCTTCATTAATTTTATTTCTTAGGGCCTAGGTTAGTCCTAGGTTCACACTGACCCTGTGTGGGGCCCGAGGTACTGGGGTGGGAGGCATCGGGGTCAATCAGCCCCTGGAGTGCGGGTGCAGAGCTGGATATTGGTGAAGACAGAGAATGACTCCAGTAAATTCTCATGTTCACTGGCCCAGTGTGCCTTGTGGACACTGGTCCCACCTCTGACTTGATTTTTGTCCAGAAGAATCAGATGTCAAAGAATGAGGGGTAGGCAGCCCAGGCCTCACCCAGGGGCTCACAATCTCGCTTTTATCCTCACACCCACACAAGCATCCGCCACCAGACAGTGAGAAGAGCATAATGGCACCCTTGAGAGAGGACCCTGCCTTAGCAGCAGAAGGTCTTCTCTCTTCCTGGGGAATGACTTAACAAAACCTGAAACTCCTAGCTTGGATGACAGCTTAAACAACTTTTCTTAAGGAAAACCTAAATGCAAGAGCTTATTTGAAGCAGCATACCAAGGGCATCCCTGGATGCCTAACCCCAGGCAATGAATTAATGTGAAGACTACTTTCCCTGAAGGGAGGCTAGCTAGTCAAAGCCCTCTGAAATTCCCCTTCCAAAGATCAAAGGCCAGTGGGAAGCGCCAGCCTCATCCTAGGCCCACTTTGGAAGGGGAAATGGATTTT
This sequence comes from Proteles cristata cristata, assembly GCA_017311185.1. Classification (NCBI taxonomy): domain Eukaryota; kingdom Metazoa; phylum Chordata; class Mammalia; order Carnivora; family Hyaenidae; genus Proteles; species Proteles cristata. The sequence goes on from JAESUZ010000618.1 coordinate 111,198, forward strand.
TGAATGCCTACTGAGTCCTGAGACACTGCTGGATGCTTCTTTCACCAGCCTTAGTTCACTTCAGGCTCACGCAGAGGAAACCAGCATGTGAAGAATTCCTCAGGAGGGAATCCTGCCCTCAGTGGACTCTGCAAATGTTTGAATTGATTTAAATACAATTATAACTGAGTTGGGTGATTTTTTAAAATTTATTTTTGAAGTATAGTTGACATGCGATGTTATATTAGTTTCAAGTGTGCACATAGTGATTCAATAATTCTTTTTTTTCTTTTTTCTTTTCTTTTCTTTCACAGTTTATTGTCAAGTTGGATTCCATATAACACCCAGTGCTCATCCCCATGCCCTCCTCCATGCACATCACCCTCCTTCCCATCCCCCCACCCCCATCAGCCCTCAGTTTGTTCTCAGCATTCAAGAGTCTCCCATGTTTGCCTCCCTCCCTCTCCCCAACTATTCTTCCCCTTCTCTTCCCCCATGGTCCTCCGTTAAGTTTCTCCTAATTCTCCTATATGTGCAAACATATGGTAGCTGTCCTTCTCTGCCTGACTTCTTTTGCTCAGCATAACACCCTCAAGTTCCATCCACATTGCTACACATGGCCAGATTTCATTATTTCTCATTGCCATGTAGTATTCCATGGTATAGATAAACCACATCTTCTTGATCCATTCGTCCATTGATGGACACTTAGGCTCTTCCCATGATTTGGCTATTGTTGAGAGTGCTGCTATGAACATTGGGGTACATGTGCCCCTATGCATCAGCACTCCTGTACCCCTTGGGTAAATTCCCAGCAGTGCTATTGCTGGGTCATAGGAGAGTTCTATTGTTAATTTTTTGAGGAACCTCCACACTGTTTTCCAGAGGGGCTGCACCAGTTTGCTTTCCCACCAACACTGCAGGAGGGTGCCCGTTTCTCCACATCCTCGCCAACATCTATAGTCTCCTGATTTGTTCATTTTATCCACTCTGACCAGCATGAGGTAGTATCTCAGTGTGGTTTTGATTTCTATTTCCCTGATGATAAGTGACACTGAGTGATTCAATAATTCTATACATTACTCATTGCTTACCATGGTAAGTGTGGTCACTACCTGTCACCGTGCAACATTATTACAATATTATTGACTATATTCCCTCTGCTGTACTTTTCATCTTTGTGACTTATTTATTTTGTAACTGGAATTTTTTACCCCTGAGATGGGTGATTTTGACATTGATTAATAGACTCCAATAAAGTTAGCAAGAGGGGTCTTTGAATTAAACTCAAGAAACAAAAAAGAAAGACCAGTCTCAGGAACAAGAACTCAGAAGAAAGTTCCTGCTTTAAATTTTAACACTGTGTACAGGGCAATTCTCCTGGGGCTTATTACAAAGACTCAGAAGATGTTAAACCCACAGGGAAAACCCTAGAGCTCTGGATCTTGGAGGAAAAATGTGAGTTAGTCAGTAAAGGGACAGTAGATCATTTTAATGGTGTGTGATATTGGACTTGTGTGGCATGCTTCCCAGCTGTTTGAAGGATGGATATTAGAGCAGACAGGCTGGGTTGTCAGAAGTTCACTTCCAAGCCATGATCAAGAGAGAGACGACCTTTCCGAGGGACCAAGGCATTTTAAGAACCCCAGCCCCCCCTCCTATCAACCTAAAGATGAAAGATTGTCCCCTTCCCACCTGACCCTTCATTGCTCAGCATCTGTTCCTCTCAAATCCCTAAATCTGAACTGTTTCCACTCTTCAACCCACCCTTTAACATGCTGCATCCACTGACCTGGCTTTGGGAAAGCTCAGCATGCTGAGGGCCCTCTTACCATTCAGACCCATGAGGTTCCTCTCCCCTTCCTGCAGCCGGCTTGATTCTCTGAGATGTTCTCATGCAGCTCCAGAGACATGGCTCCTGTTCTCTCCTCTCCTCTGTTCTCCCTCCTGTCCCTCAAGTTGACCCCCCCTTCTCTGTTGTTTGGTAGTAGACATCCAATCTTTATTTGAACCCAGCATCCACTTCCCTTTTCATTCCACAAATACTCATTAAGTACCTACCATCTATCAGGCATTCTGCCAGCACTGGGCATACAGCAGTACATTTAAAAGACAATGTTCCAGTTATTATGGACATAGGTTCTAGTGCAGGGGTTGGCAAACTGTTTTGTAAAGGACCAATATATCCTTTAAATTTTAACAGCATATAAAAGGACAATTCTCCCAGGGCTTGTTACAGACTCAGAAGATATTAAACCCACAGGAAGAAGCTCAAAGCTCTAGATAGTGGAGAAAAATGTAAGTCTGTTAGGGGACAAGACAGTAGGATAGTATATATTCTAGGCTTTATAGGACAGAGAGCCTCAGTAGTAATGACACAGCTCTGTTGCTTTAGCTCAAAAGCTGCTGTAGACACAGAATAAACATGTGGACATGGCTGTGTTCCAAATAAACTTTATTTATAAAAATGGACTGTAGGAGGGAAGATTTGACCTGTAGACTCCTGTTCTAGTGGACTAACAGCACCTCCAATTTTCCTTTGTGAAGACACACCTTTTCTACTCTCAGTTCATGTTGTTTCAGTGGCCCTGAGCCCACTCCTCAGGCCTAAGGGAGTCATGTGACCCAGACTCAGATAAAGTTAGGGGGATTGTCTAAGGAATGGGCACAAGAGCAATGGGCTAATGAGAATCAGTCTTGGCTTTTTTGCTGGAACTGCTGGGAAAGATATGCCCTTTTACTGTTGGTATCTAAGGTCATTTTTACCCCAGCAAAAACACAGCAGAAACAAATTTGAGAATGATGCCTTCCAGGAGAGCAGAAAAGAGAATCCTCATGACACCCATGACATCTTCCAAGCACCTGCATTAGACATGCAGCCATGTGTGAACCTCCTGTAACTTCAGTAACTAGAGTTGATAAATTTCTCTTGTCTCCATTTTTTTCCTTGAGCCACTTGAGTTAGGGTCCTATCACTTGCAAGGTGAGTCCTGACTGATATAAAGCCCAAACCCACTCTTTAACCCCCTTTCTGTGTATACTTTCCCTGGGAAATCTCATCCACCTCCATGAATTTCTGCTGTCACCTCTAAATGGATGTCCCTCCTACCTTTATTTCAGGCCCTGCCTTTAGCACTGGGCCCATATTACTTACTGCCTGTTGGACTTTTCTGCTGAGATATCCTTGCAAGTATAATATGTCTAAAACTTAACTCAATGGAAGGTCTACTTATCCTAACATCTTCCCCTATGTTTTGTAATTATACTAAAAATAATAACACCAATTGTATTACTATTCTGTTCAAGGTCCTATGGTAGACATTACATATACATTATTTTTAATCTTCCCAGCTAACATGAAAGCAGATATCGTAAACCTTCTATACAAATGAGGAAACTAAAACTCACGGTCTAAGCTCATTTGTTCAGTGAGTGACTGAGCTGCAGTTGAACTTCAGTCTAGCTGTCCAAAAAAGCTTGAGCCTCTACTACACCAGGTTGGCTGCCTTCCTGTTTGGTTAAGAACACACCACCCAGTCAGTTGCCAAAGCCAGTAACTCTAATATCCCACTAGTCACTAGGACTCAGTGACTCTTATTCCAGAGCTTCTTCTCTAGCTTTCCCTCTACATATAGACTTTCTCGTGGTCAAATTTCTCATTCCTGACATAATACAGTAGGTTTGAAGGTCCTTCTGTTCCACTCCAGTCCATACTACATTTCATTATATTATTAATGCAAACCCCCAATGAACAAAAATTAAAAATCTCTGTCTTGAACTCCCCTACTCAGAAATCAATAATTCTTCCATTACCCAAGCACCTTAGCTTAAAGTCAAGGCCATTTTCTTTCCTTTCTCTTTTCAAAAACAACTTTATTGGGACTTCTGGGTTGTTTAGTGACTTGAACATCTGACTCTTGGTTTTGGCTCAGGTCATGATCTCACAGTTCATGAGTTCAAGCCCTGCATCGAGCTCTATGCTGACAATGCAGAGCCTGCTTGGGATTCTCTCCCCTTCTCTCTGTCTGTCCCTCCTGCATGCTCGCTCTCTCTCTCAAAAATCATTAAACTTTAAAAAAAAAGCTTTGTTGTGGTATAATTGATCTATTAAAAATGCACATACAGAATGTGTACAATTTGATGAGTTTGGACATATGCATACTCACAACAAACCATCACAACAATCAAGGTAATAGATGTACCCACCACTTCTAAATTTCCTTGTGCCCTTTTTGTATGTATGGTAAAAATGTTTAACATGATATGTATCTTCTTAACATTTTTATTTATTTATTTTTTTAATGTTTTATTTATTTCTAGGAGAGAGAGAGACAGCATGAACACGGGAGGGTCAGAGAGAGAGGAAGTCACAGACTCTGAAACAGACTCCAGGCTCTGAGCTTGCAGTCAGCACAGAGCCCAAAGTGGGGCTTGAACCCATGAACCGCAAGATCATGACCTAAGCGAAAGTTGGACGCTTAACCGGCTAAGCCACCCAGGCGCCCCTATCTTCTAAACATTTTTAAATGAACATACAGTACTGTTAACTATAAGCACTATGTTTAATTCATACAAAATGTCAGTTATGCATGATGAAGAAGTTCTAGAAGTCTGTGGTGCAGCATAGTCAAGGCTGGTGGTGATATGAAGATAAGAAGCCAGAAAGGCTTGTATTTTGGTTATTGTAAGAACGCTAGGGACGAGAGTCATGGAAACAATTAATGGCTTCAACTTCAATCCCACTGGTGACCTACCTTTTTAATCTTCTCTTGTAGTAATTCACCATTTAATGTATTCTTGATCTAGCCACTGCTTCCAGAATATAACATGTTTAATCTCCTTTTCTAGGACTATTGGGCCACTTCAGCTTGAAATAATCCAACTGCTATCTGACTGTCCTTAAGTCCCTTCTCAATTTCCAATTTTTCCAAAAAGCTGTCACAAATTCTTAAAACAATTCTTCCCTCCACACCTTCCTAACTTGTTTGTCCCTTTGATTGTTGTCTTATTTCATCAGTTAACACATACATTGTTATTTAACTGCATACATCTCCCTAACTAGGCAGTAAGTACTAGAGGTCAGGTGTTCTGTTTTGTTTATCTTTTTATAGTTCCTAGCACATTTCTTCTCAACTTTAGTTGCACATTAGAGTCTCTAGTTGCACTTTTAAAAAATACAGGGATGCCTGGGTGCCTCAGTTGGTTAAGTCTCCAACTCTTAATTTTGGCTCAGGTCACGATCTCATGGTTCATGAGTTCAAGCTCCACATCAGGACTGCACTGTTAATGCAGAGCCTGTTTGGGATTTTCTCTCTCTCTCTCTCTCAAAATAAATTAAAAAAAAAAAACATTAAAAAAATACAAATGCCAAGTCTAAAAACAGAGATTTAGATTTAATTGGTCTGATGTGAGCCCAGGTCCAGGTGATTCTAATGTGCAGCCAGGCTAGGGAACTAGTGGTCCAGCACATCACAGACACTAGGAAAATGGTTGATGGATATTTGATTGATTGGCCTGAGTCTAGATGCGGACCTAAATTTCATAATTACCCCAAGTTTATTTGGCTATAGTAATAACCGACTTAATAAGTATTATTTGGGGTTGAGGATGATAATGTCATTGATGGGGACGATGATGATAGTGATGATGATATAAACCTGAAACATATTCCCTCTTACATTCTACTTGCAGCATCAGGCAAACAGCTCCCCAGCAAGAAACCAGGTCAGCCCCAGTTCAATCTCTGAAAATTCTTTTCTCCCCTAATAGGTACCTTGTTCCTTCTCAGTCACTCCATTCAAGAGCTCTTTGCAAGACAACAGGCGTCCTGCATCAGTGGAGCAGACTCTCTGGGAATAACCCAGATCCTCCTCATCCCCAAGGCCACAGTTATAAAAAGCTTAGTTAATTTGTCATTCTGAGGAACTTTTGGACACAACTGAGTTCTTTTCTTAATGAGGCCTAGCTCCCAGGGAATGGGTAGGGGCACAGCCTTTTAGTGTACGGCCTGAAACACTCTTGGAAGAAGTTTGCATTAGTGGCGGTCACCAGTTGTTTAGAGACATTTGCTAATGAAGCTGGTATAATGGCTCAACTCCCTCATTGAGTAATGAACTTTGTCCATTCTGTGAGTGAAGCCTACCCTTAACCTCACTCAGCATCTTACAAATGCCCTCAGACATTCCTATAGATGGTAAGAGAGTGTGAAGGATGGCTGGTTACTACTGGATTGGAGAGAGAGTGGGTACCTATGAAGCAGTCTCCTCAGTTACAGCCTAAGCATCCGGACCTAAGGACTGTTTACGCCATTTTATGGCAGAGTTTGTTAGGGACTTATCTCGGTTAGAAGTCAAGTGATAGCTAAGATGCAAAAATCAGACATGTTTTTATTTCTTCTTTAGCCCAACTTCCATTTAAAGCCAAAAGAAAACAGGACAGGTCTGAGAAGATCAGAAACAGAGGAACTTGGGCAGTGCTTATTTTGGGAACCATGTGGAGACCATATCAGAGCATCAGAGTAGGGGTCAGGAGTACAAGCTCTGGATTCAGACTGCCTGTGTTCAAACCCCACACTGACCTTTCATGTTAGCCTTCAATTTCCATAGCTGTAAAATACGATCATAATAAATAATATAACCTATACCAGAATGTTCTGAGTCAGGGCAGAGGGAATGACTTGTGGAAACTACAGCATTGAGGGGCCTCTATGACTATTATGTGATAATAATGTTGACCCACATCCTTGTTCTCTGTAGCCTGGTTTCTATTTAGCACACTCCTCGATTAGGAGAATCATCTTCTCATCTCATTGATCAATGGAGGGTAACAGGGACTTTTTTGTCCCCCACCCACAGTACAGACCACTATAGTAATGAAGGTCCAGTCAGAAAAGAAAGTCAGTTCAGGTCTTCCAAAGCAGAAGCATTTGATATGGGGAAACTGTGACAGATAATGCCAGAATCAAGATGCCGAGCAGAATCAAGATGCCAGAATCAAGATGCCGAGCAGAAGACAGTACGGTAAGCCAGACATTAGCTACCTCACCATCACCTGAGGGCTGGAAGGACACTGGGAAGAGATAAGTCTGCAGAGTCCAGAAGCCAGGCCTCTTGGCAGGAGTTAAAACCTTGACAGAAACTGCTGGGAAGTATCTAGGAAGGACTATCTGGTGGAAGCTGAAACAGAGGAGACACAGCCACTACCAGAGACACCAAAATAAGCAGAGGGAGATGGGAAGAAATACCTTGGCTTTTCTTCTTCTATCACCCCACCCACGGAGCAAGGGAGTCTGGGAAATGTAGTTTCCAATGACACCAAGTGGGATAGAGGATGCAGGAAGTGGATCTTGGAGCAAACAGGTAGTTGACAAGCGTAGCCTCCTTCCCTACTTCCTAATGCAGTTGTTTCCCCTGGAGCCAGCACAGAACTTTGTCTCATTGGGTAAATTAAAATATAAAAGGACATCTCTTACCTGAGAAGTGTCAGAAGGCACTGAATAAACGGAATTAGAAGGGTCCTGGAAACACTGCATACCGATGGCTGCTCTGTTAGAATACAGAATACTGCAGAGAGAAGAAAGGCAATAGCTCCTGGGATTTGGGGAATTAGATTTTCTTGTTTTCTTTAATTTTTTTTTTCTGACAAGTGCCTCAGCTCTTTTTTATTATTAATCTTGGATTTTTCTTTCATGTTCTCCATACATCTTTGGAAGATTAATTTAAACCAAATCTGTACATTCCCAAGGGGCTAATCCATTTTTCTGACTCTTTGAACAAAGGACAACTATTATTTCTTATCAACAGAAAAGCACAACTTTCTGAGTGAAGAGTGCAAAAAGTTCCCCACCTCCTCAGCAATCTGGAGGCTTGAGGCTTGGTTAAAAATCTCAGCACAGGCTGGGTTACTTGTGGTACTTCTAACATGGTGGTAATGGAAGAGAAATAATGGCCTTTGCCACAGCAGGTCATGACTTTAGGACCTTAGGCCACTACCCTCCTTGGCTCCCCTTCCACCCTAGTTCTGTGAAAAGGGTAGACTTCCCCTCAGACAATGGGTAAATTGGTAATGGGGAGCAGAAGTGAGTGTTCCACCTTTGTCTGAAGTTCAGAAGGTAGAGCCTTCCGGTAAAAACCAAATCATGGCCGAGGTTGCCAAAGGGACACTGAGAGAAACAGCTCAGTGTGATGCCACACTGACACAGACAGAGATGCCAAAGTAAGCAAAGACACAGGGGAGAAATGCCCTGGCTTTTTTTTTTTCTTTCTCTTCCTGCCCTTCAATTCTGGAGGAAGAATCAAAATGAAGACTTTAAAACAATACAAACTCAAAAGCCTGAATGTTTGGCCTTCTAACAAATATCCCCACACTTAATATCCCTTGTCCCCCACCACACACATACAGAATTCTTATACTGGTAAACTATGGCCAGCACTGAGAAGCTCACTGTCCCTCTATCCCTTTGGTGGTTGGTCCAGCCACTACAGTTTTTCCTTTCACTGGGCCAAATCTGTCCACTGGCTTCCAGAAAAGAAAGGCTTCCAAAGATGTATGGAGAACATGAAAGAAAAATTCAAGATCAATAATAAAAAAGAGCTGAAGCACCTGTCAGAAAAAAAATAATTGACCTACCCCCACCTCTCCAGTATCTTCTTTTCCCTGGTTGAAAAACCTGTTATCCTCATAACAGAAGCACCGCATTCAGCTCTGGCTTTATATGTCTACCTGCTAAGTGTTTGAGCCTTGTTTATCCAAAGTTTGTCACAGTGTATGAATTGATGATCTTTGGCAGACACCATTAGCATCTGCCCATATCCTTCCCTCTCCCTCCTTCAGTGCACACCAGCCCTACTTCCACAGTCAGCGCACACATATCTATTCCCGAGGGCCTTGTTTAATCCTTGGAGCCCACTCTCCTCATCCAAAGCAAGTAAGAAATGCCAAGAATGAACACTCCTGAGGAGGAGCCCTCAAACAAAGAGGAATGGAGGTGGTGTAGAGCCACCCCAGCTCCCCCACACCACCTTTGGATGAGATGACAGATCCGAGTTATGTCTGGGTGCAAAGTTCCCCAGTGGGATTAAGCTTCAGTTCACAGTGGTAGCTGGTCCTCTAACTCACCCTTAAGGGCTGCTTTTCCTTTCCTGTCTCACTTCCCCTGTTCTTCATCTTCTAGGAATCAGGAATCTTTATCTCTGTAAATGTTCTTGGGGAGCTCAAACTAAGACACAGTCAACCTGCACTGTAAATGTCCATAGTCTGAGGCCTTTCTCAAATGTATTTAATTGAGGAACCCTTTCCTCACAGTTCATCTTAGAGAACAGCATTCCAGAGAACACTCTTTGGGAAACCTTGTTCTGATTCCTGGGCAGCACACACATTTGTCACAGTGTTGTTGCAGGGAGAGAAGTAGAGATAAACTTCTCAAGGAGAGAAAGCATGAGACACGAAAGATTCTGGCTAAGAAATAATATTTGGTCACCTAGAAAAACCTGAAATTAGGACTCCTCAGAGACAGAACCCTCTCAAAGGTCCAGTCTTCTGGAAAGTGGCTGACATGGTCATTAAACAGGTTCATCTGTTGTCAGAGGACCTGCTTTGAATTCCTGTTCTCATATTTCAAGCACAGTGTTTGGATTAGGCTAATTCCTAGAAAATTCACACTTCATGAAAAAATTATATTTTTACTGTGAGGGAACTAACCCTCCTGTTCTACTTCTATCTGTAGGGAAATGGTACCAATCTCCTCCAGCTGTGAGACGAAGAGGCACAGACACCCCACGATTGGGCAATTATGTTAGGAAATTCAACGTTTGAGATGAATGGAAAATGGCTGGGGAGGTTTTTTTTTTTTTTCCCAACAACTTGGCTTGAGCAGGATTGATTCCAAGACTGAGAAGCATTCAAGCAATGCGGTGCCTGCAGTGTTATAAAATAGGATCATTTTATAGTTGGAAAATCTAAGGTGTGCCCTACCATCAAAGCACAGGCATTTAATAATGTTGGTTGAGAATGTGGAAGCAATGAGGGGGGAAATCAACCATGAAATGCTGGGTCAAACCTACATCTAGAATCTGGACCATCACAGAGGCACAGGGAGACATCCTTTAAATTTTAGCACGAACTGGGAGATTTAATTTTGCCCTAGCAGGACTGGAATGTTCTCTCTGGGACACTTCACAGTGCTCTACCAGGAAATCTACATGATGTTACACAGCAGACTCAGGAATGTTGTCTGAGCCTGCACACAGATCCTCAGGCCTCCACCAGGCATTGCTTCACATTTGGCATTTGGTGGTCTGTTAATATATGTGAAGGGATATAACATTTAAAAGATGGATATTCCCAGTCTTCCCTGATCCCCTACTTACTAATGAGAATTCTGGCTGAGCCTGCTCTCTATTCTCTGAGAAGGGCACCTCTCAGCAGGTCAGCTCTTTAGTCTCAGTAGTGCAGAATCTGGAGAAAGGAAGAAGAAAGGAAATACAAGAGGTCTTAAGGAGGCAGAAATGAGAGGCTGAAGATTTTCAGGGTGGTTTGGAAAATAAGTTTGGAGTGCTATAGTACATGAGCAAAGTGGATGAGAGAAAAAATAGAAATGTGTTAAAGGCCAACAAAGTCCTCCTTTACATCTGAAAAATATAAATCAAGGATAGGAGTACTTGCTTTGAAATTACTATTTTTTACTTTAATTTTAATGTTTTGGGTGGGGGGGTGGTGGAGAGCCTGAGCGGGGGGCAAAGGACAGAGAGAGATAGAGAAAATAATCTTAAGCAGGCTCCACACTCAGAGCAGAGCCTGATGTAGAGCTGAATCCCATGACCCTGGGACTATGACCTGATATGAAATCAAGAGTCAGATCCCCAATCAACTGAGCTATGCAAGTGTCCCTGAAATTACTCTTGATTGTGGTTTCTCTCACCCTCTAACTTACCTGGGACTGGGTTTTGTGGGTTATGACTTAAAGCACTGCATAGATGTACATCCAGATACTGAGTCTACAAATATATCCATCCACCCACAAAAGTTATGAATAAAGACCAATAAAAATGGACATTGGGACCTCTAGCCTACTTCACAGCTAAATGTCTTGGATCTTCTTTCTCTTCCCATCCTGTTCTTCTAGTCTTTTACTGTTTCGTTTTTTCTTGACTTCTGACTTTCAATAATTCTTCCATTTTTGGCCTTGCCTTTCTTCCTTAAACTTGAGCACGGAAGTTGACTTCCCTGAAGAAGTTTATTGCTGTCCATAGGAAACAGCTTTTTTCCCCTTCTGGCTCTCTCCAATCCTAAGGCTTCATCATGAGCACCTGCCCAGCCTGGCTCTAGTCTCTGGACCACTATGATGCCTGATGTTGCCTGGGGTTGTTCTGCACTCCACCCTCACCCTGAGGGGTCAATTGATAGAGTAGAACATGCCCATTTCCCCAGCATACTGTAACTATTCAAGAACTCAGGTAGGTCCCATCTATTATGGTGTCCTCCCTACTCCTATCCCTGTACCTCATCCAGAGCAAGGGCTTATCAAATATCTGTTGATTCCCAGATGCAGGATCATCTTTAGATCTTAGCCTACCAGTAACAATTGTGACACTGGAATTTATCATTGAGATGCTTACATATGTTAACAGAAATTCCAGAAAGCCAGAGAGGCTTCTGGAGAAATTAGAAATCATAGGAAAGAGAGATACTATTTTCTGGTTATAGTCAATGCACACTAATGACTGAACAAAGTCAGTAGCTCGTGACACCTCCATGACCTCACCTCACTGAATCGCTGCCCCTACCTCTCGCTTTTAAAGGTTGGCCCTTTCCTGGCCCAGCTGATTTTTCCCAGCTGGACCACTCTTTCTCTAGGTCCCTAGACACCTGCCTTGTGCAGCCCATCCCCTCCAATCTCCTCCTCCTATTTTCACGTAGACTTGGAGCCAGAAAGAAGCCAGATTCCCTTAGGCCTGTGATGAAATCTTGAGTTGCTTCTAATTGGATTGTCCACTTTTCCTGTTTTTATTTACTTAAAAAAAACTTATTTGAGTATAATGAATGAGTCCTCTGCTGGGCTCTAGGAATACAAGTGACAGATCCTGACATCAAGGTTCTAACACACTGGAGAAAACAGACAAGGTTGTGGAAAATTACAAAATGCTGTTTTGATGGGACTGGAGTGTTACTGAAGCAGAGAGAAGGGCTATGCAACCTAGCCTAGGGTTGAGGTTCTGTGTGTGGTGGTGGGTGATGAGGGAGGGGGAGCAGAGATGAGAAAGGCTGTCAAGAAAGAGCAATGCCTGAGAAGATTTTAAAAGATACGTAGCAGGTAAGTTGGTCCAATAAAGAAGCAAAAGGAATGTGTTCTAATCTTCCTGAAGTCTCTGACTTGAGTGCTCTATGAGTCTTCTTTACCTGATACAGCCATATACCTCCTTCAAAGCTCAGTTCAGACACTACCTCTGTAGGGTATTTCTGAACCCCTGACCCCCACCTGAGCTTCTGGGACTCCACTCTCTGGTTTCCTCATGGTACTTTTGAACCCAATGCAGTAAAACTTCTCTCACTACATCATAATTATGTGCCCATGAACTTGTCTCCCCAAGCAGATGGAAAAACCCTAGGTCTTACTCATCTCAGTAGCCACAGAGGCTACCACAATGCCTGGAACTTAGTAGGTACTCAATGAATGCTTGTTAAATTGAAATAATAGAATCTTAAGATAGCTTGCTATGTCACAGTGCTTTGGCAAGTATCAATTTGGATAGTGGTTGGTGCCCATTAGGTAGTATATTAGTCAGAGTATACTATGCCATGATCCTGTAACAAAATCTCAAGCCAACAAAGGTTTATCTTTTACTTAATATTGCAGAAATTTATTTCTCACTCGTACTACCTGACCTATTCAGGTTAGCCTGTGATAGGAAAGGAAGAGAAGGGGGAGATTCTTCTTCACATACTTACTCAGGGACCCAGGATGTTGGAGGCTTCACCATCTGGAATGCCATCTTGAATGTGGCATTCATTTTTGAACAGTGAAAGATATATCTAGAGAGTTTTTGCACTTGCTCTTCCATGTATCAGTTTATGTTGACATGTGTCACTTCCATTTAAGCCTATCAACCAAAATTGTAAGAGAATTGCAAAAACCTCTCCCAGATAGCAAGGGGGCCAGGAATGGAGCAGGTAGGAAGGCACGATGGAATGTTTGGTGAGACCACTGACTATGCTACAGGTAGATGCTAAAATCCAGACTATCTTTTTTTTCTTCACTAGATGAAGAAAATAGGCACCATTGGGGGAAAGTCACCAACCCACACTGCCTAGCCTGAGATTCCATTGTCTTGGCTCCTGTGAATTAATTAACTCACAGGAAATTGTGAGGCCTGAGGCCTTAGGAAATGCTCATGTTATATCCATTTTTCCTTGAAAATGCTAACCACTGCTCAGATCTGACTAGACATCCTAATGCAGGTGCCAGAGTCTCAATGAACAGTGCTTCTCTGTTACTGCATCCATCAATGTCCAGTGGAACTCTGCTTCCATGGATCCCACTTTGCATACAATTGCAGATGTACTTTTGTGGAGTCATGCTCTTTATTTTCTTGATTTTAAAATTTTCTTCTGCTCATCCTCCTTCTCCTCTCTAGTACAAATACCTTGAATATGGCCATGTTTATATGTTGCAGCTTAATCACACAGTTCATCTCTTGAGTTGCTGTCACTAAGGGCTTCAAATAAATAACTTTTGGTAATCATTTCCAAAGTCTTCCCACCACTCCCTGAGACTCCTCCCCTACCTTCTATTGTTCTCTGCATCTTCTTTCTGTTCCTAGCATGGACTCATTTATGAAAGTCATTTGAATATCTGTTTTCTGCTTGGGTCTATTAATACAATGGATTTCCATGCTCTTGCCCTCATTAATTCTACCTGTGCTACCGACTTTGACTTAAGAGATATTCATCAATCTGCACATGTTAACTTTTTGGAAGGGAAAGGGAAGAGGCTAGACTAGCAGAGGGAGTTTGCTTTGCCTCTGCTGATCTGCTTTCTTTATCTCTCAAGTGCAGTTGATAGTTTTCATTCATGTGGGTTTTTCTTTCTGACTATGGACTCCCCTTGGCTGTTTCCCTCATGCCTTCTCTGTGCTGTGATAGCACACAGGGCCTGCTGACTGTGGCTCCTCCACTCCCACCCTCTTCCTGCTTGGCTCTCCAAGACCAGACACTCAGTCCATCAGGGAAGAAGAAGACAAGTCTCTTAGCAGCCATGTCACACAGGGTCCCTGACCATCCCTAAACGATGCTGGTCCCATCATCATGTACTTACCTCCTCCCCCACATTATTTTCCCCTAAAAATGAGGGAAACTTGAAAGTCCCTTGGACACTGAAGATACTTCCTGAGGAAAATAAAGCCATCTGGGTTTAAGCTGAAATACTGGCTGGCTTATCAGAGGGACCAGGACTAACACAGTCACTTTACTCCTTCTGAATTTAGAGGGAGGACATCCTGGGTAGGGGATGGGGCATGATGAGGGTAGAAAGGAGTATTTTCTGAGAGGGTGAGTTGTTGTACTGTTTGTGTGTATGTGTGAGAAAGAGACACACACAGACAGACAGACAGATAGAGAGATGTGGAGACAAAGACACACACACAGAGAGAGAGAGAGAGAGAGAAAGTCATACACTCTCCAAGGAGCAGAATATAATACCAGAACTGGGAGATTAACATTCCAGATGCCAACTTGGGTTTAGGCAAACTTCTCTCTCCATTGAGCCTCTGTCTCCCCTCCATTAGATGAGCAGTCAGAATTGGGTGTCTTTAGTAGTCTCTGCCAACCCTGAGCTTTTGGAGTTTTGTGAATTAACTCTGACTTAAGACTCATAGTTTGACTATCAGCAATTTATCTTAAGTTTTTATGCTTTGTAAAAAAATTCTAGGGGTGCTTGGGTGGCTCAGTCAGTTGAATGTATGGCTCCTGATTTTGGCTCAGATCATGAGCCCAGGGTCATGGGATTGAACCCCACGTCCAAGATAATAATAAAATTGGAGTG
The DNA here is from genome assembly GCA_017311185.1 of Proteles cristata cristata. NCBI lineage: Eukaryota > Metazoa > Chordata > Mammalia > Carnivora > Hyaenidae > Proteles > Proteles cristata. The sequence goes on from JAESUZ010000618.1 coordinate 126,214, forward strand.
CCTGGGTGGCTCAGTTGGTTAAGCATCCGACTTTGGCTCAGGTCATGATCTCACGGTTCGTGGGTTCGAGCCCCACGTCAGGCTCTGTGCTGACACCTAGCTCAGAGCCTGGAGCCTGTTTCGGATTCTGTGTTTCCCTCTCTCTCTGACCCTCCCCTGCTCACGCTGTCTGTCTCTCTCAGAAATAGAACATTTTTAAAAAATAATTTAAAAAATAATAAAAAATAATAATTCTAAATGAGGGATAATAATTCTAATTCAAGAAACTTGTGATAATAAAAATAGATTAAAGGTGTAAAATCATTTAAAAAACTTAATGGTACTTTAAAAATGCAAGATTCTTGGGCAAGTAACTAAGCCAGGCTGTGACTCAGCAAAATGTGGATAACAAGCCCATGTGTTTATCGAGCTTTTATGAGAAATGAGGTCATCAGACAAAACTAATGAAACAGTGTCTGGCACTTATATGGCAGGTGCTAAATAAGTGTCTTATTATTTATGTGCTTCAGGATGCTTATAGGACAGTGTAGCAGAAGGACCTCCCTGGGTGGAGGTCATGATTCAGGGACTGATCTGCAGGAGGTGGTGTGTGCAGGTGAGGCCTGGGTCTGGAAGAACATCTAGTTCACAGCCTTGCCCCATAGTTTGGGTGGGGCCATCTGTTGAGGGCTTTCTTCCCATTTAGGGCATAACACAGCATGGTTCTGACACAGTGGGGGCATTTGGGTACTCTGAGGGTTAGGAAGCTCTGTGGTCAGCACCGCAAGCAGGTCTTCAGCAACAAGTCCACCAAGAGGGACTGTGTTACCTCATAGGAGATAAGAAATGCTCAAGGCACATGGTAACATCTTCTCCATGTGTCAACTCTGCTTTCTTCTATGTTAGCTTCATTCTCAGGCAGGCACTCACCTTGCAATATCAAAATGGCATGAAGCTTGAAGCTAAAAAGGTCTGTTGTCCAAGAAAGAGAACTCATTTTCCCCTTAGTTCCAGGATTTGATCTTGACTGGCCCAGCTTGTGTCATGTGCCCACTCCAAACCTCTCAGAGCACCATGGAGATTTGATTCGTATAACCCTGGCCTGGGGCCCAGCCTCACTCTACAGGTAATTTGGGGTGTCAGCCTCATCTGAATTGCCTAGGTCCTAGGGCTAAGACTAGAGTGGGTAGTGGTCTCCAAAGGTTCTGAAGACTTGAAATGCTGGGTTTGCTCCTAGGCTTTTCTCGTTTTGCTCATGAGTGGCTCCAGCAGCCCAAGGCAGTCCTGAGAAGGAAAGTTAAAGGAGTAGACCAAAAGCATGCTCAAACAAGCAACAAGAGGGACCTGGGCAGACTACTAACAGCATTTCCTAGGACCCTGCCTAGAAATAAGCCCAGCCTTATTTCTCTGTACCATGAGTCCTTGTCCTCAGTTTGTAAATTTGGATGTTAACATGTTCCCTTTGCTTAGAATGAAAACACTTGGCTCTAAAATCCCCATGTCAGAGAAAACTGAGGAATTTGTAGCACCATTATGACCACTTCCCAAAGAATCCTTTTGGTTGCCAAGCCAAATGTTCTCTCTGCACAGAGTGGCCTCATCATTTCCTAAATGATCCTGCTGTGCAGATGATCTCTGATTTACTGATTGCAGAAGCAAAGAGGCACACAGTTGACATGGACGCAGCAGAAGGAACTTGGCTTTCCTGTCACTTTCAATGCATGCCTGGAAGAAAGCATCCTGCTGATGGGGGCAGGGTACATGTGAGCAACTGGCAAATGTGACCCTTGTGTGCCACTGGCAATTTCTTCTTGAGTTGCCCATCCTGCCCTGAGGAAGGGAATGATGTGTTGGAACAAATCCATTTCTGTCCCCCATAGCTTATTGGCTCTGTTGCACTGGGATTGTGGAAGCCCTGCTTTTCCTTGGCCAGACTCCCATGATTGCTAACAGCCTCTACCCAGTGCTGCCCTAATTGTTTCTACAACAAACTGTTCTCCCATCACCAACTGTATCCAAGCCATTGGTGGTCTCCAACTGTGTTTGGAGATGCAGACAGTGAAGTACCTGACAATTTTCCAAACAGTTGTCAGCCCTACTTAGACAGTTGCCTACTGTCTCCCTCAATCAGGCTTATCCTTATCTCTAGGTATCTGGATGACTTCCCCAACTAGGAACACTGTTCCTAGTCTCCATCACCTTCACGGCCCCTACTTGTCCTACAAGGGCCATTGGTGGTTTCCAGAATCATCTTCATTTCTGCCAACCTTCATTCACCTTTCATTTTTTTAGATGGAAGGATGGATCAAAAAAGTGAAGAATCAGATAAGTGAATGAATGAATGAATGAAAGGATGAATGAATGACTCACATCTAACCTTACACTCCATCCTGCTACATTTTATGGTATTCTCTTTGTCATTTTTAAGTCATCTCCCCAGTAGTATTATAAGCTCCCTGGAGAAAACAACTATTATTTTCTATTTCTTTTATGATGTGGGTCACAGAACTGGGCCACTGTTGGCCTTTTTGAGAACAGTCTGTGCATCAATCAATGTGGTGCCATGGACATGGCACTAAGTTGGAATTCAGTACACTAATCCTTCTCCATCACTCTCTGGATAACGTTAGACCAGTTTTAGGCTTTGTGGGCCTCAGTTTCCTAATCTGTGAAGGGATTGGACTGGAAGAGTAGACTCTGGGCTTTCCTCTACCTACCATCTGGGTAAGCTTGGGCAGGTTGCATGATTTCCCTGAGCAAACAGGAAGAACCATTTCTACCTCATGCATTATCCTAAAGATGTAATGATATGCCATATATCAGGTGCTTAATTATATTCTAGAAGTTCCTGTCCAGATTCTGACACAGTTAGAATTTCCATTCAAGATGCTGTTTTAGAGAAAGAACTTTGCAAGATGGTAGAATACTATGTCTTCTGTTAAGAGTTTTACATGCTATGATAATAGATAATGAGCACATGAAAAGATGTTCTTTGTCACTAAACATTAGGGACAATCAAAACCACAAAGAGATAAAAGAGATACAACTTTGTACTTCCTAGGATGGCCTTAAAAAGGAGTGAACATCTGACATATGTCTTTGAGGACGTTATGCTAAAAGAAATCATCCAGTGGCAAAAAGACAAATACTATAGGATTCCACTTATATAACGCACCTAGAGTAGTCAGATTCACAGAGACAGAAAGTAAAATGGTGGTTGCCAGAGGCTTAGAGAGGATGGAATACAAAGTTATTGTTCAATGGACAGAGTTTCAGTTTGGGGAGATGAAAAAGTCCTGGAGATGGTTGGTGCTGAAGGCTGCACAACAGTGTGAGTGTCCTTAATGCCACTGAGTCTTACACTTGAAACTAGTTAAAATGGTAAATTTTATATGTATTTTAACATCATTAAAAAATGTCTTAAAGAAATGTAAAAACAAAATTGGGGGTTTTTTTGCATATAGTTTTTGCTAGTTGAAGGGGTCTTAGAGTTCCAGGGGCTTCTGGAGCTGAGGGTAAAAATCAGCCTGTCTGCCACCATGCTTCATGCAAAAACTGTAGAAACAGACTCAGCCTGGCCCTTTAGTGCAGGTCCCACCAGAGGGAAAGCTTTTCAGCAGGAGCCATGAACATGCACATTGTAAAGCCAGGCAGACCTTCTCTATGGAAATTAGCATTTATTTGAAGGCTTTAGTGTCCGATTTAGCTTCACCCAGAGGTGACCCTCTACACAGGGCCAAAAGAAAAGTGATTTCTTTGATCGTCCATTTGACCCTAAACTGACCTCCTGAGCTTTTCAATTCATTTTAAATCATGCTGTTCTTGCCAAAGCTATTCCAATTCTTAGCAGAGAATATTTCACATTTTTACCAACAATTCTGGGCCATTTTCAGATCCGTTCACTCAAATAGCAAGAACAAAATCTGTGAGTTCTTTCAGAGTCTTTCTGATCTTAAGCAGCAGGGAGGAAAGTTGAGGGAAATATTCATTTACGGCAAGAATCTTCAGGGGGAGATGTGAAGTGGAAACTCTTCCTTGCATGGACGTGACCTAATGCTCATTTGGGCCACATCTTAAAGCAGGGGAAGACAGGTGAGAATCAGGGACCCAGATTCTCTTTCTGGTTAGAATCAGCAATGTCCCAGGAAGGAAGGCATCACTGTCTTCTGCATTGTTTATGTTTTTGGTTGCAAGTAACAGCAAGCCAAGTCAAGTTGGCTTGAACAATAAGGAAAATGCATTCTCTGGTATAACGAGAGGTAGAGTGAGGTTAGGGTTGGTAAACCAGCAGATCAATGTAGTAAGCAAGGACCTGTCTGTATTCTGTCCATCTCTCTACCTCCTCTGTGGCCATAAGACAGCTGCCACAGCTTCAGATACCACATGGACACCAGGCAGTGGGAGAGAATGCTTTCCAGAACCTGCCCCTCCTCACAACCTCCAGCTGACTTCCCTTTCACATCTCATTAACCTGAATTGTATAACACTGTACAAATGCCTCAACAAGAGTGATCAAAATTTTTCTGTAAAGTTAGTAAATGTTTTTGGCTTGGGAGACATGCATTTAGTTGCAAATACTCAGCTTTACCGTTGGAATGTGAAAGCAGCCATAGGTAATACATTAACCAATGAGAATGGCTGTACTCCAATAAAACTTTATTTATAAAGACAGTTGGCAGGCTGGATTGGCCTATGGGCTATTGTTTGTCCACCCCTGTTCCAGATCAGACATTTCACAATTGGCTTCAGGACACAACTGACTCTGAAACATGTCACAGGCAATTTGTTATTAATTTATAATAATGTTTGTAAGTAGTTTTTCTTTCTGCTGTCATCTAAGAAAAATATTCAAGAGGTTCTAATTCATAGATCACTCAATAGGCAGGCAGATAGAACTGGACCACCAAAATAAAATGAGAATAAAATTTCAAAGAAGTTCTTATGTCCAAAGAGCATCAAAGGAGGCACTAAGGAAGACTCAGAACTTGGTTAAACTTTGCTCAACTTACAAATATAACCTTTACAAAATATGTTTATTTACAGCTAGGGTTCACTATAATTCCCCTAAAAGTCTAAATTCTACTGTTTAGGCAGTGTTTTTATATCCACCTTTTTTCCCTCCTGTAGTTAAAGTCAGGACTGAAATGAACCTTAGCACTCAGTCTAAACACCAAATTTATCTGATGAGAGAATGGAGGCTCAGGAAGGGCAAGCTACTTTCCCCAGATCACATAGCAGCTCAGCAGCAAAACCAAGACTCAAACTCAGGCTGCAGTAGGTTGTAGTGTTATTAAAAATATCTGCTAACCCTCCCAAGAGATGGATGATACAACTTCCTGCAGGGACAAGTTCCACCATATCTTCATGGTGCCCTTCTCTGCGGGCAGAGTATATACACCCCCTCACTACTGAACTCAAGAGTGGCCATGTGACTTGCTTATGGAACATGGGTGAAGTGGCATATGTTACATATGATTGTCATGTATTTGCACTCCACCGCAAGACTGGTGATGTGCTAGGCAGAGACTGCTCTGTCAGCCAGGGCCACAGAGTAAAGAAGACAAAAAGCAAATAAAGAGCTAACCTATGATGTCACATGAATAGGAAGTAAACCACTGAGATCAGGGGCTGTGTGTTACACAGCATAACTGAGTCTATGCTGACCAATACCCAGGTTTTACAACACTAAATTCTGGGCTCCTCACCTAGAGGATCTCAGGTTTCTAGCAGTATTATGTAGAACTGAAGAACCCACATTTTAAAGGCAACCTTCCTGGGTTGAGTTGGTCATGCTACTCTCTCACAGTCTCAGTTTCCTCATTAGTAATATAATACTAGTATCTGACCCACAGAGACACAGCAAGGATTCAGTAACTAAGCCTGTGTTTTGAGGACTACTGGCTAAATGTTGGTTACTACTATACAACACAGTCTTTCCCTGATGGCAGTTCAGCGATGGTGAGGTGTGGGTGGTGGTGGGCTCACCAAGACTGTTCCTTGTCATTACACATGCAAATAACAGCCATTTTCCAGAAGTCACTCTCCTCTGTGTGTAATACTAACAATCATCACTGCCTCTGCTATAGGCCCCTCTTTCAGGGGGGTTAGGAGCAGTGCCCCCAGGGTCAGCCTGGTTAGTGTTCAAATATAATCTCTGTCCCTCTTTTTTGTTGCTAAGTGATTAACTTAATACACTCATGCCACTGATTCTTGAGTATTCATATATGTCAGGCACTGCCTTCTTCCATGTTTGGAAAAATGGGGAAAAGTATGTGATCAAAACTAAGAAGGGGAGGCAAGTGGGAGATGTCAAATAGGAGCTTTGCTGGCCACCACTGCCCTATACCACATCTAGAGCTCAATCTGGGAGCTGGGAAGTGAGTCCAGAAAATTTCACGAAAACATCATTGGGGCCTTCAGTCCCAAAGGAAGATAAACTGTCAGACTGTGGGTGTGCCTTTGGCAAACAAGAGCCCTTTGGAATTTCTTTTTCTTTTTTTTTTTTTTTCTTTTGCTCTTACCACGAATTAACAGCACTCACTCTCCTGGGCTACTGGGAACATATCTTTCCTGCCTCTGACATAGCAAACCTTGAGGTTGGTAAGCAAGCCTTTTATTTGGAAGATGCTGTGAGGGTTTATCACTGAGTCAATGGAGAAAGCAACGAGAGTCTGTGAGAGGAACAGTACAAAAATGGAAGATCCTCAGCATAATAATTGCAAGGCAACATTTCAGGGCAGTTTAATTTCCTACTGCATTTTAATAACCAATATAGAAGTTATAAGAATGTCATTTATAGAGAAACTCCAACCTTTTGTTTTCCTCGTTATTCTAATAGATCAAATGGAACATATAATATGATTTAAAAAGAAATTTTTTTTTTGGCCAAACACTGTAATCAATCTTGCATGCTACTGATCTTGCAGTTACAGCTTGTCACACACTCAAAATAGAAGAGTTCAATGAGGAGAAAACTCTGCTCTTTTCCTTTCTGATAACAAGGCAGAAAATCTTTTACAAATTTCATCTGTAGGCATTTTCCATACAGTTTGATCAGATTTAACTAAAAGTTAACACTGTTGCCATTCTCAGGCACTGAGGTGGTGTTGATGGGGACAAATTCATTGATGGGGACCTTGGTGTTTTAGGAGGTGGGGGCAGTTTTTTTAATCCATTAGCTTCTTCTTTCTCTGTTCACCACCAAGAACACGCTCCAAACCCACCCAGTGAGGCTGGGAAGCATGGGCTGGGTAAGGCGGGAAACCACCCTCTGCCCTGGCTGAGCCTGTTGGGGGGGGTACGGGGGGGAAGGGACGATGGGCGGGGGCTGCCTGCAGAGATGGCAGGCCTTCCTCCTGCAGGCTCACCGACTCATCTGAAGCCTCCTCTTCCTCCTCTAAAATCAGCTAATGTGGCCCCCCCAGGGACCTTTACAACCGGACTTTATTTTCTGCCGCCAGTAACATTGCAAAAGCAGAATCTGGCTTCTCGGCAAGGACTTCTGGCTTGTCAAACTCGACCACCTGAAAGTCAGAGAAAAAGAGCTGAAATTGGCAGAAAATATCTGCTCACCTAGAGAGCAAACCATTAAAGCCTCTGAGGAGGTGAAGCCAATAACTTCCGCACCTTCCCATTTTCCATGACCAGGACGAGGTCGCAGTTGAGAACCGTGTTGAGGCGATGGGCAATGGTCAGTACCGTGCAGCCTTTGAAGGCATCTTTGACGGTGCTCTGAACAAGGGTGTCAGTCTTGGAGTCCATGGAGGCGGTGGCTTCATCAAGGAGAATGATCTGTTGAGGAAGGCACATGGTAAAAGTCACACTAAACCAAAGCTGCACCTTAGGGAAACTCACAGCCTCAGCAGTGTTTATCTTTTAAAACGGAGGAGAAGGAAGAGGAGGAGGAGGAGGAGAAGGAAGAACTGAAAAGTCATGAGCTAAGAGCCCATCTCAAAAGACTAGAACAACAGCAGCAAAATAAAAGTCAGTTCATAGCACCTCCATTTCCTTCAGAGAGACTGGCTAAAAGAATAAGGTGGTATGTTCTTTACTTATCTTTTTTAAGTGTTTTATTCTAGTCTTGCAAAGTGGTAGGCTTTCTCTACCATGCTAACAGGAGTCAGTGTGAGCTATAATAACAGCAATTGTACTAGTTTCCTATCACTGCTATAACAAATCAGCACAAACTCAGAGGCTTAAAAAAACACAAATTTATTGCCTTGCTTTTCTGGAAGCCAGAAGCCCTAAAGTCAAGGTATTTCCAGGGTCGTATCCCTTTTGCCAGCTCGAGGGAGAAACTATTCCCTTGCCTGTTGCACCTGCTCAGAGCTGCCTGTGTCCCTTGGCTCGTGCCCTCTTCCTGGTATTCTCTAATGACTACCCCCACTGTCACATTGCTTCTCTTTCTGACTCACTTGCCTCCCTCTTATACAGACTTGCATGGTTACCCTAGGCCCACTCAGGTAATCCAGGATAGTCTCCCCAGCTCAAAATCCTTGATTTAATCACATCTCCAAAGCCCCTTTTTTTCCCCAGGTATGGGGGTATATTCACTAGTTCGGGCTATCAGGACTCAGACATCTTTGGAGAGGGAGAGCATTATTCTGCCCACCACAGTGCTGGTTTGGAAGTCAGAGGGCTTGAGATCAGCTCTAACTCTGCTTCACCTTGACTAAAATACTTGAGACCTCCCCACCATCACCAAAGTTTCTGTGTCCTCCTCTATAAAAGGGGTTTATACCTTCTGAGCATGAAATGCAAAGATAACCCACAAACCACTTAGCAGTGTATAGTGCCTCAGTCAGCCTGGAATGCATGGTGATGCCAGCTCCCACTTCCGGCCATTAGCACGTCTACACAGCACACAGGCTGGGTTACACTTTGATCAGGGTTCAGAGAATGGGATTCCCAAAGCAATAGCAATCCCTTCCTTGAAATCAGTAACCAAGGATGACTATGTCACTAAGAAAAATGAGTATAAACATTAAAATTCTCATATCTTAGCATTCTGAAGGCCTTCTTTGGCATTCTGGGTATTGTTTATCAGGCTTCAGAATTGTTCAGGGACAAGGCAAAAAAGAGTCGAGAGGCAGATTTCTCACACTCAGAGCACTTAGGAGACAGAGAGAATACCTAAGTAAGGCTTCCCAGGGGGAGGCCCAGCAGAGGCAGGTGCTATTGCTCTAAATGGCTGTTATTTTTCAATTTTTTACCCCTTACAACTTTGTCTTAAAAGAAACTGATCGGTTTTTAAATGGCTCAATTGTTCTCTCTTTGCCAAAAGACAAACACGTAGCTCTACCTCCTGGATTGAGTGGCGCTGCGGGAAATATCCAAAATTTGACCAATTCATTTTTCCATGCTGTTTCCTTACTTTTGAATTACGGAGAAGTGCTCGGGCCATACAAAGCAGCTGACGTTCCCCTACTGAGAAGTTTTCTCCATTTTCTGTGACTTCTGCCTGTAATTTTTCTGGGAGTTTCATTATCTATAAAACACAGAAAATGCCACATTTATGCTGATGATCTATAAAATTGTTCTGCATCGTCTCTATTGATTGCCTCACTCATGCATTCATCAGCTGGCTTTATTTTACTGAGGAAGAGAAAGTACAAAACAATCATTTCAGCATTGTAAACAGTCACCAGGGAAGGACCAGGGAGTAGGCGGACATTAATAATTTAAAATCACAGTATGATTCATAGAACCCTGTAGACACCTCGAGAAAATAGGACAAATGGTACACATGTGGGTCCGGAGAAACACAAACGAAGTGTAAATGGCTCTCAGGGTCCCTATTTCCATGGACAAATACACATGGGATGGGAGTTTTCTAGTCACCAAGGAAAAGTACTACAGCTTCTGGTTTATCCAGTCACAGTGGCGTTGGAACATGCTCACCTTGGTACCCCATCTTGAGGGAGAAAATCCCCTCCTTGTTGCAGAGGTGGCCATACTTACCTGCATCTCTTCTAGGGCAGGACACCGTCTCACAGAAACTGGTCATACTGGCCATTCCTGGAGCCTGCCATACCCCCTCACCTTCCTGTGGTTTATGTGTTCCCATAAGCAAAGGAAGCTATTGGCAGAGCAGTGGGATGCCCCATCTGCTCTAGAGACTGATGCACTCGGGTTCCAGTCTCCATTCTGCCATTTACTAGCTTGCACTTGTTTCTTCTCTGAGTCTTAACTGTTGCACCTCTAAAAATCGGGGTAGGAGTCCCAACCTCAGAGGGTTGCTGTCAAGACAGGACCAAGTGAGGTGAGATCATACATGCAGAGCTCTTGTCCAGATCATTGCAGAGGCCTAAAAATATTATCTATTGTTGCTTTTAACAACAAAGAGCAAATAAGGATCGTATTCCTCTGACACATGTGATACCAGCAAATAAGCTTGGCCAAATGCTGGCTTAGGGCTTGTCAAATCCAAACCTGGGCCCTGGTGCTGGGAAACAGACTTATCCTGGCCAGCGCCAAAGACCTACTGTGTCTCTCATGAATGTCCTCTCCAGAACCTGCCAGAGCATCTCATCTGAGTGGCTCTCAAATGGATCCAAGTTGTACCTACAATAGAGGAAAGAGCAGGGAGCTGGATTTCTGAGAAAGACAGGATGGGGAACATGTTTTCTGCAGCATGTGGGAGAGAACGAGGGGTGGTGTGTGTGATGACCTCCATGCCCCCAAAAGCAATGCTTAGCCCAGGACAATGGTCCATAAAATAACCAATCTCAGGCCAAGAAGGCAAAGCCCCATGCTGGGGCAGAGACTACCAAGGCAGGAGAGACAGCACTGGGTCAGGCACTCAGGAAGACACATTTGGTCCTCACAGTGGCCATAGATAGAAGACCTTTGACTCTATGCAAATTCTTGGCAAAGAAGGTGCAGCGGGGAGGGTTCACTTTGCCTTCAGAAGCAAGAGGTACAGCAGTGGCTCCCAGGACTTCACCCAGGGTGAAGTCCCATTTGGGGGTATAGGTCTAGTATCTCAAGGCATGGAATGTATTTTTCTTACAATTCTAAATGGTGCTCAGTGGGAGAAATGTCTCTCTCATCAGGGACGCAGCCATTGCCCTGGACTAAATGAGAAAACTGGTTTTTCCCTTGTCCCTTGACATCAGATCTTGAGCCCCATAGAAGCTGCATCCCTCCTGTTTCTGTACTTGAACAACTTCTGTTCATTTCTCAGTGAGAATAAATTGGTACACTTCCCTATGGATAGCTACATATATGGGGTAACCACTTATTTTATTTCACTAACTGGGTACTTTTGAGGGTGGCCAATGCTAACTTTATAGGATGCTAAGACACAGGCATAAACCAGGGCTCTTCAAGGCCAACGGAGATATCTGTTCACCCTATGTGTGAGCATCTTGCTTATTGGTGATATAACACATGAAATACAGATAATGTTCAAGACCCTAGTCCTTGGTTCCTCCTAAGGGTTCAGTCAGGAACAGGTACTATAAGTGCTTGTGAGCACCTCAGGATGGCTGCTTCCCTTAGCCCCACCATGGGCAATTAATGAAGTTCCTGTCTGGTCTGATTTTACTACCCCCAAAATAAGAATGCACAACGATCAAAAACAGCTACCTTACTGTACCTACAAACAGGACAGGATCCTGGGGGATCACAGTCAGCTTGGTTCTGAGGTCTTCCAAACCTATAGTGCAGATATCCACCTCATCAATGAAGATGGTACCGCCAGCTGGCTCCACCAGACGAAACAAGGCCATTCCCAAGGACGACTTTCCTGGGAATAATAAAAGTAAGAACAGCAAATCAAACATCAGTTTGTACTTCCATCATATCCAAGTATCTAATCAGGGGAATTTGTAATGTGGTTAAATGGCTCTGTGAAGATGACTATGCAGACAGAAAGGCCTCACTCTGTGGAGGCAATCAGCTGCCCTGACACAGCTAACCTGCCCATTCCTGCAGGGGCTATTAACACACGACTCATCCTCTGGGCCTCGTTTCACCAGAATGATTCTCATTTAATTAATTCAAAAACTGGTGTGTGTTTGTTTCCAACTCCACACATCCATTCAACCTGAAATCCTAATTTACAGTAAAGAGATTTGAGGGGGGAAAAAAACAGCCAACCCACCACACATACACTCTGGTATGGCTCAACCAGCATCCCCAGGGAAATACAAAGAAAACAACACTGTCCTCACCAGAGCCTGTTCTTCCAACAATTCCAACCGTCTGCCCACTTTGAATGTTCAAGTTCAGCCCATCAAGAACAAGGGGAGTATTGTCTCTGTATCTCATCTGATAGTTTCTGAATGTTATCTCCCCACGGCTGGGCCAGTCATGGGGACAAGTCTCCACTTTGAGGGGGTGAGTGGATTCAGGAACACAGGTCTGGAAAGCAGAATAACCAATGACAGGTTAATAATCATTCACCTTTTCATTCATTTGATTAATTCATTCATTCCCACAATTCGAGGCCCTGGTGTTCATGGTGGTGAGCTAGATCAAGAAATCCACTCAAGAAGTCGCACTCCAATGGGGAAGTCAGATAAGAAACAAGAAATGAAATCAGAAATAAAGACAATAAAACATAAAATAACATAAACAAAACATTTTAAAAAAAACATTGGGGCCTCTGGGTGGCTCAGTCCAATAAGTGTCCAACTTTGGCTCAGATCCTGATCTCACCATTTGTGAACTCAAGCCCCATGTTGGGCTCTGTGCTGACAGCTCAGAGCCTAGAGACTGCTTCAGATTCTGTGTCTCCCTTTCTCTCTGCCCCTCCCCAGCTTCTACTCTGTCTCTCTCAGTCTCTCGGAAATAAATGTTAAAAATTTTTTTAAATAAAAAATAAATAAAAATGAAGACAATATGTGTAGTGAAAGGGGGTAGGCAGAGTAAGAGTAACTAACTTAAGGGTTGAAGAAGGCATCTATGAGGATGTGCCATTCAAGCTGAGACCTGGAATACTGATATAAGAAAATTTGAGTCCAGAGCTTTTCAGGTAGAGCAGACAGTGCAAAGGCCCTGACACGAGAACAAGCTTGGGCACTTTGAGGAATAGAAAGAAAAGTCAGGTGGCTGGAGTTTAGTGAATTGAGAGGTGGACAACTATAAGGGACAGCACATATGGGGACTTGTGAGCCTGGGCAAGTGTTAGTACTGTGACCGTGAAGCTGTGTACCAAATCCAGACCAAACCCTGAGATTTGCAGAATTCAGTCAGATACAATTTCAATATCTGCAAGAGTCTAGGCCAAATTGCTCTACTTAACTCAACTGTGTTAGAAGACCAACCCCTTCTCTAATGTTATGAAATCCCTGTGAGCCATGAGAAGGCCCCTGTGTGTCCTGTGGGGTGGCTGGCCAGCCCAAATCTGTGATAAGCAACCACAATTAGCTGAGAAAATAACTTTATTCCTACATACTGAATATTTTTAAACCCCAGGAGATCTAGAATTAATAACAAGAATATTTAAGAGAAGCAAAATTGTAACAATATTTTCAGTTTAAGGAATCTGCATATGTGGTGTTTTAAGTATAATAATATTAGTAACATAAGGGCCTGTGATTCTAATTTAAAATGTATAATTGAATAATTTATTTAGACATGATTTTAAGTCAAAAGCTTACTGTTCATCCACAGCATTGGGATGGTTATGCAAATTTAAAGCTCACTATATTTATAAGTGTAATTTATTAGATTTATATAACCTCTGGAAGGTTTGTTTGTTAAATCAGATAATCTAGATACTTAAGAAGGAAATGGAATGTGCTAAATTCTAAAATGCACTTTAAAATGTTTTAAAGAGTTTAATTAAGTTTGTAAATGGGGCCAAATGCTATTCAAATGCCCTTAAAAGTGATTGCCTGACTTGTCTAGACTTTCCAAAGAATAGCAGGATTTGTAAGTTGAAAATAAAAGCTTTTAAAGAAGAGTTCAACCATTGCTTTTTTCAATTTACAATTTTAGTCAATCAAATAGTAATCTTTAGAAACTAAAGTTAGCCACTGATTTCTATTTTTGTGTGCAGAAACTGCCCTTGAGGAAAATTTTTTAAAAAAGGAATCTCTTCCTCAACCTCAAGGACTTTATACTGTATGGCAAATATGGGTTTTAAGAAGAGGGTTGTGGTTCAATTTCAGGTTTTGTTTTATTTATTTGTTTGTTTATATTAGAGAAAGCATGTGTGTGTGTAACCCAGGGAGGGGCTGAGGGAGGGAGAGAGTGAACCCCAAGCAGGCTCCACACTCAGATCGAAGCTGGATGCAGGGCTCAGTCTCACAGCTGTGAGCTCATGACCTGAGCCAAAATCAACAGTCTGCCACTTAACTGACTGAGACACCCAGGCGCCCCCAACAATTTTTAGTTTTTAAAAAGACCTGTTTCATAGGTCAAAAAATCAATGCCTGCATAAATTCTGCCAGAGTTAACTAGGCCTTTCTCTGGCATGCACTAATTTCTTACCAAAATATACTCCCTGAGCAGCTCCACAGGGGTGAATTTGGCCTGGGTCTCTGTCCCTGTTCGCACGCATACTTGGAGCAGTCCGCTTAGCTATTGAAGAGAAGCAAGCAGCTGTGTTAGATCCCTTTCCTCCCTTGGGTTCTGCTGTCCCACCTTCCAAGGTAGCCCTTGTGAATTATCCCTCACCAGCCTCACTCAGAGCCACATAAAGGCATGCCTGCATTCCCAGCCAAGTGCCCAGAAGTAAAGATACTGCAGTGTTTTTCCATTAAGCATTCCTCTGCATTTGGAAATAAATGGGCAATGACATTTTCCCTGGCACTCCAGATGGCAAGAACCATCCCACCACAGTACCACTTGATCACTCTTGATCTAAGCTGGAATCTCCCAGGGCCACAGAGCTGCTGGATATCTGCCCCTTGCTGCCAACTGGCATGGTCCTGCACTTCCATGCCCTCCCTGCTTTACCCCATAGGCAGCCAAGCAGCCACTGAAATCCCATCCCCACAGATCATCAGGGGTGGAAGGAAATCATTTAGCCCATCTGTTTGCTTCAGACATGAGAATATCTGGGCTCAGAGTGGGGAATGTGGCTTGCTAAGGTCACCTACCTTAGGCCAGAATCCCTCAGAAGCCAACCCTGAAATTTGAGTGTAAACAGACTGAATGGAGTTCCCCTCCCCCCAAAAATATGTCTGCACCCAAATCCCTGAGACCTGTGAATGTTACCTTACTTGAAAATAAAGGAACTTTAGGTGTAAGTAAGGATCTTGAGATCATCCTGGATTACCTGGGTAGATCCTAAATCCAATGACAAGTGTCCTTATAAGAAACAGAGGAGGAAAAGACACAAAAGGTAAGAAGATATAAAGACAGAGGCAAAGATTGTAGTGATGCAGCTACAAGCCAAGGAATGCCAACAGCCACCAGAAGCTGGAAAAGACAAGGAATGGCTCATCCCCTGGAGCATGCGGAGGGAACAAGGTCCTGCCTACACCTTGATTTGGGATTTCGAACCTCCAGAACTGTAAGTGAATAAACTTCTTTGGTCTTAAGCCACTAGCTTATGGTGATTGATTACAGCAGCCCTAGGAAATTAATCCAGGAAGTGGACCCCCAAAGAACCAGTGGGAGCTGGGAGAAGTTATGCATAGAAGAGAAAGTAAGTCCTGAAGAGGTTCAGCTGGGGGTAACCAAAACTTGATCCCACTGGAAGCTCTAGGACACTGCATGGAACACACTGGAGTTGTCCTGAGGAAGCTGGGCTACAACTCCACTGACTCACTTCAACCACTGCTGGGGCCACTCCTGGCTTGGGGAACTCCACACACTTGCAGGTTGCCCTGGACTTGGACTGAGCATCTTCCTGTAGCAGCAGGAAGCCAACCAGGCTGCCCAGGAAGGTTGGTGCACCAACAGCACCTGCCTCAGTCACAAACTGGGCTAGGGGGCTCAAGGCAGGACCAGGTCTTCTTTCATTAGGTGAGCAGCAACTGTGGGCCAGGCAGGCACTGCTGGGGAAGGGATGGTTTTCCAGGGCTGAATGTGATGGACAAAATCCCTGCACTCACATGGCTTATGTTCTAGCAGGCTGGCAGGATAAGACACAAGTCATTTTATTTTTATTTTTATTTTTATTTTTTTAAATATTTTTATTTATTTCTAGGAGAAAGAGACAGACAGCGTGAGCAGGGGAGGGTCAGAGAGAGAGGGAGATACAGACTCTGAAATAGGCTCCAGGCTCCGAGCTGGCAGTCAGCACAGAGCCCGACGCGGGGCTCGAACCCACGAACCGCGAGATCATGACCTAAGCGAAAGTCGGATGCTTAACCAACTAAGCCACCCAGGCGCCCCGTGGACACAAGTCATTTTAAAAAATGGTAAGATGCCAACAAAACAGAATGTGAAAGAATGACCAGAATAGGGTGGGGCTGCCTCTGTTAGGGCAGTTAAGGAACTGTGTGAGCAGAGGCATTTACAGAAAGAAGTCCACCAGGCAAACTCAGGATTTGGGTAGCTCTGAGTAGCAGCAGGTGGCAGTGTGTCCCAAGCAGGTGAATGGCAGTGAGCGGTAGGTCCACACTCTTTGCATGATTCCTTTGTTGCCTCCCTGCTTAACACACACCACTGGCTTTCTATTTCTCTTAGAGCAATGGCTCTTGACCTCACTGATTATGCCCTTCAGGAGACATTTAGCAATGTCTAAAGATACCTTTAGTTGTCACAACCTTAGATGAGGGAATTCTACTGGGATTTCCTAGTTATTGATCAGGGAGGCTAACATCCTAAAACACAAAGGACAGCCTCTCACAAGAAGGATCATCCAGCCCAAATGTCCATAGTGCTGCAGTTAAGAGATCCCTTGTTAGAATATAAGCAACCTTATATTGCTATAGCTGACAAATCCCTACATTGTCTACCCCTGCCAAAGCCTCAGACCTTATTTTCTACTCTGCACATGTTACATGACCTTATGAGTTCCTCAAATGCACCTAGCTCCTACCTACCCCAAGCCTTGCCCTGACCTCTCAGCCTGAAGCTTTCTGTCTTCCATCTTAGTTGGCTGGTTCTTTGTCAGCTTGGAAATTACCTCCTGGCAGAGTTCTCCCATGGCTATAGAATCTCAAGTTGCTTCCTCATTAACAGTCACATTACCCTGCTTTTATCTTCATAACACTTAAACAATTTCCAAAACCTTCTCATTTATTTACTTGTGCATTTATTTATTCCATCCCATGTTCATATCTCTTTTTATCCCATAAACTCTATGAGGACAGGGACCTATCCAGCTTGTTCACTGCTGAATCCACAACACCTAGCAGAATTTCTGGTTCACAGTAGGTGCTCAGTGGCTATATGGTGAATTAATGAATGAAACTTGCCCTTGAAAAGGGCTCATGCGTGTTTTATTAAATTCAAGGGTATCAGCCCCCCACATCCCCGGGAAGCCCTCCACAAATTTAGAACTCCCCCAACAGCACAGTGCTGGCCCAGTAAGTGCTCATTCTCCTCCATGATGTTATGTGATGTTAATTTACATTCACTTTCTGCTCTGTGGGACTTCACACCAATTTCTCATCCGTCTAGGGAGTCTCCTCTGTTCTCAATGGAAGCTCTCTCATTTGGATTCTGTGTTCTCCAAAGGGGTCTAATGTTCAGCAAAGCCACAAAACCAGCTAGAGAAGTATTCCCCTAGATCTCAGTGTGTGAAAAGTCTTCAGTCTTACAGGAATATTTGAAAACAATCTCATGGAAATCTGATGCTATCCCCCAAAAAGCATGCCCTTGGTTGAGGAAAGCTGTTTCCCTTGGACCAAGTAAGGGAATCTATTTGATATCATCTGCTTTAATCTTACCAAGCAACAACAAATAAAAACATCCATCAATAAGGGAAACTGGCTACCCAAGAAAAATTCATTTTTTCCCACTTGAGATAAAGATCTGAGAATATATTTTTATTCCTCCCCCTTCCTAAAATGCCATTAAAATGATGTCAGAGAGATTTTCAAAAAGGAATAGAACTTTAAGGGCAAGGGGGTCAGAGAGAGATAAACAAAAAAGTCACAGATTCCTGGAAGATGGAAAAGGGAAGAAAAGCCTTTTAATAGAATGGAGGCAGAATGTGCTGTCAGGGCTTACAGAGCTTTCTATCAGACAGACTCCAGGTGTAAGAAGGAGCCACAGAAAGACTGATCGGTAGTCTGTGTATAGACCCATCTATTTACCTGGCCCCATCTTTCTCCCAACCAGAGGTAGTTGGACACTATCCCTAGGCCAACACACACACACACACACACACACACACACACTCAAGATTCACATTCAGATGGGTGTCAGATCCAGATGACTTAGGTTCAAAGCCGGCTGTCACACATGGAAAGTATGTGATGTTGGACAAATCTTTCTCAGCCTTAGTTTTCTCATTTGTAAGATGAGGATTATGGCAGTACCTATTTCATCAGGTTGTTGTGGGAATAAATGAATTAATTCACATACATGACTTACAATAGTACCCCAAATGGCATATATTTCCTGATTACTATGATTGTGATTATTCTCTATTACTATTATTTCCCTAGTACTGTTTTTTATTTTTTCAAAAGAAAAACACCATAGCAAACAAAAAGAGAAGTCAGTATTATTTGTCATGGACATCATGACTACCTCTCCAGCATCCTTTTTCCTGCTCTCTCTTGTGGGACAGCTTTGTGACTTGGGGGTAGGATGATGTGTGACTCCATCCTTTGGCCTAAACCAATCATCCCAATTCTATCCAGGCACCAATTCATTCTGGTATACCTAAACTAATCCAGTAAAAGTAAAGCTCAGGGCTTTTCTCAGTGGCTAGGGTAGGAAAAGCTTTCCTCCTTCTTCCTTCCTGTTGCAGCTCTCAGAGAATACCAGTCACCATTGTACAACCATGAAGGAAGTCTTCAAAGAATAAGGACAAAGCCAGGGGCTATGATCCAACTATTCCTGAAGCCCACACAACTGCCATGCCTTTTAATGATGTGAGCCAGTAAATTCCCTTTATTCGTTGAACCCATTTGAGTTGGATCTTTTCTCACATCCCTCCTCTCTAATAATACCCTATTCCAGAGCCTCCAGGCCAAGCTTAACCTTACACTACATGTTACCTGGATGATGTAAGACAAAGACAAGCCTTTGGATGAAGCACTAATTGAGGAGAAGCTCAGAATCACCAACAAGGCAACGATGAAGGTAACGATGTTCATGAGGATATCCATTCTTAGAGCAAACCACCTGAGAGCACAGTTAAAGTATAGGAGGTGGCTGGAATTCTCATCATTTAGCATCTTAAACCTAAAATTAAAAAAATCAGACAAAACAGGAGTCAGTTGTACTTCCACAGAGTTAAGTTTAGGGCTACTAGAAAATTAAGGCAAGGTGAATTTTTTCTCTCCCCCTTATTTTAGAGAGAGAGAGAGAATCTTTTTTTAAATAGTTTATTGTCAAATTAGTTTCCACATACCAGTGCTCATCCCCACAAGTGCCCTCCTCCATGCCCATCCCCCCCTCCCCCCCACATCCACCAGTCCTCAGTTTTTGTCAGCATTCAAGAGTCTCTCATGGTTTGCCTCTCCCCCTTTCCCCCACCATTTCCGCCCTTCTTCTCCCCCTTGGTCCTCTGTTAAGTTCCTCCTAATCCTCCTATACGTGCACACATGTGATATTTGTCTTTCTCTGCCTGACTTATTTCGCTCAGCATAACACCTTCAAGGCCCATCCATGTTGCTACACATGGCCAGATTTCATTGTTTCTCATTGCCATGTAGTATTCCATGATATAGATAAACCACATCTTCTTGATCCATTCATCTGTTGATGGACACTTAGGCTCTTTCCAGGTTTTAGCTATTGTGGAGAGGCTGCTATGAACATTGGGGTCCATGTGCTCCTATGCATCAGCATTTCTGTATCCCTTGGGTAAATTCCTAGCAGTGCTATTGCTGGGTCATAGGGGAGTTCTATTGTTAGTTTCCTTAGGAACCTCCACACTGTCTTCCAGAGGGGCTGTACCAGTTTACATTCCCACCAACAGTGTAGGAAGGTGCCCGTTTCTCCACATCCTCGCCAGCATCTAGAGTTCTCTGATTGGCTCATTTTAGCCACTCTGAGAGAGAGAGAATCTTAAGTGGGATCCATGCTGAGCACAGAGCCTGACATGGAGTTCAATCCCACAACACTGGGATCAGGACCTGAGCCAAGATCAAGAGTCAGATGCTTAACTGACTGAGCCACCCAGACTCCATGAAGATGAATTTTTAATCAAGAACTAGTACATTCTTACAAAGGAATCTTTTAAGCATATATCCATACTCTTTAATATCGGCTGCCATAGGCATCTTTAATATGCACATACTTTGAGAAATCCCATGTGGCAGTAGAGTATTGTACTGAGTGGGCTCTTTCTCTCTTTCCCAGAATTGGCAACTAGAACCCACAGCTGAGAACAAAAGGTACTCAAAATCCCATGCTCTACCTTCAAAAGACTCCTATTTTGGAGTCAGCCACTCCATCAAAGGCTGTGTGGAATTGACAGCTGGCTCCTTGATTGATAAAAAGGATAAGGACTGAATGTAGTGGAGGCTGCTTTTAGGGAGAATCAATGTGTGTGATGGTCAAGAAGGGAAAGAAGGGTACTTGGTTCCTCTCATCAAATCAGAGACAGAAGATTCAAGGCCATTGCTTACAAAGCTGGGGATCTCCTCAAGAAGAAAAAACTGACAATTTGTAACACCTTCTGTGTATCCACTGAACCAAAGAGGGAACGGACACCAGGCAGAGGGACGGAGAGATGACACTGCTATGGATGAGGGCAGACCCACCCCCGGAGTTGCTCATTCCCTAGATGCATGGAAGGCAGATCCTACCCAATCCTGCAGTCCCTAGAAGTAAGGGTAGAGAGAAGATGACTTTTGGTGCTGCAGTCTTAATGTAGTATCCCTTGGCATGATGCAATGCAGCTCTGCTGAGAAAGAGCTCTCTGGAAGACCCAGGCAGACCTTGCCCATGAGCAATGCCCAGCAGAACTGCCAGGACCTTGGTCCTGTTGGAGTCTCCACTTTGCCACAACACATCTGCACAATTGCTGGAATGGCAGAAATGAGCAGCAGAAGGAGATCATGACCTGAGGATGTGTCCTCTTCACTTCATTCCACTGCACCAGCCTCAGGGAACCAGGCTCAGAGAACAAGGAGAGAATGTTTAAAAGAATAGACCAGAGGCTTCCCAGTAGCACATGTGCCCTCTCCGTGCACCTGACACATACACACAGCACAGTATTAATATTTCAGGCTTCTGGGCGTGTAGGGGGGGAATTCAGTTGACCCTTGAATAACATGAGTTTGAACTACACAGGTCCATTTACACATGGACTTTTTTCCAATAAAATCAATAAAGCCAATTGTAAATGTATTTTCTCTTCCTTGTGATTTTATTAATAACACATTCTTTTCTCTAGCTTTCTTTATTGTAAGGATGCCATATATAATACATATAACATACAAAATATGTGTTAATTAACTGTTTATATCATAGGTACAGAAAGCTGTTAGTAGTTATGTAGGGGGGAGTCAAAAATTATATGAAGATTTTCAACTGTGTGAGGGGTTGACACACTCTGTATCTGCGTAGAACAAGGGTCAAGTGTACATCCAGACTGAAATTGTAAGAGGGCTGAACTAACAATTAACCATGAGAGATATCAGATTCAAATGCCACTGAAGGTTCCCCTGACTTACAGGGAAAGGGGCTTCAATGCTTAAACCCCTCACAGGCACAGTCATGAACATCCTTGGGCATTGCTTCTCCATCCTGTTCCAACTCTCTTCAAAAGACTCTGTCTGGAAACATCTCTGACCAGCCATGCTGGGCCTGTAGCATCATACCCCTTCTGTTTCCCTCTAACTTATTTTCCCCAGATTTTAGTTAAAATATTCTTCCAAATGCCATGCTGTTTCCATCCTACAGCTATAATGCCTACAAATTTAGATGATGGGTTAAGTGACTTAGAAGTCATCTGTGGTCTTGACACATCCCCAAAAGCAAGGGAATCAAGAGCAAAAATAAACTGTTGGGACCTCATCAAGATTAAAAGCTTCTGCACAGCAAAGGAAACAACCCACAAAACGAATAGGTAACCAACGAAATGGGAAAAGATAGTTGCAAATGACATATCAGATAAAGGGTTAATATCAAGAGTCTATAAGGAACTCACCAAACTACACGCCCGAAACACAAACAACCCAATGAAGAAATGGGCAGAAGATATGAACAGACACTTCTCCAAAGAGGACATCCAGATGGCCAACAGACACATGAAACGATGCTCAGCATCGCTCCTCATCAGGGAAATACAAATCAAAACCACACTGAGATACCACCTCACGTCAGTCAGAGTGGTTAAAATGAGCAAATCAAAGAACTCTAGATGCTGGCGAGGATGTGGAGAAACGGGCACCCTCCTACACTGTTGGTGGGAATGTAAACTGGTACAGCCCCTCTGGAAAACTGTGTGGAGATTCCTCAGGAAACTAACAATAGAACTCCCCTATGACCTAGCAATAGCACTGCTAGGAATTTACCCAAGGGATACAGAAATGTTGATGCATAGGAGCACATGTACCCCAATGTTCATAGCAGCACTCTCCACAATAGCTAAAACCTGGAAAGAGCCTAAGTGTCCATCAACAGATGAATGGATCAAGAAGATGTGGTTTATCTATACCATGGAATACCACATGGCAATGAGAAACAATGAAATCTGGCCATGTGTAGCAACATGGATGGACCTTGAGGGTGTTATGCTGAGCGAAATAAGTCAGGCAGAGAAGGACAAATATCATATGTATGCACGTATAGGAGGATTAGGAGGAGCTTAACAGAGGACCAAGGGGGAGAAGAAGGGCGGAAATGGTGGGGGAAAGGGGAGAGGCAAACCATGAGAGACTCTTGAATGCTGACAAAAACTGAGGACTGGTGGATGTGGGGGGGAGGAGGGATGGGCATGGAGGAGGACACTTGTGGGGATGAGTACTGGGTGTTATGTGGAAACTAATTTGACAATAAACTATTTGTAAAAAAAAAAAAAAAGAAGTCGTCTGTGGTCTGATCTGTGTGGTTGGTCAGACTGCACAGGAACAAAAGAGACAGAAGGCCAGGATCAAATTGGAATTTGACCCCAAGGATTTGTTTAAATCTGTAGCATTTTTGTCTGGTGAAACAAAACAATACATGTCAGAAGCCCAAGCCCTCTGGAAAGTCCATGATAGGAAAGAAAGTATTAAAAGAAGGGGACACCATCAATCATGTAGGACTCAGCTGCCTGTAGGATTCCCTTGGAAACCTTGAACAAAAATCTGCAGGAAGACAAAGCTGGTATCTGTTTTGTTTGTCATGAGTAAGCTGATGAATGATTCTACAGACAGGAGCCTTTCCTCATGGCCAAGACACTGGAAGTGTCAATGTGTGATGCAGGATTCCTGACAGATGACATTTAAGTTAAACTTGAAACAGCATAGCCACTGATTGAACTAAAGGCAAGCAGGGATGCTACATCTACACTGAGATCCTGGGTAGCAAATTGTGGCAGGAGAGAGAGAGAGAGAAAGAATTAGACCCAAACTTGAAGTTTGTGTTACATTTTTAAGGCACAAAAATATGGAAAAAAATAAAACAAAGCAAATGGAACACCTATGTGTCAGACACTGTTATAGATTCATCAAACTCCATTTTTTTTTCCCTCCTATGGACCCAACTAGACTATATTTTCCAGCCTCCCTTGCAGTTTGGTGAGCACATGTGAATGAAATCTGGCCAATAAATGTGCAGAAATGATGAGTATCTTCATTGGAATTAAC
This sequence comes from Proteles cristata cristata, assembly GCA_017311185.1. Taxonomy (NCBI): domain Eukaryota; kingdom Metazoa; phylum Chordata; class Mammalia; order Carnivora; family Hyaenidae; genus Proteles; species Proteles cristata. Next base: position 150,018 of record JAESUZ010000618.1, read on the forward strand.
CCGTAAAAGTTTCCCATGGGATCCTGCACCCACCTCTCCCACCTTACCTTCCAGTTAGACAAAGGATCATAAAGAAGACTCTCCCCGCCCCAAGGCTCTCAGAATGGAAAACCCCACGGGGGAACAAAATCCCTTTCCCTTGCTCTATTGACTCTCATTATATTGTGACTTGAGGAAGAGTAAATATGTATTGTGTTAAGTCCCTAAAACTTGCAAGTCTTTGCTATCATGGTGAGCCTACATGGTTGATATGATTTATACTGTGTTTTAGAACTTTGGAGCTGGAAGACTCCAGAGAAATTCACTCATCTAGTCCCTACACTTTAAAGAAAAGAGGTGTATCCATTAAATGAAATATAATGTGGCCATTAAAATTTATTTTTACTGGGCGCTTGGATGCCTCAGTCAGCTGAGTGTCTTGATTTCAGCTCAGGATATGATCCCAGAGTCATGGGATCGAGTCCCATATTGGGCTCCACACTAAGTGTGAAGTCTGCTTAGGAATCTGTCTCCCTCTCCTTCTGCCTCTCTCCCTTGCTTGCTCTCTCTCTCTCTCCTCTCTCTCTCTCTCTCTCCCAAATACAGGGAAAAAATAAAAATAATTTTTATAAAAAATATAATGTTAAAAATATCTTTTAAAAATAAAATGGGACAATCATGATTATAAATACTTAAATAGAAAAAAGAGAAAACTGGAAGGAAATAGATGAACATATTAATAGGATTTGGTTAGGGACCTTTGAGTGATTTTTTTCTTCTTTTTTTCTGCCTTCTCCTACTTTCCTGAATTGGACACATTTTACTTCTACTGCAAAAAATAAAACATGTAAAATCACACATTGAGGTTGCCATTGAATGAACTCACCACTTTTGGGGCCCCAGATACTAGGAAGACAGGCCTTGTACTTTAGATTACTCCTTCTCAATTCTGTCAGAAATTCAACTATGGTGAGTCCCCAGGAGCCCAGACTTCCCTTCTCAGAGTCAGAGGAGCCATCTGTTCCTGGGACCTCCCATTCAGGGTCAGGTGTGAAGTGGGCAGGGGCCCAGTGCAGTACTTACTTGCTAATGCAGTCCTCTTTCTTGTCATAGGCGTGGATGATGCCCAGGCCCTGCATGGATGAAGTGATGTGGGAGAACCAGGGAGACCGGCTGATATCCTCCAGCTTCTTGAGCTCCTGGGCTCCTCTGTGAAAAATGCTGTAGGAAAATCAAGAAAGCTACAAAATGGGGTCTCTGAGGGCTCACCCTTAGCACATGAGGGTCCAACTATGCACTCAAGACAAAGTTTAAGTCAGATGGGTGCCATCTAACTAAGGAGAAGGAGTTGGCTCACCACTCTCCCTTAGAAGACTCCATCTTCATTGTGGGACAGATGATGTCTCAAAAATGTGTCTCAGACATGAATAGAAAATTTTCCCAAGAAGACATATAGATGGCCAACACATGCATAAAAAGATCCTCAACATCACTCATCAACAGGGAAATACAAATCAAAACTACAATGAGATATCACTTCCCACCTGTCAGAATGGCTAAAAGTAACAACACAGGGACAACAGATGTTGGTGACGATGCAGAGAAAGGGGAACCCTCTCACATTGTAAACTGGTGCAGCCACTTTAGAAAACAGTATGGAGATTCCTCAAAAAGTTAAAAATAAAACTATCCTATGATCCAGCAATCAAACTACTTGGTATTACCCAAAGAATACAAAAACACTAATTCAAAGGGATATATGCACTCAATGTTTATAGTAGCACTATCTATAATAGTCAAATTGTGAAAACAGCTCAAGTGTCCATCAACCGATGAATGGATAAAGAAAATGTGGTCTATATATACAATGGATAATTACTCAGCCATAAAAAAAGAATGAAATCTTGCCATTTGCAATCGGATGGATGGAGCTAGAGAGTATAATGCTAGGTGAAATAATTCAGTCAGAAAAAGACAAATACCATATGATTTCACTCATATGTGGAATTTAAGAAACAAGACAGATGAACATGAGGGGTAAAAAAAAAAAAAGAGAGAGAGAGAGAGAGGCAAACCACAAAGCCAACTGTTAACTATGGAGAACAAACTGAGGGTTGCTGGAGGGGAGGCGGGTGGAGGATTGGTTAAATGGGTGATGGGTGCTAAGAAGTGTACTTGTCATAATGAGCACTGGGAATTGTATGTAAGTGATGAATCACTAAATTCTACTCCTGAAGTTTGTATTACACTATATGTTAGCTAACTGAAATTTAAATAAAACTTGAAACTACAAAAAAAAAAAAAAAGAAAGAAAGAAAAAGATAAATGTGTCTCAGAAACGTGAGTCATTCCGGGGCACCTGGGTGGCTCAGTTGGTTAAGCATCCGACTTCGGCTCAGGTCAGGCCCTTGCAGTTTGTGAGTTCGAGCCCCACATCGGGCTCTGTGCTGACAGCTCAGAGCCTGAAGCCTGCTTTGGATTCTCTGCCCCTTCCCCACTCATGCTCTGTCTCTCTCTAAAAAATAAACATTAAAAAAAAAAAGAAAGAAATGTGAGCCATTCCTTGTTGTGGTCTCAGTTTTGAGTGTGTCTTGTAGATGAGTGTCTTGCTGCAGGAGATACGATTCTGGTCTTTGAAGACCAGAAATTTTCATACAGTGTAGCTCCTAATACAAGTCAACCACTTGCTGGGACCCAACCAAAGAAAAACTGATCTGTTCCAATTCTGGTGGAAAATCTGGTATGTCAACTGCCAATGCATGGTCTTCTAAAGGCATTTTCAAAGGTCATTTTTAATCATAGCCTCAGGGGCTGACTCTAGTATCAAACTCCTCCACAGGGTGCAACTCCTCTGGGTATTGGAGCTCCAGGACCCTGCAGAGTGCCAGACTACTGCCCTCAGGCATGCACATTGGCAGGCTGGCCCATGACAGTCTAATCTGCCCTCCAGACTCTCAGCTAAAACTCACCCAGGGGAGAGGAAAGAAAGCCTCATTAGCTCAGAGCTCAAGTGAGTTAGCTGGAAATATTTGGGTGATTCATTCACAGTCAGCCCTGGTCTGGCCTATCTTTGCAGCAAGAAGTAGAGGTACAAATAAGAGAAAAACCTTTTGCTAAGTAAATCAACAGCATAAACAGGAGAATAGGCAGGAACAATGGTCAGACAAACACGGGGATTACAAAAATGAATGCCAGGCCAAGGATACCATTATAAGAAGTGGTATCCAAGACATGCTTTATCTTTGCAAAGGACTTACAGAAAGTATTTTACTGGGTCATCACAATAAATCCTTGAGACTGGACACTGAGGCCATGTGACCTTTCTTGGAGTCACCAAGGCGACAATGGGAGACCAAAGAGAGAGCCCAGGGCACCAGCTCCCAAAGTCACACCAGTTCCTAAGGTCACACCAGCTCCTGCACTGAAGCCAAGGATGCAGAGTCTCCCTCTCCATCCCCAGGGCATCCCTATACCCTCCCTTCTCACTGTCTGTTGGCACCATCTGCAGACTTGACCCACAAACTTGAAACATTCAACAGTGAGCCCACAGTCTTGAATACCCAAACCACTTTTCTTCCCAGATCACCTGTATCTCTCTTTATGTTGTTCCCCATCTTGGACTTGTCCTTGACTTTTCCCATTCCCCAACCCCAAAGACCATTTCAGAAATGATTCACAAATCTTTTCTGTCCTCACTGCTGCTACCTGTCTCATTTCTCATTCAGACTCTACATTTCAGGAGTCTCTCATCCTATAGTCCTCTAGTGATCTTTCCATAACTCCATCCATCCTCCACAGTGGCCAAAATGGTATTTCTAAAACTCAGCTCTGAGCTTGGTGTTCTGGATGAAAATACACAACCTTGCTTACAGGTGGAGGCAGGTCTAGGATTTGGGGGCTGAATCCCTTACAACTAGGGGACCCTCTTTAAGACCCTCAGTGTCCAGCCAAAGACTTTGCATATCTAGGAGCAGAATAAACATATTGCTACATTTTATGAAAAATTTCTATAACACTGTGCAGTTGACTCTTGAACAATGCAAGGGTTAGGGATGTCAAACCCCCATGCAATTGAAAATCTGCTTATAACAATTTTGACTCCCCCAAAATTTAAGTACTAATAGTCTCCTATTGACTAGATGCCTTACCAATAACATAAACAGTTGATTAATACATATTTTATATATTATATGTATCGTATACTATATTCTTACTATAAAGTAAGCTAGAGAAAGGGGTTATTTAAAAAAATCATCAGGAAGAGAAAAGAAAATACATTTATAGTATGGCACTGTATTTATATATAAAAAAAGAATCCACATGTAAGTGGACCTGTATGGTTCAAACCCATGTTGTGTAAGGGTCAACTGTATTCCCTTTCTAATTTATAAGCCACTTATAGCCCTGCAGTCTCATTGGATCCTCACAAGACTCCCCTGGCACAAGTGAGATGTATATTTTAATGATTACCTTTAGGGATGAGGACACAGGCTTCCCCAAAGTCTTCCAGCTAGTTTTGCAGGAGGGCTGGGGTTCTGGTGCAAATTTCTCTGATTTCCAAGCCTTTGGCTTTACACAATACCCACCACACTGCCTGCAGAGAACTCCACGTCTCCCTAGGAACAGGGAGGAGGCTGGGGTCCCAGAGAGCTGGGCTCAATCCACCCTTCTGCTTCCCTCCAAGGTGGGTGAGGAAGTAGAAATGGGGCACAGCTTCAGTAGGACTCCTCACTACTTAGCTGCCTGAGGCCTTTCTCTAACCATATTAGTGGTTAGGGTGGGGGGCTAGTTTCCAAAGCTCAGAGTGACTAAGGACTGGTCTTACCTCTCTTCTCAAGCCACAGGATGGCAGAGAGAGCCCCATGGTTAAGAACATAATAGCAGACAGACAGCAAGCATGGTTACCAGTTTCCTGGCCTAAGACCACTGACTTAACCTCCCATTCATGCCCACTTCCCGGGGTTGCTCGGAGATTAAAAAATGATGCCAGATGTATGCAAAGCCACTAAGCATAGCACCTGGCATTTCATCACCACTAAAAATCAATGTGCTCCCCCATTCAGAAAATATAGCAGGGACTCAGCATCACCCGACACTACCCAGTCATTGTGCAGAGTTAACCAAATATATGAAGATTTCACGTGCTCCTTTTTAAATAGTGCATCGACCTACCATAAAAGAATGAAGAAGCCAACAGCAAGGCCAGCCAGGACTAAAAGGACAGCAGGAAACACAGCAGCCAATATCACAAGGATAAACAGCACCATAAAAAATTGCTGCAGAAAGTTCTCTGCGTGAAACGGCAGTCTCACATCCAGCTCGTCCATATCCTTGGAAAAACGGTTCATTAGCCTGCCAGTGGGAGTCGTGTCAAAGAAGCTCATTGGGCTCCTTAAGATCTGTGGATAAAATCAGAGAGCCCGCACCGAGGTGTGTGTTTAGTAAAGCCTGGCCACTCTCCTGGAGCTGGGATATGTTGAGCAGCCTGAGCATTTTTCTTTTCTTTTCTTTTCTTTTTTTTTTTAATATTTTTATTTATTTCTAGGAGAGAGAGAGGGAGACAGCGTGAGCAGGGGAGGGTCAGAGAGAGAGGGAGACACAGACTCTGAAATAGGCTCCAGGCTCTGAGCTGGCAGTCAGCACAGAGCCTGACGCGGGGCTCGAACCCACGAGCCGTGAGATCATGACCCAAGCGAAAGTCGGATGCTTAACCGACTTAAACGCCACCCAGGCGCCCCAGCCTGAGCATTTTTCAAGGGCCCAACACAGGGTACCAGGCCATCCTGGGAAGGAGAGGATGGCTCCCCATTCTTGTGGCCCCCATGAATAAGAGGGATTGTGGGAAAGATTCAGCCTCTGTGTGGAGCCCCAGGGAAAGCCCCTGCAGGTTGGGCCTCCCTCCAAACCTGGGATGCAGCCTGGGGTACCTCGGGAGGAGGGTGGGGAGGGTGGGATTTTGTGCTTTAGAGCGATAAAAAGCCAAGTGCCCCTTTGTCTGTCTGCCCTCAAAGTGTGAGCCACATCTGTGGGCTCTGGCCAGGCCCCTGGCATTCAGTGGCTGCTGCCTACTGCAGCAGTAGAATGAGAAGGCAGCCAGAGACTTCTTAAGGCCCTCAAGGTACTCAGGGCTCTTTGGAGCTGGAGACGGCCTGTTGGCCTATACATTGCTGTTGCATTGTAATGTTCTTAGGGAAACCATCCTGACCACCTTCACTTCCACCCCTAGTCTAGTCTGAGGGCCCATGACATATCCCCTCAGTCCCTGGAGTTTGCCCTCACAGTTGATAGTACATATTAGGAGGCTTCTCAGGCATGACTGTAAGCATCTTGAGAATTGTGTCTGACCCCAAGCCCAGCCCAGTGCCTGATGTATCATAGGTGTTCAATAAATGCTATTGACTGAATACCTGGATTCATTTGCATCCCCTGGGGGCAGTACCTTGTCAAACACTTGGTTGTGTAATGAGGAGGATGCCACCAGTGTGGTCTTGGTGAAGGTGAAGCCCTTGACGATACTAAACATCAGCACAGACACCATGCTCCCTGCATATACCCACTGGTATACATGCTGCCCAGTGTCTGCCAGCACTGCGCCAATCTCACATGCACTCTTGTTGCCCTGGGGTCCACAGGTCATCTTTGGAGGAAAACAAGAGAAGCACCAAGAATTGGTAAACTGTCAGGAAAATGCGAACTTCCCAGAGGAGCTTCCCAGAGAGAAGAAATTAAAAAGAGGTACATAATTGCTAAGAAATCAGCTCACTTCCCTTTGAAGACCTCTGAACTTTGCATGGGTCCTCCTGCTGGGCAGCCAGCCTCCAAGGGCCACCTGATTTACAAGGAAGGCCCAGCACAGTCAGCGGGAGAAGCAAAACAGACAAACCAGGCAGGTACAGTAGTCAGATAGCTTCTGTCCCAGAAGCTAACTATGCCTCAGGAGACAAAAGGTGATGTTGGGCCAGGAAGATTAAGGAAGCACAAGAAATCTGGATGCCAAGAGGCTGGCTGAACAGCCCTCAGGCAGTCCAAAGAGGACAGGGTATCAAGAACCTGCCTGGCAGAAGCCACCAGGCCTTGAGGAGATATGGGGGGCCTCTCTGTAGAATGGGGAGAGCACCCCCCACCCCGTTTCCTTTCCTTGAGTGGCATTTGGAAGGCACTGGTTCACTACCCTGAAGTCCCTGGTGGGGAGGAGGGAGTCAGGTGAACCACAGGCCTCTGGGAAGAGTCAAGGAGATAGCATGCGGCTCCATCCTGCTGTGGGGAGAATACACATTTTTGCTAGCATTTCTGGGAGAGGCCATCTCCTCCTCCTGAGAAATTGGCAGTTCCATTTTTCTCTGAGCCATGTGCTAAAAGTCAAGACTGCCTTTGGGGAGCAAACAAGCATCTTTCTTCTAAATGCCATTTTGCTGATTACAGCAATAGTGGAAATGTAAACCAGAGGTGAAGGCTGATGGATGAACATCCATAAAAGCAAAAGCATCCCTAGGGAGCTAATTGATGAAAGGCTCAGCTTGAACAGAGGAGTCTTCACTATGCATCAGGTTGTGCCCACAGTGTCTGGGGGGCCAGGCAGACGCCTGGGTCTGACATCATGACCACATGCTCAGTTAGCCAATGGCACTGGCCCACTGGGGAAGCACCACACCTAGGAGGAGGTTCCATCCAGACCAGAAACCCTGAGCTTTTCATGATCCAGCGAGGATCTGGGGGAATATTCCAGAGATGGCTCTCTTTCTGCACAGTGCAGGGCACCCACTGGCTTCTCCCTTTGGGAATGACCCCAGAAAGCTGTGCCAACCTCCAGGAGAGCTGTAGTGACCTCTCCCTTGCCTATGTCTCCCCAATGCCTTCTCATTTTGGTTGTCATAGAAACAGAACTATATCAAAATGTAATCTTGGAGGATGGGCTCACAGCATTTCCAGGGGCTCCAGGAAAGCTTAGAAACCATCAGGCAAAAGCTGGGAGAGTTTTTAGCAAGCTCCAGCAAGAGCAGACTTAGTTGTTCCCAGGAAGGGTGGTGTTCGAGAGAAGACCCTTGGGTGGCAGATACCCAGTGTCCCGGAAAGATACACAGCGGCTCTGCAGCGCAACCAGGGACTAAATCTGGCTTTTGTGTATCCCGTTCCTGTAGAGGGACTTTGGAGAGCAGAGAGAGAAGGAACCCTCTGACACCCCAGTGTCAACAATAAGATGTCAGTTTCTGTTCAGAGGCAGGAAGATTAAAATCCATGTTAGGTTTCCCCAGGGCCCCTCCAGGGCCTTCCTGAGAAGTGCCTCACAGTGGAGGCTGCAAGACTAACTCTGTCCTACAAAGGCATGACTCCACAGACATGCTGCATTTGCCTGGCACAACCATGATCTTCTTAGCCAATCCTGAAGGTGACACATAAAAATCCAGATGCCCTGCTTGTCTTGAAAAATCAAAGGGGATTTCAGGACTTGAATTGTGTAAGCAGCTGATCTCAACTTCCAGGAAAGGGGCAGTGGCAGGTTCATTGCATGCACAACTCAACATTCCCAAGGCCAAAGGGAAACTCACCTGTGAGCCCTTGTCTAGCCAGAGACCCAGCCACCAATTGCTGAAGGCAGAGCTGCCGATCATCAGGAGGAAGAGGGACACCACAAAGAGAGAGAGGAGGTACCCTGCAAGAGGAGGGGAGAGGTCCAGAGAGTTACAGAGGAGGGGTCTGCAGCAGGTCCAACCCTGATGAAAAATTCAAAGCCTGCAGGAAAAGGGGCCCCACCCCTGGGAGCCATGTTCCTGGTTGCTGCCACAAGTCAGGGGTTGAGACCCTGAACCCCAATGGGGACGTGTGTTCTACCTGGTTGGAAAATGGGTCCAAGTTGCCAATATATTGAAAAAAAACACACCATATGCACCTTAATAGAAGCAACTCAGTGTTCTTCAAAAAAAAACAAAAACAAAAAAACACAACAATCTTGCTGGGGAGAGACAAGAAATAAAACTGTAAGGTATTTTTGCATGCCGAGATGGGATCTTGCACTGAAGGCAAGCTATGAGCGGATGGCCCCTGCACTCAGTGATGAGGCAGCGAGGTGCAGAAGAACCATGGCTGGTTCATGCTGTTGCTCATTCAGTTTCAATAAATAGCATCTGACAGCTTTAATGGAGCTAAAGGGTGATTCCATTTAAAAGGCTGTATTATCAGACTTCAGATTTTTAGTGGGGGGAGGAGGGAATAAAAGCATTGACAAATGGGTCTAGCATAAAAGGAGTAATTGTTAAGGAAATTATAAAATGTGAACCCAACAGTTTGAGAAAGGATGTTTTTAATGCAAATTAAATCAAGAAACCCGTTGTTTTATAACGAACCTCCAGAAGCCTTAATGTATGTGTGATACGTTTTCCAGGTCACAGTTCCTTCCTGAGGAGATTCAGTCTGGACGAGCTGGTGCAGAGGAACTACAGAGACAGACAGAGTCCTGTGGCACCTGCGGGTGGGGCAGGAGCCCAGAAGGGCAGGCACACCCCTCCTGCATACCCCACACCCCCATCGGAAGAGGGGGCAGTTCTCCCCCTTCCTTCCATTTATCCTATGCTTTGAAATTCCCAGCACACTTTTGCTCATGTTATTTCCTCATCACAGCCCTGTAAGGCAGGTGGCTTTCCGTCTTTCAAGAAATATTTATTAAGCACCTACTATGTGCTCGCCCCTGGGATATGGGGTTGTTTTGGTATAGCTCTCCAGTAACAGTTTCTAAGAAAGGGACATGAGTGCATGCAGCTTATTCAGGAGCTTTAGGGAGTCAGAAGGGGAGGAAAGGTAGCAGCAAAAAGACATCTCATCAAGCCAGAGACTCCTGTGGGCAACTGGAGCTTAATCCCAGGTAGAAAAATGTCAGAGCCAGTGTGGAACACACACCTCACAGGCTTTTTACCTGACCAGAGGGATCTGGGATATTTCTACAACTCCCACTGGCCACTGGATGAGGGCTCCTCCCTGTGGGGGTTAATTCACCAGCACTTCTAGTTTGACCTGAGGTTGGCAGTTTCCAGAGAGAGCCCTTGGGCAAAGGAGTCCAGCTGGAAATCTGGCTGCATGTGCTGAAGTGCTAAAGGCACCCACAGCACTTACTGCAGGGTGACCAGGAAGCAGGTGGCTCTTGTCTTCTCAGAGCTTACGCCTCGCAGAAGAAACCCAGGGCATCCTTCTTGATCAGCCACTGCATGGACTCCTGATTCTGTCCATGTGGCTGTCCCAAGTCCTCTCCACTTTCCAAAGGGAAAGGAAAATGACTGTCAAATTCTCATGGAAACCACATTCAGAGGTACAGGGATGTGTGGTTAAACATTCAGCAGTCAGAACCAAGTACTCGTCCCCTTCCTCTTCTTCGCAGAGAAGCATGAAAATGTCAGCTCCAAAGCAGAATCCTACACCATATGTAGCTTTTATAAACAGAAATAAATAGAACTAGACACAAGGCTGCCCCCTGCACATGGGCTCTCTGCACCTTGCTTCGAGGAGGATAGCAGTCATACCTCAAAGGTGCCTCCATGAATAGAGCTACTATTATACCCTCCACCTAGGAACCTTTGTGCTTCTTTGAAAATGTTCAGCCTGACTTTTTCTCATTGTGTTTCTCTCTGGGCCTGTAAAATGAGGGAGATGCCTAAGCGGGTCAGTAGAGCCAAATGAAAGGCATCCTGGAACACAAAAGGAACTGGTCAAATCCCCTTGCAGCCTGCCAGCCTGGCCAGGAATGTTGCGGATTCTCTGTTCACCTTGCTGTGCCTTAAAAAAAAAAAGGCCCTGTTACCAGGCATGCTGGACACTGCCACCTTTAACTGGCTCCCTTCCTATAGCTTTCAGAGCATCTCACATGTTTGCTTTCCCTTCCAAAGAAGGGGAGTGAGAAGGAAAAGAGGAGCAGGGTTTACTCTTGTCACAGGACTTCACATCCTGGGCAGCCTGGAGCTTTCCTGGGAAGGCATGGAAGAGATGGTGAGTACCTCACTTCAGCTTTGGCAGCCTCCAGAGTGATAAAAATATGTTGTCTTTCCAAACATGCATGCATTTGTCACAAGCACCATTAACGGTGCCAAATTTCATTAATTTAAAGACTCACATTTTTTTCACATTTTAACATCTCTGAAATCAGGATGTGCCTTCTATTCAGTAGTATGCCATATCATCTAATTGGCAAAGATTTTCCTTTCTAAGTGGTACATAAAACGATGGTGTTCTTAAAATGGATGGTATCTTAAGCTTGATGAAATACACTGAGGGTTTTTTTTTTTCCAGCTACGTATTATTGAGGAACAGAGCTCTAACTTGGAAAGTCACCTCACTATGGGCACTTTGAAGAAAGAAGTGGTAGATGTAGACCCCTTTATGCTTGGTGCCCAGCTCTGGGCAGGGCACAGAGTAGGTATGCAAATGTTGAATGGATGCAGGGGTGGGGATGAGAAGAGGCAGTCTGGTGAGGCTGGCCCACACCAGGCTTATCTCCCACAACTCTCCTCTCTTCATTCCTAGAATTCCATCCTGCCCTCAATTCCAAATTCCCCCATCCCCCACCTTCTTACCACAGTGACCCCGGAAAACTCTGGGGACCAACCCAAGGTTGCCCCCTCTGCGGTACCCTCTCTGACTTGTTATGCCCACCCCAAGTCCCCATTACCCTTAGCCCAGTTTTCCATGATGATCCCCTTGCCCGTGACCCCCACCAGACCAGGAGATCCTGAGACAAGGGGCATATTTTTGTCCATGCAGACTAGTGTGGTGCCCAGCACAGAGAAGAATGCTTAGTCCTAATCTTGTCACTACTGCAAGATCCTTTCTCAATGCTCCCCATAAAGAGTGTGAAACAACTCCTCTGTGTACTTTTGCCTCTAATCAATCTTTGCTTTGACCTTTTCTCACTAACAACAGTAATAACTGTTGAGGGTTACTATATGTCAGGCACGGGGCCAATCATTTTATGTGCAGTTTCTCATGTAATCTTTGCAAGAACGTATGAGTTGGTACTATTATTTCCCCATTTTATGGATTAAGAAACAGATTCAGAGTGGCCAAGTACCTTGCACAAACTCACAAAACTAGCACCTGGTTGAGCCAGAGTTTGGACTCTGACAATTGAACCCCAAAGCTCACATGACAGTAAACTGTATAATTCTAACTGCCCAGAAGGACATACACTGTGCCTACATTTCTCTATCCAGAATAGTGATGTTCACCCAATATTTAAGACTATGTAACTGAGGGAACAAATAGCAAATACCTTTTATGTCTATAAATTCTGAGTCTGTTTCAGGTTCTTTTTCTTCATCTTTCCCATCTCCTGGAGCCAAAACTAGGGTGAGAAATAAAGAGAGATCTGTGTCCACTCATGAGCCACAAGGCGATAAGAGAGGAGCAGTTCGAACTCAGATTGTACCAGCATCTCCATCTCTCTCAGTGGGGCTCTCCTTAAGGGCTTCCACCATTGCTGCATTGTAAATGTGCTCAGGATCCTGGAGACAAAATGACATGCCTTCTGAAAGCTAAATGACAGAACTTCTCCCGGGCTGGAGATCGCGAGGAAAGGACCCCATCTCTGTGCCCTGGTATAAAGAGTTACCTTGAATTGCAACCCTCGGAGGTTGTGAATCAGCTTTGCATAACACCCTCTCTCCTCCATTAACTCCTTGTGGGTTCCCTTTTCACAAATCTCTCCATTTTCTAACAAAATGACTTCATCACAAGACTCCAAGAACTGCAGAGATATTAAAGTGATCTATAGTGAACTTCTGCCTGCTAAGAGAAGAGCGCGGTACCAAACTCCCATCCAGGGTGTCCCAAGTTCCTCTAGTACAGAGGTTATCAGCCTCGTCACTATTGGCACTGAGGGCCGGATGATTTTTTGTTGTTGGGGCAGGAATGGGGGGCTGTCCTATGCATCGTAAGATATTTAGCAGCCTCCCTGCTCTTTAACCTGCTAGATGCCAATATCAACCCCCATCCTACTTGTGACAAGCAAAAATGTCTCCAGATATTGACAAATGCCCTCTAAAGGGCAAAACGGCCCCAAGTTGAGAAGCACTGATCTAGTGAACACTGGGGTCATGAGTACAAAGGGAGCCTCTGGTTGTCACTATAAAGTACATTGACTCTTCCTTTCCTATTGTTCCCTAAATGAGCTGCCGTGCTAAGAAATCGGATCAGGGAGGAAGGGGGATTTGGAATATAAATTGACAAGTTACTGCAAGATAAGATTTGGTGGAGAGGGGAAAGGTGACCTCAGCAACAGCTTCCCTCTGCTGCTATAAAGTCACAGGCCCACTTCATCATCTTCATCTAGCCCAAGAGCAGACCCTGGACCCTGGCCACCAGGTCATACCCCCTGGCTTCAGGAGTTTACACCAACTTTATCTGTACAATAAAAATATAACTACATTTAATATAACATCCTACATTTTTCCCAAAGCACTTTTATTTTTCTAGTTTGAGTTCCCTTCGTTTGCATATCACTCCTGAGATCAAAGAGTTCTGCTAAGAGGGGTTTCCTCACATTTGGAATGAGATAGAGCTCTCTCCAGAGGGCCAGATCAACCCATCTAAGATCAGGAAGCCCCTTGTACTGGGGCAAGATACTATGAGATATAAGACAGTTTAGCCTAAAGAAGCCTTTGCAATACAGGCCAGAAGCATTCCTCTGTACCTGGGGTCTACCCAAGGTCAAATCAGCTTTTCATGCTCTTGATGTGAAGCTTCAGAGAAGTGGCTACATTTGGTCATTGTATTCCTGATGAGGTGTTGGGGAAATGGGGAAGATGCCCAAAAGGCCAAATGACAGCCGTTCTGACAGCTTGCACAGCTCCAGCCTTTCTGCTTCCCTTGGACTAATGACTCAGCTTCTTGTCCGCTTTCCCGGATAGCCCAAACAGGAACAGTTTGGCTTTTAATGTCTGGTTGAGATGCTTTCTGAGAGTCTTTTTCCTGAAAATAACCTCTCACCTGTATACAGTATCTTCTAGCTTTTCAAAGCCTAATCTTGTTTTGTCTCTTGTCTCTCAATCTCCCACACGCCAGTAAAGGAAGTGGCAGCTTTTGTTACCAGCCCATTCTCCAGATAGGGGAACTGAGGCACTGGTATGAGGCCTGCAACAGCCCCAGAGCCTTTTCCACCTGTTTGTAGGTGCACAATGCAGCCCAGTGAGCCCCTGGTGAAGGTCCTCTAGACAGTGAGCTCCCCACTTCCCTAGTTCACACCAGTGAGACCTGGAATGATTTGAGCAGTTTTGTTCTGCAAACTCACAAAATCTGACACTGGGTTGGATTACAGTGGCAAACAGCTCTTATTTCATTTGTTTCCTCAAGTAAAAGAAGAGCAATCATCCAGCCCAAGCACTGGGAAACATCTGGATCAGCTGTGGGCCTGAGAGTAAAAGCAGTGGAGAAATGTTCTAGAAAGCCCAGGGACTTCAGTTCAGGGGCTCTGAGCCCCCTCCTCCCCAACAATGGACACCTGGACTGAGACTCCAGTGCCATCTGGTGGATGCTTGCATTTTTCAACACTCAAAAAGTGAAAGACAATGACCTTGGAAAAAGGTAGACTCTGAGGAGACTTAGGCCTGAGGAAAAGATAGTTCTTGCCTGAGGTCATGGTATTAGTCATCAAGGTTGAAAGACTCCGCTGGGCAGATGTGATGTCTCTCCCCAGTGGAGACTCCTGCAAGGACAGCTATGGCCCACATTTATTAGGAGCCACAAGTCCCCCTCTAGATACCCAGGACCCCTTAGGAAGACAGCCCTCCCCACTACAGGTGGTCTCCAACAACTGGACCTTCATGGTGCAGAGCCATGATTACAACATTTAGCACCCTGGCTGGGCAAGAACCCATTTCCACTGACCTCGTGGGGGGTCCAGAAGAAACCCAACCTTCTCCTCCACTTTGATTAGTGGCCAGCTGAGGAACTTGTCAATACCAACGCCACTGGATGCTTCCTGGAGGTTATTGAGCTCACTCAGAGTAAACCCAAAATTAAGATGCTTGGAACTTATTCTGAGAACCCCAGTCCTCAGCAAAGAGGCTGGAGGCAGAGCTACAGCAATGGGAAGGAATGGTTTCCCTGGGTCTTTAAGAAATTTCCCCCTTTTCAAGCTGGCCCTTCTAAACAATGATAGAAGATCCTAGAAATGCTGGCCAGAACATCCTGTAGCCATAGAAACCTCATTTGCCTCCCCCTTCCCTAGGTTGACTTACCATACAAAGGCTATGAGATCTGCCTCTTACCCCCAGACCAGGCCCCTGTTAAATGTTTTCCCCATAGGTGGCAGGAGAGGAAAGGACAGGATTTCTGCTCCAACAGTCATCTCAATGCAGGTCAGTCCTGGGGATCTCTCTTCCAGCAGGAGATGTACCAATGTACATACACACAGATACACACAAACATACCACACACCTCTAGGGGTTCACTGTGGAGAGGGCAGGCAGAAGCAGGGGGAAATCTGGTTTGTCTCAGGGTGGAGAGGAGTCTTGGATTCCTTGGATTCGTCAAGGCATTCATAACCCTCGATGAGGCTGACATTGTGAGACTGTCCCCAACCTGCCAAGCCCAATCAGGACAAGCTCAGTAACCCCTCAGCAAGATTCATGTCTAAGCTTGAGAGAATGGCTGTGAGCAAGAAGAGTTTTGTCTTAGCCCAAAAGTCCTGGTTTCTAGCCTTTACCCCTGGCTAGTGATACCAGGGACATTTGGGCCCCTATCCCCCTCCCAGACTCTCTGAGCTCAGACCTACCCAGCCCTTGTTGGTGGAAGGGTGGGTCTGAATTGTTTCCACCTGGCTTCCCATCTCCCTACCATCAGTGGTCCAGAGCTGGAGGAGGTGCCCTATGTCCACCCCATAGATAGGGGTCCACTGCTCCCAGAGACTCTACCTTCTAGTAGAAGAAAGGTCTTGGCCCCACTGAATCCAAAGTTAAGACCAATAGAGGCTATGCACAGAGAGGAGCAGGCAGGGCTATATGCAAGCAGGGATGGCTGGGGAGAATCATGAGTGTAGCCTCCACACCTTGCTTCCTCCCTGACCCTGTCCAGGTGAGGACAGCCTCAGATGAGAGAAGCAGGTTTAGGCAGAAGAGGAGAGTCTGTGAGCATTAGGTGCCACACTCGTCCTGTGGTCTCATCAATCCTGCCAGCCCCAGTCACCTGCAGTTGGTGGGTCACCAGAACGATGGTCTTCCCGCTGAGTGTCTTCTTAATGCACTCCTCAAAGACATGCTTCCCCACGTGGACATCCACAGCTGACAGGGGGTCATCCAGCAGGTAGATTTCATGGTTCGAGTAGACAGCACGGGCCAGACTGATCCTCTGTCTCTGCCCCCCAGAGAGGTTGAGGCCCCGATCCCCAATCTGTAGACAGGAGCAATGCTATTGCCTATCTCTAGGCTCTACCCCTACCCTGCAGTCCTCAGGGAATAGGAACTTCTTGAAGCTTCTTAAGACTCTTCTGTAGACTGACCCTTACTATGTTCCAGATCCCTCATCCCTTATGAGGACCCCGGAATACATCAGATGCTTTGGGAAGTAGAATATTTGTTTCTGCAGGAAGCCTGGTGGGCAGTGGCAACTAGGGGAAAAAGTCATTCCAATTTTCAGTGAGAACGATCTACCTTATAACAGCCCCATTCCAGTTCATATCCCATAGGGAGGGGCTATGTTTTGACCATTAACACCAAAGGGAATTGTTGAGCAGAAAAGTCTGGGATCGTGGACAGGTGAACAGGAGGGAGAAGTGGTTGGAAGCAGATGGACAAGGGGACTCTCTATTTGCTTGCTTGTGGATCAATTCCCAACCCCCACTAGGACTTCTAAGTTCTACAAAGATAGAAAGCATGTCTACCTTGTTCACCACCATATCTGTAAAGCCTGGCACCACACCTGATCCAGAGAAGGCAGTCAGTAAGTATTTGTAGAAAAGATGAAAAGCTAGAAAGCCTACTGTAGGTTACTCTGTCCAACTGACCCCGAAGTGAGCCCTCATTAGGTTGAGCCAGGCATTGGGTTGAGCACTGGGGAAGGATACATGAAGCTGGGCTGAAAAAGTCTCCTATCTATTGTGAGCTCACATACTAGCAGAAAGTGGAGGCCTATCAGTAATACACATAATAATGGTATGAAGCAGAATTTAACTGAATGTATACTGAGAAGCATAAGCCAAGTATTCTGGGGCAAATTACATCAGACCATAGGATTCAAGAAAGGGAAGTCTCCCCCTCCAGGGATTGGATTTGGGATTGGAACTCAAAGGGTGGTACCAATAGCACATACAAGGGTCTAGAGGCTGGAAGGCAAGTGCATACTTAGGTGGGCAGGTGGATATGAGTAGAAGCAAACCATGGGAAGGTGGGCCAGGACTGCAGCAAGAGAGGTCTTGAATGCCAGAGCAGGATGGCTGTGGTGGCCATTTCCTTGACACAGGCACATTAAGGGCACCAGCAGAGAAAGGCCATGTGTTCTAAACTGGTTTTTCTTCAAGATGCGTTAGCTTTCTGGTATCCTTTGGGGCTTTTGGCAAGGTGGTAAGACTAAACAGAGGACACACTGGGATAGGAAGACAGGAAGTTGGCACAGTGACCACCTTCTAGTCACCCCAGTTGGCAGACTCCACCCAAGACCCAGGCAGCTCTTGGGACAAGCAGCTGGGATTAATGTTTGGATGGCAGAGCAAATGAGACAAGAAGGGGCCCTTGAGACTCCAGTCATAATGCCGTACCCCTGGACCTCTGTCTTTGGAGGACAGAAGCAGCCCATGAGATATGGAAACAGCTTTCACCATAAACCTTCCCTAAGATAACAGGGGGACTGGGAATGGCCCCAGCAGTGACAATGCTGAACCCAACACAGGTGGAGTTGGTACCACATCCATTGTAATATTCCCCCAAGAATAAACTGAGATGGAGAGTTCAGGATGGTAGAACCTGGCTTGTCCCACATTTCTTGGGACCTTTCTGTTCTCCACGGAATCTAAATGTGGATGTAATTGGGGCCTTTCAGCCTCAGCCCTTTTGACTCATGCCACTGCAGTAGGGCTGAGCTCCCAACTCTGCTCACCTCAGTCAGGTCTCCATAAGGAAGGCTGCTCAGGTCCTCCTGGAGGGCACAGACACGAACTGTGTGCTGATACCTGTAGACACAAGTGTCAGAAGTCAGTGTGATAACAAAAGACCCCATTGCTGCCCTGGGTTGCCTGGAAAGGCATTGCTGATGTCACTGGGGTAAGGCAAGGAGGTGGCCAGTTGCTTCATCTTTGATGTACAAGGACAGTTTCCCCTTGACCCGTAGTGATTCCCCCCACACCTGATGTGGAATTGAGTCAGGAATGTCTCCTCCCCTCACAGGTTTCCTGCCTTGAAGGGGAAATGATACCAGTGTACATGGAACCTCTAAAGGAAAAACTGGGGGCACCAACTGCTAGCACTGTTCTTGGGAGTCAGAGAAGGGAGTGACAAGTATGGGCTGAGGTCACCATGGGAGGCCTCCCAAAGGATGCACGACCATGAATGGAAGAGATGTGTGTTGGTAGAGGGTAATAGCAGGGTGCTCGGATGATTACTAATGATGACTCTGACATCTGCTCCAGGATGCTCCTCTATCCACGAGTAACTCCTAACAAGGTTAGGGAAGCAGGGACACCTGAGACACTGGGCATAGAGAATACTATTTGAGGAACAGAGAGGCCAAGCAGGAATAAGATTCCAGTTTCTTAGACCTTCCAGCCCTTTGGAATATCCCTCAGCATTACATACTGTCTAGCCCTGGACCAGTCTGTGGGGACTCTAATGGGCAAGGCCCTAACTAACTCTTAGTAGCTATGATGCTGGGATCAGCCCCTCATCCTGCAAAGGACAGCAAAGTTGAGGGTCTCATAACCCACCGGGCATGACCCCAGTCCTTCTCCTTGGGGACTTCTGAGAGCACGGGATCCAAGAAAGTCAATAAGTTAGTGGATAAGAACTCAGAGATGTCCAGACCTCAAGCTATGAGAAAATCTCACACCCCCCTTGCTTGGTTTTCCCTGTACCTCATTCCCACTCAGACTTCCCCCACTCTAGATAGAATCTCTCCCAGGGCACCAGAGTACACCACATAGCTGCTTCAGGAACTGGTTCATGCCCTGAATTCCCTGGTGTGCCTAGTGTCAGTTCAAGCTCACGCCCTATCCAAAGAGCAGCCAGTTCCAGCCACTGTGCCCTAGGTTTCTGTCCCACTTAAAAGGCTGCCTGCCTCCACAAAGGTTAATTAGTTGAATAATTTATTTGTTAGTTAACTGATATCATTCCCATCATCATCATCATCATTGGGATCCTCTCTTCTCAATGCATGACAATGGGCAAACCTCACAACTCAGACTTTATAAGACATACCTTCCCAATAAAGGACACCAGCAAGAGAGTGAGCAGGCAGATCATGAGCAGCTACCCTTAATCTGACACACTGGCCCCTAGCAGCACTCAATACCCTAGAGCAGAAGCTGGGCATAGCCCTGAGCATCATGCCCATATGCCAACTTTAGGAGCAGTTGGCACATGGTGGTTAAGATCAGGGGCTTTGGCAAGGTAGCAACATTTACATTAGACAAAATAGACTTTAAAACAAAGACTGTCATAAGAGACAAAGTATTACATAATGATAAAGGGATCAATCCCACTGGAGGATATAACAACTATAAGTATCTATGTGTCCGACATTGGAGCACCTAAATACGTAAAGCAAATATTAATGAATATAAAGAGAGAATTTGATGGTAATACAATAATAGACAATTTAATATCCCATGTACATCAGTGGATAGACTATCCAGGCCGAAAATAAATAAGAAAACAGTGTCTTTGAATGACACAGTAGACCAGATGAATCTCAGAGATATATAAATAACATTCTATCCAAAAACAACAGAATACACATTCTTTTCAAGTGCACATGAAACATTTTCCAGAATACATCACACATTAAGACACAAAACAAGCCTGAATAAATTTCAGAAGACTGAAATCAAACCACACATCTTTTATAATTACAACAGGTGTAAAACTACCAATCAATTACAAGAAAAATTCTGGAAAAACCACAACCCCATGAAGTGTAAACAACATGACACTTAACAACAAATGGGTCAATAAAATGATTCATGCAATTGGTTGCATTTTTATACACCAATAATGAAGCAACAGAAAGAGAAATCAAGAAACTGATCCCATTCACAATTGCACAAAAAACATAAAATACCTAGGAATAAACCTAGCCAAAGATGTAAAATATCTGTATGCTGAAAACTATAGAAAACTTATGAAGGAAATTGGAGAAGACACAAAAAAATGGAAAAACCACTCCATACTCATGGATTGGAAGAATAAGTATTGTTAAAATATCAATACTACCCAAAGCAGTCTACACATTTAATGCAACCCCAATCAAAATTGCCTCGCATTCTTCTCAAAGCCAGAACAAACAGTCCTAAAATTTGTACAGAACCACAAAAGACCCCGAATAGCCAAAAATAATATTGAAGAAGAAAAAGTGGGAAGCATCACAATCCCAGACTTTAGCCTCTACTACAAAGCTATCATCATCAAGACAGTATAATATTGCCACAAAAACAGACACATAGACCAATGGAATAGAATAGAGAACCCAGAGTTGCACTCACAAATGTGTGGCCAACTAATCTTTGACAAAGCAGGAAAGAGTATCCAATGGAAAAAAAGACAGCCTCTTTAACAAATGGTGCTGGGAGAACTGGACAGCAACATGTAGAAGAATGAAACTAGACCACTGTCTTACACCATACACAACAGCAAACTCAAAATGGATGAAAGACCTAAATGTGAGACAAGAAACCATCAAAACCCTAAAGGAGAAAGCAGGCAACAGGCTCTTAACTTCAGCTGCAGCAATTTCGACACATCTCCAAAGGCAAGGGAATTAAAAGCAAAAATGAATGATTGGGACCTCATCAAGAAAAAGGCTTCTGCACAGCAAAGGAAACAATCAACAAAACTAAAAGGCAACTGATGTAATGGGAAAAGATATTTGCAAATGACATATCGGATAAAGGGTTAGAATCCAAAATCTATAAATAACTTAGCAAACTCAACACCTGAAAAAAAATGGGCAGAAGACATGAATAGACACTTTTCCAAAGAAGACATCCAGATGGCCAATAGACACATGAAAAGATGCTCAACATCACTCATCATCAGGGAAATACAAATCAAAACCACAATGAGATACCATCTCACACCAGTCAGAATGGCTAACATTAACAACTTAGGAAACAACAAATGCTGGTGAGGATGTGGAGAAATGGGAACCCTCTTGCATTGTTGGTGGGAATGCAAACTGGTGCAGCCACTCTGGAAAACAGTGTGGGGGTTCCCCCAAAAAATTAAAAATAGAACTACCCTAGGAATTTACCCAAGAGATACAGAAATGCTGATGCATAGGAGCACTTGTACCCCAATGTTCATAGCAGCACTCTCCACAATAGCTAAAACATGGAAAGAGCCTAAGTGTCCATCAACAGATGAATGGATCAAGAAGATGTGGTTTATCTATACCATGGAATACTACATGGCAATGAGAAACAATGAAATCTGGCCATGTGTAGCAACATGGATGGACCTTGAGGGTGTTATGCTGAGCGAAATAAGTCAGGCAGAGAAGGACAAATATCATATGTGTGCACGTATAGGAGGATTAGGAGGAACTTAACAGAGGACCAAGGGGGAGAAGAAGGGGGAAATGGTGGGGGAAAGGGAGAGAGGCAAACCATGAGAGACTCTTGAATGCTGACAAAAACTGAGGACTGATGGATGTGGGGGGGAGGGGGGATGGGCATGGAGGAGGACACTTGTGGGGATGAGCACTGAGTGTTATGAGGAAACTAATTTGACAATAAACTATTTGTAAAAAAAAAAAAAAAAAAAAGAACTACCCTAGGACCCAGCAATAGCACTACTAGAAATTTATCCCAGGGATACAGGAGTGCTGATTCATAGGGGCACATGTAACCCAATGTTTATAGCAGCACTTTTAACAATAGCCAAATTATAGAAAAAGCCTAAATGTTCATTAACTGATAAATGGATAAAGAAGATGTGGTTTATATATACACTGGAATAGTATTTGGGAATGAAAAAGAATGGAATCATGTGATTTCCAGCAATGTGGACAGAACTGGAGGGTATTAAATGATTAAATGAGTGAAATAAGTCAGTTAGAGAAAGACAGATATCATGTTTTCACTCATATGTGGATCTTGAGAAATTTAACAGAAGACCATGGGGGGAGGGAAAGGAAAAAATAGTTACAAATAGAAAACGAAGGAGGAAAACCAAAAGAGTCTCCTAAATTCAGAGAAAAAACTGAGGGTTTATGAGTGGGGGGAGGGGAAGAGGAGAAAATGGGTGATTGGCATTGAAGAGGGCACTTGTTGGGATGAGTACTGGGTGTTGTATGTAAGCGAACAACCATGGAATCTGCCGCAAAACCAAGAGCACACTTTACACACTGTATGTTAGCCAATTTGGCAATAAATTGTATTTTAAAAATACATAAGTAAACAAACAAATGAATAAACAAACAAAAAGCAGAATCAGACACATAAATACAGAGAACAAATTTATGATTGCTGGAGGGGGAGGTAATGGGCAAAATGGCTGAAGAGAAAGTGGGAGATACAGGGTTCCAGTTACAAAATGAATAAGTCATGGGGATGAAAGGTACAGCACAGGGTATCTACTCAATGATATTATAATAGAGATACATAGTATGCAATGGTGGTTACACTTTGGGTGAGAATAGCATAACATACAGAGAAGTTGAATCACTATGTTGTACATCTGAAATGACTGTAACATTGTGTGTCAACTATACTCAAGAATACTTATTTTTAAAAGACCAGGGCCTTTGAAATCAGAACAATCTTCTTTTAGTGGTTTTTCTCAGGTTTTTTATTTTTGTTTTTATTTTTTTAATGTTTTATTTATATTTGAAGGAGAGAGAAACAGAGAGTAAGCAGGGGGAGGGGCAGAGATAGAGGGAGACATAGAATCCGAAGCAGACTCCAGGCTCTGAGCTGTCAGCACAAAGCCCAACGCAGGGCTCCCACTTATAAGCCGTGAGATCATTACCTAAGCTCAAGTCGGATCCTTAACCAACTAAGCTACCCAGGCACCCCCAGAACAATCTGCATTTGAATCCAGCTAGGTAACCTTGGAGAACTGACTGTACCTCCCTGATAGTCACTCTCCACTCTATAAAATTGGGCTGATAATTCTGATTGGGTTGTGAGAAGGAAACAAGAACACAGATGTAAAGCCATTAGCACAATTTCTGATGCATTGCAAATTCTCTATCAGTGGGGATTATTATTAATATTATTACCTTTGCCAATCTTTAACTATGAGATTCAGACCGCTCGGCACATCTACATCCCTTTGGGACCCCCAACCCCCATCTTAAGCTTCCTTCCTTCCTGTGACCTGAGAGCCCCTATGTTCGCCTTAGGAACAAAACTTCTGCTAGAGATGCCACATACAAAGGGTGCCTGATCCACCCTACCAGGCCCAATTCAAGCACCACCCACTCTTCTCTCTCATGAACTCTGCTGTCACTGAAAAATCCAGCACAGCCTCCTGCCACTTGGCACATTCGTTCTTGGTGCACTGTTATTTCTGTACATCTCTTATAGTTCCTTCTGGACTTGAACACCTCAGGGGCAAAGATACATCTGAGCCATCCTTCTGTCGCCCATTGTTCTTAATGGTCCTGCATGTTGCAGGTATTTGGTAAATATTTGCCCTGACACTCTAACTAATAAAGATAGGAATTCTTCCTACTAATCTGCTACTGCAGAAAGAAAAGCCATTCCAGGTAGGGTAGGGAAGAGGCACAGGCAAAGGCAGGCCAGGAAACACTGAGCAGAGCAGTCCAACTGGTGCCAAACGACTCCTGCACTGATCAGACCTTCCTGCAACTCTTGAGCCTCCTGGCAACAGGATGCCATGGCCAGGGAAGATAAGAGGAAGTAATAGGCCTCTTGCTGAAAACTCACACATGCTGGCCAATGTCAGCCAGCAAGGACAGTTGGTGCATTCAAAAAATAAGATGAAAGTCCAGACCATCACTGGAGAGCTGACAGCCAGATTTTAAAAACCAACTCCATTGGTCTTTACATCAGTATCATGGAGCTTAGAGAGGTTTCAGGGGGACCCAGATGTCAGGAAGCTCCAGTGAGAATAAATGATGTTGGCCTGGCATTCAGGACTCAATGACTGCCATTTAATAGCCTTGACCTTGGGCAGGTCAACTCTCTGTCTAAGCTTCAGCCTCTTCATCTGTAAAATGGGGATATGATGCCAGGATCTTCCTAAATGGGTGTTTTAGAATTCTCATTAGAGGGAGAATGTACACAGCAGCATACCAAACCCAGCAGAGAACCGTAGAAAGTTATTATTTTCCAGAACTTAAAGATAATGGTACAAATGTATCCAAAAATTATGACCTGAACTTTGTTTTTATTCCATTAGATAATTTTGAGGACATTAACAGCAATATATCTTTATAGAACCGATGTCAATTAATAATTTCAGGGCTGATTAATTGCATACTTGCTCCTCACGATTTTGAGCAATTTGGGTTACTTGGCCTAAAGCAATATTGCCAGATATATTTTTCTCCAGTCCGACAACATCTGCACTGTTACAGAGAACCTCAGAACATATGCTACTCTGTGCTGGGAATGAAGTGCCGATTCCATCCATTTCCTAGAGTGTGATCACAGGTCTGCTGAAGGCACCTCTCCTGAACTGATGGGTCAGGAAGAGAAAAAACAACACCCATTTGGATCTGATGAATATTTAATCAGAATTCATTAAAGGAACCCACTTAGCAATCATTACCAATGGCATCAGCATCTATAGCAGAAGGAATCAAATACTGAAGTGGCTCATGCTTTCAAAGTTAATATTACCTTTGGTGATCATACTTTTCTCCAAATAGTATGTTTTCTCTCACATTTCCATGAAATATCCATGCTTGCTGCGAAACATAGGCCACAGTCCCACTGAGGGCCACAATCCCTTGCTGTAACTGCATCTGGAGTAAAAAGACCAGAATACCTTCAGATGCCAAACCTCACACGCTTCTCCTCAGGGCCCTTGCCACCCACCTACTTATTCCATGAACATTAATTATGATGGTGCAAGAGGGTCAACAAGGTATCTTGTTCACGTACTGCGAAGTCCAAATGTGTAAATTGGTGGTCTCAAAGTAAAAAATCTAAAGGCAAGAATGTCACAGAAGGGGCAGTGGTGAGTCCTGCTGTACGCTGGAGAGGCCACATGACACCTTTGTGCGGCCAGAACAAGATGCCCTCCAAGAGGATTCATCATCAAAAAGGCTCCCTTTTGCAGGTGTGCTGGCTGGATCCCCCCCGTCCTCAGCCAGGCCCCAGGGGCAGGGCATAGCCTGCATGGCTGTCGATGGTGGTCCTCGTGGTGAAGGAAGAAGCCTCAACTCAGCTGCACACTTAATGCAGGGCCTGGTGCCAAGGATGCAGGTCTGGTGCAGCCAGAATTTCTTATTCTTCAAGAGGAGTGGAAAATCCAATTTCATGTGGCACATTGAGCAATCCAATTAAAACCTTGTATGCGCTCTAGTTTGTGACCCCAAGCATATAAGTGCACTTAAGATGATCCCACATGGTGGGCATCTGACAGTTGGTGGTGTTACCATGTTCAAAGTTGTCAGGAGAGGGCATATGCAAGAGATGCCATGGTGCTCAGGGCCAACGTAGCAGCAGCTGTGTGTTGTGGACAGGGAAGGAAGGTAACCAAGGTCAAGGGATGGGAGGGAGTTTCATGTCAGGAATGGCCTAGAGGCATAGAACATTAGACTCAGAGAAGAGAAAAAGATAATGACAATAATGATAATAATAACAGGCAAAATAAATAGGGGCTCTACCAGGCACTGGGTTAAGTGCATACAAAATGCTGACCAACATGACTGGCCCTGGGAATTATCCTATAACTATTATATACATTATCTTATTTAATCCTCATCATAACCTTCCTAAGCCTCATTTTACAGACAAGGAAACTGAGGTTCAGAGAGGCTCAGTTACTTACCCAATATTAAATAATGAGCATGAGGCTGAGGCAGATGTTGAACATAGGCAGTCTGGAGCCCACTCATGGGCCCCCCTGCCACCCTTTATCCCAGTGACTATGGTGAGATGTCTGATTTCACTCCATTACATGGGAGATAGATTCTTTTTTCTCTGAGAGATTCCAAAGGAGCAGACCAAAGCATAGAAGTTAAAAGGAGGCAAACTCCATTTCCGTATATCAAAACTCTCCAAAGAGGGAATGGCTGTGAAATAATGAACTCCCCATTGCTGGAGATATCTGAGCAGAAGTTGCCTCATCTTTTACAGGATGCTGTAGAGAGACTGAAGGGATTCAGTAGAGAATTGGATGGGTCACCTGTAACACACCTGCTGCTTCTAGGGTTATTTATGACAAGCACACACACAGAATCCCAGGACATAAGTAACCTCAGAGCTCACGTGATTCTGCCCCAACCTCCTCTTTTGGACAGGGAAGGAATTGTCACTTTTTCTAGAAATGGGTCAGCTGAGGCCAAAAGAAGTCACCCTATTCTAGCAGGCTCTTCTGAGCCTGGTGTCCTCATTTCTTCAGAGGTGCATACTCTCCCTACTTCAGGGACCCAAGCTTCTCTCTAGAAACAGCAGGGTGGGGAGAAAGAAAACTTAATATTCACTCATTTGAGATGAGAAACCATGTCAATTTAGAGCCTTGTGATTATAGTAAATGGCCGGGCTAGAAGAAGCAGACAAAGGAGGAGAACCCTGGGCTCCTTCCTCTTCCTACCATGAGGTCTGCAGAGAAGTTGAAGGCACATTGTTGTGTTAGTTGATGCATACGTTCAGCCACTCCATCAAAAAAGACTTGACTGAACTTCTGCTGTGGGCAGACACTGGAGATATGGAGATGGACGAGAGGAAAAGCAGATCTAGGGTCATAATGGGTCATAGGTCCTTCCCTGCCAAGCTGTCTTGGTGGCCTTTCTAATCAGGATGGCCCAAGTCATAGGGAAAAAACATGGATTTAATGACATTTCTCTTCTTTTGACAAAGACGGCTCTAGGCAAGGATGCAGTTGCTGTTTAACATATGCCCTTTGGAGTTAAACCCAAGTGTGAAAAGGGGCGTGGAGTCACTGAGCACATTAACCTCTTGAAAATCACTATCAACTGTCTGCATAGCACCCAGTGCAGTTGAGCCCAGCCACTGGGACTACTGTTCTCAGAGGACCCCAAACACAGCAGATGGGGAACCATTTCACTGTATGTCAATGTTCCATCTTCACAGCTTACCTGTCCTAGGAGAGCTGCAATGAGAGAGCTCTTTCCACTTCCAACATTCCCACATATTCCCAAGATCTTCCCCTACCAGAGAAAACAGAAAAAAGACACAGTCATTTCCCCAGTTCTTAGAGGGTCTTGGGCTGAAGGTGTTGCCTCCAGCTGTGCTGGCTAAGGGGTCACTGCTGGGTCTAAGTAGTGGCAGCTACAGTCTCATACCCCAAACCCAATATACAGCCTAGACGATGCAGAAATCTAAGTCTTAATTAAGTGCTTTCCTTGGCATAGCACAGCAGAGTGCCCGGAGGGCTTCCAGAAATCACATACAAGCACTGGTGCAAAACAGCCTTGTGCCAGTCTGGGACACACAGGCCTTGGACTTGAGCATTGTCCCATGCTCACACTCCAGGAAAGCAAATCTAATAGAACTTAAAGGCTGCACAACCCAGGGGGACATGAGTAGCTTTTGAAGTACAGAGAGCTGAGTGCTTTTCAAAAGTCATTTTTAAAGTATCCTTCCACTTGGGGCACCTGGGTGGCTCAATTGGTTGAGCTTCTGACTTTGGCTCAGATCATGATCTCAAGGTCTGTGAGTTCAAGGCCTGCGTTGGACTCTGTGCTGACAGTTCAGAGCTTAGAGCCTGCTTCAGATTCTGTGTCTCCTTCTCTCTTTGTCTCTCTATCTCTCTCTCTCAAAAATAAACAAACATTAAAAAAGATTTTTAAGTATCCTTCCACCATGCAGAAGCATAACCTGAAATTGCCAAGCAGCTATTCTATTCCAATACTTTGGGCTCATGGATTATTCTATAGCTGCAGATTTATTAATTCAGCCACAAATCATTGTAAGTCCCAGGTTCTTCTCTGGACAGTAGCAACAGCACAAAACAGTAATGAATATTACAGACAACCATTTTGGTCTGCCCTCATGGAGCTTATGTTTTAGTTGGAGGGACCGGTAGTCAACCAGATAAGTAAGTAAAATATGGAGTATGTCAGGTACGTGTCATGGAAACCCATAAAGCAGGGAGGAGGTAGGGAGGAGATAAGGATGGGGTGGGTGGAACCTTACTGGAAAGGTAAATGTCTCAGCTTGAGTTCTCCCAGAAACAGACCTTGAATCAAAGATTTGAATGAAGGTAGTTCGTTTGGGGGGTGCCATGGGAAAGGGAAGGTGACCCATCAAGGGTGTACTATTATGTCAGCTTCCATGGGAGGCAAGCGAAGTTCAATCCTGCTAAGAAATTCTGGGAAACTAAGAGTGGTTCTATCCCTCCCCCCTCCCCAATGGCTGAGGGAGTCAAGGATAAATAGTCAACAGTCAGTGTTTGAGAGCTGCTCCCTTGGCTATCAATGTCCTGGTGCTTTGTGGATGATGGCACAGATACAGATCTGGCTGTAGAAGGTGGCCAGGGCACACAGATGAGTCACTGACAATATTTGCTACAGGTGACATTTTAGTAAGACCTGAAGGAGGTGAAGGAGTGAACCATGTAGATATCTGGAGGGAAACCACTGCAGGAAGAGCAAGAATCTGTGTGGAGACTTTTGGCAGACATGTGCCCACTTTCCTATTCAAGCAAATACTGCAGTGCTGCAAGTGGAATAGCTAGGAGCATTCTGATTAAGCCCTGATCTCTGTGATCTCTTAGAGCAAAGATGCCCATCATGGAGCCAGATACAGCTCCTTTCCCACCTGAGATAGACCAGAAGTGCCCATCACCTGTCTGTCACCTTCAGCACAGGAAGGTTGCTTCCTGTCACCATGAATTTCTTTGACAAGTCTTTACGGAACACCAGGCATCATGCTAGGCACTGAGGATAAAGCAGTGATCAAGACAGATGTGATTCCTGCCTTATGCAATCCACATTATCATCGACGCTGCAGATAAGTGAAGCTGATCCATTTTTATATTTATTTATTTTGGGGAGAGCACAAGCAGGGGAAGGGCAGAGAGAAGGGGACAGGGAATACCAAGTGGGCTTTGTGCTGACAGACTGACAGCAGCAATCATGATGTGGGGCTTGATCTCACAAACCACAAGATCATGACCTAAGCCAAAGTTGGATGCTCAACTAACTGAGCCACCCAGGTGCCCCAAAGCTGATCCATTTTAATCCACTAAAAAGTACTTTAAGGAATTGGGGCATTACACAGAGTTTGGGACAAAGAGATCATGGGTATGGATCCAGATTCTAGGCATTTGACTCTCCTTCGAGTTCTATCCACCACCTGGGTGGCCCCCAGGTCTCTAGCCTTCTAGATTCTACCCTGTCTTCAAGAGAAAATCCATGAGGCTTTCAGCCCATGGGTTTCTGATTATTCATCTGTCCATTCAGAAAGCACTTTTGGGTACCTTTGGCATGCCAGGCACTTGCTTTCATATAAGGTCACAACTTGCAAACAAGACAGATACTTGCCCTGACCTCAAGGAGGCTACAGTCCAATGGAATCCTAGAACTAAATTTGGAAAAACATGGGTGCTCTGAATTTAGGACATTTAAGGGCAACACTTAAGTTGGATTTGACTGTAAGAGGAAAAAGGCAATAGCTAACATAAGTTGAGACTTACTGTGGGCTTAGCATTTTCATACAGTATCTCTTTAGTCCTCACACCAACTTTGTGAAGTGGTACTATTATTAAAATATCCATTGAGCTGATAAGGAAGAGAGACTCCCAGAGGTTAGGCAATATACTCAAGGTCACACAGCTGGCAAGTGACTGGGACTGGAACCCAAGTACATCAGGTTCTGGAGGCATAACCTAAATCCACACAACAGTGTGTTGCTCCCACTGTCTTCAACTTGTTTCAGAAAACATTAACCATGTCCTTGATGCACAAGCCCAAAGGTCACTAACATAATGAGAAGGAAAGCCACTAAGGGGCTAAAAGGAAGCTTCTTTAAAACACAAGAGTAGTTCACTGAGGCCACTCTGGAGCAATTCCAAAGGCATGGTTGGAACAATCCACATGCTGCACATCATAGGCAGGGGGAAGGGGATGAGAAGACAAAGTGGGCTGCACCCAGCAGGACTTAACAGAGAACCTAGCTCAATTACACTCAGCCAACTGAATACCATTTCTAATGTATATAATGCAGACAACCTTGTTAGTGACAAGAAATAGTACTCTACACCAGCTATTGAGCTTAGTATTGCATAAGTAATAGGAACCTCTCCTTCTATAGTGCTCATGTGGGAAAGGGTGAGTCAACAAGATGGGAGATTAAAATACTAGACACAGGATTAATGCTGAGCCCTCTGCAGCAAAATGAACAAACACTGCCATCCCAGGAGCACTGCTGCTGAGTTCTCAGTCCAAGAGAATCACATGCAGGAGAGGGCCAAACATTTCCTAAATGCAGAGCTTTGCCTAAAGACTCTATTCCCCATTCCTAAGGGGAGCAGCCAACAGACTCATTTGCTGGCTTCCTTTGCTGGGTTGCTTGTTGATCTCATTGGCTTTTAATAAGCATGGTGCTTAAGAGCACAGACTCTGGGGCTAGGTGCCCTGGATGTGAAGCTGTCTTAAGCCACTTGTTAGCAGTATGATCTTGGGTGATTTATTTAACCTCCCTGTGTATGACGTTTCTCAAACATAAAGTGAGGTTAGCATAGTAGCTACCTCTTAGGGTTATTGGGGTGGTTAAATGAGTTAGTTATGTACCTGGTAAATAATAAGCACTCATAATTGTCAGTTATTATCTATAATAGTACTCCAATGTGAAATTAAGAACAAATCCAAAAAGATTTATAAAATATAGTCAATTTGAACCTAGCCACCTGAAATGGATTGTCCATTCAACATTGCAACTGGCTCCTTTGGATTTTGAAGATCAGTACTATTACAACCACCATGTTTTGTCAGCTTGAAGAGAATGTCTCCATTCCACATGTATATAGTTTTAAAATTGGGAAGGGGCGTCTGGGTGGCTCAATTGGTTAAGCATCCAACTTTGGCTCTGGTCATGATCTCACAGCTTATGAATTAATTTGAGCCCTACAACAGACTCTGTGCTGACAGCTTAGAGCCTAAAGCCTGCTTCGGATCCTGTCTCCATCTCTCTCTGCCCTTCTCCTGCTCATTCTCTCTCTCTCTCAAATATAAATAAACATTTAAAATTTTTTTCAATTTTAAATTGCAGAAAGAAAATAGTCTAGAGACATCCCTACACCACCTCCAGCTCAAACGAATTATGTTGGGTCTTGATAAAACATAGCTCTGTGATACAAGGAGGAAAGATAGAAGCCAAACCTGTAGAACACATACCCACCTTTCTCACCACAAAGCTTATATTGTGCAGAACCGATTTTGAGTTACCACTTTGCTCCTCTGGGCCAGCAACTTCCTGGGCTGATGACTTCAAACTGTATGCCTCTAGCCTCTGTTTCTTAAGAAAACACTTTTTCTGGTTCTGCACTTTCTTTGAATCACTTTTTCTGCCAGTTTCTTGATCCCATGTCAAGGTGGCATTTGCTAAAAGCAAGACAGTATCTGGGTCTTCTGGTTGGGTGATGTAAGATGGGGGGCTTTTATCTATGAGAATTTTCTAAGATTAAAGAGACAAAATTAACTGGGCAGACATTATGCATTTACAAGAATCGTCCAAATATATCTTTCAATGACCCAAAATCATAATCTTGGCAAATCTACTTAGGATATTTAGGGAAGATATTCCCCTAGGAGGAGCTGCAGCAGAAATAGTGTACTAGCTCATGTTATCTAGGACAGATGCCTCTTTATCCACAAAGTCTATGTGGGTCACCCACATTGGATAATGCTGATCTCAGCTACATTTCTTCCTCTTGCCCAAGGTAATCAGATTTTTCTAGTCTTTGGGTGGTGGCTTCATTGCCTGGCACTAATGCTTATGAAGCCAAGGTCACATGCTCAGCCTCTGCCATGTCTTCTTCCTAGTACCCACTCAGCTCAGTTCAACAAAAATTTGCCAAGCATCTACCCATTGCCAAATTCCTGGGTAAACAGAAGAAATGAAATTATGATAAGGCATGATTCCTGTCCTTAAATAGATTACAGCCTAGGGGAAGATGGAAACATACACAATCATTTCAGTGAAATGTGAAAAGAACAAAACACTGTAACTGCCAAAGAAGGGATACTTGACTCCCCATCCTGAGGTCCATGTTTTTGTGCCCAAGCTGAGTCTGTACAGGTGCTGCACAGGCAAAAACGAGGGAAGGAAGGAGGAGATGAGAGCCTTATAACAGAGGGTATGGCATTAGCAAAGGCAAGGAAACATTCAACAGCATGGCTTATTAGGGTGGGGACATGAAACAAGCAATTCAAGATTACCATAGAGCTCAAGGTAGGAAGGAGATAGGAAATCAGGAAATCAGGTGAAGACATAACTGAGAACCCGCTGATGGGAGGCTCAGGTTCAATCCGGGAGAGAACAAAAACTCAAGGATTTCAAGCAGTGGTCAGA
Organism: Proteles cristata cristata; assembly: GCA_017311185.1. NCBI lineage: Eukaryota > Metazoa > Chordata > Mammalia > Carnivora > Hyaenidae > Proteles > Proteles cristata. Next base: position 182,848 of record JAESUZ010000618.1, read on the forward strand.
CCAATATTTCAACAGCTCTGTAGGGGCTGACTGCAATATGGATTTAAGGAGAACAGCAATAGAAAAGGAAGACTGGTTCATAAGTTTCTGTGATAATTCAGTGATGGCAGTAGGGAGAGAGATAAGGCCTTGAATGAAGGTGATGTCAGTAGGAACAGAGAAGAAGCTGAGGACTCAAGAAGTAGCATTGTTCCTCTAGTCTAAGATACCTGATATCATAATATATACAATTAATATGATGGTGTTCACTCTTGGGTTTTGATCAGAAAGTGATGACTTGACAATACCACTTTCCAATCCAATCTTACAAACAGCGCTTCTTAAAATTGAGGAAATACAGTGAGCAGGAGGTGACTCAAAAGGGCTCTTGATTGGTTGAATGTGGCTAGTAAGGGAGAAATGGGATACAGGCATCTTGGATGCCTAAGGTGACTTCCAGAATGCTGGCCTGTGTGAATAAAATCATTCAATTAATTCACACATATCCAAACATGCTGTTCTCTTCTCTGGAACACCCTCCTCCTTTTCCTTCCCATGCCTGAACTTAAAAACCACTTTACATACCCTTCCTGCATGTTATGTATCCTTACTGTGTATAGCAATTACTGGGAAACCTGGTCCTACATGAAACAGGAGACTCTTGGGAGTAAAGACTCTCTCTTCCTTTTATTTTCTCTATTAGCATTTCCTACAATGCCTTATATATAGGAAGCATACAGTACATCTCTGATGAATGACTGGATAAATGAATAAAGCAACTGAGTGCATAACTGTGTTGCCCCACTACCCTCTTCATCACTACCATCACCATACCCACCATAGGACAAACCAGGTAGGTAAAGTGCAAATTCAACCTTACTTCTGGACCAACTTAAGATTAATGACTTGTAAAAAGACTAGGGGTACAGGAACATCATCTCCGTGTATGAAGACTCTATTTCATCTTTACTAAAAGGGCAGGCCACCTTATAAAGTTTTGTTTGTACCCTCTTTGATGCACATTTACTGATCCAACTCTGAATGCAGGGCCTCATGCCAATGTTCTCTGAACCAATGACCCAGCCCTTCAATGGGTTGACACAGCTTTCCCATATCTGAGAATTTTCCCACCCCAAAACAAGATCTCTCTTCCCTATTCACCCAGTATTAGTTATACCTTCATTCTCCTCAGAGAGACATTGGCTTCAGCCATTGCTTTGACCGAGAAAGGCAAGATTGCAATCGAAAACTTCATTACATTAAACATGGCAATCACACTAAATGCCTGAAGAACAAAAAAGACGTAGAGGGTTTAGGATGAGATGTTGCCTTGGCTCTGAACCATTCTATCCATGCGAATTATAATTGCTGAGATGAGAAATGGTGGCATAGTTGGAATTCTGACCAGAACATTTTTTTTTTTTCATTTCATGACTCTCAAATCATGGGCTGGCAAAGTATGGATAGTAACATCTTAATCTATTTTGCTTCAGATTTTAATTAAAATAGTGAGATATTTATCCCCTTGCCTCTGTAAGTCCAAAGAAGATAATGTGATAATGTCTGAGGAAGATATCTAACTGAGTGTGCTTGGAAATTTCCATCCACATCCTTACTTGTCCTAGACCTTTCACTCAAAATCCCATGGACTGTCCTAAATTATCTCCTTTCCCCAGTTGCTTCAGAGGCCTCTGACCCTTCAGAGCTGGAGCCTCCTTTTCCATACCATATTTAGCCCCAGGAATGAAGGCAGAAGTTTCCTGGAAGGACCTGCTTTATTCACGTTGTCTACTGGAGAATGACCTCTGGCTTTCCCCCCCACCCTGAGGTCTGGCCTCCACACCCTGCCTCCCCACACACTTGGGACAAATGTCAAAGCCTCTGTTCAACTTCTATTCCCCAAAATCACCTCCTCTCCTCACTGGGGCCTTTATCACTGAGTCCTGCCTGGTAGGTGGTTAACATCATACAGCCTCAACGAAGACAAGTTTCCTCGCTCCATTGGTACCTCAGGGGTACATGACCTCATCTCCCAGATTTCATCTTCTCATCTGCCTGACTTGTAATTAGCAGCTTCTCCCTAACCACCCATTTAAGAAATTAATAACACAACTTCCATAAACAAATCCAGAGTGATCCTGCCTGCTGCTGAATGAGCCCCAAGGACAGAGCCCTGGGCTTCAGCTAATCCTCATTAGTTCTGTAAGGCAACAATGAAGAATGCTCCGTTCATCACATCTGGTCCCAAATCCATCCCCAAAGAGAACTCAGCTCCCCCAAGTCCCAAAGTACTATCTTGTCTCAGAAAATCCAGGCCTTCGTTAACAGAGCACTCAGGCTTCCTAATGTAAGTCAGCACCTGGGGTGCTGACCTCCTAGTGATGTGGCCCTGATAGAAGGGGTGAGGGATTTTGAATTTGGAGAAATATGAGCCTTGCATTCAGGGGAATTTTTTCCTGATCTAGATTTCTTCTAAATCATTATTTTTGGAAATATTAACCATGGGCAATCAATTTGGTTTTCAATGTGCTTGGTGCATTGCTGGGTAAAGTATTGTTTCTGTTTGTTTAGGATCATAGAACATAGTCACAATAATTGAGAAACATTCTGTTGAGGCTTTGGTATGTCATTGCCATTTATTCTGGCTTTGAGTTCATAGCTGAATTCAAGCCCCCACAGTGTATGAGCAAACTGTGTGTAAAGAACCTGAAAAAATAAAAGCACCTCACAAAGAAACACAGAGCAGTAATGAGACTGACAGTCTCACGAAAAATGCCCTAGCAAAAGCATCTGCCTTCTCAAACATCCCCCTTCCCCTCAAAATCCATGACTTTTGGTGTAACTTTTGCTCTGTGAACACACTTGCTTATTTCATTCTCTCTGGGTTTTATTCTTTTTCTTTTTTGTCTTGTTTTTAATGACTTTTGTCCATTCACTTACCCTTCAGCCACTGGATTTAATATCTCAGCTGTTTGTTTAGTTCAGCCAGGGGCTGTTTCCCATCTAGCCCAGAGTTTCTTTATCTTTGAATGCACAGCCCCCCAGATATATATATATAAAACCCAGAGTATCTCACATTTATTCTAACTCTCCCTCTGAGGCTTTCAGTCCAAATTCGCCTGGCCTGGGTGAGCATCAGGCTAATAAGAACAACAAACACTTACACAGCATTTACAGCATACCAGGTGCTGTTCCACATGCCTTACATAAAAGAGCTCCTTCAGTCCTCACAACCACAGGGACTATCATAACCCCACTTACAGATAATAAAACCAAGCAACAGAGGTTGAATGAATTGCCCTCTGTCATAGTCAGTAGCAAAGTTGGGATTTAAACAAGGGGGATTCTGACCCTAACATCACACTATGTCTCTCAGTACCTATGACTCCTCCCATGCAGAAAACTCCCACAAAACTTCCTTCTTGTAATATGTATGAATAATTATGAATAAAATAGCCAAGTGCTCATTTGATTTCAGTTTTGTTTTCCAAATGTCAGACTGTGTTCCAACATTAGCTACTGCCCCTGCACTGACATAGACTGTATAAGAGTCACCATTAGGCTCTCTCCTGAGCTCCTTGTCAGTCCAAGCATTTGTTTTTAAAAGTCAAGGTAGAATTCTGGCCCTTCTGTGATTGGTTATTCTGATGCCAGTGCTGGTCAAAGGCAAGGAGGAGCTTCCCAATTGGCACTGTCCAGTGTGGAATGCAAAGGAGCCCAGCTCTAGAGATGGTTCTTACCACTGGGGCGGTGAGCCTGCGTCTCAGGAGGATGTGGCAGGTGAATGTCAATACAATGGCTATGGTAGATGCAATGGGGGCCAAGGCTGAGTTTCCACTTTGAACAAATCCAGCTTTTTCCAGTAATTTCTTTTCCCTCTTTCTTATATCTATAAATAGAAAATGATCCACAATGGATTTATTTTGCAGCATTAAGAAATGCACTTACACTTGGGGTGCCTGGGTGGCTCAGTCAGTTAAGTATCCGACTCTTGATTTTGGCTCAACACATGATCTCACAGTTTGTGGCTTTGAGACCTATGTCAGACTCTGTGTTGACAGTGTGGAGCCTGCTTGGGATTCTCTCTTTCCCTCTCTGCTCCTCCCCGCTTGTGCACTCTCTTTCTCTTCTCTCCCTCTCTCAAAGAAATAAACATAAAAAAAGAAGAAATGAAGAAATGTATTTACCTCTGCCTGATCCTCCTGCAAATGAATGTTAAGGACTGCTGTAGGAAGTTTAAATGAGAGGAGGCACAGAAAGCCCTGGGCACACACTGGAAGCTCAGTGCCTCTCAGCTGCCATATTGGATGGTTTCTGAGGTCTCTTGTAATCCTGATTCTGTGTCAAGATTCATACACTTGGATGCCTACAGAGGCCAGGCAAGCAATGTAAATGAAGGGAGTGGACAGAAAGTAAGACCAGAGGGAGGGTATGGAGTGTGGCAAAATGAGGACCATATGACTCAGTGAAACAGGCAGCCACTCCTCAGTGCAGAGCAGCCAGGTCACCAGACATTTGACTGTTCCAAAGTCTGGGATCTGGAATTTTGTGGGACATGTTTCCACTTGTAAATGTTGAGAACTAATTGAAAGAAGTTTTAAATACTGAAAAGACCAAACAAAGCATATGTGCCAGCCTGAAGGCTACCAGATTGGGGTTCCTGTTCTGTATCCCAGGAAAGCTACAAAAGCCCAAGAGCATTTCTCCCTTTCATAAGTCCAGTTGGGGTCCATGCATCTGCACTACCCACAAATTAAATTCAAGCCTCCTCCTGGTGTTTAAAGTTCTTAAATCCAATTCCAGCCTCTTCTGCAAACACCCTTTCACACTAGCAACATGGGCACCAATGCCATTCTTACCGAGTGCTCTGTGGAGCACTGCACAGTGCCCTCATAGATCACTCTCATCATCATGTGAAAAAAGAGAGGCTATTTTTTTAAAACTTTGAGAGTGTCCATACTTTGTTTTTTTTAAATAGTTTATTGTCAAGTTGGTTTCCATATAATGCCCAGTGCTCATCCCCACAAGTGCCCTCCTCCATGCCCATCACCCCCCTTCCCCCACCCCATCTGCCCTCAGTTTGTTCTTGGCATTCAAGAGTCAAGAGAGGATATTATTATGCTCTCTGGCAGGACAGGAAAGTCATAGCAGGTTAGGTAACTTGCCTTTTAAGTGGTCAAGGCAGAGTTGGAAACCAATCTACTACAATCCAAAACTCTGGTGTCATATGCCCTTTGCTTCTCGAATACACAGCCTCCTCTTTTTTTCCCCTAAGCACACCCTCACATACTCATCTCTAGGCCTTTACTCCTACTGGGGGTCTTCCCCAGCTTTGTTTGTGTCTGAATCCTTGCTATCCTTAAAGGCCTTTCTAAAATGCCACTTCTACCAAGATGCCTTTCCTGATCTCTCCAACCTTGATATGCTCACTCCCTCTCCCTTTGGAGCTTCTCTTCATTTCCCTTGTGGCATTTCCCCCATTTTATCCTATAGTTAATTCATTCAACAAATTTTAACCTGATGTCTACTATAGGCCAGGTGCTGTGTATGGTGTTGGAAAACATAGGATTAAACAGGATCTCAGCTCTCTTTCAGTAGGGAGATAGACAATAAATAAATAAACAAATTATATCATTACAAATTTGTTGGGTGACACGAAATAAATGAACAGGGTGAGATGAATAAAAGGAACTGATAGGGAATGGACTTGCTTAGGACTGTGGTCAAGAAGGCTTGAGTCAGTGATATTGAGAGGAGACACAAAGTCACCGTGAACATCTAGCATGAGAGCATGTCAGGCAGAGGAAACAGTGACTGCAAAGATCCTGAGGCATAAATGAAGGCAGACAGGAGGTTCAGAGGGCTCACACAAGTTATCAAGGATTAGGATAAAATGTGATCAATCAGCTCAGAGAGGTCATCAGGGACCAGATCATATTGGATCTAATAGGCCATTTAAAGGAATTTGGATTTAAATCAAAAGTCCTAAATTGTAATAATCTAAGTGTAATAAGAAGCCACCAAAGATTTTTCAGCAGAGGAGGACAGGATCTGATTGACATTTTTAAAAGGTCACACTGGCTTCTGAGAACATAATGTATTTCAGGGGGAAGGAGGAAAACAAGCACTGCATCTAGAGTTCTTTCCATAGTCCAGAAGGGAGAGAATATTGGCTTGCACTAGAGTGACAGTGGAATGAAGAGAAGCAGACAGATTCTAAATATAATCAGAGGGAGAGCCAACAAACTTATAGCTATTGTTGAGTTTAGTTAGCTCATCCTCCCATCATCTTAAAATCAGGGACTCCTTTTCTAATCCTTTTGTGCAGCTCCCATGACCTTGCACATAGTAGGAAGACGGTGAATATTTATTGAATTAAGCTGACTCGGGTTAAATTGAGTCAAATTAAATTGAACTGAGTCAAATGGAATAAAATGGAATCAAATCATTGTGCTAAAGTGAGCTTAACGTGTGAGAAAGTGTTTCTGGGTCTTCAAGGAAGGTCGCATGGATCTGCCAGCATCCCAACCTGCGGCACTTTCTTTAGCAAGCTCAGAAGCAAGTTTTCTAAAGCCACTCTTTAAAACACAGATATACAGCTTCAGGCCCAATTACATGCTGGTCTAAAAGTGTAATTGTAGATCCAGAGAGTCAATTGTAACAGTGGTTCAGATCATTAACCGGCCAACCACCTGAGTCTATGTCAGCAATTATGTAAATGTTCCTGTAATTAGATTTGCATTTATATTTGACTGAAATGGTTTTAATATCATCTTTTAAAAAAAAGAAAAGCTATACATGCATTCTCTTATCTGTGCAAAGAGTATCAAGTCAGGGGTCATTCAATCATGATGAAGTTGCTGCAGGCAAGGAGATATACATGTAAGTGTGAGTATGTGCGTGTGTATGTGTAGACATCTTCTAAGTGGAGGAAATAGCTTGAGGTAGCTCTTCTTCTCCTCATAATGTTCTAGTGGATTATTTTTGTGAAAGGTAACTGGTCAGTACCAGCATCCACATGCCTTCTTAAAGGCTAAACCATATGTTGTTTACCTGCTGCGTGCTTGGGCTCACCAGAACAGATGCCTGGGTCTATTAAAATCTTTGCAGTCTCTTAGAAAGCCTGAAAATCTGCTCAGGGGTCCCCACATCCCTCCTTCTGGAATTCCTGGCCCCAAGAACCTTAAGAACCCTTATAAGAGTACATTCTACAGGGTAAGTGGTTCTTCAAGCACCTGTGCATCCTACCTTGAATAGTATTGGTAAAAGATTTCTCCCAGGCGTACATTTTAATCAGCTTGATGCAAGTCAGAAACTCATTCATTGTCTGAACTCGCTTGTCTGTCACTGAAATTGCTGATCTTCGGAAAGCTGAATTGAGCTTAGCCATAAACATCTGAAATCAAGGTACAAACAGTGTTCAGAGAGAATTGCTGAGTTGCAGTTGGCCTAAATTTCCAGAGATTGGAGTATAAGTGCCAGGAAAAGTTCTAAGGGAACCTGGACTGAATTCTCAGCCATCCTTCCCTGGAGTTGTAGCAGCTGATGTGGACCAGGGGACACCACTGGGGATCAGGCAGGTGATATAAACACATGAATTACTAATAGGCAAAGAGAGTGCTGGGGACTTTGACAAACTGAAAAGCATGACTCCCTCCCCCAGCACATTCAAATTCAAGTTCTTAAAATACACTGTGCCAACAAAAGAAAGCACATCTGTGAGCACAAAGTGGGGGCACAGGCTTCAGATCCACATCCTGGAAATGAAAACATCTATCCAAATGAGTGAGAGCATGTGTGTACAATACAAGTGTACAACAGTTATAGTTGCAAAGACCTGCCATTACCTGGATGGGAATGAATATGATGTACACACATATCCCGATGAGAGCTGTGGGCCCCAGAATGAAAAAGGCATACACTGCACAAACAACCATTAGGATTGGTATGGTGGCTGGCAAGGGACAAAAGAAGGCAGCTTCAAACAAGGAATAACTATCACTTGATAGTATATTGAGCACCTGGAAAAAAAGCACATAGGTTCAGGCTTTGGAAGCATCACACAAATATTTCCTCAACTGAAGGTTTTCAGAATGATTAAAGGTTCTGAGTAGAGAAGAAAAACTGCCTTAAGGGGGAGGGGTGTTGTCAGGGGACCAACATGATGAGTTTTGTGGTTTCATCCTGATCTGATTTTGGAGAGGCTGGTCTTTAAGACTGAAAGTCCCAATAAAGAAAGACACAAAGAGTAATATTGCCATCTAAGAGAATACTGGAGAGGTAGCTAGCTGCCTAACCTTTATCTCTGCTTCTTCTTGCTTTATTCAGAGCAGTGGCATGCCCAGCTAAAAGACTACATTTTTCATCCTCCTTTGTGGAAAGAGTGTGGCCATGTGACTGTGTTAAGGGCAATGAGATATAAGACAAAAACATCAAATGGCAGTTTGGGAATTAATTCTTAAGGGGAGGAAACTCAATTTAGAGGACATATATCTTTGCTCTTCTCTTCCTCCTCTTACCAGCTATCCGAAACATGGTTGGAATGGCTGGACCTCTAAAATCCATCCTGAACCATTATGGGAGCCATGTGCTAGGATAGTGACAAAGAAAGATAGGATCAGAAGTTCCCATACCAGCCCTGAATTGCTCTGGTCCGGACTCCTTTTGCACAGAGTGAAATAAATTCATTTTACTTAATCTACTGTTATTTTGGATTTTCTTATTCTTTCTAGCTGAGTTCATCATAAGATGCTTGGACATACTGAAAGAGCAACTAGAAGAAAGAAGCAAGTCTTCTCTCTTACCTCATGCCACCTGGGATTCTCTTGGCTAGGGACATTTTACTGTGTAAATGCTAAGAATCTTATTGGTAAGATTCAAAGGCTTAAGAATATATAAATTCTGAAGTCCAGTAAGCGTAGTCTTTATTATGGCTTTGGCACCCCAAATACTACACAATCAGAATTGTTGGATCCATTGCTCATTCACTTCCTTTAAATCCTGTGATCTGTTCCTTACTGCCTCAGTGTCCTCGCTGACCATCAAAGGGATTGGATAAGGTCACCCCCAAACCCTATCTCAACTGAAACAGGGAAGCCTTTCCAAATTCTCCAGCTTGAATGAAGCCCTCCTTTCACTGGTTTCCTCAAGTGTTTTGAGTCTCCATCACCTCACTTAGGATACAATGGGCAGGACATTGGACAAGTAGAAGGAAGTCATATGCATCATCCAGGAATCACATCTCACTCATATTCAGGATTTAGGATTTAGTTTCTAAAATTAAACTCTGGACCAGCTTACCTCGCCAACAGAGATGTGTGCCAGCGTCTTGAAGGACACCAGGTTTTCAAAAACCAGGGTGGAGACGGCCACCTTCAACCGGATTGCTGTGCGGTAATTTATGGCCCAGGCAAGGGCCCAAAAGAGCACTTTGGTAAACTCAGTAGCAAAAAGGGCAATGCACAGGCCAATGCCAACCCAGACATTCCTAGAAATACTCTCGGTCTGTTGGAGGATTTGGTGAATGAGAACCGTCTGTAAAATAGCACAATGGAGAGAGGAGAGGGCCACTGGGGGGTTGAGGTTGGTATAGAAAGCCTCAGATAATGTCAGCAAGCTGATTTTATGAAGAAAACTTTTTAATTAATTTCAGTGGCTGCTGCTGTGCTTGACAAGGATTAGCTTTATGAAAATTTGCCCCCAAGGAGCTCAAAGATAATGACAATGTACTAAACCCACCAGCTCGTATAGAAAGTAACTAATAACATTCTTTGCCAGTCTGGGGACCTGTTTGACAAGGCAGAAGAAGGGCCACCCTCACTCACCGGCCCTATGGCTGCCATGATAATGCACAGGATGTTGGCCACAATATCCATCAAAACACGAGTCCTCTGGAATTTCCAGACCACTCGGCCCAGAGAGGCTTTCTCAGGACCCACCCTTTCCACCTCTTCATCCCAAAGGATTCGAAATCTGTGATGAAAGAACAGGAAGAAGAGAAGGGACTTACATTTCCACTTGCTATTTGAAGCTACTTCAATGGATAAACCTCGCAAAGATGCTCAGCACAACCCTCATCCCTGAGAGTGGTGGCTCCACACAAGCAGCAGTGATTTTCCTTTCTTCTTTTCCAGGGCAGATGGGATATAGGAGGAGCAGGGGGGCAAAGCCTTGGCATGAGCACAGGCTTCTATCTGACACTTGGGTACTTTCCAGTCCTTTATTTCCTGCTCCTACTGCCCATCTCTGGCGCAACACCAGTTCTGATTAAAAAAAAAAAGACAGAGGCGACAGAGGAAGGACAAGGGTAATCTTCCCCAGGACAGGGAGGAGTCTGTCCATCTCAGAGATCTGAAAGAAGGCCAGTGTGGCAGGAGTGTGCTGAAGGAGAATGACTGACATGATACTGGGAAGAGAGGCAGAGCCAAATCCCCTGGGACCTCATAGTTCTCAGAAAGGAGTTTAGGTTTCTTTTCAAGAGCAAAGGAAGCCATTGCAGGTTTTTAGGCCCTAGTGACAAGATATATTACACATCTAAAAAAAAAAAACATTCAGGGAGCTATGAGACTAATGGGTTATAGGGAGGAACAAAGGCTAAAGCAGGGGGACCATTGCAGGAGACTGTGACTTCCAGGGACAAGTGGCCTGGATTTAAGGAAAGTGGATTTGAGGAAGGATGGACAGAGATAACAGGATGTACTGATGAACTAGATGTGGAAGAAAGGGAGGAAGGATCGAGGATCCCAACTTTCTGGCTTGACCAACTGTGTAAATGGAGTTTGTTGGGAAGAGGAAAACAGGAATAGGAGAAGAGCATCATCAGGTTGGGGCTCAGGGTCAAGAACACAGCTTTAGATATAAGATGCTTATGAGTCATCCAAGTGCAGCTATTCAATTGAATGCAGGGCATGTGATTCAGAGTCTGGAAGAGAGACATGGACTGAAGTAGCATGTTATTAAGGTTGCATATGGTGTTGTCTTTGCAGTGGATAAGTTCACCTAGGAACAGGCATAGAATGGAACAGAAGAGGATCCAAGGTGATATTGGGTAAATGGAAGGTAACATTAAAAACAGACAGGAAGTACTGGCCAGAGAAGTAGAAGGAAAATCCAGTACTCCACAGGCACTGGTCCAGTCCAGCACCTTGTCTCTGAGCTAGCTGGAAACTTGCTCTGGACTGTAGATTTGGGGAAATTATCATTGACTTAGATGTCTACAGCATACAGATGAGGCAAAGCACAGTTTTATAAACAATTGCAAGACCATGATTAAAACTCCCAGCCCTTTGAGCACATACTTCAGGCTATGCCTTGCACTTTACCCCGTGTGGCCAAAGATAAGAAGACTCCCAGAAGAAACAAGTGCAGAAGGCTTTGAGAATTTTCTCATTGTTTAACATATTATGATTCATCACAACCTCAAAGGTCAATGCAGATGGTAGAAAGAATTCATGTCTTTATACTTATGCTGACATGGAAAAGTCTTTGTAAATGTTTACTAAAAACAGCAAAATTGGTAAACATTATATAGTGTGCTTCACTTTGTTTAAAGAAAAAAAAAACCATGATGTATAAGTGGGAGGAAGAAGAAGAGTTACTGATCAGCAGAAGATGGTATCACAGGGTGTGCTTAATCAGAACAGAAAAAAATTCTAGATATATCAATACCAACATTTAGCAATGCTGACCTCTGGGGAGCAGAGCTGGAGTATGGTGGGGATATTCCCACTGCTTAAATGTTGGTTGCTTTAACATTTTTAGAATGAATATTAATAGGTTGGATCAATGAAATTTACATTTTGTAAGTCAAAACTGTCAAATACTGGTGGTTTCATTCGATTCATTTGGTTTTTTGCAACATAAAAGTCCAATAGTGATTTTTTAATGTTAATTTTGAGATAGAGAGAGACAGCCTGAGAAAGGGAGGAGCAAAGAGAGAGAGAGAGACGAAACCCAAAGCAAGACTCAGCACAGAGCCTGATGCAGGGCTTGGACTCATAAGCTGTGAGATCATGACCTGAGCTGAAGTTGGACACTCAACTAACTGAGCCATCCAGGTGCCCTCAAAGCCAAATAATGATTTTTAAAGCAAAACAAAATGTAGTGCCTAAAGCTGCCTGCAGCAGCATCCCAGGTGGGTCTGGCCAGCATAGTGCAAAGTGAAATTCTGGCCACCTTCGTCTAGATGCAGTGTTCCTCCCATTAGCCACAGCCCAGACAGCATGGTCCTGAACCTCAGGCTGTAGCTCTCAGTCAGTCTTTTTTCCCACACCAAATCTCCATAATTCTGCCTCCCCAAAGATTGGGCCAACAAGGGGAGTCAGCCCAACCCATGTTTCAGAGAGCAGCCACTGACGAGGGCCACCAATGACCTGGAGGGGTCTGTTTCCACACCCAGGAAATGGGAGCACACAAAGGGTTCATGTGCTCCTGCATAGGGTGAGCTCCTCTCCTGAGGTGACCCAGGTGAATCCTGGTACCTTTTGGCATTGGTGTCTGATGAGTCATATGGTGACATTGGGGGCAGGGTATCCACAGTCAGCGTGTGCTTGTAGCCTCTAACCATCACTGGTGTGAGCCAGGAAAATGTAGCAAAGGAGAGCAGTCCCGCATCATCCACAGGGTTGGGTGCCAGCCTAAGACAAATGAGACACTCTGTGTTCCAGGGCATAGTTGTCATTGCCCTGAGTCCCTGACTTGAGTTCCTAACTAGTAATAACCATAGCCACACTTAGAACCCGTGATTCCCACGCATTATCCCTTTGAGCAGTGGTATGTGCTGGAACCAGCTCATAGCAGCTTGTGAGAGTTGATTGTAAGACGTCCAGGAGTTTTGCAAGTTAGTTGCTAAACACAGACAATATTAAAAATTTTGTAATTTTAAATAAATTATCTTAAGGACAAAGGTAATAACTATTTGAAACTCATCGCTTCCTAACTATTTTGTTAGATTGTACTAGTATCTATGCTATTTAGATTATATAAACCTGTGTGTCTGTATGGTAGAAATATCATATAACAGGGTGCTATTGCACATCCCCTTCCAACTTTTCATTCAGTGACATCACATTGGCTTGAAATTGGCCATAGTAGGAGTACTCACATCATAAGAATTTATAAATGCTACAAACCAGGGAATTATTTTAGCAAGCCAGTGTTGAACATTTACCAATTTTCAAGCCTCATGACCATGGGAAAGATGATACCTGATCCATTTGTCATGAGGAAATTAAGACCCAGAATCTGATTATCAGAAGTCAGGTGCATGTCTTGTGCTCTCAGGAAGATGGGGAAGGTGCAGAGCAGGACAGGCCACCATGGGAGGGAAGGCTACCTAATCAGGCAAACGCTGGAGGCAAACTCCTGGTTTATTGTTTTATGATGTAATGAATTAATACATCTAAAGTGTTATGGCTACATAAATATTAGCTAGTGGGTAAACAAGGAGGATGGGAAACAGAAAAGGGAGGAGGAGAAAAAAGAAATGGAAAGGAACAGGAAGAAAAGGAGAACAAAGAAGAAGAAAGAGGATAAAGTGCAACCAGTAGAGGAAAAAGGAGAAGAAAATAAAGAAGAGGAAGAGGAAATGAAGGAGGCAAAGACCTTGTTTTTGCCCTTGAGAAGTTAACCATCTAAGACAGAACAAATTCAGAGACATGGAGTAATATCTACTGGTTACTGAGTGTTTAGTATATTCTGGACCCTGCAAGAGCTCTATATTTGCAGCAGATGCTGTCAGGATGCCCTGGATCACAGCCTTTTGTCACATGTACCCCTGATCTCAGCTATAGAGGACAGTGTCATGCAAGCTAAGGCTCCAGCTGACAGCATCCCATCTCAAATGCAAGCTGTGTCTCTTTTCACCACCTGTTTCAGTGCCTTCTCAGAAGCATAAGGGCAGCCCAGAATTGCAGGGGGTTGATGTCCCCAAGAGCAAATCTTAACTAATGGAGTATAGGAACCCCTGGATAAATGCACCCCCCCTCATCATTTGGGTGGAAAATTTTATACTTTCTCCAGAAGACCTAGTAGAATCCAGTCCCCATTCCTACAGCAGTGACACTGATAACACCCTAGTGTCAGTCCCTGCCTAACTTCCTCTAAATATTCCCTCCTGCCCCCAGGTTCACCTCCTAAATGAGCTACCTGAATCCACTTTCTTCACTTAGGCTCTACATTTGGAGAACCCAAGCTAAGATAGTATTAACAAGGTACTATGTACCCAGCATGTAGTTAAATTTCCTAAAAGGTGGTTTTTATGATGAAGTCATGTATTACCTTGTATAATTTTACAACAAATAAGTGGGGTGTACAGAAGGGTAGTGTAATGATTCCATCTCATAGACAAGAACATCATGGCAAGAAGTTAAAGTGCTCATCCAAACTCTTACAGTTGATAAGTGGTAGAGCAAGAATTCAAACCCACTGCTTGCTAACTCAAGGGTCCTATCACTCTCTTAAGCAGCACCTCACATTGACTCTCCGCAAAGCAATTATAAACTTAGCCAAAACAATGGGTAGTTAGTACTTTCGTGCCTGGGGCTAATAATGGTAACCTGTTCCCTCAGCTTTCAACCTTCACCTCTCCTCTTAGGTGGCTCAAGTTGCATCTTTGGTCCAGAGATTCTAGGAGAGAGTAGTGCTGTGTCACCCCACTATAGAGATACCACTTGGCCTTCTACTGTTCAGAGGACAGGACACAGGGCCCTTTCCATGTAGAAGAGGAAGCATTTTATAATATTATGATTAATATAATAATATCATATCATATAATTTTATAGTTATGAGTGTGAGCTTAAAAGTCAGGCCGCTTATTAAAAATGGACCCAATTCTCTCTCCCCAACTGTATAACAACCCCTTGGGATGTGAACTTGCAGCTGCTTCCACCAGAAAGTTTAGTCTATTCATCCACACCTTGAATCCGAGGTGACTTGTGACTTAATTTGGCCAATTGAATGCTATGAAATCTCCTGGACAGCACCTTGTTGTCCAGGAGATTTATAAGTAAGCTTAGTCAAAACCAGATGAATCACCCACCTGGACTCAGTCTAGGTTGCTTGACCCACCCATAAAATTGTAAGCTAATTAAATGGCAATTGTTTTAGGCTTCTTAGTGTTAGCAGTTAGAAAGTTTGTGTGTTACAAGGAAAAAGCTAACTGATTAACTTTGGGCAAATTACTTAATTTCCCTGTGCCTCACTTTTTCATCCATCAGATAAAATAATAACAATACCTTCACAGTGGTTGTGAAGTGAACTATGTGAAAGAGTGAAAAAGACTATGTTTATAAAGTACTTGAACAGATCCCAGCATATTGAAAGGTATCCTTAAACATTGGCTATTGTCTCCCTCTCACCAAAGGAGTAAAGAAGTGGTGGGTGGATGGATGGATGGATGGATGGATGACAAAAAGACAAGCATATAGAGCAGCAGCATGGGGAACAGGACCAGTGCCTAGTGTCCTGATGGGCTAGAAACTATTCCTGGAGGCTTTACCCTACCCTCCCTCCAATCCTCCTCCTGGCTTACCTTGCATAGGGTCTCACTGGGATCATGGTCTTTAGGCTTGGATCATATCTTTCTATAAAGGATCTTCGCTGGCCTCGCCGATCCAGATCTGAGATAAGGTAGGGGCCTTCACCCACCATCCTGATGAAAGCCTGGAGCTCTGGGCTGTTGACCTATGAATGCTTTCACTCTGCAGCAAAAAGATGAGGAAGGTCACTGAGAAATGAGAACACTCTGGAGTGGGACCAGGCAGACCCTATGCCACTCACACTCTACCCAGAAAAGCTTCCTTGCTCCAACCCCTCAGACTTATTTTCACCGATTAGATTTCTATATTTATGGGGTAGATGAGGATGAAGGATAGTAAGGTGTGGCCAAAATCCCTGCCACATCCCTCAACCCCATTCTGAGATTTCCTTATTAGCAAAGACATTCAGTGCCTCTTCTTTCCCATTTTAGGTTGACTGGGAGCAAAAAGCATATTGTGGATTGTCTGTTGGGAGCCAGTCTGTGGCCAACCCTGAATCACAGACCAGCAAAAGAACTCCAGGAAGGTGGGTTTGCCATCACACAAATTTGTTTCATGCAGAGTAAAGTTTCTCACACACACCACTTTTTATTCCTGCTTCTCTCAGATACCCAGGAGCTTATGCATCCATGTTGCTCCATACCCAAGGGCTAAAGACTCTCAATGAGAACCATCTCTCAGGACCACGCACATCTGGACAAGTCCACATTCCCCCCACATCTGGAACCACTGTTTCTAAAAAAACAAAAACAAAACAAAAACAAACAAACAAACAAACAAACAAAAAAACCCAACAACAATCTTGGTAGAGAGAACACTTCTTTTTGGAGTGCCTGCCCAACCATAAACCAACCACCCCATTTACCAATCAGCTAAACCTAAAGAGTAGAGAAAAATCACTAAAGGTTTTCCTATTCCTAGTTTCAATTCTTTCCTGAGACCCAGCTCTATTCTTTCCCTAGAGTTCCATAACATCTCCCTCCCTACATATTAGGGATGAATTCTCCCTTTTTACCCAACCTATCTTGAGTTGGTTTCTGTCACTTGCAACCAGAGGCCTCACTATTTTCTACAGATGGAGGTCCTAGCTCCATGAATTTTCTCAGGAAGTTTTCACTATTAGAAACATCAATTAAACCAATTCCCAGCAAGGTTTTAATGGCTGATAAGCCGATGACAAAGTTAGAAGTGTTCTTGGATACAATCTTTTACAAACTTTTCATTGTACAGAATAAGAAACAAGAGGCCTAGAGAAGGGAAGGGACTTCCTCAAGAGTATATGTAGTAGTGGTGCTAGCATCATGGCTGAATAAAATACCTGTTGTTTGTGTCTCCCCTCCCAAACAACAATTTGGCATCTATCTACAAGCAAAAGTGCCTTTCTGGGAGCTGTGGGATCCAGCACCATATGCCAAGAAACCCAAGAGGAATCTTGCCCCCAACCATGTATCTATCAGGTAATGGATGTACAGACGTGGCCCTGGCTGTGTGTCCTGGAGTGGCCCCTGATCTGTCTCCAGCCCCTCTTGGCCATGGTTCAGAGGCCCCTGGAAAATATCACTTGAGACAATCACTATGGACAAGAGAACCTTTGGGAAATTCTCCCAGTGGAGAAATTCTACCATACCATTGGAGCAAATAGTTTGGATAAATTGGAGAGGGAAAAGGAATAGTTTGACTTTATTCATATCACCCCTCCCCAAGGCAGCACAGCTTAGGGACAAAGACATCTTCTCAGACCATGATTTCTCTCTCAGGTGAGAGCTGGCTTCCAAAGCTGGCATCCAGCTGTGCAGGATGCTGACAGAGAAGCTCATTTCCTCTCACCACATTCAGAGGACTAAATGTTTATCTACATGACAGGGGCAGGAAAAGGCTAGAAGAGAGGCCTGTAGGACTCTTAGAAGGCATTAAAGGAACATGGATCCTACTAACTGCATCAGAGACTAAATTAAGAAGCCTGCCATGAGTCGCTGGGGATACCTCACTCACACATGCCTCCAACTTATTCACAGGCATCCTCAGCATTCTACATGCCACACACACACACACACACACACAACACACACACACATCCTGTGGCCAGGTCCCTGTGCATGTTGCCAATGGCAGCAATGAAAGGAAGCTTTGAGAGACAGCTAGTGAACATACACAGAAAGCCACACCAAATCTATGGGCTAGAAAGAAACCACAAGCTTGAGCTTTAGCACCACTTTTGGGAAAACACAAGGGAAGCTGTTGGCACCCAACCTGGTGTTTTGAAAGAAAGCATATAGGTTTAAGAATTCTGCCACAAAAAAGAGCAAGAAGATGAATCAGGTGTATCCATAGTAGGTTTGAGAAAGCTCTTGATTCCCTAGCAAGGATCATGGAAGGTATTTCTCTCCCAGGGCCAGTAAGTAGGGATTGGAGGAGGTAACTGATATTTCAAATGTGAAAGCAGCAATGCAAAACTTCAAGGAACATAAAAAAACAAAAAATGACAACACCAAAGGACAACAATAATCTTCCAGTGTCCGATCCCAAAGATATGTAGATCTGCAACAAACCCGACAGAGAATTGACAACAGCTGTTTTAAGGAAATTCAGTGAGTTACAAGAAAGCACAGAAAGACAGTTCAGATAAATCAGGAAAACAATACATGAACAAAATAAGAAGTTTATAAAAGAGACAGAAATTATTTTTTAATGTTTATTTTTGAGAAAGAAAGAGAGCACAAGCAGGGGAAGGGCAGAGAGAGAGAGGGAGACACAGAATCTGAAGCAGGCTCCAGGGTCCAAGCTGTCAGCACAGAGCCTGACATGGAGCTCAAACTCACAAACCCTGAGACATGATCTGAGCCAAAGTTGGATGTTTGACTGTGCCACCCAGGCACCCCAAAAAAGACAGAAATTATTAAAAGAACCAAGCAGAATTTAATGAAGTGAATACAGTGAATTAAATTAAAAATGTAATAGAGGATATGAACAACAGAAAGAATCTATAAATTAAAAGACAAGAACTTTGAAATTTTCTAGTCAGAGGAGAACAAAGAAAGAATTGAAAAAGAGTGAAAAAAGCTTATGTGATCTATGGAATACCATCGAAAGAAACAATTTCAAGTTGTTGGAATTTCAGGAAAAAAAAGAGGGAGAATGGGGCAGAAGATTTCTTTAAAGAAATAATGGCTTAGAACTTTCCAAATCTAGGTAGAGATTTGAATAGCCAAGTTCATGAAGCTCATAGGTCACCAAAGAAACTCAACTCAAAGAGGTAACTACTAACACACATTATAATAAAACTGTCACATATCAAACAGAGCAGCAAGAGAAAAGAAACTTCTAACTTACAAGGGAACCCCATGATGGCTATTAGTGATTTCTTAGCAGAAATCTTACAGGCCAGGAGAGTGGGATGATGTATTCAAAGTTCTGGGGAAAAAGACAAAACCAAAACACTACAAACTAAGAATATCCTAACTGGCAAAGCTGTCATTCAGAAACAAAAGTGAGATAAAGACTTTCCCAAGCAAACAAAAGCTGAGGGAGTTTATCACTACTAGACCTGCCTTAACAAGGAATGCTAAAAGAAATTCTTCAAGCTGAAATTAAAGAACACTAATTAGTAACATTAAAATATATAACACACCGACACTAATTAGTAACATGAATATATGTAACAATGTAAGTATACAGTCAAATTCAGAATACTCTAATATCGAATTTGGTAGTATGTTAACACTCAATTCTAATATAAAGGTTAAAATACAATAATTTTGGGGGTGCTTGGGTGGCTCAGTCGGTTAAGCATCTGACTGGCTCAGGTCATGATCTCACGGTTTGTGGGTTCAAGCCCTGCATCAGGCTCTGTGCTGGGAGCTAGCTCAGAGCCTGGAGCCTGCTTCAGATTCTGTATCTCCCCCTCTCTCTCTGAACCTCCCCTGCTCATGCTGTCTCTGTCTCAGAAAAAGATAAAAAACATTACAAATTATTTTTAAGAAAATAGTTTTTAATAAATAAACAATATAAAAAGACAAATTGTGACATCAAAAACATAAAAGGGGGAGAGTAAAAGGATAGGGTTTTTGTATGTGATTAAAATTAAGTTACTATTAGCATAAAATAGACCAGTCTTCAATAAATTATTTTATGTAAGCCTTTAAGGTAACCACAAACCAAAACCTACAGCAGATTCACAAAAGATAAAGAGAAGGGAATCAAAACATACCACTATGAATATCATTAATTCAAAATGAAGAGCAGCAAAAGAAGAAGAAAGAAATGAGGGAACTACAAAACAGCCAGAAAACAATTAGATGGCATTAGTAAGTCCTTACCTATCAATAAACATGTGAAATGTAAAAGGATTAAGTCTTTCAATCAAAAGGCATAGAGTGGCTAGCTGAATGAAAAAAATAAGACGTAACTACATGCTGCCTACAAGAGACTCACTTCAGTTTTAAAGATACACATAGGCTCAAAGTGAAGGGATAGAAACATGCAAGCAGAAACCAAAAGACAGCAAGGGTCTTGTTTAATACTTTTATCAAACAAAATAGATTCTAAGGGGAAAAAAAAACTATAACAAGAGACAAAGAAAATCACTACATAAAGATAAAAGGATCAAGTAATCAAGAAACTATAGCAATCATAGATAGATAGATAATATATAAACATCTTTTAATGGTGGATCACTTAAATATATTAAACTAATACTAATAATAAAATATTAGGAAGTTACTTTAATATTCCACTTTCAATATTAGCTAGATCATCCAGGCATAAAATCATTAAGAAAACACTAGACTTGAACTACACTTTAGACCAAGTGGGCTTAACAAACATATACACAACATCTTCTCAAGAACACATGCAACATTATCCAGGATAGATCATGATAGGTCACAAAGCAAATCTTAGCAAATCAGAAGGCTGATATCATACCAAGTATTTTTTCTGACCTCAATGGTATAAAACTAGAAATAACAAAAGAAAGATGGAAAGTTCATAAATATGAACATGTAAACAACGTATTTCTGACCAGACAATGAGCCAAAGAAATCAAAAGGAAAGTGAAAAAATATCTTGAAATAAATAAAAGTGGAAATACAACATACCAAACTTGTGGGATGCAGCAAAAGTAGTCCCCAATGGAAATTTATAGTGATGAATGCCTACATTAAGAAAAATAAAAGATTTCAAATAAATAACCCAACTCTACACTTCAATGAACCAAAAAACTAAAGAACAAACTAAGCTCAAAGTTAGCAGAAGGAAATAAAATAGAGAGCAGTAATAAATGAAGTAGAGACAAGAAAAACAGTAGAAAAGATCAATGAAACTAAAAGCTTTTTTAAAAAAGAATAAACGAAACTGACAAACCTTTAGCTAGACTAGGAGAAAAAAGAGAAAACTTTAAAAAAATTAGAAAGAGTGGACATTACAACTGACACTACAGAGATATAAATAATCATAAGAGATCACTAGAATAAATGTACACTGACAAATTGGATAACCTAGAAATTTATAAATTCCTAGAAACACACAACTTGCCAAGACTGAATAATGAAGAAATAGAAAATCTGAACAGACCAAGATAATGCGATTGAACTAGTAATCAAAACTATCCACCAAAATAAAATCCCAGACCAAATGGTTTTCCCAGTGAATTCTACCGAACTTTTAAAGAATTAATACCAAAACTTCTCAAACTCTTTCCACAAAATTGTAGAGGAGAAAATACCCTCAAACTGATTTTATGAGACAAGCATAATCATGATAGCAAATCCAGATAAAGACATAATAAGAAAACTACAGGCCAGTACCCTAATGAATATAGATGCAAGTATTTTTTTTTTTAAATATTTTTATTTCTAGGAGAGAGAGAGAGAGACAGCGTGAGCAGCGGAAGGTCAGAGAGAGAGGGGAATACAGAATCTGAAGGAGGCTCCAGGCTCTGAGCTGGCAGTCAGCACAGAGCCCAACGCGGGGCTCGAACCCACAAACCGTGAGATCATGACCCAAGCGAAAGTCAGACGCTTAACCGACTAAGCCACCCAGGCGCCCCTAGATGCAAGTATTCTTAACAAAATATTAACAAGCTGAATTCAACAACACATTAAAAAATCATACACTAAGATCAAGTAGAATTTATCCCTGGGGTGTAAGCATGCTTCAACATATGCAAATCAACAAATATGATACACTGCTTTAATAGAATAAAAGATACAAGTCATATGATTATCTCAATAAGTACAGATAAATAATACATCTAATACATTAAAAGATACATCTTAATAAGTACAGAGAAATCAGTTGATAAAATGCAACATGTGTTCATGATTTAAAAAAAAAAAACTCCCAACAAACTGGATTTGGAAAGAATATACTGGCACATAATAAAGGGCATATATGACAAGCCTACACCTAATATTATACTCAATGGTGAAAGGTTGAAAGCTTTTCATCTAAGATCAGGAACAAAACAAAGATGCTTACTCTTACCACTTTTATTCAACATAGTAGTGGAAGTCCTAGACATAGCAATTAGGCAAGAAAAGAAAATAAGGGGTATACAAATTGAAAAGAAATGTGCAAAACAGTCTTTGCTTGCAGGTGATATTATCTTATATATAGAAAATCCTAAAGACTAACAACAAAAAAAAAACCTGTTAGAACTAATCAATAGATTCAGTAAAGTTTCAGGACACAAAATTTTAACATACAGAAATCAATTGTGTTTCTATACACTAAAATAAAATATCTGAAAAGAAATGAAGAAAACAATCACATTCACAACAGCATCAAAAACAATAAAATACTCATGGCTAATCTTAACCAAAGAGGTGAAAGATCTGTACACTGAAGGCTACACTTTGAGGAAAGAAATTGAAGAGAAAAACAAATGGAAAGATATCTTGTGTTCATGGATCAGAAAAATTAATATTATTAAAATGTCCATACTATAGAAAGCTATTTATAGATTTGACATAATTCCCATCACAATTCTAATGATATTTTTCACAGAAATAGAAAAAAACAATTCTAAAATTTGTATGAAATCACAAAAGACCCTAAATAGTCAAAGCAATCTCAAGAAAGAAGAACAGAGCTGGGGGTGTGACACTTCCTGATTTCAAACTGTAGATTCCAATACTACAAAGTTATAGTAATCAATGGTGCTGTCATAAAAATAGACAAACCAACAGAAAAAAATTGAGAGCTTACAAATAAATCCTTGAAAATACAGTCAACTAATATTTGACAAGCATCCAAGTATAGTATCCAAGAATACTCAACGGGAAAAGGATATTCTCTTTAATAAATGGTGTTGGGAGAACTGGATAATCACAGCAGAAGAATAAAATTGGACTCCTAAGTTAATGCTACTCACAAAAATTAACCTGAAATGGGTTAAAGACTTTAACATAAGAACTAAAACTAAAAAGTACCTAGAAGTAAGCAGGGGGAAAGTTCCTTGTCTTGGCAATTATCTTTTGGATGTGACACCAGGACAAATTAAAATAAAAAGCAAAAACAATTAAGTGGAATTACATAAAACTAAAAGTTTTCTGTACAACAAAAGAAACAATCAGCAAAATGAAAAGACAACCTACAGAATGGGAAAAATATTTGCAAATCATGTCTGATATAGGGTTAATCTCAGTCCTTTTTTTGTTGTTGTTGTTGTTTATTTTTTTCAACAATCTCTATACCCAATCTCGAACACACAACCCCAAGGTCAAGAGTCACATGCTCTTCTGACCGAGCCAGCCAGGTACCCCTTGATAAAGAGTTAATATCCAAAATATATAAGGAAGTCATACAACTCAAAACCAAAATAAACAAAACAGAAAAATCTGATTATAAATGAGCAGAGGAACTGAATAGACATCTATGCAAAAATAGATATACAAATGGCCTACAAGTACATGAAAAGGTGCTCAACATCACTAATTATTAAGGAAATGCAAATCAAAACCACAAAGAGATATCACTTCACAGCTGTTAGAATGGCTATTATCAAAAAGACAAGAGATAACAAGTGTTGGCAAAAACACAGAGAAAAGGGAATTCTTCCACACTGTTGATGAGAATGTAAATTGGTACAGCCACTATGGAATACAGTATGGAGGCTCCTCAAAAATAAATAAATAAATAAATAAAATTGCCATATGTTTCAGCAATCCCACTTTTTAAAAAATTTTTTTAAATGTTTTATTTATTTCTAGGAGAGAGAGAGAGAGAGAGAGACAGTGTGAGCAGGAGAGAGTCAAAGAGAGAGGGAGTCACAGACTCTGAAACAGGGTCCAGGCTCTGAGCTGGCAGTCAGCACAGAGCCCGACGCGGGGCTCAAACCCAGGAACCGAGAGATCATGACCTAAGCGAAAGTTGGATGCTTAACCGACAAAGCCACCCAGGTGCCCCTCAGCAATCCCACTTCTAAGTGTATATCCAAAGGAAATGAAATCAGGATCCTGAAAAGATATCTGCACATTTGCATCCATTGCAACATCTTTCACAATAGTCAAGATATGGAAACAACCCAAGTATCCACTTATGGATGAATGGATTAAGAAGATGTAGTATACATATACAATGGAATATTATTCAGCCTTGAGAAAGAAGGACATCTTGCCAACTGGGACAACAAAGATGTACCTGGAGGGAATTATGCTAGGTGAAGAAGGTCAGACAGAGAAAGAAAAATACTGTATGATATTCACTTAAATGTAGAATATAAAAAAGATGAACTCATAGTGGTTGTCAGGTGGTTGCCAGGGGTTGGGTGGTAGCAGAAATGGAAACATGTTGCTCAGAGGGTAAAATTTTCTAGTCATGAGTAAATTCTGGGGATCTAATGTACAGCATGGTTTTTATAGTTAACAATACTATATTATATACTTGAAAATTGCTAAGAGAGTACACCTTAAACATTTTCACTTCAAAAGAGAAATGATAATTATGTGAGGTAATGGAGGTGTTAACTAATGTTACTGTGGTGGTCATTTCACAATAAAGTCTATCAAATCCACATGTTGTACACATCTACAACTTGTATTACATATCAATTATACAACACATCTACATCTACATCAATTATATCTCAACAAAGCTGTGGGGAAAGTAAAGTATATAAAAAAAGAATGGCATTCATAGATACAGAGAAACTGACATACCCTTTTATTTTTCCAATAAGCCTAGAAACCCCTTGCTTATATTACAAGAATCACTCCTCTGGAATAATATATTCTTTCTTACAATAGAATTTGAAAATTAAAGTGTCTTCAACTCAAAAAGACAAATCCGAGACTGGAGGCCAACTTCCTGCATCTCTCCAACAAAAAAGGGCTGAGGGCAAAGGACTCTGAACCCTAAGAGTTTTGGAAGAAAGGAGACATAGTCCCCCAGGAAGAAAATGGGAAAACTGGACAGCCCCATAGATGCGTGATTGCAAATTGGGAGAGATAAAACCAGCTGCGGAGGCATGGAGGGGAGGGATCCCCTTCTGTGGGGAGAGACAAAGGGAAGAGAAAGAGTGGCTGGGAAAGCACAGGTCTGTATCAGGACAAGAGAAACACCTTGGACTGGACAGAGAGTGATCCTATCATCCCATATCTAACTGCAGGGCTTTCTTCTGAATGGGACCGATTGCCCTGTTTGCACACCTGGGGAAAAGGGAAGTTATTTCCAGGTTCGGTGGTAGGCCAGGGGTGCAGGGTGCAGAAGGAGAATCCAGCTCCCTTCGCTGAAGTGCTGCGGCTCACAGGATTGTATTTCACGCAGCATCATTAATGCGCACAGAGTGGGAGTTTAAAACACAGCTAAGCATGGTACATAGGAGACCATGGAGAGAGACAGCCCACCTCGTCTGTGCCCACAGCACAGTGAGGATGGATCCAAAGGAGTGATTTGAGACACCTGGTCCATGAAGAAGGGACAGGATGGTCGCCATTTTTCTTCCCACAACCCTCAAGGCAGGGCCTGAGAAATTGTCCCAGGGACCCACAGTGGACGTGGGACCTGCCTACACCAAACCACACCTCCCCACTGCACTGAGGAGCTGCTTATCTACTGAAGCTGGATAGATGCTGTGAACCAGAGAGCCCCCTCCTCCAGACCAACACTGTGGCACTGCCTGGATTAACTCTAGATCTATTCTTGTTGCTCAGATATATTCTCCCTTTTCTCCTTCTTGTCTCTTCCCTCCTCTAGGCTGTTTACTCTGGTTATTGGCTTGCTTAAACAGACATATTTAATCCATTCTCTTGATGCATGTTCTACACTTCCTTCTTTATTTTCCTTTCTCTCTCTGGAATAATCAGGTCATATAGTTTCTCTGGGTAACTTTATCTTCATTTCTTTTTCCTTGCCTCCTTCCTCCTTCCTTATTCTTCTCTCTCTCTCTCTCTCTCTGGATTAAGACTTTTAGTCTCCCTGCATGGACAATGTTCCTTTTCTCTTTCTTCCTGCACTTGTCATTTCTCTGTTTGTATATCCTCTTCCATCAACATTGCCTCCACCCTGCTCTTTGCTTATAGCTGGGGTTTCTGATTTTATGCTTTTTGATTTGCCTTTTGTTCTTTATCTGTTTGCATGTTTGTTTTATATGTTTGTGCATTTGCATGTTTTCGTTTCTTATTTGTTTGTCTGTCTGTTTTCCTTTCCAGGGCTACTTCAAGGAACAAACCAAAGCACACCTGGTGGAGAGTCCAAAACATCACTATGAGTAGGGAAATAAAATAACCAAAGTCACAACAACAGAGAGCAAGTCACACTCTCCAAAAAACACCTTCTGAATGGCCGGGCCCTGGACAGTGTACGAGCCCCCTTTAATATAGCAGTACTCACAGGTGCAGAGCACATAACAAGCTTTAAAACTTATAAGGGATGGAAAACTAGCCAAAATGTTGGAATGGAAGACTTCTCTTCAAAAGAAATTCCAGGAAGAAGTGACAGCTAAAGAATTGATCAAAACAGATATAAGCAACATAACTGAACAAGAATTTAGAAAAATAGTCATAAAATTAATTGCTGAGCTTGAAAAAGGCATAGAAGACAGCAGAGACTCCATTGCTACAGAGATCAAGGATCTTAAAAATATTCATGATGAGGGGCACCTGGGTTGCTCAGTCGGTTAAGCATCCCACATCAGCTCAGGTCATGATCTCACGGTCTGTGGGTTCAAGCCCCACATGGGCTCTGTGTTGACAATTCAGATTCTGTGTCTCCCTCTCTCTCTGCCCCTCCCTGGCTTGCACCCTGTCTCTTTCTCCCTCAAAAATAAACATTAAAAAAATAGTCATGATGAATTAAAAATGATATAAATAAGGGGTAAAATAAAAGGGAGGTGGCCACAGCATGGATTGAAGAGGCAGAAGGGAGAATAGGTGAATTAGAAGATAAAATTACTCAAAAAGAGGAAGCTGAGAAAAAGAAAGATAAATTAATCCAGGAGCACAAATGGAGAATTCAAGAACTGAGTGATGCATTCAAATGAAATAATATCTGTATCATAGGAATTTCAGGAGAATAAGAAGAGAGAGAAAGGGGCTGAAGGGGTACTTGAACAAATCAGAGCTGAGAACTTCCCCAATCTTAAACCCAAGAGGCACAGAGAACTCCCCTCAGATGTAACTAGAAACAATCTTCTGCATGACATATCATAGTGAAACTGGCAGAATACAAGGATAAAGAGAGAATTCTGAAAGCAGCGAGGGATAAATGGGCCTTAACATACAAAGGTAGACACATAAGGGTAGTAGCAGATCTTTCTACTAAAACTAGGCAGGCCAGAAAGGAATGGCAGGAAATCTTCAATGTGATGAACGGGAAAAATATGCAGCCAAGAATCCTTTATCCAGCAAGCCTGTCATTCAGAATAAAAGGAAAAATAAAGGTTTTCCCAAACCAAACAAACAAAAACTGAAGGGAGTCATCACCACTAAACCAGCCCTACAAGAGATCCTAAGGGGGACTCTATGAGGGAAATTTTGCAAGGAACACAAAGTACCAGAGACATCACTGCAAGCATGAAACCTAGAAAGAACACAATGACTCTAATCCCATATTTTTCAATAATAATGTATTATTATTAATGAATGGATGTAACGGAATGTAAATGGACTAAATGCTCCAATCAAAAGACATAGGATATCAGAATGAATAAAAAACCAAAACCTATCTATTTGCTGTCTACAAGAGACTCATTTTAGACCCGAGGACACCTTCAGATTGAAAGTGAGGGGTTGGAGAACCATCTATCATGCTGTTAGAAGTCAAAAGAAATCTTGAGTAACCATACTTATATCAGAAAAACTAGACTTTACAGTAATGGTGGTAACAAGAGATGAAGAAGGGCATTATATAATAATTACAGGGTCTATCCATCAGGAAGAGTTAATAATTGTAAATGTCTGCATGCCAAATTCGGGAGCACCCAAATGTATAAAACAGTTAATCACAAATATAAGCAATCTTATTGATAAGAATGTGCTAATTTCAGGGGACTTTAACACTCCACTTACAGCAATCAACTAGACAGATAATCATTAAAGAAACAATGGGCCTGAGTGACACACTGAACCAGTTGGACCTGACAGAGGGATTTAGAATTCTACATCCCAAAGCAGTGGAATTCACTTTCTTCTCAAGTGCACATGGTACATGCTCCAAGATAGATCACATACTGGGTCATAAAGCAGCCTTCAATAAATATAAAAAAATGAGATCATACTGTGCACATTATCAGGTTACAATGCTATGAAACTTGAAATCAACCACCAGAAAAAGTCTGGAAAAATTCCAAGGCATGGAGATTAAAGATCAACCGACTAAAGAACGAATGGGTCAACCAGGCAATTAGAGAAGAAATTTAAAAACATATGGAAACAAATGAAAATGAAAATGCAACAATCCAAATCTTTTGGATGCAGCAAAGACAGTCCTAAGAGGAAAATACATTGCAATACAGGCCTATCTCAAGAAGCAAGAAAAATCCCAAATACAAAATCTAATAGCAGGAACTAGAAACAGAACAGCAAAGACACCCCAAACCCAGCAGAAGAAAAGAAAAATAAAGATCAGGGCAGAAATAAACAGTACAGAAAAACAAAAACAAAAACAAACCAAAAAAACCAAAAACAGTTGAACAGATCAATGAAACCAAGAATTGGTGTTTTGAAAAAGTAAACAACATTGACAAACCTCTAGCCAGGCTTCTCAAAAAGAAAAGAGAGAGGACTCAAATAGATAAAATCACGAATGAAAATGGATTTATTACAACCAATACCTCAGAAATACAAGCAATTATCAGGGAGTACCATGAAAAATTATATGCCAACAAACTGGACAACCTAGAATAAATGGACAAATTCCTAAACACCCACACACTACCAAAACTCAATGAGAAGAAATAGAAAATCTGAACAGGCCTATAACTTGTGAAGAAACTGAATTTGTTATCAAAAATTTCTCAACAGATAAGAGTCCTGGACTGGTTGGCTTCCCTGGGGAACTTCACCAGACATTTAAAACAGAGTTAATACCTATTTTTCTCTGTTCCAAAAAATAGAAATGGAAGGAAAATTCTGGACTCATTCTATAAGCCAGCATCACTTTGATTCCCAAGCCAGACAGAAACCCAGGAAAAAAAAAGAGAACTAAAGGACAATATCCTTGATGAATATGGATGCAAAAATCCTCAACAAGATACTAGCAAATCTAATTCAACAGCACATAAAAAAAATTATTCACCATGATCAAGAGAGATTAATTCCTTAGTTGCAGGGCTGGTTAAATATTTGCAAATCAATCAATATGATACATCACATTAATAAAAGAAAAGATAATCATATGATCCTGTCAATAGATGCAGAAAAAACATTTGACAAAATACAGCATACTTTCTGAATAAAACCCCTTGAGAAAGTCAGGACAGAAGGAACATACTTTAACATCATAAAAGCCATTTATCAAAAGCCCATAGCTAATATCATCCTCTCAACTGAGAGTTCCCCCCCCCCCGAGATCAGGAACACATGACAGGGAGGGGTGTCCACTCTCACCTCTGTATTTAAAATCATCTTATGAAGCCAGCATCACTTTGATTCCCAAGCCAGACAGAGATCCAGCAAAAAAAGAGAACTACAGGCCAATATCCTTGATGAATACAGATGCAAAAATCCTCAATAAGATACTTGTAAATCAAATCCAACAGCACATAAAAAGAATTATCCACCAAGATCAAGTGGGATTCATTCCTGGGTACAGGGCTGGTTCAATAATCACAAATCAATCAATGTGATACATCACATCAACAAAAGAAAAGATAAAAATCCTGTCAATAGATGTAGAAAAAGCATTTGACAAAATACAGCACCCCTTCTTAATAAAGACCCTCGAGAAAGTTGGGCTACAAGGAACTTACTTAGACATCATAAAAGCCATCTATGAGAAGCCCTCAGCTAACATCATTCTCAATGGGGAAAAACTGAGAGCTTTCCCCCTGAGATCAGGAACATGACAGGGATTTCCACTCTCACCACTGTTGTTTATCATAGTGCTGAAGTCCTAGCACCAGCAATCCAACAACAAAAAGAAATAAAAGGCATCAGAATTGGCAAAGATGAAGTCAAACTTTCACTTTTTACAGATGACATGATACTGTATGTGTAAAACCCGACAGACTCCACTCTACAGTCTGGTAGAACTGATCCATGAATTCAGCAAAGTCTCAGGGTACAAAATCAACGTACAGAAATCAGTTGCATTTTAATACACCAATAATGAAGCAACAGAAAGAGAAATCGAGAAACTAATCCCATTCACAATTGCACAAAAAGAAAACATAAAATATCTAGGAATAAACCCAACCAAAGATATAGATCTGTATGATGAAAACTATAGAAAACTTATGAAGGAAATTGAAAAAGACAAAGAAATGGAACAACATTCCATGCTCATGAATCACTACCCAAAGCAATCTACACATTCAATGCAATCCCAATGAAAATTGTACCAGCATTCTTCTCAAAACTAGAACAAACTATCCTAAAATTTGTATGGAATCACAAAAGACCCCAAATAGTCAAAATAATATTGAAGAAGAAAACCAAAGCGGGAGGCATCACAATCCCAGACTTTAGCCTCTACTACAAAGCTGTAATCATCAAAACAGTACGGTATTGGCACAAAAACAGACACATAGACCAATGGAATAGAATAGAGAACCCAGAATAGGACCCACAAATATGGCCAACTAATCTTTTACAAAGCAGGAAAGAGTATCCATTGCAAAAAAAGACAGTCTCTTTAGCAAATGGTGCTGGGAGAACTGGACAGCAACACGCAAAAGAATGAAACTAGATCACTTTCTTACACCATACACAAAATAAACTCAAAATGGATGAAGGACCTGAATGTGAGACAGGAAACCATCAAAACCCTAGAGAAGAAAGCAGGAAACAACTTCTTTGACCTCAGCTGTAGCAATTTCTTACTCAACACATCAAGGGAATCAAATAAAAAATGAACTATTGGGACCTCATCAAGATAAGAAGCGTCTGGACCACAAAGGAAAAATCAACAATACTAAGAGGCAACCGACAGAATGGGAAAAGATATTTGCAAATGATGTATCGGATAAAGGGCTAGTATCCAAAAAAAAAAAAGGAACTCACCAGACTCCACACCCCAAAACCAAATAATCCAGTGAAGAAATGGGCAGAAGACATGAATAGACACTTTTCCAAAGAAGACATCCAGATGGCCAACAGACACCTGAAATGATGCTCAACGTCACTCATCATCAGGGAGATACAAGTTAAAACCTCACTCATACCACCTCATGCTAGTCAGAGTGACTAAAATGAACAAATCAGGAGACTATAGATGCTTGGTAAGGCTGGGGCAAAACAGGCACCTTCTTACACTGTTGGTGGGAATGCAAACTGGTGCAACTGCTCTGGAAAACAGTGTGGAGGTTCCTCAAAAAATTAAAAAAAGAACTCCCCTATGACCCAGCAATAGCGCTGCTAGGAATTTATCCAAGGTATACAGGAGTGCTAATGCATAAGAGCACATGTACCTCAATGTTTATAGCAGCACTTTCAACAATAGCCAAATCATAGAAAGAGCCTAAATGTCCTTCAACTGACAAATGGATCAAAGAGATGTGATTTATATATATACAATGGAATACTACTTGGCATTGAGAAAGAATTAAATCTGACCATTTTTAGCAATGTGGATGGAACTGGAGGATATTATGCTAAATGAAATAAGTCAGGCAGAGAAAGATACTATATGTTTTCACTCATATGTGGATCAGGAGAAATTTAACAGAAGATCATGGGGGAGGGAAGGGGAAAAAAGTTACAAAGAGGGAGAGAAGCAAACCATGGAAGACTCTTGAATACTGAGAACGAACTGAGGGTTGATGGGGTGAAGAGGGGAAAGTGGATGATGGGCATTGAGGAGAACACTTGTTGGGATGAGCACTGGGTGTTGTATGGAAACCAATTTGACAATAAACTGTATTATATATAATAATATATGACAAATACTCCAAAGTGGAAACAGGCATTATAAACAACTGGAGGGGGCAGATGTTTTGTAGTCAGGAATTCTGCTCAAAATCTCTTCTATCATGAAGATAGAATAGATATCTCTATCTAACATGAATACAACGTATCCAACTCTAGATTCCTAATTCAAATAGGACCTCCCTAAACATCTTGTCAATCTTCCCTGTACTCCACAGTCCACCTTCCATTTGCACCACCTAACACTGCACTCCAGCAATGCTGCATGTCTTACAGCTGCCTAAACAAATTGCCAATTACTTCTGCCTCTGGGTCTTTGCATACACCACTGTCACAACCTGGAAATATCTAACATCCTTCTCTCACTTGACCAATTCCTGCTCAGCCTTCAAAGATCAATTCAGACATTTTCTCCTCTGGGAAAACTTCCCTATTTACTTAACTATTTCCCCAAACAAACTGTGGACTTCATATTTGTCTTGTTTACAGCTGCATTTCTAACATTTGAACAATCCCTGGTATATATAGATGTTTAACACAAATTTATTGAATAAAAAATGAAATGAATAAATGCATGAATAATGATGAGTATGAAAGACTGAGATACAACTCCTCTCCTCAGAAAGGGAGAAATAAGCAAACAATAACACACATAAAAGTGTAAACCACAGCATAGTGTTAGCCATAGGGAAAAAAACACACACACAGAAAGGACTTAAAGCTAATAATTCAACCAAAGGAAAAAAAATGGAGCATTAAATAGTATATTAACTCAAAAAGGTAGGTAAAGAGGAAGAAAAAAATATAAAACAGAGAGATAAATGGAAGACAAATAGCAAGCTGATAGACTTAAATCCAACCATGTCAATAATTACATTAAATATAAATGGATTAAACACTTCAGTTAAAAACTAGAGATTGTCAAGATGGATGTAAAAGCAAGACCCAATGACATGTTGCCTACGAGAGATGGTTTTTAAGTATTAAGACATAAATAGGCAATCCACAGATGTGCCAAATAAACAGACACAAAAATACTCAATCTCTGAGTATCAGGGAGGTGTGTATTGAAGCCACAATCACAATAAAAGCCATTTCTCATTCTTCAGATAAGTAATATTTAAAAGTCTAAAAATTATAAGTCTTGGCATATATATGGACCACAGTAGCTCTTAAACCCTGACAATAGAGGAGTATAAATTGTAAAATTATTTTATAAGGCAATTTGGCATTATCTGATCAAGTTCAAGATTATTTTACTAACATAGCCAGCAATTCTCCTTAGTTATATAAATGGTCAAAACCAATTCTGTCTATTCAAGGAATCCCATACAGAGTAGCCACAAACTTTTTATTGTCCTTACGAGTTCTCACCTACCTCTGCTAGCCTCATTTCAGTAATATTTACTAATGTCAACATTGAACTTCAGTCTAGAAAAACACAAGCAAACAATCTGCAGAAGGTAGAATCTCATGCAAAAATATCTCAGTGGCCCCTCTATAGAAATATTTGTAGCATCTCTGTAGTGTTTTGAATATTCATCAATAGGAAAATAAGTGTGTTGTATAATATGAACACTGCATATGACTATTCGACAATAAAAATGAATGTCTATCCACACATCAATTCATGTGACTATTACACATGATAAATTGAAAGGAAAAATGCATTGCAAGAAAACACATACACTCTGATAACCATTTGTGAAATGTTCACATACTTGCAAAATAATATATTCATTTACTGATAAATATATTTGTAGGAAAATTCCACTCTTCCGAGTAGCCCTGATTGCTTTTTATTGAAGAATAGTATTAGAAACTAAGATACAGGTACTAGGTGTGTTCTTTGTTATTGGGATGTTGATACAATAGGATGAGAAGGGCACTTTACCTCTGTGGTCTTCCTCCCCCAAACCCATAATTCCAGTCTAATCATAGGAAAAATATCAGACAAATCCTAACTGAGGGACATTTTACAAAATATCTGACCAATACTACTTAAAACTGCCAAGCTCATCAAAAAACAAGGAAAACCTGTGAAATTTTCACAGCCAGGAGGAGCCTAAGGAAATGTGATGACTAGGATCCTGGGGGGAAAAAAAGTAACATTAGGCAAAAACTAATGAAAGCTAAATGAAGTATGGATATTAGTCAATAATGGCATATCAGTATTTGTTCATTCATCTTAACATATAAGTAAGATATTAACACTAATGTTAGATGCAGTAACAGGGAATGCTCCATATTATTTTCACAACTTTTCTGCAACCTG
Organism: Proteles cristata cristata; assembly: GCA_017311185.1. Lineage (NCBI taxonomy): Eukaryota > Metazoa > Chordata > Mammalia > Carnivora > Hyaenidae > Proteles > Proteles cristata. The sequence continues at coordinate 217,161 of JAESUZ010000618.1, forward strand.
AAGTTGTCCTTAAAATATAGTTTACTTTTTTAAAATGAGTGAGAAAATACACACTAATTTCAAGATGATAGTTACATCTGGTGACAAAGGAATGAGATCTGGAAGCTATGCAGGGATTGCCCCATGACATTGTAATACTGAATCATATATTTAAGAATGTAAACCCTAAAGAGACACCTGGGTGGCTCAGTCGATTAAGAGGCCCAACTCCTGATTTTGGTTTAGGTCATGATCTCACAGTCATGAGACTGATCCCCACATCAAGTTCTACACTCAGCTTGGGATTCTCTCTCTCCCTCTCCCCCTGCCCCTCCCTCATGCTCTCTCTCTCTCTCAATAAATAAATAAACATTACAAAAAAGGAATGTAAACCCTGGAGTCGGGCTGTGTTCAGTGTCACTAAGTAATGCAGACCACGTGTGCTACTCAAGTTCTGAGGAAGGAGAGATCAGTACAGTGTGGGAGGAGACTCAAGTTAGGTAGAACCTCTTATAGGAAGGGACATTAGAACTTGGTGGCTAGAAAAGAGGAGAGACCAGAAGGAGAGCGTGAGAGGAAGCCCAGGTGAGGCATTCAGTTGAGATGGGGTGTGTGGCACCTGCCCAGTGGGGCTCTTAAGGGCAGCATGTGGGCAAGGACACTGGCTAGAATCAAGAGAGACAAAACTGGAAACACCAGTGAGGGGCTCTAGATCTCCTCCTACTTATGTAGTCATCAATCTGCCGGCCCCTGCATAGACTCAACCCTGGGCCAAAGTCCCCTCTCCCACCCCAAGGGACTTCCCTTTGTTTACCAGAATGTCTTTCACAGCTTCCTCTACCCGAAGCGTCATGCCCTGCCCCCACCCCTCAGCTTTTCCAGATTTGCTGCAGGAATACAATGGAGGCGGATGCTCAGGGATGCTCAAACAGAGAAAAGTAAAGAAACTGGTCTCTCATTCTTGGATGGGTCCTTGTCTTCTTGAATAAATGCAATTCAGCTCTGGCCAGAGAGACAGGAGGAGGGAAATCTGGACATGGCCATAGCTTTGCATGCAGAGTCTTTCTAGTGCATTCTTATCCTCATTGCTGTCACAGCATGAGCATGAACAGCTAAGCTGTGGTCGTTGACCAGTTGCCTGTGGCTTTCCACTGCCTCTGGGCCACTTCCCCTGCCTCTCGTGTCCTAAGGGCTTCACAGAAGGTTAGTCTGAGCAAATTAGAGGTAGAAAGCAGAGCAGCTGATAGAGAAAAAAGAGCTCACTACCAGCTCTGAAACCTAATTGAAATTACTTGGGGGAAAAAGAATCACAGAATCCAATAATTAAAAGAATCCAAGAAGACATTAACTGTGAAAAACTCAGTGTCTTTAGTGAGAATTTCCTTGGAGCCAACCAGACCATGATCCAGCAAGCTTTGGCAACAGACCCCAGTCACTTCTCAAGATGGCCTTCATGTGTAGTTCAGCAAACAGATAACTTGAATCTAATCATGAGGAAATATCAGATAAACCCAAAGGAACATTCTAAAAACCACTGGCCTGTGCTCTTTAAAACTGTTCATATTATCAAAGACAAAGACAGGCGAGGAAACATTCCAGACTAATGGCAACTAAAGAGACGTGAAGAGACGTGACAGCTAAAAGCAATATGCAACCCTGCACTGGATCCTAAACTAAAAAGAAAAAAATTAAGGACGCTATTTTGGGACAATTTGGGAAACTAGAATATGGACTGTAGGGTACATAGCAGTATTATATCAAAGTAAAATTTTTTGATGGTGATAATTGTACAATTTGACAATTAATAATTGTGATAATTATGGTTATGTAAGAGAACATCCTTATTCTTAGGAAGCATATACTAAAGCACTTAGAGATAATGGAGCAAAATGTCTGCAATTTACTCTCAAATGTGTCAGAAAAATAATAATTATGTATAGAGAAAGAATGTTAAAGCAAATGTGGCCAAATGTTAATTTGCAATTCAGAGTGAAGGGTAGTTAGAATTTCTTAGCGTTATTGTTGTTATTTTTATGTAGTTTAAAATCATTTCAAAACAAAAAGTTAAGCCTTTTTCAAAGAAGTAGCCCTAAAGGGAATGTATTGTTTTCTTTCTGTGGAACTGAACATGATTTTCCTGCAACAGTTGCTCTGCGCTCAGGTGCCATGCAGGCTACATTTATGCCTCTTTATGTGCCCTCGGATGTATGAAGACAATCACTGTGTCTCTCTGCTCACCCCCAGCAACCCATCTGCGATTTCTCTCTTGTCCAAATGAAATGGGCCTGGTCCCTATGATCTGGATCCTCTCCCCGAGAGTGTGGGCTTCAGCTTCCATGGAGAACCCTTAGTATGACCTTTATAATTTTTCTCACTTTCCTAATGGCAAAGAATCCTGGCAGCAAGCTGTCATCAGTTTGTCTTAAAGGGTCCGGACTCGAAGATGCCAAACACAGGAGACCAGGCCTCCCTGGCCTTGTTCAGGTAATCAGAGTGCATAGGAAACTGGTGCTGGGAGGTAATTTCCTTGAGCACCCCACAGGGAATGCGGAGTTATGATTACCTAAGACGGCTTGGAAGCATTGCAGCAGGAATGGCACCTTGCTAAATTTGGCAGCCCCGGAGGGAAAATGAGACTTTTTAAATCAGGAAGTCTGCTTTGGCTAATGTCTCTATCCCCGTCTGTCGTGCCATCCTCTGCCAGGAGTGAGGAGCTGCCTGGAGTGGTAAATCTGCTTGCTGGCAGGCAGAGGGTGGGGGTGCGGGGCCCTGATGGGAGCTGACCACAGCGGAGATTGGGCAGGGCCAGGGCCCCTGCAGCCACCGTGACTCTGTTCCTGGCAGCTTTTCTCCACTCATAGCATCTGAGGGTTGGCAGGGGATAGGAAAAGGTCCCTCGTGCATCCCTCTGTTTTCTGGCAGGATATTCCCAACCTGACCTCAATGGGCCTGACAAGGCAGAAGCAGGAAGGTCTCTAAATGGAGACTGGCGGGGGTGCCTGGGTGGCTTAGTCGGTTAGCGTCCAACTTTCGCTTAGGTCATGATGTCGCGGTTCGTGGGTTCGAGCCCCGCGTCGGGCTCTGTGCTGACTGCCAGCTCAGAGCCTGGAGCCTGTTTCAGTCTGTGACTCCCTCTCTCTCTGACCCTCCCCTGCTCACGCTGTCTCTCTCTCTCCTAGAAATAAATAAAACATTAAAAAAAAAGTTTAAATGGAGACTAGGGCACAAACTAGTGGGTTATGGACCACGTACAACTTCAGGTCCATTTTATTTGGTCTGCACAGTTTTTTAATTTTTCTGAATTTGAATTAGGAGGTGCCATATTAAAAAAAAAAAAAAAGACCCTGGCTTGTGACAAACTATCAAAGAGCTCTGTATGCTTGTGTGGCCACAATCACCTCACACTGAGCAGCAGCAACCCTTTTCTGGCCAGGAGGCATGCTTTAGTTTGCTGCAATCCCCACCTCTCCTTATTGACTTCCCTGACTCCTGGGATCTGGGGGACTTTGCATTTACCCTCACATTAGCACTGAGTTTTCCTTATAGTAGATTCATTTTTCTCTATTCTTGCTCTCCAAACGGGGAGGACAAAAGATATCTAGAGGGCATTTCAAGAAGCAATATTTTCCACATCTGCTCACTTAACTCAATTGTGTTCCATTTCTGCCACTCTAACCCAGAAAATTAACAAGTAATGATACTTGTTTGAGACCTGGGTTCTATTTTTCTTTGTGCCCATAATGGAAGTCTTTCCTTAGGACTTTCTGCATCAATCAAATGCAGATACCCTGTTAATCATAAAATCCTTCCCAAATAAGAGATTGTGCTCCCTGTTGCTTTCTTGATAAATCCATTCTTAGTTTCTAGCCACCAAAATTACCAATATCCAATGGTCTTGTGCCCTCTCCCCAACTCCCAGAGCCCCTTTCTCCAGGCCCTGACCAGCCTCTAGCTCAGAGGAGAAGCTCTGTCCAGATGTCCCCAGCACCCAACTGGGTAGTCAGACCCCCGAGAAGGGGCTGCCATTGGGAGAGGGAGGGAGGAAGTGGAAAGAAGGCGGGAGAAAGCACACAAGGGAAGAAGATACAAAGCCTGGGGCTCAGAAATGGGGGCAGGGGCTTTGCCCAAGGCCTCTCATTTCCAGAAAGCCCCATGCAGTGTCCTGTGATGATGTCTCCAAATGAGGTCTCCCATTCAGTCACAGAGATATTCTGACAACATGGAAGGACAATGACAAATCCTATTTTGAATCTGTGTGAACCACACAGGAATGTACCATGAATTTAAGTTTTTTTAAAACAATAAATCCTGTGACAAAATTGTCAACAGTACATGCAGGGTGTATATGAGTGTGTTAAAAGACTTCGTTTATTCAGTGTAGGTTCTTGTATATCACAGATTTGGACCCTGGCTTGGCATTTCTACTTTTTCTTTTACATACCAGGGGCTCCAAAAATGGAAGAGCCCCAAGCCTCACCTCTGCTCTGGGAGGCCCCCTGTCCCTGCTTACTCCCACGTGGGCAGCCACAGCTCGATGTGGTGTCACTCACCACGGCCAGTCCTGGGGATGGAGACAAGGACATTCAGGGCTGATTGCTAAAGAGAACAGCTTTACCTGGGCAGGAAATGCTAGCGTCCTGAGGAGGAGTGGATGAGGAGGAAGGGTCCACAGTCAGGGGGCTCAGTGGGTGCTGCCTGCTGCTTGTTGCCTGAGTCTTCTTTAGTCCACAGACCTCAGATTTGGCTTCCCTGTCCCACCTGCCTGGAGCCCTCCTCTCCAACTGCCCCATTCAACTGTCGTTCTTACCACGCCTAGAGAGGGAACTCTGGGGGACCAACATTCCCTCTGCCTCGTTAAAGGCACTAGCACCAAAAAGACAACAGTTAAGATACTTAATGTTTAAAAAAAAAAAAAAAAAAGGGCACTGCCCCCCACCCCCGCGGATGACTTGTGGTTTCCTACTCTTTCGGTGATGGCCAAGTTCATGCAGTGTGCTTTCAAGGCCACCCCTCCTAGCCTGTCATATCACAGCTTTGTATCAGTAAAGAAGAAAATGCCCCCAAGTTGTCCCTATTCTACAGGTGAGGAGTGTCAGGAATTGAGAGCCCCTCCATGACTGGCCTGGAGCAAGGCTGAGACCTCCAGATGAGATGCCTCTGAGACCTCCTCTGAGATGCCTCCAGAAGGCATGCATCTGCCCCTCAGAGCTCCTGCAAAGGTGAAGCAACTCTGAGGTCAAGAGAAGGGGGGAGAGTGGGCGGGCATGGATCCAACCTTCAAAACAGAGAAAGTCTCATTCATTTAACCAAATATAAAAGGTGTTTCAACCTCTTTTTTTCTCTTGAATTATAAGGAAACTAATCGGAAACTGACAGTGACTGCTAATTCTTACTTATGAAATATCCTGTTTATCTCACGCACAGAGATAACTCTAGAGTGCAGGTCTGTTCCTATGTCTTGAGATCCTTCAAGTGCCTGGCCACGGGGCCTTGCTCAGAGGTGGCTGAAGGATTCCATGGTGGCCAGGGAAGGCTGGGAGCAGGCAAATCTCTAAATTCAGAAATAACAAATCTGGATTCATTTTTAAGAATTATTTAAACACCTTAGAAGACCTCCTTCACCTGACTCCCACAGATTTAACGTCACATTCTACTATAGTATTCCAAGCCTACCCGAGGCCTCTTCCTGTTCTTATCCTGGTCAGTCCCTCCCCCCCGCTGGCCGTTTCTGGCTCCTCAGCTTCCTGGGATATAATTCTCTAAGAAGGCTGCCACCCCCCAACAGGTACTTCACTTCCTGCCCAAAAGGGAGGTGGGAAGTGGGGAGGGTCTGTACGCAGTTGCTCATAGAAAAATAGATCCCTGAGGAAGTTTCCCTGGCCTTGGGGGTGAGCAACCTTGCAGAGGTTCCCTTTGTGCTTGTCTGTGTTCTCTTTTGTTTGCCTCCATTCCTTCCTCCATAAATGCAAATCACTGCTGATAATATCACTTGACATTTGTAGAGCCCTTTGTGTGTCATGAAGATCTCCCTTTTTATCACTTGATCTCAGAACCTCCTCTGGAGGTCTCTGAAACACAGCCCAGACTTACTTTCACAATCCAAACAGATTTGAATGCTGTCAAGTTCATAGCAGATTGATGAGTGGTTTTTCTCCAAGTTCGTAGAAGGTCTGGCAGAGATGGATCTCTACTGAGACACAGTATTTTGGTACTACATAAAGACGATTGTTTGGCCTGTCAGACAACTAAGTGAAATGATGGAGGGGGGTTGTGCAGTCTCTGCCCAAGGGGGCCTGAAGAAATGAGCAGACAAGTTCCTGTCCCAGACAGCGCATGTACCCTGGAAGGCCAGGTCACTGAGCAGGGCGTAAACACACCCCTGGGGTTGAGGGGGGCAAGAGAACCCATTGGAGTACAGGAAGAAAATATTAGAAATCCTTTCTATGTTTTTTGCATTATTATAAAAATTACATTTTTGTGTATGAATATAATAGGACAGTGATATGCATGTACATGATGTTCATCATTTGTAAATAAATATATATGGATGTATCAGGAGTCTGTGTGCCCAAATACTGATGGTGATGCTGGATGGAAGTTTTCAGAAACACTTCTTCTGAGAATTTCCACAGCTCTGTGGTTCTGTGAGGCTTTTATTCCAAAGTGAGTCTCTGTCTGAAATTCTCCCTATCCTGCCTTTACCAACATGTCTTCAATAAACCGTAAAAGATATGAGCTCAATCAACCTCAAAAACAGTTTTGTAAATATTTTTTAATATATATATATGTGTGTGTATATACATATATAGATAGATGATAGATAGATATACAGAAATTGCATGGTGAATGGTGTTACAGAGTCAGTATAGTGTTATAGCGTTATATAGTCAGTATAGTGGTTAATAATATAAACTCTGGAATCAGATCTGAGTTCAAACCTTTAAATTTCAATTTCTCCAACTACAAAATGAGAACACTGACTTCAAAGCATTAAAAGGAACTCACCAAACTCTGCACCCGAAAAACAAATAATCCAGTTAAGAAATGGGCAGAAGACATGAACAGACACTTCTCCAAAGAGGACATCCAGATGGCCAACAGACACATGAAACAATGCTCAGCATCCCTCCTCATCAGGGAAATACAAATCAAAACCACACTGAAGATACTACCTCACAATGGTCAGAGTGGCTAAAATGAACAAATCAGGAGACTACAGATGCTGGCGAGGATGTGGGGAAACAGGCACCCTCCTACACTGGTTGGTGGGAATGTAAACTGGTGCACCCCCTCTGGAAAACAGTGTGGAGGCTCCTCAAAAAATTAACAATAGAACTCCCCTATAACCCAGCAATAGCACTGCTAGGAATTTACCCAAGGGATACAGAAGTGCTGATGCATAGGAGCCACATGTACCCTAATGTTCATAGCAGCACTCTCAACAATAGCCAAAACATGGAAAGAGCCTAAGTGTCCATCAATGGACGAATGGATCAAGAAGATGTGGTTTATCTATACAATGAAATACTACATGGCAATGAGAAACAATGAAATCTGGCCATGTGTAGCAACATGGATGGACCTTGAGGGTGTTATACTGAGTGAAATAAGTCAGGCAGAGAAGGACAGATACCATATGTTTGCACGTATAGGTGGATTAGGAGGAACTTAACGGAGGGCCATGGGGAAGAAGAAGGGGAAAAATATTGGGGGAGAGGAAGGGAGGCAAACCATGAGAGACTCTTGAATGCTGAGAACAAACCGAAGGTTGATGGGGGTGGAGTGGGGAAAGGGAGTGATGGGCATGGAGGAGGGCACTTGTGGGGATGAGCACTGGGTGTTATATGGAAACCAACTTAAAAATAAACTACTTAAGAAAAAATAAAGCATTATAAGTTAATTGAGGATTAGATATGTAAGGGAAGTACTGAATACAGTGTGTTACCCATTGTAAACACTCAATACATGGTAACTATTATTTGTGAATAGTATATATTTTTTTAATTAGCAAGGTCTCAGGAGAAATAAGCATCCTACCTTCTGGGTTGCTGTTAGAATCTGTCCAGTGGAAGTACATGACAAAGGAAGGGGTTTAGGTTTTTCATTTTTATTTGTTTGCCTTATGAACTAAGGAGAGAGTTACAGGAGGATGACCAGACAAAGTTGATGTCAAATGAATCTGGGAAGTAATTTGGAATTTGAATGGGTTTTTAAAGCAAACATAGGTTAGTGATGCAGAAATACATGCCTGCAGCAATTGGAGATTAAGTTCCCTAAGAAAGAACGAAACATGCTCTTGGGCAGAAAACAGGAGTTCTGGCCTCCACTTCACCACTTAGATCTTAAAGCCCTAAGCAAGCCCCTTGGCTCAGAGCTGAGCCTGTAAACACAAAAGCTCACACACGGGAAAGGTGGCTCTTCCTTCTCCAGAACAGGAAATCTTGGCTTTGTTGTGAACAACTTCATTTTTTTTCTTTAAATGGTTGAGTTGTGAAGATCTTGTAATACATCTTTCCTTCTTCTCTCTAACCATTAAGGCGCTCAGAGTGAAAACTCTCTCCACTCTCTAACAGCATACAACCTTATGGTATGCATTAGTGGGAAATGATGCCTGTGGAATGCTCTGTAAGCTCTAAATCATGAACCAGGCACAACCCCAGAATAGAGACGTGAAGAGGTGGGGAGCACTTCAATGAATACTGAATGGGATGGGGGCCCTCATATTGGAACCAAAGCTTCTGGATCAGTACAATCATTGCTAGAATTCAGCTCAGATTACAAAGCTCTCAAGAACCAAGGATCTGGCAAGAAATATATATAATTAAATCAGAAAATTGTACTTTTTTCGCTGTAAGAGAAATGGCTTTGCCATGAGGTGGCTCATACTTGCTGCAATGGTGGCCAGAACTGGGTAAGGGTAGGCCAGCCATCAGAACCAGAACTTCTGCAGAAGGGCCAGCGCGTCCACCCTCTGCGCAAAGCAGACCGTGCCTGACCACATTATTGGGCTAAGGCCTTTATCCCAAGCCCTTGCTGCTGGCTGCCCCTCCTTCTCACTGCCTTTCCTCTGTTTCAGATACCAGTCTCAAGCCAGCCTATTAAAAGCTAGTGGTGTAGGCAAAGTACCTTCTCTTCCTAGGACTCAGTTTCCCCGATAAAAATCAAAGAACTGAATTAAATCAGGGTTTTTAATCCTTTTTGTGTCGGAGATCTCTTAACTACAGAGAACAAACTGATGGTTATCAGAGGGGAGGTGGGTGGAAGGGTAGGGGAAATAGGTGATAGGGATGAAGAAGTGCACTTGTGATGAGCACAGGGTGATGTATGAGAGTGTTGAATCACTATATTGTATACCTGAAACTAATATTACACTGTATGTTAACTGGAATTAAAGTTAAAACAATAACAATTAATCAGTTAATTTAATTAAGGGCTCAAATTAAAAAACAAACAAACCCTGGGCACCAAAAATACTCTGGTCTCCTATCCATCAGGATGTAATTGAAAATACAAATAACAGGAAACCATTAAATAAATATAAGGAAGTGGAACCAAGTTCTATATTCTCTCATGACAATTATTTTTGCATTGTTTCTGAAATATCAAATATCAATTTCTAAAATGTTATTATAAAATAGCTCAGATGCCAAAAAATATGTATTTAAGAATTAAAGAAAGCAAAGTCATTTACTTAACCACTCAACTTAAAAAATAAAATATAACCAATACTGTTAAAACATATATATAATTTTTCAAAAAGCTCTGTTTTATTGCTGCTTAGAGTCAGTGGTTCTCAAGTTTTGCAGCACATTGGAGTCACCGAAAGCTTTACAAATCCTCAGGCTCAGTCTCCACCCTAAACCAATGAATCAAAATCTCCTGTGAACATCAGTGTTTTAAAGATTCCTTAGGTCATTCCAATGTGCAGCCAAGGTTGAGAACTATTCCAGGTCTTCCTGGAGGCTGCTTCAGGGGATGTTGGGTTGGGGCCCTGAAGATGGAGTGGAAAAGGGCTCTGGCTTCTGTGCTCCACTTCAGGGGTCTGCACTTCCCCAGTGGACTTCAGTGGATCTAGATCTGAAACCACAGGCGTGCTCTCCTCTCATTTTTGGGAAGAGCCTGCCATCTGCTGGCCAACTTGAGGAAAATATGGTTGCTAAATGTGGCCTTAGGGAAGTAGGGACGAGTGGCACTCAGGTTATAGAGTCCCCTCTCACTGGTGGTGCATGTACAGTTCTCCCACAGCAGCTCTGGGAGGGGGTGGGGCAGGGCGAATAGAGTCACTTTCAACTTGCAGATGAGCAGCTCTGTGACCACAGCACTGGGATGGATGGGAGCAGGAGGGGCTCCCAGACTCTCTTCAGAGCCTAAGAAGAAAAAGGTAAGGGCAGAGGCCAAAGGAATAAACTGGGCAAAGGGATTTTTAAGAGAGAAAAGATGCTCACCTAGGAAAGGCCTTAGGAAGAGAAGCAATGGCTACCTGAAAACCACAGGAAGGGAATATAAGGTGACACATATAAAAGCATATGTGTCACTAACTCTGGGACTCAGGCTTTGTCCCCTGGTCCAAAGATTGCATCAGTTTGTCACAGTTCTTTCTCATGGGGATTTGTTTGCTGTTCTCTCTGCCTGAAACACTCATTCTTGCCCCAGCAAATGTTTGTTCAGTTTTCAGGTCTCAGTAAACCACAATCTTGTTTCTACCTTGGAAGCCTGCTCTGATTGTCACATCCCGTGCACCTTGTGCCTGCCTCCTGCCACTCAGTTCTGGAACCATCTGTTTACTGTTCACTATCATAAGATTCCAAATTCCATGTGGAAAGGGACATCATTATACCCCTAGCACCTACCCCAGCACCAGAAACAGAGCAGGAAATATTTGTTTACTGAGTCAATTTTTTTTGAATGTTTATTTATTTTTGAGAAAGAGACAAAGTGTGAGCAGCAGAGGAGCAGAGAGAGAGGGAGATACAGAATCGAAAGCAGGCTCCAGGCTCTGAGGTGTCAGCACAGAGCCCATGCAGGACTTGAACCCATGAACTGCAAGATCATGACCTGGGCTGAAGTCAGACGCTTGACCAATTGAGCCACCCAGGTGTCCCTACTGAGTCAATTTTTCTCATGGCAAAACCATACACTATAATCTGAAAACAAAACAAAAAAATACTTTGAAACATATTTTGCTCCCAACAATGAACTCCTCTTAGAGGTCAGTTGAAAATAATTACCTTTGCTATTGGAGGAGCGGGGAGACAAGTAATCTTATTTCCAGTTGGCATATGTTATAAACTAACCCTTTTTCTACCCATTTATGCTCTAATCAGTAAATAAACATGGTAGACAACTACGATTTTGGGTTTGCCCAGCTTCCATATTCATTTCTCCTTCGTGTAGTAAGAACACCCCAAATTTATTTTGGAGAAATAACCCCTTCCATTCTCAGTCCATTTGATTCAGAGCAGCCAACCCCATCCCCAGGTCAGGTGTGGGCAGGTGACTTGGGCCTGGTCAGTTACTGTACCTAATAGCCTAGCATGTGACTGGTTCAGGGATGAGCACATGGCCAAGTCAGCCCAGTGAAATTTAGCTGTGGAATGTTTACTGGAATCATCTGGGAGAAGAAGACCCAGGGTGCTAAGCTGGTAGGACACGAGGCTCAAGCTGCTGGCAGCCCCACTACCACCATGAGGAAAGAGAAATTCAAAGAGTGAAGCCATAAAATGAGAGTAGAGCAGAGACAAGAGGAGGCAGGGTTCACAGGGGAGACATCTTTTAGCTACTGGCTCCCAGCCTAGATCTTTCTCTGGACCTTTCCATTACATTAACCAATGAAGTCCCTTTTCCAGAAGTCAATTTGAGGTAGTTCCTCTTCCCTGCAGCTGAACAGAGTGCTAGCTAACAAAAAGCAGAATAGACATGTAATTTTTTCTTTTCTTTTTTTTTTTTTTACAAAATCAATACAGCATTTGCAATACTTTTCACAGATTCAGAAACCCATAATAAGCTTTTACATTGTTATGAAATTGTGCAACATATCAGTTAAAAAGAGGCACCTGATGATTTGTTACATGGTCTCAAATGGTGTGTGTGTGTGGGGGGGTGCGTTTCTCAGGTCTGGGGAGCCCCAGAGCAGCCTATTCCAGGTTCTGCTCCCATTGATCTTCTCTTCTGTCCCATTGCCAGCACCTCCTGAGCACATTTCAGCCCTTCTTTCAGGAGAACTAGCCATCTCTACACAAGGTCATAGACTTCAAGCCTCACAGCTGCACTTGCTGTACCATCAGCCTCCATGCAGTCACCGGTCCCCTTTAGCTCATTGAAAAATTGGCTGTGGCCAACAAGGAAGCAAACATAGACTCAGGCTTCTGCTGCAGTATCTCAGGCCTGTCGAACTCTACCACCTGGGAGAGTGAGAAAGGGGAGGAGGGGAAGGACACCACTGAGCTCAGCCTTGAAGGATCCGAAGGCCTCCTTGGGTGGCCTGAGCACCCATCCTCCCACTGCCCCAGGGACTCAGCTCTCACCTCCCCCTTGTTCATGACCAGGATGCGGTCACAGTTGAGCACAGTGGTGATGCGGTGTGCAATGACCAGCACCGTGCAGCCCTGGAAGACTTCACGGATCATGTGCTGGATCAGGGTATCGGTTTCCACATCAATGGAGGCTGTGGCTTCATCAATAAGGATGATCTGGTGGACACAAAACAGGGGTGACAGCAGCTTCCTCTGGCCCTGAGCTTTGGATCTAGACCTGGATCTATCACTAATCCACTGAGTCCCTTAGCTGGAAGATGAGAGATTTGGATTGAGTTTAAAACCTACTCTGAGGGGCACCTGGGTGGCTCAGTCGGTTAAGCGTCCGACTTTGGTTCAGGTCATGATCTCACGGTTTGTGTGTTCGAGCCCTGGATCAGGCTCTGTGCTGGGAGCCTGCTTCAGATTCTGTGTCTCCCTCTCTCTCTGACCCTCCCCTGCTCACACTGTCTCTCCCTCTCTCAGAAATAAACAAAACATTAAAAAACATTTTTTAAAAAACCCACTTTTAGTTGTCCATTAGGTTAAAGACAATATTAGGTCTTGACCAAGAGCTTTATATATATATGTAGATAGATATCTATATATATATAGATAGATAGATAGATAGATAGATAGATAGATAGATAGATATAGATAGATAGATATATATCCAGAGAATTAAGTTCTTTCTTGAAAATGAAAATATCCCAGTCACAACTTCTTGTTTTATGAACTGCCTTCTTATTTGCCTGAATTAACATAGATCAACATTTCCCAAAGTAAGGTATAAACACACCTTTGGATGGCACATAAGATGGTGTGGCTAGTACATGAATAAACATTCTCTTTAACATTTTTATTTTATGTTATTAACAATATGCATTAGAAAAATATAGCTAATCACAAAAATCACTTGTGATTTCACAAATGTGACTGTTTAGAATGAGGCTGTTTTTTTGGATTTTTTTAAGAGAGAGAGTGCATGCAAGTGGGGGAGAGAGAAAGAGGGAAGGAGGGAGGGAGAGAAAGAGAGAGAGAGAAAGAGAGAGAGAATATTATAAGCAGATTCCCATGTAACACAGAGCTGGACACATGGCTCAGTCTCACAACTCTCAGATCATGACCTGAGCTGAAATCAAGAGTTAGGACACAACTGATTGAGCCACCCAGGAGCCCCTAGAATAAGGTTGTTTTTAAAAAGAGGGCATCAAAGTAAGTCAAAGGAGAGATTGTATGTAGATATGACAAAAGTCATAAAGTGATGACTCAAATTTGGGAAGCAATGTAGAGAAAGAAACTTTGGCACCAGTGGCCTGGTAACTGTAAAATAAAGAACTGAGTGGTTAAGAAAGTGCTACATGCATATTGCAAATCCTGTATTTCATCTCTGCTAGAAAGAGGGGGATAGTTCTCCTTCCTCCTCCCCAGCTTCTAACCTCACTGGAAGACTGCGTTTGTTTTTTTTTAAATTTTATTTAAATTCTAGTTAGTAAACATACACTGTAATATTGATTTCAGGAGTAGAATTCAGTGATTCATCACTTTCATACAACACTCAGGGCTCATCATTACAAGTCCCCTTCTTAATACCTTATCCCCCATCTAGCCCATCCACCACCCACATCCCTCCATCAGCCCTCAATTTATTCTCCATCATTAAGAGTCTCTTATTGGGGGGGCGCCTGGGTGGCTTAGTCAGTTAAGCGTCCGACTTTCGCTTAGGTCATGATCTCGCGGTTCGTGGGTTCGAGCCCCGCGTCGGGCTCTGTGCTGACAGCCAGCTCAGAGCCTGGAGTCTGTTTCAGTCTGTGACTCCCTCTCTCTCTGACCTTCCCCTGCTCACGTTGTCTCTCTCTCTCTCTCCTAGAAATAAATAAAAACATTTAAAAAAAATTAAAAAAAAAAGAGTCTCTTATTGGGGAGCCTGGGTGGCTCAGTCGGTTAAGCATCCAATTTTGGCTCAGGTCATGATCTCACGGTTCGTGGGTTCGGGCTCCACGTAGGCTCTGTGCTGACAGCTAGCTCGGAGCCTGGAGCCTCCTTCAGATTCTGTGTCTCCCTCTCTCTGGTCCTCCTCTGCTCATGCTGTCTCTCTCTGTCTCTCAGAAATAAAACATTTTTTTAAAAAAGAGTCTCTTATTGTTTGTTTCCCTCTCTCTTTCCCCTTCCCATATATTCATCTGTTTTGTTTCTTAAGTTCCACATGAGTGAAGTCATATGGTATTTGTGTTTCTCTGATTGACTTACTTTACTTAGCATAATACACTCTAGCTCCATCTACATCATTGCAAATGGCAAGACTTCATTCTTTTTGATAGCTGAGTAATATTCCATTGTATATATATGCCAAATCTTCATCCATTCATCAGTTGATGGACATCTGGGCTCTTCCCATAGTTTGGGTATTATAGATGAAGCTGCTATAAACATGGGGTACAAGAATGCCTTCAAATCTATATTTTTGTGTCCTTTGTGTATATGTGTACATATGAGTACCTGTATGTGGCCTCATTCGAGAAAATTTGCTCCTGACTAGCACAGGTAGTTTCCTCAAAAAGTTAAAAATAGAACTAGCCTATGATCCATCAATTGGACTACTAAGTATTTATCCAAAGGATATGGGAATGCTGATTATATTACACACACACACACACACACACACACACACACACAGGAATATTACTCATCCATCAAAAAGAATGAAATCTTTCCATTAACAGTGACATGGATGGAGCTACCGAATATTGTGCTAAATGAAGGGAATCAAGAGCAAAAATAAACTTTTGGGACCTCATCAAGATCAAAAGCTACTGCACGGCAAAGGAAACAATCCACAAAACTAATAGGCAACCAATGGAATGGGAAAAGATAGTTGCAAATGATATATCAGACAAAGGGTTAATATCCAAAATCTATAAGGAATTCACCAAACTCCACACCCGAAAAACAAACAACCCAGTAAAGAAATAGGCAGAAGATATGAACAGACACTTCTCCAAAGAGGACATCCAGATGGCCAACAGGCACATGAAATGATGCTCAGCATCCCTCCTCATCAGAGAAATACAAATCAAAACCACACTGAGATACCACCTCACGCCAGTCAGAGTGGCTAAAATGAGCCAATCAGAGAACTCTAGATGCTGGCGAGGATGTGGAGAAACGGGCACCCTCCTACACTGTTGGTGGGAATGTAAACTGGTACAGCCCCTCTAGAAAACAGTGTGGAGGTTCCTCAGGAAACTAACAATAGAACTCCCCTATGACCCAGCAATAGCACTGCTAGGAATTTACCCAAGGGATACAGAAATGCTGATGCATAGGACCACATGTGCCCCAATGTTCATAGCAGCACTCTCCACAATAGCTAAAACATGGAAAGAGCCTAAGTGTCCATCAACGGACGAATGGATCAAGAAGGTGTGGTTTATCTATACCATGGAATACTACATGGCAATGAGAATCAATGAAATCTGGCCATGTGTAGCAACACGGAGGACCTTGAGGGTGTTATGCTGAGCGAAATAAGTCAGGCAGAGAAGGACAAATATCATATGTTTGCACGTATAGGAGGATTAGGAAGAACTTAACGGAGGACCAAGGGGGAGAAAAAGGGGGGAAGTGGTGGGGGAGAGGGAGAGAGGCAAACCATGAGAGACTCTTGAATGCTGAGGACAAACTGAGGATTGATGGGTGTGGGGGGAGAGGGGGGAGATGGGCAGGGAGGAAGGCACTTGTGGGGATGAGCACTGGGTGTTATGTGGAAACCTACTTGACAATAAAATATTTGTAAAAAACATATTGTGCTAAATGAAATAAATCAATCAGAATAAGACAAATACCATATGATTTCATTCACATGTGGAATTAAAGAAAAAAAGCAGATGAACCTGGGGGAAAAAAGAAAGAGGCAAACCAGAAAATAGACTCTTAACTGTAGAGAACAAACTTGAGGGTTGCAGGAGGGGAGGTGAGCAGGGGAATGAGTTAAATGCATGATGGGTATTAAGGAGGGCACTTCTCACTTGTTGTGGTGAGTACCGGGTGTTGTATGTAAGTGACAAATCACTAAATTCTACACTTGAAATTTAATTAATTAATTTGTCCTGGAACAGCTATCATCTGATTTCCAACTGTAATAAAGACAAAGGAGAGTGCCTGGGTGGCTCTGTCGTGTAAGCACCTGACTTCAGCTCAGTTCATGATCTCATGTTTCATGAGTCTGAGTCCTGCATTGGGTAAGCTCAAGCCCCACTTTGCGGTGAGCATGAGCCCCACTTCAGGTGGGCCTGACTTCTCTCTCTGCCCCTCACTTACTTGTGCTCTTTCTCTCTCAAGAAAACAAAACAAATAAACAAAAACACAAGAGAATGTCTTACATCCAAGTTTTAATAAGAATATATGATAGGCAACTATTAAGTTAATAAGCTTCTAAACTTTAACTTTTTGCAAGGGAAACGCATCATGATTTAGTTGTAACAGTGGATCATTCAGCTTAGCTGCAGGGTATCAAGGTTTGAGAGAGCCCAGTCTGAGTGCCCCCCACACTCCTCTCCCATACCATAGATATGGGCAGAATGGAAATCAGTGACATGAGGAAGCCCTTTGGGTATTTGTGGAAAGGATATATAGCATAGCACCCACTGTCCCATGGAGATAGAGAGGGAAACAGCCAGTGTGATTACTCAAACTGGGCTTCCCATAGCCATTCCGTGGTCTCACCTTGGACTTGCGAAGGACTGCTCTTGCAATGCAGAAGAGCTGCCTCTCCCCAACAGAGAAGTTTTTGCCACTTTCCACAACTTCTGCTTGCAGTCCTTGGGGTAATTTTGAGATCTGTAATATCAGAGAAAATGAGATGTAGACTACATAGGCATGTGGGCATGTAAGCCACTGTGGGGTGAGACCTAACCTGGCCCCAACAGACCTGCCCCGTCACACTTTGTAATACTCCTTGCCTCTCTATACTCCGGTCACTGATGTTTCTCTTCCTTACCTGTGCACCTTTCACTCCCATCTCAGGGTCTTTGTATATGCTAGTTCCTGTGCTGGAATGTTCTCTCGGAGATCTGCCCTCTACTGCCCCCTCAATATATGATCTCAGCTCAAATGTCCCATCTTTAAAGAGGCCTTGCTTGGCCATTCCACGTAGAAGAGCAGCTCCCTGACTGAAGTAACTGTTGTTCTCATTACTTCCTTTACAGCAATTACCACTACCTGAAAGTATCTCATGTGTCCGTTTGTTTGTTGTGTTTATCTCCCAGTGAATGTAAGCACCAGGAGGGCAAACGCCTTACCTACTTTGCCTTTGCTGTGTCCCCTGAGCCTAGAATGTGCTTGGCTCACTGTTGGTGTCTGAGTGCCATCAGACTTTATTTAGGAATCCAAAATAATCTCATCTCCATGAGATTATTTTACCTCTGCCCCAAAATGGCAGCATCTAGCATATCATGCAAGATGAACCCCAGGGGTACAAGAAGCACCACTGTTGAAGAGGCAGGCTAAGACTAAGAATCAGGTCTTGGAGCTACTTACTGTCATTCTCAGGAATGTTGTGTCCAAGACATTCCAAATCTGCTCATCTGTATAGCAGTCAAAAGGGTCTAGGTTGAATCTGCCATAGAGGAAGAGAAGTATTCCATAACCACATGCAACCATTAAACAGTGTGTATAACACCGATATACAAATATTTGCTCAAGTCCTGCTTTCAACTCTTTTTGGTATCTACCTAGAAGAAGAATTGCTAGATCATATGGTAATTACACATTTAACTTTTGAGGAACTACCAAATTGTTTTCCACAGAGGCTGTACCATTTTATATTCCCACCAGCAGTGAACATGAGTTCCAATTTCTCAGCATCCTCACCAACACTTGTTATGTTCCTTTTCCCTTTTTCTTTTTTTCATTATAGTCATCCCAGTAGGACTGAAGTGGTATCTCACTGTGGTGGGACTGCTTTTTCTGTCTTTTGCCGTGAAAAAAATCCCAGTTGATCATACAAGCAACATCAGGTTGGGATCTATCTGGACTTCACACCCATTAAGGTTTGCACTTCCATTTGGCATGGGCAACATTATTAATTCTTCTCTGTTATGCAACCACTCAGTCCCAATTAAAATCTATTCTTTTTCTCTAAAATGTTTTTTAATGTTTTATTTATTTTTGAGAGATAGAGACAGAGCACAAGCAGGGGAGGGGAAGAGAGAGACAAGAATCTGAAGCAGGCTCCAGGCTCTGAACTGTCAGCCCAATGTGGGGCTCAAACTCACAAGCTCACAAACTGTGAGATCATGACCTGAGCTGAAGTCAGATGCTTAACTGACTGAGCCAGCCTGGTGCCCCTGATCAAACCCTATTCTTAATCTCTGCTTTATCTTTCCCCAGTTTTAGCAGTTGCACACATTTTGTGTGTAGGGCTAGATTGTAGTAAAGAAGGAGGAGGTAAAATGTCTTATTTGCATGGTATTTGATAGTCTCCAAAACATTTTCATAGATGGCCTCACTGACACCCTTTCCCCTCAAGGGATGGATATACCCCTTTCATTGATGGGAATATTATGGTTTATCAGTGTCGAATGTTTGTTCAAGATCACACCACAAGTCAGTCTGAGAAACAGGCTGGAATCAGAGACGCTCAGAGGTAGATGAAACTATAGGATAGAGAACCCAAGTCTTCTCTATTCTAGTCCACACTTGTCCCTGCTGCAAGCACTGTTAAAGGGTGAAACTACTTGGGGTTATACCTCATCTTTACTTTACTTGTGTGTCTCCTGAAACAAGTCACTTTTCCTCTCTAAGTCCAGTGTCTTCCCTTATAAAGGAGGGATAACAGTAGTGCCTACCCTGTAGGGTTGTGGTGACAGTTAAATGAGACAGAACATTAAAGCATGGGCTAGCACATATAAGTGCTCAAAAAATGTTAATTCATATTTTTACACATCCTATACCAAGATGCAATAGATTTGTCCAGGTTCTAGCTTAGCATGGAGATATATAACCAAATATTATCTCATTCCCCTAATACAACCATTTTAAAGTTCCCTGTTTGTGCACATACTATGCACTTCCCCTAGAAGGACTTTCTTCCCCTTCTTTTCCCAGGCAAGCTCCTACTTATCCTACAAGACTCTGCTCAAATGTCCCTTCCTCTTTGGAGGCTTTCTGGATTCACCCAAATAGAGCTATTTGACCTACTTCTGGGCTCCTTTGGCACTTTGTTCATAATCTCTGATCTGGCAAATACCCCCTTGTATTATAATCTGTTGGTTCTTATGTCTCTGCACCACCCCTTCCCCTCCCCTCCCTCCCCCTGCATGACTACACTCTGAACTCCTCAAGGGGAACATGGGCAGCAATCATTCACCAGAGCGTCCTCAGGTCCTAGCACAATGTCTGGACCTAGGAAAAGCCCAGAAAAGCCAAATTAAATGAATGAAAGAAGGGAGGGGGGAGGAAAGAAGGAAGGAAGGAAGGAAGGAAGGAAGGAAGGAAGGAAGGAAGGAAATAAAGAAGAAGAGGGAGGAAAGGAGAGGGAGAAAGAAAGGAGCTGGAGGAAAGAAGGAAGGAAGAAGGGAAATGGAGGGAGAGAAGGAAGGAGGCAGGAGGG
The DNA here is from genome assembly GCA_017311185.1 of Proteles cristata cristata. Taxonomy (NCBI): domain Eukaryota; kingdom Metazoa; phylum Chordata; class Mammalia; order Carnivora; family Hyaenidae; genus Proteles; species Proteles cristata. The sequence goes on from JAESUZ010000618.1 coordinate 237,264, forward strand.
AGGAAGGAAGCAAGGTGGGGAAGGGACAGAGGAAAGAATAATAAACGAATATACGATTGAACAGAGCTCTAGGGGTCAGTTTATTGACTTGCCTCTGATAATGCCCCTTAAATATCCCTGAAACATGAGGGATCTAGCTTAATTTTTAATTCATTAGACTTCTTCAATTTCCATGCCCTGATATTCCCACATAGCTAACGTGCACTGTTAAGTAGGAATGTGAATCTGGATAAAGTTTAGTCCCAGAGTTAACATCTGAGGAAATTGAAAGATGAAGAGGTTGAAAGATCCAGTTCTATTTGCTTTACTGACTGAACTGCCTGGATTATTTCTCACTTTTCCTCTGCCTGGACTGTGAATAAATATGTCCTAATGTCCAACCTAACAGGCCCCCATCAGCTTTCTCCAGTGGGAGAAATAAGGAGAAATAAGGAGAGAAGAGAATAAGGCACGTCTAAACATTAAAAGAATATAGTGGTAGCCACAATGCAAATGCTTAATGGTGAATTGAATTCTGTCCAATCCCATCAGGTTTTTTAAAAATAAAAATTAAGCCTTGAATTTTTTTTTTTTTTTTTTTTTTACCACATTACAGTTTACAAAGTGCTCTTGTATATATCAGGGCTTCATTCAATCTTCAGGGACACTTCAGTGAGTCTCAGTGAGTGGCCTAACTTGCCAAGGAGAGCTCAGAGGCCCCAAAACTGAGGCTTTGGGCACCAGCAACCCAAAGACAGTTCAGCCCTGGCAGCCTGGTCCTGCCCCCCCATCTTCTGCTGCACCTGATTGTTCCTGAGAGCAGGACAGGATCTTGAGGGATAACCGAGAACCTGGACCGCAGGTCCTCCAGGCCAATGCTGCTGATGTCCACACCATCGATGAGAATCCGGCCTGCTGCAGCCTCCACCAGGCGGAAGAGAGCCACTCCCAAGGAGGATTTCCCTGTTGGGCAAGAAACAAGCAGGGCCTCACTTTCCTGGTCCACACTAGAGGCAACACAGGCCACACCTGGATTCACACCTGACCTGCTCCCCTCCATGGTCCATCCTTTGTTATCCTGAGCCCTGAGAGAGCAGAAGAGTGGAGTCTCTGCTGTAAGTAGTGTCCCACACCATGAGCAGCTTTCTTACAGCCCGGATCAGAGGGCACAACTGGAGCCCCTGGGTTAAATCCAGCCATTTATATATTGTTTCACATGCACAGTGCTACTGTTATTTTTTACATTTTCTGCCAGCATTAAAAAACTCCAAAGATCCTATGTACAGAAATTCAAATTGCATGCTCTTCTTGAAACCTAGAACTGGCAACACTGGTCCCGCATCCTCCCATCTAACAAGCAGCCAGAGCTGAGTGTGGCTGCTTCTTTGAGAGAGAACAGTGCTCTCCAGTGCAACACTCTGCCCTTCCCACCCTCCTTCATCACACCCCAGACCCATAGTAGCTTCTCTGCATCAGACTGCAGCCCTCTCAGGCCAATTGCAGGCAAGAAGTAGGAAGGGAAGGACGCACTAAAGAATACAGGTGGAAGCTCTTCACCTAGCAGGAGTGCAAGGCCTGCAGGGGGCCGGAAGAGGTGGAGACCCATGAAGGCACTTGTCTTCCTGGAGGGCTACCTGGTGGAGGCAGGATGGGGTACACAAGGATGGGGTAAGAATCAAGGCTGAGCAGTGTCTCTGAACAATGCAAAAATAGGAGGGAGCTACACTTGGACCAGACCTCCCAGAGGTAATAGGAGAGGCAGGGAGGGAAAGAAGTCAGAAAGGAGAGGGCAAAGAAGGAGGCTAATAAGAGAGGTCTAGGAATGATGAGAAGGAAGGAGAAGTGGGACCCAGACTTCACTCCTGGCCCTGCTCTTCACCCTTGCAGAGCCCTGTATTGCCTCTTACTTGAAGCGCTCCTTCTCTGCACCCTGTTCATCCTTCCTGACTCAGCTCAATGCTGATCTTGGAGCCCAGGCCACCAGAGCTCACCAGAGCCCAACCGCATTACTCTTCCATGACATTCCCCACAATCTGTAATTACCTTATTTATTTACTTATTTGATGGCTTAACACCTATCTTTTCCAGTGGAATCCCATGATAGCAGGACTTTGAATTTTGTTCACCAGCGCATGGTATAAAGCAAGGACCCAGTAAATATCTGTGGGGTCACTGAGTAAACACATGAAAATGGGTCCAACACCCACAGGTCAAAGTTGAGGACAGGGGGTGCCCCAGGAGACTCCACTCACCAGAGCCTGTCCTTCCCACGACGCCCACCACTTCTTGGCCATGAATTGTCAGGTTGATGCCATTAAGGATAATGGGTGTGTTATCTCTGTATTTCATCTGATAATCCTGGAATGTTATTTCTCCATGCTGTGGCCACCCAGGAGGACAGCTCATACCTTCCGTGTGTAAAGGAGCCTCGGGGACACACATCTCATTTTTGAAAAAAGAAAAAGAAATCAATACTAATCATTAATGTCTGCCCATCCTCTGCTGACCCACTGGCCTCCAGCTGTAACCCACCTCAGCCTGTCTCACACTGAGATGAAGCCACTGGCTGTGTAATCAGAGGAGCACTCCAAGAGTGTCCCACTCACCTGACATACACATAATTTTATCCACAAAGAGTGAGAAACCACTTAGCTAGCCCCCTTGTTATTAACATAGAGAACGTCTTCTAATTTATTATGTGAGGCTCTAAGGAAATAGAATCTAGAACAGTGACAATAAGGGCAGCAAAGTTAACTGACCCCTGTGTGGCATGTTTTATAGCTTAGCAGCCTTGTGTAGACTAATGCTGCCTCTATCCTCATCGATAAGGTAGGTAATTTTAGATGCATTTCACAGGCAAGGAAATAGAGGCTCAAACAGGTCAAATGACTTATTTAATATGATCACAGAGTGGATGAGGACTCAGACCATGGCTGCCCGACTCCAAGCCCACAACTGAATCAAACACAGTCCTGAGGCCCAAATGATGGAAAAGAAGCACAGTCACCTGACCGTAAGCTCTTCACCACAGGTGTGATGTACAATAGCATCCTTTCATGTTAAATCAAAGTTCTGTGATTCACAAATTCTGCTCCTATTGACAGGGTCCAGAGAAGTGGTTTTAAAGGCTCTGCCAGTCCCTGGCTGTGCAATCTTAAGCAGGGTTCCTCAGTCTGGCCAACTCTCAGTTTCCTTCTCCAGAAAATGGGGATAGTAATTCAATCAACTGTATAAAATTGTTTTGTGCTTCCATGAGATAATCTATATATATAAAAATATTGAAGCTTTACTGTGGGCCAGGCATTATGCTAAGTGCTTTACATATTGTGTTATTTAATCTTTGTAATAACCCAATGAATAGATATGTTGATCTGTCCCCAGTTTACATAGCTATCTCAAGTGGCAAAGCTTGGATTTGAACCCAGGTGATCTGGCTCTAAAATCTATGTTCTTAACTACTCTAACACAAATAGAAGCAATAATAATAATTCCAATTATTATTGACATTATTATTGTTTTTATACTTGGACAAAACTCTCATTTCTAAAAAGGGCAGATTATTCTCTCTATATCCAGGAAAGCTGTGGGGGATGTGATGAAAATGGGCCATAGGGTATGGAAGAGTTTCTAAGAAGTGATATCCACAGGTACAGGGAAGATGGGTAGGAAGGGCCAGGAGCCACAGTTGCCCCTTGAAAAAGCCTCAGGACCTCTGGGGTGCTGGAGCTTGCAGAGGTCATGGAAGCTGAGGTCATGGGAGGCATGGGTGTGAAAACTTCCAGAGCTCTCCACACCAAACCCAGACCTGCATCCCACCTTCATGTACTGCAGCATCCTTTCTGCAGAAGTGAAGTACGCCTCTGTCTCTGAACCAATCCTGGCAGTGGCCTGGAAGTTGGACGCCAGCTGCAGTGAAGGAGAAGCATCAGGTCAAGAAGCTAACAGGGGTGTACTTAGGATTTCAATGCCCCTGAAAACCTACTCATCACCATTCTCCTTGAGTGATTTCTCGAACCAAGACAATTTCCTTACAAGAGTGGAGCAGATAACTTTGGTGCTCCCCACCCCCCAAGCCCATATCTGAGGTTAGCCGCATGATGGCAGGCAGTTCTCCATGAGACGCCACTGACACTATCCCACCTCAAGTACCCTCTGTGTGTATTTCTGCTTTCTACTCAAAACCTTTACTCACACCACAGGAGCCCTCTCTGTCCATGCACAGTTGCAGCCCCAAAACACAGGGGAGTGAAAGTCCTATGGGCCACCTTTCAAATAATGGGGAAAGGAGCCAGGAGATGAAGGCTCCTGTCCCTCAGCCTTTGGGGTCAATCCAGGGAGCATCCTATATGCTTCTCCGGAGGTGCCTGTAGAGTTGAGAGCTAGTGACCCAGATCAGTAATCTCAATGGCACTTGCCCATAATGGAGTTCCTCCTTTCCTGTGCTTCTTACAACCTCCCAAATAATCTGCCTACACCCAAGTCCTTGTTTCCAGCCTTGCCTTTAGGGAAACCCAGGGGAAGAGGAGTCTCAGGAACTCTCAGGAATGGGAGGCAACACAGATGAGGACAACTGAGGCCCAGAAGAGGAAACGACATATACAGAATCCCCTGGGACTTGGAAGCAGAGCTGAGACGGGGACCCCGATCTTCATTCCTCCCATCCCCCTGGTCCAACATGTAGGCAAACAGGCCACACAGAGGGTGCTGGACAACAAGGTCATTGTACATTCATTCAGCACACTTCCTGAGGCCTGTATGGCATGTGCCAATCCAGGATCTGTGCCCCAAAGTGCAACAGACCCAGGCCCTGCCCTCAAGAAGCTGTGGGGAGACAGATGGGTCCATAGAGAATGGCAGCACAGAAGGATGGGCTTCACCATGGGAGGCATTGGGAGCCATTAGAGCCCCCAGGCAAGGTCCCCTTTCCCGAAAAGGACCACAGTGAAGGCCTCCTGAAGCAATTGGCATAGGGGTTTCGTTTTAAGCAGAGGTGGGATTTAGCAAGTTAAAAATGAGTGGAGAAGGGCGTTCCATAGAGAGGGGACAAAGTCCTGAAAGTAGTTAAGTAGTGGGATATATCCAGGGCCTTGCATGCCATTGGTCTATGACTGGAGCAGAGAGTATGGGTAGGTGAAGGAAAACCCTTTAGAAGTCAGAGAAGGTTGGGGCGCCTGGGTGGCTTAGTCGGTTAAGCATCTGACTTTCGCTTAGGTCATGATCTCGCGGTTCGTGGGTTCGAGCCCCGCGTTGGGCTCTGTGCTGACTGCCATTTCAGAGCCTGGAGCCTGTTTCAGTCTGTAACTCCCTCTCTCTCTGACCCTCCCCTGCTCACACTCTCTCGCTCTCTCTCTCTCCTAGAAATAAATAAAACATTAAAAAAAAAATTTAGAAGTCAGAGAAGGTGGATGTCATAATGAATGACACTGACAGTGGGAAAGGAGCCAAGGGAGACTGCCTTTCCTCCAGTCAGTGTATCAGACATGGCTGGCTGCCTAGTCAGTAGCTGGTCCCTTCTTTCTTCCTTGCTAGCACATCCCCCATTATGCTCAGGTATCTGGCAGCCTGGTGCTCTTGGCAGACTTGGTTAACTCTACTGCTCTTGTCATTGACGGGTTTAGGTGTGAGCCATGCTACAATTCCGACAAATGAAGCAGGAAGAGGAGTCAGAAGGGAGTATTCGGGGAAGCTGCTCCTTGTTCTTATAGCAGGGCACAAAAAAGTTCTCTCCTCTCTAACTTTTTGTGGTTATTGTGTGAGGATGTGTTGCTTGGGGCTGCGACAGCCATTTTGTGACCCTGAATTGACAATCCTGAGGATGAAGCCAGGCTGTGGATGCCAGGGCAAAAAGATAGAATGCTCATGGATTCATGCTAGGTCCTAAATTAACAAAGAAAAGCCTACCCCAGCCTTCTGGATACATCACATAGTAAGTCTCAAAACTGCCATTTTGAACTGGTTCTAGGGCTTGGTGGCTGGAGGCCAGGAATATCACAATTATTTACAGTTCTTAAGGTTGCAAAGCAACATGGTGTCTGATTCCTGCCACCCAAAGCTTGAAACATAATTTCATTGAGAGTGCGTGCAGAGGTCAGCAAGGCAACAGTGTGCCCAGAGGAGAGATGTATGCTGGGGTTATGAGGCCAGATTTGAGGGGCCTGAGGGCATGGTCCACAGGTTAGGTTTGGCATAAGGAGACAGGGAATCTCTGAGAGCTCTAAACAAGGCAGGACATCAGGAAAACTGTAACTGAAGGTCACTCTGGTGAGAAGGTAGAAAGTGGACAGAAGGGGCTTGGAGGTGAGGGGAGGAGGCTTCCAGGTTGCTACCCAGAGGGATGAGACACTTGAAAAGCGCAGCAGACACTGAGAAGAAAAAAATCAATCCAGGGCCATTTTGAAGCAGTCAGGCCTCCAGCAAACTCCTCACTAGTTTTCTGTGATGGAACAAGCTGGGGAGATGTTTGAGAGGTGCTTCATGTGCACAGTACACCTTGGGAGAGATGAGCCCCCGACCCCCCTGCCTGGGCCAGCACATGACAACATTGTCCCAAGTTTTGTCCCCTGGCCCATGTCATAGAGGAACCAGGAGAGCTATCTGGCCATAGTGACTCAAAGCCCCCTATGACACCAGTGTGGTGCTTCTCCCCAGACTTTTGGAAGGTTTGGTGGCAACTCTGCACTGGTACGTGTGTGTCCGCGCGTGTGCATGCATGCATGTGTGTGTCAGAGAAAGGGAGAGAGAGAGAAGAGATGAATGTGATCCACTAGGGACAAACCTGTCTCTCACTAGCGGTGGGACCCAGAGCAAGTTACTGAATTCGGAAGCTCTGGTTTCCTCTCTGTAAGCAAAGAACAATAACAGCTAACATTTACTGAGCATCTATTCTGGGCCAAGCACTGTCCTGGGTGTTTAACATGCATTAGTCCTCATGTTTATAAACATGCCTCACAAATCTATAATTTTGGAACTTGTATTATCTCAGTTTTACAAAATGAGGAGTCCCAGCCACAAGGAGGGTAAGAGGCTTCCCAAAGTCACACAGCTAATAATGGGCAGAGACTGGCCCAAACCCACATTTCAAACCACACAAGCTTAACCACTTCACTATAGCTCATGGAATGTGGTAAGAATTCAATGCAAGAGGGGCGCCTGCATGGCTTAGTCGGTTCAGCGTCTGACTTTCGCTTAGGTCATGATCTCGCGGTTCGTGGGTTCGAGCCCCGCGTCGGGCTCTGTGCTGACTGCCAGCTCAGAGCCTGAAGCCTGTTTCAGTCTGTGACTCCCTCTCTCTCTGACCCTCCCCTGCTCACGCTGTCTCTCTCTCTCTCTCTCCTAGAAATAAATAAAACATTAAAAAAAAGAAAGAAAGAAAAGAAAGAAAGAAAGAAAAGAAAGAAAAGAAAGAAAGAAAGAAAGAAAGAAAGAAAGAAAGAAAGAAAGAAAGAAAGAAAGAAAGAAAGAATTCAATGCAAGAGGGGCGCCTGGGTGGCTCAGTCGGTTGCGGCCTGACTTCGCTCAGGTCATGATCTCGGTTCATGGGTTCGAGCCCCGCGTCGGGCTCTGTGCTGACTGCCAGCTCAGAGCCTGGAGCCTGTTTCAGTCTGTGACTCCCTCTCTCTCTGACCCTCCCTGCTCACGCTGTCTCTCTCTCTCTCTCTCTCTCTCTCTCTCTCTCTCTCTCAGAAAAAAAAATGCAATGCAAGAAAGCACAACAAGCACCTAGCAAAGTGCTAGCTCAGTGCAAGTGTCCAGTGCATTCCATGTTGTTGCACTGGTCAGCTGTCTGTGGGCGTGAGCACGGCACAGCCATCTGCATGGCCTGGGTGCCTGGGGAAGGTTCCGCAGACACAGGCATGGCTGTGCATGTACAGGACTGCACGTTTGTGCAAATACATACCTGCTGCAAGGGCTCAATAAGAGCAAGATGGAGCCCCCTTGGCATACCCAAAAGATGCCACACCCTTGGGGCACATGAGATCCAAAGCCAGTTAGAGAGAAAATGACATGACCACAGAGAAGGCAGGTAATGAGCACCCTCTCACGGAGTTGGAACTGTGTAACCAGGGTTCCCCCAGATGGCTGCAGAGCCAGCCTCTGGCTTCACGGCCCTTGTGGCTAGCCCTTCCACAGGACTAACCCTACAGACATGAACTTGGCCAGCTAGACCCTGTCATGCCCCAGTGTACTGGGCGTGGAGGAACTCTGGCCAGGAGCTGTGCAGGCTGCTACATCAGAATCCCCTAGAGAACCTGCTTTTTTTTTTTTTGTACAAATAGTTTATTGTCAAATTAGTTTCCACATAACACTCAGTGCTCATCCCCACAAGTGTCCTCCTCCATGCCCGTCCCTCCCTCCCCCCCCACATCCATCAGTCCTCAGTTTTTGTCAGCATTCAAGAGTCTCTCATGGTTTGCCTCTCTCCCTTTCCCCCACCATTTCCCCTTTCTTCTCCCCCTTGTTCCTCCGTCAAGTTCCTCCTAATCCTCCTATACGTGCAAACATATGATATTTGTCCTTCTCTGCCTGACTTATTTCGCTAAGCATAACACCCTCAAGGTCCATCCATGTTGCTACACATGGCCAGATTTCATTGTTTCTCATTGCCATGTAGTATTCCATGGTATAGATAAACCACATCTTCTTGATCCATTCATCTGTTGATGGACACTTAGGCTCTTTCCATGTTTTAGCTATTGTGGAGAGTGCTGCTATGAACATTGGGGTCCATGTGCTCCTATGCCTCAGCATTTCTGTATCCCTTGGGTAAATTCCTAGCAGTGCTATTGCTGGGTCATAGGGGAGTTCTATTGTTAGTTTCCTTAGGAACCTCCACACTGTTTTCCAGAGGGGCTGTACCAGTTTACATTCCCACCAACAGTGGAGGAGGGTGCCCGTTTCTCCACATCCTCGCCAGCATCTAGAGAGAACCTGCTTTTAAAATTAGATTCCGAGACCCCACCCACCCAGGACCTGACTCTGAGTCCCCAAGGCTGTGCTCTAGAGCATGGTTCTCCTGGCAGTTGCACCAGTGCCCAGGCCGAATATGCCTGCAAGGCTGGGGCAAAGTGCTCTTCTTCAAGTCTTGTGCACTTAAAAGTCTGAGAAGACTTGTTTCAGGGAAGGGACTGGATCCTCCTTAGATAACTCAAGGGAGCCTGACAGCTGAGTCAAAGAATAATAGTAAAGTGAAAACATACCAGACAGCAAATAAGAGGTCTTTGTTCTTACCCTGGTTCTACTTCTTTTCTTTAAATGTTTGTTTATTTTTGAGAAACAGAGACAGAGCACAAGCAGGGGAGGGACAGAGAGAGAGGGGGGAAGACACAGAATCTGAAGCAGGCTCCAGGCTCTGAGCTGTCAGCATAGAGCCTGATGCAGGGCTTGAACACAGGAACCATGAGATCATGACCTGAGCCAAAGTCAGATGTTCAACTGCCTGAGCCACCCAGGTGCCCCATTCTGGCCCTACTTCTAATGCTCTATCCATTCAGACAAATCTTTTCCTTTCTGGGCTTCAGTGTACCCATCTGCACAATAAGAAGGTTGGACAGGGCTGCCTGCAGGCTCCATTCAATCCCAATACTCTAAGATTCCATTAATATCTTTAAATATAGACTTCCCAGTTCAGAGGTGACAGGAAAACAGGAAAGCAGCAAATTCAGAAGGCCAAACACACAACTCATAAGGCCACAAATGGCCAAAACCCCATAAACCCCCCTGATTCTGCCCATAAGCCAAAAGCCAAACCCCTACTGTCTGATAGTCCCTCCCTCACCTGCAGGATGAGGCTGATAGCCATGGCTTTATAGGAATAGGGGGCAGAGGAAATGCCAAAAGCCACAAACAAGGCCACAGTCAAGGTCAGCAGGTTGGTCATGGTCTCCAGCCTCAGTGCTATCCATCTCGAGGAAGACAGGAACATCAGCAGGTAGTTATTCTGCGTATCACTCAGCCTCTTAAACCTGAGAAAGAAAGGACAACCTGAAAACCACATGTGTTTGTCTAACTCAGAGTTTCCTGGGAGTGGACACTGGTTGCTTCCTCCAGCATCCAGCTCCCCACCCCCACCCAAGGAACCTGACTTATCTTTGGGGGCCTCTTCCCTGCCCCTTTCTCAGCCATGGCGTGTTCTGACCCCAAATCTAGGAGTAAGCTCTGACTGACTTATGCCTATCAGCACAGGCTCTTCCTTGGGCCTTGACGATTAGTTCACCATCAGGGGAAGTTCCCTACCTGGGCCAATGGGAGTGAACAAATGTCAGGGTCTGCACATGAGTGAAGGGAAGCAACCCCTTCCAAGTATCTATGTACCTCAGAGTGTGTCTGTCTTATTCACCACCATCTCCCCCATGGCTCTGAGCACCCAGTAGGCGAATGAATGTATCACTTGAAGATGCCCACAGTCGCAGCAACTGCATAGTCCTTGAGTGCTCTCCAGTCCCACTGGGAGAATTGGTACCACGGTTCATCCAGTATTCCAGTTAACCAGAAACATGCTGTCGCCCACACTCATGTCTTACCAGGCTCAAACTCACTTCAGATGACTCAGATACCACCTCTTTCTCTCTTGAACTTTTTTTCTAAGTTTGTTTGTTTGTTTGTTTGTTTATTTTGAGAGAGAGGGAGAGAGACAATCCCAAGCAGGCTCCACACTGTCAGTATAGAGCCTGATGCAGGGCTCAATCCCATGAACGGGGAGATCATGACCTGAGTTGAGATCAAGAGTCAGAAGCTTAACCAACTGAGCCACTCAGGCATCCCCCCCCCCTTTTTAAAGTTTTTCCTGAACTCTTATGGCCTTATATCTGCTTTTCTCCTATGTTGTTAGTCATTTTTAACCCTGTATTATTACAAAAATACGTGTATGTATCTCCTGTCTTCCACAAGACTGTGAGGTTCTTATAGTTCAGTGCAGATCATGTGTGATTGATCTTTACAAATGGATAAGTTCATATGATACAATTAAGCCTCAGCATCAATCATAGGATGTTTTCATTGGTATCAACAAACATTTAGAATACAAATCTATAGATGAGAAAAGTGAAGGATATTCTGTTAGAAAGCTATTGTTCCTTGTATTTTATTGAAATTAGATACCTGTTTGGAAGTGAAAGAAAAAGAACAATGCAAGAAGTGCTGACCCAACAATACTTCTTACTACTAATTATCTTAATACGTGTATGTGATATCCACAGGTCTTTAAGGTTTACAAACATTTTCCACATCACTTATATTTATTATTCCTATACACATCATCTTATAGATGAGGTCCTGGAAGCCCAGAGAAATAAATGGGATAAAATAATGTGAAGAGAACACTATTTCTGGATGCTCTGCTCCCTACCTTCCTGCTTCCCACAGTCCCCACTGCCCCATAGTTCTAAGATGACAGCACAGGACTCACTTGCTGATGAAGTCTTCAGTTTTTCCATAGATGTGGATAGAGCTCAGGCCCTGCAGAGTGGTGACGATGTGGGAGAGCAGAGGGGAGCGGCTGTAGTTCTCCAGTCTCTTGAACATGCTGATGGCCATCTTAAACTTCCTGCATCAAGAATGAGAGTGAGTGACCTGGGCCGTCCAACGCAGGGACCACCCAGTTCTACACAGATTCCAGCCTGGTATCTCAAGTCACAAACCCAGCTCACAAGCACATAGAACGCACTTACAGATAATAAACAAGGCAAATAGTGACTAATATGATTCCTATCAGCAGGGTATATGGAGACAGCACACTGACAACCAACAAGATGGCAACCACCATCAGAAACAGGATCAGGAATTCTTCAACAACAACGGGCAACAACTGGTCCAGCTCATGCAAGTCTGCCACAAAGCAGTTCAGGAGTCGGCCTACTGGGATTGTGTCAAAGAAGCTCATGGGGCAGCGTAAAACCTGTAGGGACAAAAGCAACCCAGATCAAGAGATAGTTCTGGGACTCAATGAAGATGTCAGTTATCCTCAGCTCTGAGGAGGTGTAGGATGCAGCCTAAAGGGTGTGCAAGGGAGGCAGTTTAGAACAACGGTTAAAAGCATGAGCTCCATAGTCAATCTGCCTGGGTTCCAGTGCTAGCAAACTTCTCTACCTACTGCTGTGTGACTTTGAGCAAGTTAACTTAATCCCTCTGAGTCTCAATGTCTTCATTTATAAAATGGAGATGATAATGACACTTCACTGAGTTGTGGTGAAGATTGCACAATTCTGCAAATAGACTAAAAACCTCCAAGATATACAACTTAAATGATTATGATTTTTGATGTTTTATGATTACATGAATTATATATCAATAAACCTGTTATTGAAGAAGGATGGAAGGAAGGAAGGCAGGCAGGCAGGAGGGAGGTAGAGGGAGGAAGAGATAACACACTGAAAGTCTCAGAACAGTTCCTGCCTCCTAATTAGCATTCCATTAATACCAGCGCTTATTATTTTCTACAAATGGGACCCTTTTCACTCAGGATCGCCAATGATTAGCAGTAGCAATGCCACTGTGATTGCATGTAACTTGGTGTCTTGGTAAAACTTAAGTATGACTTTCCTTTCTTGAAGATGGTGTCCTCCCTAACTTGGTCTCTAAAAACAGTGGACATGAGTCCCTTTGGAGATCAAAGAACATTACATACTTGAAGGGCTCTAACAAAAGCATCTAGTTTGTGTCCTCATTTTACGGATAAGGAAACTGAAGCCCAGAGAAGGTAAGGCTGCCTATCAATTTTCTCAAGGTCACCCAAGTATTTAATGGCAAAACCATGACCAGGCCTCCCAAGGGTTCCCAACCACCATGCTCCAGCACAGCCACTCTCTTTACAAAAGTCATTTCTTAAAGGTTTGTGGCATTGAGTTACCTACCAACTGACCACTTTCATTTCCCCATGTATTTCTCAAGCTATAACACAAGAACAAGACATAAATAGAAGTTAATCCTATCTATTAAGGCCAAAAGCAAAGGAAGGAATAAAAGGAGGGTGGAGGGAGGAGGAAAGTGCATTTTGATTATTACTAAATAATAATTATTTTCATCATAAAGTTTTCCAGAAATGCTCTGCTTCTCTTCACCTCCTAATTTAAGTTGGCTGAGTGTGACTTCCCCTTCAGGTCACAGCAGAGAGGTCCCTTCCTCCTAGAAGGCTTCTTGGATTCCATCCTTTCCTCCACCACCTACATGCTGGAGGTTCTTAAGAACCTAACCCCATGGGCCCCCACCCAGTGGGTAATTTTGCACACTACATTACAACAAGCCTATTTTATCATCAGCCTCCCTCAGTAGACTACAAGGCCATGATGGTCTGAACCATACCTGCATTGTTCATTCACCACTGTAAGCCCAATACCTATCATAGAACCTGCACATAGTAACATCTGGTGAGGGGGAGAGCAATGATATTTCCAAGAGGCAGTTTGGTATTCTAACCATAACACATTCTCATTATAACACACAGGGATGACAAGGATGTCAGGCTTCTCATTTGTAAAATGAGGATAATAGTACCACTTGAAAAGGAAGTTGGGACAATTATAAGCAACTCTATATGTCACAGTGTTCAGCCAACAGAGGCCAGCATTGGTGTGCCTCCTGACCCTCCAGCAAGGGACATTAAGTTTTTAGAATCACACTACCAACACTGGATAGTCTCCAGGCACCCAGCTCATTCTGTGGCTTGCTTCCACCTGTGGCCCAGTGTGCACTTGCAACTATATTCTGTAAAGGGCAAAACTGTGGAGACAGTAGAAAGATCAGTGGTTGTCAGGATTTGGAGGGAAAGGAGGGATGAGTGGTAGAGCACAGAGGAGTTTTACAGCAGTGAAACTCTTCTGTATGATGCTTCATGGCAGATACTTGTCAGTATATATTTGTCCAAGTCCATAGAATGTATAGCACAAAGGGGACTTTAGATAAACTATGGACTTTAGATGATGATGATGATGATGATGATGATGATGATGATGTATTGGTACTGGCTTATCAACTGTAACAAACATCCCACACTAATGCAAGATATTAGTAACAGGAGAAATTGGGGGATTAGTAAGGGGCATATGAGAACTCTGTACTTTCAACTTCATTTTTCTTAAATCAAAAGCTGCTCCAAAAAAATGAAGTCTAGTAATTAAAAAAAGGAAAGAAAAGCAGGCAAGGCTAGGGCACAGCCTGCAGCTGCAGCTGCTACCCAGACCCATACCTTGCTAAGGAGTTTGCTGTGCAGGGTGGTGGATGCTTTCCTCATGAGCTTGGTGAAGACCCATGAGAAGCAGATGCTCATGAAGATTAGCAACAGCGTACTGAGGCCATACACCAGTTGGTAAATTGGCAGCTGAGGGTTCTCCAGTATGTCGCCTGGGTCTGCCATAGTTCCATTGCTCTCTTGGCTGCTATTGGTCTTCAAGAGAGAACAGAGTGTGGTTTAATAAGACATACAGTTGGTCTTATGCCCAGTCCCTAAAATTTCTGTAATTCCCTAAGTGATAAGGGTGTGCTGGGAGCATCTTTTATTCTAATATTTGGATTTTCACTCTGGTTCCTGACATAAAAGCTTCTAAGACCCTTTAAGTCTCTGGGGCAATTAGAGTGTCTTTTTGTAGCTAGTGAGATGGCTGGTGTGAGGAGAGGGCTAGATAGCTTCAGGATGGAGAACTGGTCCCCAGAAAGACCAAACCATTACTAGAAGCTTAGAACTTTCAACCCCAACCCCCATCCTCTGTCTGACTGGGGAGAGGAGCTGTAGGTTGAATTAATAATTGATTGTGCCTATATGATGAAGCCACCGTAAAAATCCCTAAAGCGCAGGGTTCAGAGAGCTTCTGGGTTGGTGAATACATCTACATTGGGGTTGTGCACCCCAATTCCACAGAGACAGAAGCCCCTGCACCTGGAGTCTTTCTACATCTCACTCTATGAACCGCTTCATCTGGCCGATCATCTGTATCCTTTATTATGTCCCTTATAATACACTGGTAAAAGTATTCCCTGTGTCCTGTGAGCCACTCCAGCAGATGATCAAATCAAAAAAGGAGGTCATAGGAACCCCTAGTTGATAGCTGATCTGTCAGATATATAGGAGGTCCAGACTCTTGATTGGCATCTGAAGCAGAGACAGACCTGTGGGAGTGAGCCCTTAACCTGGGGAGTCTGTACTAATTCCAGGTGGCATCAGACTGAATTGAATCATAGGACACACAGATGTTGTCCAGAGCATTACAGAATTGGTTGCTTTCAGGAAAAACCTGCACAATAGATATCAGAGGCATCGTGTGGGAATAGAGCAAAGTAGTGAGTTTTCTTTCTTTGAGGAGGCAGACCTCCTGAATCAAATGCCCCCAAGGCTGCCTGATTTCTAATAAGGCCTCTCTTCTTCTGTTAGGGTAGAAAAGGCTTAATAAATTCACTCTATGGTGTTAGAAATTTGTGCTAGATTGGGGCACCTGGGTGGCTTAGCCAGTTAAGCATCAGACTCTTGATTTCAGTTCAGATCATGATCTCCTGGCTGGTGAGTTCGAGCCCCATATCAAGCTCTGCATTGACAGTGTGGAGCCTGCTTGGGATTCCCTATCTCTCTGTCTCTCTCAAAGTAAAGAAATAAAATTAAAAAAAAAAATTGTGCTAGATTATCACCCAGCATCATCCCTGGTGCTGTCTACATTCTCTGCTGCAATGTAAGGGAGAGTTTGGGAACTTGGTTTCCCAGACTCCTGCCAATGTGGTCTCAGGTTAGATTTTACCAAACAGTGGCAGTCACAGGAAATCTCAACACTGAAAGAGAGGAAGTCATCACCACACACTGGTGGCAATTGTGGGCATGTGTGTGGGACGTGGAGTTTGGTCAGTGGATTGTAGTCATCCTTTTGAGAATCAGCCACTTGAGTGCTACCCACTGCTGAGGTCACTGGAGCCCTTCCAATAATTGTGTGGATTCTAATTCTTAGATTAAATCTTTGGAGGCTCTACATACCTCAAGTAGCTTCTGTTTCCCTGACCAAACTCTGCCTGACACATGGCTCAAAAGTTAACCAAGTAGGGGCACCTGAGTGGCTCAGTCTCTTGATTTCAGCTCAGGTCATGATCTCCTGGCTCATGAGTTTGAGCCCCACATTGGCTCTCTGCTCAGCCTGTCAATGCAGAGCCCACTTCTGATCCTCTGTCCCTGCCCCTCTCTCTGTCCTTCTACCACTCCCACTCAAATATAAAATATTCTCTCCCTCAAAAATAAATAAACATTTAAAAAAAATTTTTAAAAAGTTAAGCAAGTATGCCTTTGGGTAAACATGACTTAGAATCAGAGAACCAAGTTCAAGTCTCAGCAGGGGACTTCACATCCCAGGGCAGGTTCTCTTTCCTCTCTAAGCACACTTTCTTCTGTGCAATGGAGACAGAACCTTCCTCTGAATGTGGCTGGGAAAATGAACAAGTTAAGCAGGCACATAATGGCTGAGAACTGCAGGTCTCTCAACACAGAACAATTCCATTCAAACCCTCAAGCTAAGAGACCTGACCAAACTTTAGCATGGCTTCTAGCAGCTTAAGGCACGTCCCTAGGAGGACCCCAGCCCCTGCCCACCATCAAAATGCCTGCCTGAGGAACATCAACCACCACCAGGAAAGGTCACCATTTGTTCTAGCCAATACCTGATGGCATGCCCCTGACCTTCCTTTCTCAGAGACCTCACTAAAAACCACTTACAGCTGTGAATATGTAGCTACTAAAACTCAGAGCATTTCCCCCAAGGACCTGGGAACCATGCCTTTAAAATGTAATCGCCATGAAGGATAGGGCCTGTGTCTCCCAGTTTCTGTGGGAGATTAGAGTCCTAATTTTGATTAACCGCCAGCTAGACACAGCTGACCTCATCACATTCACACTCATCAACCCTGGGTACATTTTACTCCTCCGCCTCTACTGAGCCCCCACATTCATTCTCCCTTTAGAAGGCCCAAATTGGGGCACCTGGGTGGCTCAGTCGGTTAAGCGTCCGACTTCAGCTCAGGTCATGATCTCACAGTTCGTGGGTTCGAGCCATGCGTCGGGCTCCGTGCTGACAGCTCAGAGCCTGGAGCCTGCTTCAGATTCTGTGTCTCCCTCTCTCTCTGTCCCTCCCCGGCTCACGCTGTCTCTCTCTCTCTTGGAAATAAATAAAAACATTAAAAAATTTAAAAAAAAAAAAAAGGCCCAAATCACCTGTGCACAAATCAGAACAATGCTCAGCTCTTTCCCCTGCCCTCAATAGTGACTGAGTAAATAAATGTGTTTTCCCTACTTTCACTAACGTTAGCAGTGTTTATCTTTGATGTGTCCTCTCAGCCCTTCCTTTTTTTTTTTAAATGTTTTTATTTATTTCTGAGAGAGAGAGAGAGAGAGCGAGAGAGAGAGCAGGGGAGGGTCAGAGAGAGGGGGAGATACAGAATCTGAAGCAGGCCCAGGCTCCGAGCTAGCTGTCAGCACAGAGCCTGACATGGGGCTCGAACCCACAAACCATGAGATCATGACCTGAGCTGAAGAAGGATGCTTAACCGACTGAGCTACCCAGGTGCCCCACTCTCAGCCCTTTCTTGAGGCACATTCTAAATAAAGGAAAATAAGAAGGCAAAAGGGCTACCAAAGGAAAGATCACTATATGGAATGTAAAGCATTCTTGAGGACCTGTCTGGGGACAGAACCTCTTGGTTTGTCCTGATGAGACAACACTGGTGACCACTCATTCTGTGAACACAGGGGGCTGAAGCTGGGAGGGAAACCCCATGTTCTGGCTCTCCGAGGTCCTCTCTAGAGCTTTTCCATTTGTTGACTTGGCAATGGCAGACTCCAGGCTTGCCATGGGGTTCCCTAACCCATGCTCTGACCCTTGTGGGGCCAAAGGAGTGGTGCCCCACTTCATACCAGCCCACAGAAACACACCCCACTCCCCCCATGACACTTACCCCTGAGCCCTGCTGCAACCAATAGCTCAGCCACCAGAAGTTGAAGGTCGTGAAGAAGATAATCAACATAATGAGAAATAAAACAATGGCAGAGACCATGTAACCTGGAGAGAGAGGGGAGGGGTAACACAGAGGTGCCACAAAAAGGTAAAGGACAATGGTTGACAAAGCTATTCAGCCATCCCAAGCCCTTGGATCTCCCTGACCCCCATCCACCTTGGATACCTTGGAGGACTGCAAAGGGCTGGATTCCAAGTTTAGGAAACCCAGTGATCAAATCCTGACTCTACTACTTACAAGCTGTGTTAGCCCGAGCAAAGTACCAAATACCATTCCACTGTTTTACCTATGAAATGGTGATGGTAGTCATACTAGCCAATGGGGTCACCCTGAAGAGGATATGTAATAATGTGTGCCAAACACCTAGCCCAGTGCCTAGCACAAAAGCAATATTCTAGAGTAGTCCACCTTATGCAGGTCTTGAGTGTTCAGTCTTCAAAATAACAACAGCTACCTTTTATATGGTATGTACTATTATGGACTATGTGCCAGGCATTGTACTAAACCCAGGCATTATTTCTGAGTTTGGAATTTCTATCTCCACTTACTGGGTCTCCAAGAGGGGAAGAAATTTGCCCAAGGTCAGAGAGCTGGCAAGTGGTAGAGCTTCAATTGAAAAAAGCCAAGGATGCAGGGCACCCAGGTGGTTCAGTCAGTTAAGCGTTCAGCTTCAGCTCTGGTCATGATCTGGTCATGATCTCGTTTGTAAGTTCAAGCCCTACGTCACGCTCTGTGCAGATGGTCACAGCCTGGAGGGTGCTTTGGACTCTGCATCTCCCTCTCTCTCTGTTCCTCCCCCACTCATGCTCTGTCTCTCAAAAATACATAAATGTTAAAAAAAAATTTTTTAAGCCAAGGATGGGAAAACCCAGGGTGCATCCCCTCTTTCACTAGCTATCCCTGGCTCCAACACTCTACCCATCTATCCAGTCTGTGCCCCATGCCTATATTTGAGTGTTTTTTTTAAGATACTAATTTTTAAGTAATCTCTGCAACCAACATGGAGCTCAAACTTAAACCCCAAGATCAAGAGTCACATGCTCTACCGACTAAGCCCCCTCATATTTCTTCTCTTGAATTCAACCCTTCCTTAAGCTCCACTCAAGAGCCACCCCTTCTTTGATGACATCTGAAACTGTGCCTGGCCACAGAGATATCTCTTACTACCTGGGGAATGCATATGCCATAATTCTCCAGCTTAATTCCATGACTGGCTTTTGGATGCCTTTATGGTCCCTCTCTCTGGAGCTTGGCACAGTGCCTGGCTCATAAAAGATACTTTGTAAATACAGATCAATTGGTTGCTGGATTCATTCATGCATTCACTGGCATTTGCTGTTCCCCTCTCTGGCTAGGCACTATGTTATGCTCTGTAAGGGTGCCTATAGTAGAAGAGGTAGGAATGATGATCTATGCACAGCCTACCTTTTCCTCCTTTAGACAGATAGAAAGAAGATACACCTTACACAGGGTTAGGTTCCAAATTCAACCAAAAGTAAAAAGTTGGCATGGAGTCCTAGTTACTCTCACAAATATCTTAAATTACTTAAAAAGTACAGTATCATATACTAGGTTTTGTGTTTATATTTTGTATAGTTATATTTATATGAATTTGGTAATGTATACCCTTTAATAAAGCAGTAGCTTTGAAGCTTCTAGCTGCCCTCCACCATCAGAAATGTTTTTGAATGCACATCAGAATAAATGCTTCACCAATGGCACCATATGAAATGGAAGCAGACAATTTCAATTCTCTTCTACCTGATTTCTTTCAGTGCTACTTAAAATTCACTCAATTGATTTCACAAGCCACTAGTGTGTCAGGTCCTAAAGTTTGAAAACCACTCAAAAAGTACTGTATGAACTACATTTTCTTATTGTCTCCTCTTGGTGCTGTGGCAGCTGGGGCCTTAATCTTGAGGAGACTGCTCTTCAAAGGGCTAATTCCTAGAAATGGCAAATGACTCCCTGTGAGCACACCTGGGATTTACCAACCCATAGCCACACTCCCAACTGCCTCCTTCATCAAACTCACACACCAAGCCAATATTCCTGCCCTAAATCACCCCTGATCTAGGTTCCCAATAACTAAGGACCATTCCTATAGCCCAGAGCCTCCTCAAACTACTCAAATTATATAATCCTAAACTCACTTGGTATACCCACCCTGCTGCACCCACTCCTTCCCACAAAAAAACCCAATATAGCCTTGGGACCTTGCCTCTGCTTCCTGAACAATGTGGCCCTACATAGCATGCCATGTCTCCTGTTTCTAGGGTGCTATGAACATAAACTTCTCCCTTTGTGACAATAATTTCCATGACTGCATGTCTTACCATATTTGATTAAAATAAATCTCAGGTACGTTTTAACACAACATGAAACCTAACTTCTAGCATTGACTATGGTGGTAGTTACTATACAGTTGAGTGTGGCTGAGATTGGAATT
Source organism: Proteles cristata cristata (assembly GCA_017311185.1). Lineage (NCBI taxonomy): Eukaryota > Metazoa > Chordata > Mammalia > Carnivora > Hyaenidae > Proteles > Proteles cristata. Next base: position 257,662 of record JAESUZ010000618.1, read on the forward strand.
TTGCAGGTCAAACCCATGATTGGCATGATTCCTCTGTGTCTGTCTACTTTGCATGACTGCACACATTCCAGTCTGACCCAGCTTCAGGGGCAGGGCCAGTCAGAGAGAGAGCCCCAGGCCTGGCATGACAGCTGACAGACTGTACCTCCAGTTGCCCGGATGTAGTGATGGTAGACACTCCACCTCAGGGACCCTTCTTCCATCTTCTCCTTCCTTGTGAGCTGATTTTCCAGCACTGGGTCAGAGCAAGAGAACAAGAAAATGATGCACCTTTCAGTCACTAGCATGGCCTTCCAAGGTCAAGAAGACTTTTTACAAAGCCTTCTGCCCTTCTTTTCCAGAGTCCTCATCTTCCAGCTGCAGTGCCCTATCCAAATCTGATTCTAACCCCCATGTTTTCCTTGGAAGACTCTGCCAAAGATAACTTTGACCTGGATTCCAGAGCCTGTAAAGGGGTTTCAACCCCAGCCATTCAATAATCCTGGGAAGCCTGGGGTTCCCAAGATCTTGATGGGTTAGGAGAGGCAGCAGGAGAGAATGAAGAAAGTAAAGATCTGGGACCAGAAAACTGGGTTCCAGAATGGTCCTTACAATACAATCATTTAACTTCTCTGTTTCCTCATCTGACTGTTGGCAAGCCTACAGATGGTTGCTAAGATGCTTTGCAGCAATATTTTTCTGAGAAGTCCTCAAAAAAAAAAAAAAAAAAGGTTCCTAGATTCTTGTCCTAGAGCAGGGCAAAGAGACCAGTTTCCAGAAAGTCCCAGTAGATGCTGCTGCTAACAGTAGCAACAAAAGGAAGCAGCACTGTGCAGCTATTTGTTGTTTCTGCCTGAGGCTCTCCCTTCTTCTAATAACACCTTAATTTCCCCTGGGGAAAGGGCGGTCTTCCTGGGATTTGAATCTTGAGGGAAAACATACTAATGTTGAAAATATTTAGAGTAGGTTTTCTTCAAAAAGATTCTGCATCTGGGGCACCTGGGTGGCTCAGTTGGTAAAGCGTCCTACTTCAGCTCAGGTCATGATCTCACAGCTTGTTAGTTCGAGTCCTGCATCTGGCTCTGTGCTGACAGTGCAGGGCCTGGAGACTGCTTCAGATTCTGTGTCTCCCTCTCTCTCTCTCTCTGCCCTTCCCCTGCTCACATTCTCTTTCTCAAAAAATAAATAAATGTTAAAAAAAATTTTTTTTAAAGATTCTGTACCTGTTTCTGCCACTCATGCCCCAAAATTGTTGAGGTGTGGTTCTTTGACTTTTCATTTTGTGATCTTCCAATTATTTTTCTGCCCAAATCAGTTTTTGACCTTCACTGCTGAAGACGCTTTTGGTAACAAGAGCCTCTAATGTGCCAAGCACTATCCTGGGGCCTCCGTACACCTGACCTCATGTTATCTCTCTCCACTACAACACTACAAAGAAAGCACTAGGTACCTTCACTTTTGCAAATGAGGGTTCAAAGAGGTTATGTTGCTTGGCCAAGGTCATACAGCTTTGTAAGCGGTAGAGCTGGAATTCAAATTGAGAACTGTCTTACTTTAAAAATGGAGGTCTTTCTGCCCTGCCACCCTTTCTCAGAAAAGAGCAAGGCCATGAGCTTCTGGATATATAGGATTGAGCCCATTCATTTCTGATTTTTTTAAAAAGTTTATTTACTTTGAGAGCACGCACGGGCAAGGGAGGGGCAGAGAGAGAGGGAGAGAGAGAGAATTCCAAGCAGGCTCCACACTGTCATCATGGAGCCTGGCATGGGACTTGAACTCACAAACTGTGAGATCATTAACCCAAGCCTAAGTCAAGAGCTGGACACTTAAATGACTGAGCCACCCCTCATTTCTGATTTCTAATACCTTTGTTTTCAGCATTTGCTTTCAACAAATATGTAATGAATGAGTATCTAAATGCTTTACAGTTAAATTTATGCTGTTCCAGGCCAAAGCTACCCACACTGTCTCTGCCTCTGCACACCCTCAACTCTGCCCCCCACAACACTTACTTCCCAGATTTAGGCCTCCTGACCAACACAGTCCACACCCCACCTCCCATGACTTGGATCATGTGGTGTCTAGGATCCTGGCCAGGGAGGGACACGGCCCTCTCTGGGGTCCAGAAAGAAATGCTAGGTCCTGCAGAGGACCCAGGCAGGCTCATGGGTCTTATTGCCCTGTTGCCCAGCACCATTACCAGGTTCTCTTTCATGGACAGGCTCTTCCTGGAAGGCAGTCTGAGCTTGCTCTTGCCCCTGAGGTTCTTCTGCTGTCTTTGCTGTGTCCTGCAGTACATCCTGGGGAGAAAGCATACATCATGAATGCAGTGGGCAGGAAGTGCTCCTCTACGTGGGCAGTGAGGGTGGGGCAGGGTGGAAATCACCTGTGTGGCTTCTTTCTCCATGATCTCAATGAGCTGGGCGTATCGTCCCTTCTTCTGCATTAATTCACTGTGAATTCCTTTTTCACAGATTTTCCCATCTTCTAGCAAAATGATCTGGTCACAAAATGCTAAATACTGAAGTCAGAAGAAATAGGGCCTTTGGTAAGCATACAAAAAGATACCTACCTTCACCACTCATAAGGAAAACATAATTTAAATCATAAGAAAATATTATTTTACACGCTCAGGTTGGCAAAAATCTTAAAACATTGCATAAGTGCAAGCATTGGTGATGACTGCAGGTCATCATACAAGGAATCTCGTACAAGGTAGGGGGGTTGTAGATTAGTGCAAATACTGAGGAAGACAACCTGATAATATCTAGTAAAATTAAATATTTAAGAATTACGAAACAGCAATTGGATGCATAAAAATCTACCCCCAATAAACTCTGAAGCATGCATAAAGACACATATGAAAGGACATACACTGAAGCTTTTTTTTTTTTTGTAAAAATGAAAAGTGGGAAATAACCTAGACGTTCATCCCAGAGAAATAAATTCTGGTGTTTCCAGGTATATACACCAGATATCTGGTGTATTCGACATTGGAATTCTACACTAGTGAGAATTTTAAAAAGCTGCATGCATCAACACAGGACATCTCAAAAGTATAATGTTGGGTGAAACATGAAAAATACTGAAGGACACAGAAAGTAAAATATCAGTTATATAAAGCTTTAAAATATACAAAAGGACACTTTATCTAGAGATGCTTACATGTGTTGTAAGAGTGTGGAGATCTGGACAGGGATGACAAACAGCAAAGTAAGGGGAATAGGAGGCAGGAGACAGAATGTAATCAGAGAGGGGATCTCTGATTGTGTCTTCTGGGTAGTAGACACACGGGTTTTCATTGGATTATTTTATAAACTATTCTTATGTGTTAAATATTCTGCACTAAAAAAAATAGGTCAAAATAGAAGGAGAGGGAGAAATAACAATTACGCCTTGAGGCCAGAACCAAGTATGGGAACATCTGGGGCAAAGTCATTATGAGAGGCAGCACCACCCAGCATGGTCACTGCATTTCATTCAAGAACATGAGACTTGGGGAATTCTCTGAAAGATTTCTTTGTAACTTCAAAAGCAGTAGTGATCCATCAAATCTTGAAGAAGAACTTAAAATCTGGTTTCAATTTTTACCAGCCACAGAAACTATTTACCAGCCTACCCTCTCCATGGGGAAAGCAGAAGAGATCCAAGTGTTTTATAATGCTCCTTAAGTTTTGAGGTCTAGTCTGAGAGGAAGGGGTAGCTGCTGTGAGTTTGTTACTGAATCAATGGCGGAATCAATGGCAGAAACGTGAGGATAGGGACACCTGGATGGCTCAGTTGGGTAGGCATCTGACTTCAACTCAGGGAATGATCTCATGGTTGGTGAGTTCGAGCCCTTCATCAGGCTCTCTGCTATCAGCACAGAGCCCACTTTGGATCCTTTGTCTCCCCCTCTCTCTGCCCCTCCCCTGCTTGCTCTCTCCCTCTGTCTCTCTCAAACAACGACAACAAAAAACAAACACAGAAAAGAAATGTGCTGATCTACATAGTCATCAATCATGGCCAGAGCCCTGAAAGGGTGGTCACCTGCAGCTGATGGGTCACCAGAATGATGGTCTTCCCCTTAAGCATCTTTTTAATGCACTCCTTAAAGATGTGCTTCCCCACGTGGGCGTCCACGGCAGATAGGGGGTCGTCCAGCAGATAGAGCTCGCGGTCTGAGTAGATGGCGCGGGCCAGGCTGATCCTCTGCTTCTGCCCCCCAGAAAGGTTGAGGCCCCGTTCCCCAATCTGCGAATAGACAGCCAAAGGCACTGTGTCCAGGGGACAATCCCAGCCAGGTGTGCTCAGATTTAGCCAGGTGGGCGCATGTGACAGGCTGAACCTCCTCAGTGCATGCTCCTGAACATTTGTGATTCCGGACCCCTGGTTTTTTTTTTTAATATTTTTCAAAATTTGCTTAGTAGGGAATGAAGAAACTGATTTTTCAGTTAACAAAAATTTTATGACTCATAATTAGATACACAGTTTCTAAACCTGTCAACTTCTCAGGTGGCATTTTAAAACTTTAACTATTTAACAAAACAAATGATTACTAAGGAAGGGCACCTCCTTCTGTCTTATTTGGGTTTTAAATCTCTGTTGACAGCAAGTGTCGACCTGGAGCAGCATCAGCCCTGTCTAAGACTGCACGGTGGACAGCTGCTCAACAGGACAGAGCTGCGATGGCTGGAAAGGGGCTCTGTTGTTGCTCTCCTGGTAGGGAGCACCTTACACACCTTATGTCAGGAGTTACTAACAGTAACAGGCAACCAGAGTTACTAGACAGCATGTTTTGGGTCCCCTTGCAGACTACCACGCCCAGGCACCTCCTGCCTGGCCAATCCCTCTGTCATCTCTGCAGACAAGGATGCCAGGGGCTATGTCGCTGTCCCTGCTCTACCATGAACTCTTGGGAACTCTGTAGAAAATAAGCAGAGTTTAAAGAGCAGCAGGGTGACCGACCTTTGTCACTGCTCTGCCTCTGGTTCACCACTGTGTGCCCCGGGACAGCCTGCTTGACCCAGTTGAAGGCTTAGTTTTGCATTGAGTCCTCACTCAACAAATGCTTACTAAGTGCCTACTGTGCTGTGATGATAAGCCAACACCTGCTCTAGCCCGGCACTGCTCATGGCGCTTTTTATGTATCAACTCATATAAACCTCAAGCTTGACGAGGTCCATACTCTTATTGATGCCATTCTACAGACCAGACCTTGTTTTTTTAAAGAGATAGCCCTGAATAAGACAACTGAGCTCTCTGCTCTCAAGGGTTTACAGGGTAAAGGGTATCCATCTTTTAAAAAAAGGATAATAAAAGCACTGACCTCCTAGAGTTATCTGAGGCTCACCTAAGACAATGCATTCAAGTCGCTACAATTTTACATTTGGTAAGTGCTCAGCAGGCTGAGCTATTAATAGGTCATAAAATCAAGACAACAATAGTGCTTTTATCTTAGAAAGGTCTATGTAGAATAGTGGGTACAGATGTAACAGACGGTGAATTATCAGGAAAATATGAATCATATTGCCGTTAGGAAGCCATGGCTGTTACTCCCACTGGCAAAGGAAGAGCTGGCCAGACGGGGCAGGGTGGGAGGGGGATGAGGGGATGAATGGGAGGTTTCTCATCTTCACAAGGTCTCCACTGCTTTTGCTCCAAAGGAGTTTGAGGTCAGCTCCCCATCCTTGTGGAGTAAGGTAGGCTCATTGCCCCCTCTCACCATAAGATGAGCCTCAGTTCCCTCCCTGGGTAAGCAAAGCTTTGAGGCAGTAGCTGCAGGGCCGTGGGCTGCTTTGGGAATGCCTCCTCTACCTACCCAGGGAGGCAGCCTGAGGACCCCAGGCCATTACAAAGGCACCATCAGAGCAGAGGCAGGAGGTGCTTGCCTCCCACTCACCTCCGTCATGTCTCCAAAGGGCAGAAGTTCCAGGTCCTGGTTCAGGGAGCAACAATGGAGCACCTGGAGGTACCTGCAAAGGACAGAGAGCTGAAGGGACAGATGGCCCAGCCACAGGCCCTGCAGCCTTTCCAAGTCAGGAAGGGAGAGGTCTCTCACTTCATGCTAAGAAATTTGGACTTGATCCTGCGTTTAACAGTAAAGCATGGGATGCTTTTTGCATTTCCTTCCTCCCTTCATTTCTTTTAATCTGATACATGCACTTAGTAAATATTTGAACAGAACAACATCAACAACAAAAGATATCATGGAAAGCAAGTCTCTCCCATCTTCCACTCTCAGTTGCTTTCCTCGGAAACAGCCACTATTATAGTTTTTTACATATTTACTCAGAAATATCATGGTCATATATGCCTGTGTGCAGCATATATAGGTTTGTGTTGTTTTAATGGCACCATAGTATTTCATTATATGGCTGCACCATAAATTATTTAACCAGTGTCCCCGTGATGGACACTGGGGTTCTTTCTATTCTTTTGCTACTATGAACAATGTGTAAGGTGAGCATTCTGGTATATAGACCTTTGTGCTCATGGGTGATACTACCTACACATTAAACACCTAGTAGTGCTGAGTCTAAGAACCGATACATTTTTATTTTGGACCAGATACTTGAAAACTGCCCTATGAGCTGTATCAGTCTGAAAGAGAGCAATGACAAGATGAGAGCTGTAAGGTGGAACAAAGCAGGAGAATACTGGAGACAGGGAGCCAGGGGCAGGAGCAGTGGGAACAGTTCAAGCAAGAGATCACAGGCAAGAACCAGCAGTGAGATGGAGAAGAGAGAAACATAAGAGATATTTAGGAGATAGAGTTGTCCAATGTGGGTGAAAAATTAGATGTGGAGCATCAGAGGATGAGGCATCGGGCTTGCTGGGGGACACAGTTAATTGATTGCATTAAATCAAATTGGACAACTTGGGAAGAGAAGCAGGCAAGATGCTTCTTGGGGGATTGGGCCAGCAGGGCGCTCATGAGCTGGTGTTGGACTTGACAATGAGGAGCTCACGGGACAGCCGATAGAGATGGCCAATCCGCACACGCATACATTCATGCCTCTCAGCATTGCTACTGGAGGCAGATTGTAAAATCAAGCAAATGGTCAAAGGAGGCCAGGACCCCCAGAGTTGGAAGCAGAGCTGTAGCATTCAAGGCTGTGTTTGTGAATAGCCTTCACTCCTAACTTCCAAGTGCATGTCTGAAGCAGGTCAACCCCAGACCTGGGAGAGAGAGGCCACAGAGGGCAAGGATGGCAGTGGATGGCTCACTGGTTTCTTTTACATCCCACAAACTCATCACCCCATTTGCTTTACCTTTTGACTTAGAGGTGGAGAATTCATTAATACAAATGAAGGTTTAAAGTACCATTGTTGGAGGGAGAGGGTTATTTTGACTCCTATAGTACAACAAGTAAGCATGGAATTTCTGATAGCAACTGGGTTCAAATCCTGGTTCTATCATATTCTCCAAGGTTTGTGATTTTAGGCAAATCATTTAACCTCTTGGGGCCTCAGCTGACTCATCTAGAAAGTGGATATGATAATAATCTTTCTTTCACAGTGAGGAGGAAATATGTTGATACACAGAAATGAGCACACAGCAAGTGTTATCAGTTACCCTATTACTATTCACAGCTGGGGATCCCTCCCTCAACCAGCCCCATGCACCTGTGTCTCTCCTGGGCCCTCCCAGAAGCTTACCGGGCCCTGTCGTACTGGCCTCCCATGAGGATGTTCTCCCTGACGCTAGCTCCGATGATCCAGGCCTGCTGGGGAACATACGCCAGGCTTCCATGCACCCCTACTGAGCCCTCCAGCAAGTGCATCTGCAACACAGGGAGTCCAGCCTCAGGACAGGGCAGAACTGAGGACCCTGTCTGGCTCAGTAGCCATAGTGCCCATTGCCCCACTGCCCTCCTGGACTCTGGGGGCTCTCCAATGTAAATGAGACATTTAACGTGGTCCTGCCAGGCCCACCAGTGAGTCTGAGGGAAGGTCCTGGAGCTAAACCAGGCCGCTTCCTGCAGTGACTAAATCCAAGGTCTGCCTTGAGGATGCCCCATACTTTTTCTTTCTCTTATTTCTCCAGCCCCATTCTCTAGCAAGTGGTGCCTTCCTGCTCTTCATGGTGAGATGAAATGTTCCAGGTCATCTCTGACCAACCCTAGATATCAACAGAATTATTTCTTTTTCTTTTTTTTTTAAATTTTTTTTAATGTTTTATTTATTTTTAGGAGAGAGAGAGAGACAGAGACAGCGTGAGCAGGGGAGGGTCAGAGAGAGAGGGAGTCACAGGCTGAAACAGGCTCCAGGCTCTGAGCTGGCAGTCAGCACAGAGCCAGACGCGGGGCTCGAACCCACGAACCGCGAGATCATGACCTAAGCGAAGTCAGACGCTTAACCGACTAAGCCACCCAGGCGCCCCTCAACAGAATTATTTCTGATGTCATTAGATGTGATATTATCTTGCATAGATAGGAAAAAGTCCTTTTTGGGGGGACATCACGATGAAGTATTAAGTCAGAAAAGTCCCATAATCTATATGTAATTTAAAATAGTTCTACAATATGTGTTTCTACATAGATGTGGCAAAAAAATGCAAATGCTATCGACTGTTGAATCTAGGTGGTAAGTATATGGGTGTTTAGTGTCTTACTGCTTTTCTTTTGGTAAATTAAAAGCTCTTTTTTAAAAAAAAAAAAAAGGGGGGGGGTGCCTGGGTAGCTCAGTCAGCTAAGTGTCTGACTCTTGGTCTCAGCTCAGGTCATGATCTCACAGTTCATGGGTTCAAGACCTGAGTCAGGCTCTGCGCTGACAGTGTTGAGCCTGCTTGGGATTCTCTCTCTCCCTCTCTTTCTGCCCTCCACCACTTGTGCACATGTTTTCTCTCTCTCAAAATAAATACATACACTTAAAAAAAAAAAAAAAAAGACCATAGCCTCTGGCCCCACCAACCCAGCATAGGACATCATCATCCTGTGTTTCTTTCTCTTTATGATGCCATGCTTCCCACTTCTGAATTGGAGCCAGGCCTTAATTAATAAGAACAAAACTTTAAAATGACATCTTTTTTTCTCCCTTTATTAGATGGAAAGTGACTGGTTCACTTCAAGAGGAAACTGACAAACTACTGGCCACACAGAAAGGTGGCCTTGGATAGAGGCTAACAAGAAACATTGCCATGGTGAAAAGCAAAGCTTTGACATCAGGCAGACCTGGGTTTCAACCCTGGCTCCTCCCTCAACTGTGGTGTGATCTTGGGCCAGTCACCTCTCTGAAACTCATTTGCTCACCCATAAACTGACCATAATGACTATGTCTTCCTCATGTGGTTGCTTCCAAGTTGAAGGAGAAAATGGGAAATGACCTTTTAGCACAGGGCCTGGCATGAAATACCATCCAAACTATTTTTTCTATTTTTTATTTAAGTAGAATCTTATCTTCCCCATTGCCAAAAAGTTGGGGCACAGCCTTCACATACGGAGCATGGAGAGATGAGCTTTCGGGAGAGAGTTCCACGGACAATATAACCACATTCCAAGGAGGCGATGAGTTTGGCTAGAACAGTTGGGAAAAGGAGCTGAGGGAAGAGCTAAAGGAAGAACCTGCAAGTTCTCCCAACAATGTGGGAGGGAAGGCAAAGAAAGGAGAGGGGAGAGAGAGCAGCCCATGGCGAGGTGAGGCTGGGGCTGAATGGAGAAGTGCTGGAGAGAGCCCTCTTGGGGAGGTGGCCATAAATACACACCAGCTGCCATGACTGTTTTAAGGTGTTGTTCAGTGAAAGGTGTGCAGTGTAACCTCAATTGTTTTAAGGCAACAAGTGGGAGCTTTTTGGAAACTGGAAGAAGCATGGGCTGAGTGACATGTCTGCCTGGCTGCAGACTAAGCAGACCTCAAGAATATCCACAGACTGGACTTGGAGGGTTCATCTCTCAAGAGCAGGGACATCCAGCAGGCATGTAAATTCCACTGCTGGAGTATAAGACTGTCCTGTCCCATTCCCTCCAGGAGAGCCTCCTCTTCCCTGCCCCTTCCTTCCTTCCTTCCTTCCTTCTCCTCCTCCTTCTCTCCACATTGCTCTCCTGATGCCACCTCACAAAGGACACCTGTCCCACTCAGTTCGGCTTCATGAAATGATTTTTACTATCATACTAAACTTTGACACACCCTGTATCATCACTCTGAGAGCTGATTGATTACAAACAGAGTGGGGAAAGCACATAGAACAGGTGAGGGCAGACCTCTAGGTGAGCTAAGAGGCAGCACTCCTGCCTAGAGGGTGAGAAGAAGGCACATTTATAACACACCTCCCCCTTGGTGCATGCCCAACTGATCTCAATTTATAAAAATTATACTGGCTCAGAACCCAGAAAGTGATGGCGTGGAGGACTGGGGGAACTCAAGCTTGGGAGTCCCTGGACTGCCTGTGGATGGAATGCATGCCATCACAAGTCACTTACCTCCCCCAGGATGGCTGACAGAAGGCTGCTCTTGCCACTTCCAGTGTTGCCACAGACCCCCAACATGGTCCCCTGCAGAGCCAAGGAGGAACATTGGGACATCAACCCTCCTACTCACCCAGGGTGGGTCTGTTGCTTGAACACAAAATGACAGAAAACAAAATAACCACACCCACCCCAAGACACCACAGACTAGCAAAGCTCAAGAGGGTAAGATGTCACAATCTCAAAGGAAGAAAGTCACATGCAAATGGCAGAGAGAAATTCATGGATAGGTGGTCCTGTTAGGCAAGAAACCCAAATTCCAGATCTGCACCTTTCTGTACTATGATATTGGGCAAGTCACTTAGGCTTTCTACACCTTAGTTTCTTCATGTATGAAATGGGCACAGAGAAGTCAGCCTCACAGAATTCATGCATATATCCACTCATTCATCCATTCATCCATTAAATGGTATTTGAGTTTCTTCTAGGTACCAAGAATGAAGAAAAGAACTCTCATTCTGCACTGTGATGGGGAGGGGGGAGATAAACCATGAAATGAATAAGCAAGCAAACAAACAAATAATATCAGATGAAGATAAATGATTTAAGTAAAATGAAATTTGCTGCTGTGACCAAAGCAAATAGTAGATAGGTTGGCCATTAAAAGCTTCTTAAAGCAGTTGTCATTGTAGCTGAGACCTGAATGACAAGAAGGAGCCAAACACAGGAAGATCTGGTGGTTCCAAGCTGTAGAACATCAGGTGTAAAGGTCCTGAGACAGGAACAAGGTGGTCTGCCAAAGTGCTATGAGAGGGCTAGAGTAGCTGTTGTGGAAGGAATGAGTGAGAGAAGAGGTCAGAGATGTGGGCGGGGCCTCACCTAGTTTCACTTCCAGGAGGAAAGTGAGGAGGTGAAATTTGGGCAAGAAGGGAAGCTGGCCCTTGCAAGTGTCAGTCGGAGAAGCCAGATAAGGTGAGTTCACAGAACAACCAAATGGAAATGTGCAGGGTAGTTCTCAGCACATACTAGCAACTTAATAAATGTTAGTCTCCTTCCCCTTCTCTCCCAGCATATAGCATACTATTTTGTTATTACAAAACAAATTGTAGATGATCAGCTGGTTCCCACTAAAGTATGAAAGACTTCCTATGCTTCCCGTCCATGAACAATTGGTATTTAAACGAGGGATTTAGAGATGGCAGTTTTTAGCCAAGGAAATGGTAGAGTGCCAGGAAGCTTGGGCCTCGGGCCCCAAAAGTCTGGCAGCCGGCCTGCCTGCGTGGCCTCAAGAAGGCTACCTTTGACACCACCAGGTTTAACTTGTGCAACCCTGGGGGTGGGCTGCCCCATGTGTCTTCTGGCCTGAGGGCTCCTAGAGGTGGCTGAGCCCTGGTCACCCCCTCGGGAGCATGCCCGTTCTTCTCCAGCTCCAAGGCTCCATTGACAATCCCAGGGCAGGTCTCTTGCCATGACAAGGTGGCCTCCTCCAACACCAGTGCTTTGCTGGGGTCGCTCAATGCTTGGACATATAAAACAGGGCTCTCCTGGAGGAAAAACTTCTGTACAGACAAAAGAAAAGAGGAAAGATGAATTCAGTTCTTTCGTCTAATAGGAATGTATGTCCATGTTGCTGGCCTGCCTGTTGGTCTGGCTTATAAACTTCTAATAAACAGTAAAAGTTTAAAGAACCACCACCAGTTAAGAGGAAGCCGGGTCCTGCTTGTGTTCTAGATCAGGGTTTTCCAAGTTTCAGACCACAGGACCACTCTTTCATACCAGCAAACTGCCAGCGCTATTAGCTCTTTTCCGTTTCATTTTGCACGGGTAAGAATAGCTGCTGAATCATCATATAGATGTGCCATTTTTCTAATTAAATTTCATTTATAACTATTATAGGTAAAAAGGTCTGCCCATATTGCACACTGTGGGAAACTGTTTGGGGCCATACATTTCAAAGTGTGACCATGATCAGGTCACTTCTCTCTGTGTCTCCATCTCCCTGACCATGAAATGTAAGAGTTGAACTACATGAGTTCTAGCATTAAAAGAGGCAGGTGGGAGGTATAATCTCATTGCAGTCGAATCCTATTCACACATCTCTCCCTGGAGGAGATGTGCTTAGAAAGAGACCTAGAAAGATATTTCTTAACATTTTGGACAATGCTTTTATCTCTAGGTAGTGGAGGTTGAGTGATTTTTAGTCTCTGTACCTTTCTGCATTATCTGAATCTTTTACAATGCATATCTTACAAAGACAAATGAAAAGCTATTTTCTTTTTTTTTAAGATTTATTTTTTTAAATGTTTTTATTTATTTCTAGGAGAGAGAGAGAGACACAGCGTGAGCACGGGAGGGTCAGAGAGAGAGGGAGTCACAGACTGGAACAGGCTCCAGGCTCTGAGCTGGCAGTCAGCACAGAGCCCGATGCGGGGCTCGAGCACACGAACCTCGAGATCATGACCTAAGCAAAAGTCGGACACCCAACCGACTAAGCCACCCAGGCGCCCCGAAAAGCTATTTTCACAAGAAAAAAAAAGGTGGTTTCCTTTTATAATTGAACCTTATTGAATATTGAAGTGGATTAATTATAACATGTGAGTTAAGGCGTACGGTCATCATTGGGAACTGCGTACACCTCTCAGTTAGCTGAGCACTTACTTGTTTAGGTATTTTTAATAACTTAATGAATATTCATGAGCCCACCAGTGAACCCAAAATCCATAACTTTTACCTGTACAGGGGGTTATTCTTCATCTCATTCCCCTGCTTGGTGTGGACAAACCCTCTACGCCTTCCCCACCAGTTAACCACTGTCCCAAATTTTGTATTTCATTGCCTTGCTTACAAAAAATTATCACATATATTGTAATTTTATTAAATAAATTTTGAGTGATATGTGGCTTAATGGGTCAGTATAACAACCACACATCTGGATATGAACAAATGCTAAGTGATGGAGTGGTTTATAGGGACAGAAATGGGGGTCCCCTGAGCCCCAAGTACTCTAAGTATATTCTCAGTGTCTAATTTTGTTTATGCCATTCAGTGCTTTTCAGTTGTCCTTGTTTTTTTGTTTTGTTTTGTTTTTTTAACAAACACCACAGAGGAAACATGGTCGAGACCCCTACCACAGTGCCCATCAGGGCACCTTCTCTAGACCCCCAAGATACAGGCCTCCACAGCTACAGCAGCCCGCTCACCTCCTACCTGTGGCCACTTGCAAGGAGGGCTCCTCCCTGAGGGCTCACAGCTGTCTTCTCCCTGCCCTAGGAAGCTGGTACCCCAGGAGTTCAAAAGCCAAACGGCACAGTGGGCTGGGAGGTGGCTTATAGCATCAGGGGGCACAAAGGAGGAGGAAGGGGGGGCGACTGGGTGGCTTAGTTGGTTAAGCGTCCAACTTTCGCTTAGGTTCATGGTTTCGTCGGGCTCTGTGCTGACTGCCAGCTCAGAGCCTGGGGCCTGTTTCAGAGTCTGTCACTCCCTCTCTCTCTGACCCTCCCCTGCTCACGCTGTCTCTCTCTCTCTCCTAGAAATAAATAAAACATTAAAAAAAAAAAAAAGGAGGAGGAAGGTATCATTCCTCCCCTTCTAGCCTGGGGGTCTCAAAGTCAAATGCCTACATGGCCAGATAGAAAACTTCAGTGACTGAAGAAGGAGTTGAAGACATCCTGATGAGTGAGGGGACTCAGAGAGCTAGTGCCCATCCAAGGGGCAGCCCTACGCAACTCCAGCCCTTATTTGTCTCCAGGAGGGGCAGCACAGGGTTCAAGACCTTTGCCCTGACCCTCACCCTTTCTGCACCTTTCTCTCACCATAAGTACACCCATCCCTAGCCAAAAGCTCTCTGAACTCTGAGCTGTCTCTCCTGGCATTCCTTCCATGGACATCCCTTCCCCCTGCCCCCCCACCCCCTTTAGAGTCCAGACTGTAGCTTCCTCATCTCTGCCTGCCCTGCAGGTGAAAACGGGCACAAAGAGGAGGATGGGATAGCTTTGTGTGTCAGTAGACAGGGAGAAGGCAGCAGGGGGCCTGGATCAGCAGCGAAGTCACAGTGCAGGAGGTGGGGGTGGAGCTCCTAGAGCTGTTGAGGAGTAAAGAACTGTCTTTACTCAGACAAGTCAAGTTCATTCCAGCCTCTGGGCTTTTGTACTTGGTGTTCCTGAAGCTGAGTCATCATTAGTCAGAGCAAAACTCACCTTAGCAGAAGAGCCTTCCGGGGCCCAGCGTACCCAAAGTTGCCCCAGCCCTCCTCCACATACTCTCTAGAACATCACACTGTTTTACTGGCATCGTAGCTCTTTATGTGATCTGATGTTATCTTCTTTGATCACTAATTCACATGCTAGCTGTCTATTTCTAGACCAGATTGTAACTCCTTGAGAGCAGGGACCCTGTTGGTCACATTAACTGCAGTATTCTTAGTTTCAGTACTTGGCAGGTGGTAGGGGTTCAATAATTACTTTTTTGAACACATGAATAAATGAATGAGTGAATGATATAGGCTGGGAACTACATGCATTTAAATGAGATGACTAGGGGTGCCTAGGTGGCTCAGTCAGTTGAGTGTCAGACTCTTGATTTCAGCTCAGGTCATGATCTCATGGTTCATGGGTTTGGATCCAAGGTGGGGCTCTGCACTGACAGGCAGAGCCTTCTTGGGATTCTCTCTCTCTCTCTCTCTCTCTCTTTCTCTTTCTCTCTTCCTCCCTTCCCTCTCTCAAAATAAAAAAAATAAATAAAATGAGATGACTATAAAATAGCTTTTTAAAATTAGTTTAGATTAGGGTTTTTGAACTCAGATGCTACTATAGGGGCAAGACCAGCTATGTAAAGAAGGCACTTGTGGGGATGAGCACTGGGTGTTATATGGAAACCAACTTGACAATAAACTATTAAAAAAAAAAAGAAGAAGTCACGTAGACCATTGCTAAGATGATAAATGGTAGGAAAAACAGTCCCAATGTTGGAGGTACAGATTCTATATATGGGGAGGAGGCAAGATGGCGGAGAAGTAAGGAGCTCCGTACTTGCACTCGCGCCCATACATCACACAGAAAAGATCTGAAGCCATTGGAAACCATACAAAACCTGAGAGACTCGGAGAAAAAGGACGCAGAATCCACTGAGAAAGCCTTCTAACGTGAGTGCGAACCGGGGAAGGTAAAATCGGGCCGGGATCGGAGCCTCCAGGGTGGGAGGCGATCCCCCTCTACCCTCTACGGGGAGTGAGAGGGGAAAAGGAGAGAGTCCGAGACAGAAAAATCTCCGCTCGGTGCATAGAAAGACCGTACTTGCCAAATACCTGCACACCAGGTCCCCTCGCGACAACTGGTCCTGGGGGAGGCTGAGCACACAAACTGCTTCTTTGTGCCGCTACTGGAGGTTGGTTTTTAAAGCGGCGCGGGCGCGCCTGCCGCCATTGTAGCTCCAGGGCGGCTGGGACCCCTGAAGGAGACGCGCAGACACCAAGCGTCCGCGCTCCTGGCTGGCTGGAACTCGAGAGGGAAGGCAAAGAGCTAAAAACTGGGAAATTTGCCTGTGAGTTCGTGTTTCGGGTGACGAGCCATAGAGAGACCCGGTTTTCCTCACTCCAGCGGCGGCGCGCCTGCCGCCATTGTAGCTCCAGCGCTGCTGGGACCCCTGAAGGAGACGCACAGACACCGGGCGTCCGCGCTCCTGGCTGGCTGGAACTCGAGAGGGAAGGCAAAGAGCTAAAAACTGGGAAATGTGCCTGTGAGTTCGTGTTTCGGGTGACGAGCCATAGGGAGACCCGGTTTTCCTCACTCCAGCGGGCTCAGGCTACGCGGACCCGGCAGGCAAGCCCCCGCGCATGCGCACCAGAGCCGACCAGAGAAGGAAGCAGCGATCCTGACTCCGCCCCCAGAGCTCAGCAGGGAGCCTGGAATAGCCCGAGGGGGTTGTCTGGGAAGCTGTGTCTAAGGCAACTTCAGCGGGGCGCGGACTGGGATTTGGAGATTGGAACTAGCCTGGGTTGAAGAGTGCAACCAACTTCGGCTGCGTCCCCGGAACGGGGAGTTGACACGCCAAAAAAAAAAAAAGCGAGCTGCAGCACGGGGTTCAAGAAGGGACTGGAGCACTGTCACTCTCCTCCCCACAATCGCCAAGGCAGAACCCCCGCCTGAGGCATCGGATCACGCCACGCCCATCCCTGCCTGAGAGGTGCCCTCCTCCCTTTTTTTTTTTCTTTTTCCCCTTTTTTTTCCCCTTTTTTTGTCTTCTTTTTTTTTCCCCTTTCTTTTCTCTTTTTTTCTTCTTCTTTCTCTTTTCTCGCTTTTTCCCCCCAAACACTGACCTGATTAACTCTGGTCGCCAGCTTGCTTAAACAATCACAAGTCCATTCTGTAAATGTAAATTCTACACCTACTGACTTTTTCAGCTATTTCTCTCAGGAGTAATTAGACTATATAGTTTCTCTGGATAATTCCAGCATCCTTCTCTCACCTATCCAACCATATTCTACCCTTTACCTCCTTGAAAAAAGTTTCTTATCCCTTCTGCCTGTTCATTCTATTTCCAAATCTGCCTTGTCTCACCCTGCCTTCTCTCTTTTTCTCTATGCTCTTCAACCAGCACTGCATACACACGGCTATTTAACTGTAGCTGGGAAATCCAGGTATATGCTTTAAACTGTTCTTTGACCATCGGTTTTCTTCTTTTTTCCTTTTCTTTTCCCCTTTTTGACACTTTTATGTATTTTATACTCCCTATTCGCCCTCCCTCCTCCGTCTTTTCTATTAACTTTTTCGTTTTCCCTCTCACTTTGCATGTTAGTTGAATCAGCCTGTGCGTTTGTGTGCTCCTGCTCCCTGTGTGTTTGTCTGTCTGTTTTCTTTTTCAGGGCTACCTCAAGAAACAAGCTAGAGTACACAAGGTGAAGAGTCCCAAATATCACTACGAATAGGAAAATAAAATAACTAAGGTCCCAACAAGAGTGACCAAGGGATACCATTCAAAAAACAATCTCTGAAAGGATAGGCCCTGGAAAGTCAAAGAGTCTTCTTGGGTATAGCAGCGCTCATAGAAACAGAGAGCATAACAGGTCTTTAAAACCAACAAGAGCCGGAAAGCTAACTAAAATGACGAAACGAAAGAACTCTTCTCCAAAGAAACTCCAAGAAGAAATGACAGCTAATGAACTGCTCAAAACAGATATCAGCAGCATAAGTGAACAAGATTTTAGAATAATAATGGTGAAATTAATAGCAGGGCTTGAAAAAAACATAGGGGACATCAAAGAAACTATGGCTACAGACAGAATGGAAAATAAAAATAGGCATGAAGAATTAAAAAATGCGATACATGAGATCCATAATAAATTAGAGGCCTCCCATGCACGGCTTGAAGAGGCAGAAAGGAGAATAAGTGATTTAGAAGACACCATTATAGAAAAACAAGAAGCTGACAAAAAAAGAGACAAACTGATCCAGGAACAGGAAAGAAGAATTCGAGAGCTCAGCGACACAGTCAAACGCAACAATATCCGTATCATAGGAATCCCAGAAGAGGAAGAGAGAGGGAAAGGTGCTGAAGGAGTCCTGGAACAAATTATAGCAGAGAACTTCCCGACCTGGGAAGGAAGTCAATGTGGAAATACAAGAGGCTCAGAGGACTCCTCTCAGACGTAACTTGAATCGATCTTCTGCACGACATATCATTGTAAAAATGGCAAAATACAAGGACAAAGAGAGAATTTTGAAAGCAGCTAGGGAGAAAAGGGCCCTCACATACAAAGGGAAGCCCATCAGAGTGGTGACAGACCTATCTACTGAAACGTGGCAGGCCAGAAAGGAATGGCAAGAGATCTTCAATGTGATGAACAGCAAAAATATGCAGCCAAGAATCCTCTATCTAGCAAGCCTGTCATTCAAAATAGAAGGAGAGATAAAAACCTTTCAAACAAACAGAAATTGAAAGAATTTGTCACCACGAAGCCAGCCCTACAAGAAATCCTGAGGGGCATGCTCTGAAGGAAAGGTTGCAAGGAACAAAGATTCCAGAGACACCACCACAAACATGAACCCTACAAAAGATACAAAGACTCTAAACCCACATATTTCAATAATAACACTGAATGTAAATGGGCTGAATACTCCAATCAAAAGACATAGGGTAGCAGAATGGATTAAAAAACAAAATCCATCTATATGCTGTCTACAAGAAACTCATTTTAGACGGGAAGATACCTTCAGATTAAAAGTAAGGGGATGGAGAAATATATATCATGCTACAGGAAATCAAAGAAAGCCGGAGTAGCGATACTTATATCAGACAAACTGGACTTTAAATTAAAGACAATCACAAGAGATGAAGAAGGGCACTACATAATAATTACAGGGTCCATCCATCAGGAAGAACTAACAATCATAAATGTCTACGCACCGAATATGGGAGCACCTAAATATCTAAAACAATTAATCACAAACAGAAACAAGCTTCTAGATAAGAATGTGCTAATAGCAGGGGACTTTAATACTCCGCTTACAGCAATGGATAGGTCAACCAGACAGAAAATCACTAAAGAAATAATGGACTTGAAAGATACATTGGACCAGATGGACCTGACGGATATATTTAGAACTTTACATCCTGAGGCCAGGGAATTTACTTTCTTCTCAAGTGCGCATGGCACATTCTCCAAGATAGATCACATACTGGGACATAAAGCAGCCCTCAATAAATATAAAAGAATAGAGATCATACCATGCACACTGTCAGATCACAATGCTTTGAAACTTGGAATCAATTACAGGAAGAAGTCTGGAAAACTTCCAAAAACATGGAGGTTAAAGAACACCCTTCTAAAGAATGAATGGGCCAATCAGGCAATTAGAGATGAAATTAAAAAATATATGGAAACAAATGAAAATGAAAACACAACAATTCAAAATCTATGGGATGCGGCAAAGGCAGTCCTAAGAGGAAAGTACATTGCTCTCCAGGCCTATTTCAAGAGATTAGAAAAAGCGCAAGTCCAAAATCTAACAGCTCACCTAAAGGAACTAGAGGCAGAGCAACAAGAACGCCCTAAACCCAGTAGAAGAAGAGAAATAGTAAAAATTAGAGCAGAAATAAACAACATAGAGACCAAAGAAACAATTGAACAGATCAATGAAAGCAAGAGTTGGTTTTTTGAAAAGGTAAACAAAATTGACAAACCTCTAGCCAGACTTATCCAAAATAAAAGAGAGAGCACACAAATAGACAAAATTATGAATGAAAATGGACTTATTACAACCAACCCCTCAGAAATACAAGCAATTATCAGGGAATACTATGAAAAATTATATGCCAACAAATTGGACAACTTAGAAGAAATGGACAAATTCCTAAACACACACTCACTACCAAAATTCACACGGGAAGAAATAGAAAACCTGAACAGACCCATAACGAGTGAAGAAATTGAATCAGTGATCAAAAATCTCCCAACAAATAAGAGCCCTGGACCTGATGGCTTCCCTGGGGAATTCTACCAGACATTTAAAACAGAATTAATCCCAATGTTGGAGGTACAATAGAGCACAGTGGAGGCTGTGGCGAACTGTATCTGAATGCCTCATCTCAATAGGGCAGCTATCACTTAGGCTCCAGGCATTTGTGGCCACAGGAGAATGTGGGTATGGTGTTCCCAGGTTTTCTGATTATTCAAGGGAATCCAGAAATCTGATTTTTATATAAAATTTCCAGTTTTTAAATGCAAGTAACAAACATAATTGTTTTTAAGCAAAATCATCAGGGCAACCCTATATAAAACTGGACAGGGTCTACAGACCTCTTATCTGAGACCTGGTTTGTATATACTATCCTAAGATCTCTCTGGGACCTGATTTATTGGTCTCCCCAGTCCTCACACCAGCTTCAGTACAGGAAGTCACTGAGTTAGCCAATCCCTCTGCACTGACGCTGGACTCTGCCTTGGCTTTGGGGCATGCTCAGGAGGAACATCATGGTGACTGAAGGCAAATGAGCAC
This sequence comes from Proteles cristata cristata, assembly GCA_017311185.1. Taxonomy (NCBI): domain Eukaryota; kingdom Metazoa; phylum Chordata; class Mammalia; order Carnivora; family Hyaenidae; genus Proteles; species Proteles cristata. The sequence continues at coordinate 278,018 of JAESUZ010000618.1, forward strand.
CCAAGCAGAGAGCCATGCAAACAGTCCTCTGACCACTCACCTTGAACCTCTCTGCTGCAGACTTGGAATTTGTGAGGCCTTTTACAGCAAAGGGCACTAAGAACACTGAGAGCCGCATGGGATTCATTGTGGCTGACACGGTGAAGGCCTATAGGAAGAGGGGAGAAGGCGATGAGCATCACATCCCTGTCCTGCTCTCTCCAGTCCCTAAGGCCCTCGTCCCTGAGCCAGAAGCCACAGAGCTAGACCCTACAGCTTCTGACAGGCATGTCCTTCACTTGACAGGGGCCAAGCCAGTATTTTGGGGATACTGGAAAAAGTGGGGAAGGAGCACTCGTCTTAACCCTCTCCACGTCTGTAGGCCTAGCTCCTGTGTAGCTTGGCACTGGGTGATTCTGCAAATTTGGCCAGGTCCCCTCCCCAACAAGCTCAGTGTTCCCATTGGCATAGCATCAAATCATGAAGTGGTAACAAAGTTGAGGAAACACTGAGAAAGTACATGTGAGTTTTCTACTGTCAATAGGTTTGATACTATTATTGCTGTTACAATCATATTTATTCTTCTTGCCTTAGATACTGCATTCCTTTCTCATATTCAAAATCTCCCTGCACTTCAAGCCTAATCCATGCCTCACTCTGTCCTGGAGGCTTTTTCTGACTACAGCAGGCTACCTTTGGCTCTCAGGATCCCAGAATGTGACCCCTGGTACCTTGGGGACCTTCCAATCCATGTCCATCTCCTTCTTTCTTCATCTTTCACTGTGTGAGTGCAGTGTGGCCCTAAACTTCTGCTGAGAGTTTTCCTTGTAAATGGCCCTGCATCCACCCTCAGACCTTCAGGGGTGCTCCTCTGGTGTGCCTGGGCCAAGTAGATGTGCCTGCTGTCTGGAGCACAAATGAGCCCTTGGCTGCAGACTCCCAGTGCTCCCCATCTTGTTTTGGGTACAGTGTCCTGCCCCAAGCCCCATCTGGATTCCCACCTCTCCCAAAGCAGCACCCTGACTTTTCTCCACAGAGAACTGGGACTCCACCCCTAAAAGGCAGCTGCTACTTCTCTGGGCCAGGGTCAGACCACAAAGACAAGGCAAAATAAGTTCTAGCTTTCTTTTTAAAGCATATTTTCGGGCTCCATTTTGGATTTGAAGAAATTCCTTAATTTAGGATTCTCAAGGCATGTAAGCAGAATCATCGGGGTTTTTTTACAGCACCTTCTGCCTCCCCTGCATCCCCAGATGACTTTATCATCTCTCCCTCCCACAGCTGCTACTGAAGGGATGTCAGTTTCTCAGACAGGTTGAGATGGAAGAAAGTTTGAGCGTCCTAAAAATCTGGAAAGTCAAAATCAACACCAATTATCCATTTGCAAAACCTTCAGACCTTTGAAGGTCATGGTCTAGGAAAGGACACCCAAGAAAACTCCCCATTGGTATGGGAGGAAAACAAAGTACGCCAAGCACTTACTAGTGAAATTGTGAGTTTCCTTTGTAAACCCGTGTGGATGAGGAACATCACTGTTGTGGCCACTGTAGGGGCCATAAACAAGAATGCAGTGGTCAGGCTCTGGATGATTCCAGACTTCTCCAATAGTTTCCTTTCCTTCTTTCTGAGGTCTAAGAGATTAAAAAACCCAGTGCACTGGAATTAACCATAACAACGTTCTCCAAAGAACTTTGAATAACCCCCGCAGCATGAAAGAACTCTCCAAAGGGCGAGAGGCTTGGCCCACCATGACATCCCAAGGCTCTGAGCTGAAAACCAGATTTTCTGTACCTTTAATTATTTTTTTTAATGGTTTCTCCCATGCATACATTTTAATCAGCTTGATGCAGGTGAGAACTTCACCGGTCACTCGGATGCGCTTGTCACTGACCTCAGATGTATGATGGTGTATCTTGACAATCTTTCTGTTCAAGAACACCTGCAGTCAGATTGCAGCAAGAACTTCTTTAGACAGGGCAGAAGAGTTCAGTCCAGCAGAAGTAGGGCAACCAGGAGTATATCCAATGGTAAAATCCAGGTGTGGATTGAGTACCTGAGTTAGATTCTACACTGTTTGAATCCATTGTGACTCTATAAATTCCAGGGCCTTGCTGAAGATATTCCAATGGAAACCTCTCCATCATGCCTTAGAGCACCTGCCTCACACATCCTGGGGTTGTTTCTCTCCTGCGTCCCAAGCCAGGATGTGGCTCACTAAACAAATATTACTCCTTTGCCTTTGGAAACTCTAAACCCACCAACAGTTACAATCACCTTTTCATCAGAATACCTACGCTGAGGGAGCAAAACACTTGATTTCAATAATTCAGAGTGCACATAATACAAGAGTCACTTCCTGTTTTGCCCGATTATATTTCACCTGAATCCTTGTCAGCATATTTACTTCCCTTCCCCCATTATACTGTGCTCAGATAAGTGTTAACTGCTATCCAGGCTAGTTCATTACCATATTCTAGGTAGAAGAGAAGGAACAAAAACCTTGCATGGAGGATACCTACTAAGGAAAGTCTGTGAGGCAGATAAACCCTCCCAGAAGCCTATAAGATGGACTGGCACGTCATATTCACCTCTTATTTCTTTGGCCAGCCTTGTGGCCAGAGAACAGTTTGAGAATGAAATTGAAGCTGAAGCTTAACCACAATGGAATGAACAGTCAATAAGAGTCAATATTTCCCTAAGGAGTACCCCAGCTTCCAGAACCCTGGTAGTTCCGGGGGACATCCAACATCAAGTGGGTAGCAAAGAAAACGTTACCTCCAATGGTAAAATCAGGAGGTAGAAAATAGTGGCAGAGAGCACGGTGGGTCCAAAAATGAGGTAGGAGGTGACAGTGCAGGCAATCAGCAATGAGCAGATGAGACAGACCAGGGGGCCATAGTACACCCCTTCAAACAGGTAGTTTATGTCGTTGGCGAAGAAGCCGATGGCCTGTAAGACAGCAAGCCCGTGGGTATTCACCATGTCAGGAACTGAGAAGGGGCTACGCTGATCATGACAAAAAGGCTTGATAGGCAAGGTGGTAAAGACATAAACACCAACCTCTCCTCTTACTCTCTGTGTGACCCTGAACTGGTTACTATAGCACTCTGAGCCTCAGTCTCTTCACCTCTGAAGCTGGAATAATTATATCCACTTCATATGGTTGTTGTGAGAATGCCAATGAAATATAAAGGATTTGCACACATAGACTGAAGAATAGTCATATGCTACTTTACTATTGCTACTACTTCTAATATCCAGATTTCCCAGAGATTTGCTTCTAGTGTTCTAGCCTACTTTATTCATTCTACTAATACTACTACTAATGGCTGAATTTTTTAAGACAGGAACTATTTCTTTCTACCCTTCATCTTTTTTCTTTTATGCTATAGAATCTTCCGTTCACTTCCTTGCTCCCCAATATATCCTGCCCAGTCCAGTTGTTATATAAAAGCTGACATTCCAAATCAAGAAATATTTAAGGACCCAAATCATGAATGTCTTTTAGAATGACCAATCTGAGGGCCTTAAAAAGTGATTTTCTTTTAACTTTAAATTGATCTCTTTCTGGTTCCCAGGATGTGCCTCAGACTGAACCTTTAAAAAAAATTTAAAGCTATGAGAAGCATAGGTTAGTACAGCTACATTAGAAGGGAGTTTCGCAGTATCTTTTAAAGTTAATAATTGCACAAACCCCATGACTTGGCTATTTCATTTCTCTGTTGAGAAACACTTGCATTTGCTAAAGGAAATGCACACAAGGATATCCACTACAGCTATGCTTATAGCAGCAAAACCCTGGATACATCTTAAATGTCCATTGGTGGGGAAAAACAAAGCATCCGACCAAAGTGTATTAGATAATATTGGGTCCTGGAGCAAATTCGTCAGAGTTCATGTCCCAGATCTGTCACTTACTAGCTGTGGAGCCAAAGACACGTTATCCAGTCTCTCTGTGCCTCGTTGCCTTATCAGTAAAATGGGGATAATAATACAACCTACTCTATAGCATTGATGTGACAACTGATGAGATAGTGCATATAAAACACTTAATTTTGGCATATTGAAAATGCTATCTGGGGGGCAGGGAGCACATGGGTAAATGTGGTTTAAGGGTAAAAACTTATGAGATAAATAAGTATGCTAATCATAGTTAACAATATTTTATTGTGTATCTGAAAGTATATTATCCATGGGTAACTTGCACATGTATCTAAATTCACTTTAAAAAGTCTAGAAGGACACAAGCCAAATTGATAATGGTGGTCACCTCCAGGCATAAGGGAAGTAAATGGGCCTAAGGAGTCATCTATTCTATGTTGTTCCCAAAGAGAACATATGCAGATGTTTTTAAAATTAATTTTGAAGTAAAATTTATGGAAGCAACACTAGGATTCCTCAGGTGAGCAGCTACTTCCATCTCTACCTCTGAGTGGGCCACCTTGTCTTATGTTCTGTGAGGCCATTTGGGGAAACTGGCTTTGCACACAGCAGGTGCTCAGAACAGAAGCATTAGGAAAAGGAAAGAGAGCCAGTGTCATGTAGAAGGTCTCCTTGGTGAGCCAGGTAGGTGCGCTGATTCAGAGCCTGGAAGCCTGCAGCCAGGTTCTGCTGCTTACCAACCACATGACCTTGCACAAATTTCCTACTCTCTCCTTGCCTCAGTTTCTACCTCTGTGACAATGGGAGTAATAACAGATAATAATAACTCTTAAATAATAACAATAACTCTTAAATCTACCGCATAAGAGTGTTGCTAGAAGACAGACTGAACTAATGAGCTAATGAGGTAAAGCCCTGGGATCAATGTCAGACTTAATGGAAGCTAGCAATTACTACAATGACTCTTCTAAGATCAGGAGGGAGAAGGGCTGGCATGGATTTCAACTTCAGTCAAATGCAGAACGAGGAACCTCCGCACTCAAGGCCTATCAGAAATCAGCAATATAACACTTCTAAAACACTATTCCCTTCCTATATGCTTTGTATGGGCTAACTAATTTAATCCTGTGAGACAACAATCTTGTAAGTCTGGTCTTATTTTCATTCCACAGCTTCAAAGAGACTGTACAAGTTGCCTAAAGTTCCAAGACTGATAAAATGGTGAAGAATAATGGTAACAATGTTAACAATTATGTTTGCTACCAATTGAGTTTAGAAAAAGCATCCACCTGATGGCAGTGGTCAGTTTAGCAGACATTTTTTTGGACATCTGTCCTGTGGAATTAAAACACTGGCATTTTGAGGGATAGATAGAATCTGAAGGGATTTGTGTCTTTGAAGAGGGCTCGTATGGGGCAACCTTATAAAAGGACAGTGGGTGAAAGTAACATGAGCAACATTGCCTGGAGGTAGAAATGCCTGGTGTGTTTGAAAACTGGAGGTTAGCCAGGACTGGCCAAAAGAAAGAAGCCAACCTGGGGCTGGAGGAGGGGAGATAAGAGTAGGTGAGGTTGGACAGTTGCTGATGCCAGATGGCAAAGGGGTCTGGCTGAGGGTAAGAAGTCAAAGCAATTTTCCAAAAATTCAAATGTCTGTTCCTTTTTCATGGAGCCCAACACAGGGCTTGAGCTCATGACCCTGAGATCAAGACCTGAGCTGAGATCAAGAGTCAGACGCTTAACTGACTGAGCCACCCAGGCACCCTATCAAATGTCTGTTTCAATATAAAATTAATTCATGCTCTTTGAGGCAACTAGTAAGCAACTGGAAAATAGGGAACATGAAATCAAGCATATAAAGTTCCAATACTCCTATGACTGTGGGTTGTAAGTTGGAGCATCTTTTTCCAATCTCTGTCATTTGTTTGTTCGTAAGGAAAACAAGAGCAGGGAACTGTTAACCAGGCAGCTCTAAGTATTCCTCTTTCGCAAACAAGAATTAACACTCTGAGAGGTAATCTACAATTGCTTCTCCCTTGGTTTCCCTGAGATGTCATGTCTTCCTTTACCCTCCTCCCCAGACTGGGTGAGGGGATGCACTTTTCAATGTGCTTATACTAAGGATTGGTGTGTTTCTGTTCACTGCTGTATCCTCAGGGCCTAGAACAGAGTCAGGCCCAGAGTAGACCTCAGTAACTATGTGTTCAATAAATCTCTTTCAAGTCCTCTGAATGGAAGTGGGATCCCCCTGGATTACCGTTGATCTGTTCTTGTCCCCAGAGGTAATTGTTGGTAATTATCGACACTCATCCTAGGAATTATTTCCTTTCTATTTCTTCCTCATCTCCTAACCCCTTTTTCTCTCTCTCACCATCCCCAGAGTGAGGATACCTGGAGGAAAGCTAGGCAAGCATGGTCTCCAGTATCCAATCCCAGACACTCACCTCTCCCATGGTGATGTGTGTTAGAGACTTAAATTGCATTAGCTTCTGAAAGGCAAAGGAGAAAACAGCAGAACGAAACCTGATGCCTGTGCGCTGGTTTAATATCCAGCAGGAACACAGACACAGAGACTTTATGCACTCTGTGAGAAAGAGGGCAAAGCAGAGCCCTACTCCATAGGCAATACCTCCCGACTGCTTTTCAGAATATTCCAGGATCTTTGGTATAACCAGCATCTAGAAGGAAACAGGAGTTTGGATTATTCAGACCTCTCCATCCTTTCAGGCATATCAAACTTGAGCCACATGTAAGGTTCCAGGTCAAGGTTGGGAGCTTATTCAATGACCAAAACTGCAGTGCTTGGTTGGCTCAGTCAGTTAAGGGCCTGACTTTAGTTCTGGCCATGATCTTGTGGTTCATGAGTTCAAATCCTGCATTGGGCTCTGTGCTGAAAGCTCAGAGCCTAGAGCCTGCTTCAGCTTCTCTGTCTCTTTCTCTCTCTCTACCCCTTCCCTGCTTGTGCTTGCTTGATCTCTCACAAAAACAAAATAAAATAAAAACATTTAAAAAATGATCAAAAGGCAATGGCTGCAGAACTAACTAAAACATAACCTTGCTCTCAAGCTCATAGTCCCTTTGGAGGAGACAAGAGTTGAACAGACCTAGATCTGAATCCCAGCTCTGCCACCTCATAGCTTGCCCTGACAGGAAACAGAACACATACCCAAAAGGGGTAACTCAGGAGCTGATGAAGTGACTATTTAAGAAGGTGTGAGCAGAATTTGGGAAATCCAGCAAGGGATGGCAGAGCACATGGAGCTAGTACAGCAAGGAACTGTTACCTTCCAGACCTGGAGGGGCAGGGAAGGGTGAAATCCAGAAGGAGAAAGTCATACAGAAAGGGCTCCTCCCGAGTGTCTGGTCCCCAACCTCCAGTGTCAGAGAAGGAAGCCATCGGAGAAATAAATATCCTGCCTTCACTTTCTCCTTCCCCCCAGTCTCCTGTTGGGAGTCTCCCACTGGTCCAACCCAACCAGAAGCCAGAGGGCAGAGGGACCCTATTAATGTGATCCATACAGACCATGCATTAGGGACAGAAGCAGCATGGGCAATGGGGGAAGGTGGATCTGAGGGGCAAATGGAGAATATCCAGCACTCTGTCATCTAAGTCACATATCTCTGTGGTGTCATCAGCTGTCGTTTCCTTCCTAACCTACATTCGTTCTCCTCTTAGCTGGTAATAGCACTCCCGTTTCCATCTGGAAAGACTTGCATCTAGCCCATGGCATGCGGTCCAGGCTGGACTGTCAGAATGCCCTATGCTCTGCTGGCTAACTGGTGAGCGTGTGACCCCAGCTGAGACAACGAGACTTATTCTCTGCACTCGGAATCTTGGGATGAGGACCTGGAGGACAGGAAATAAAGCTAGTTCATCTCAACCATGGTAAGTGGAGGAGACCATTAGTTCCTGCCACCTACATTCCCAGAGCTGCTCAGCCATTTCTCAAAGCAGCTCATACTGAGTCAGGCTGTGTTCTAAGTGCCTTATATATTTATCTCATTTAAATTTACCCTGAGAGGCAGGTAATGTTATACCTTCCATTTTATACATGAGGGTTTCCATGAGGTCTACCACTTAAGTGTCATGGGAGTGTTCCTTGAAGAAACTAAGGCACAGAGAAGGTAAACACATTGCCTAAAGTCACCCAGCAATTAAGTGATAGGGCCAAGGTTTGAACCCAGGCAATGGCTGCAGCACACTCCTGGGGTGCCTGGGTGGCTCAGTCAGTTAAACTTCGGCTCAGGTCAAGATCTCATGGTATTCCTGAGTTCGAGCCCCATGCTGAGCTCTCTGCTGTTAGCCAGGGCCCACTTTGAATCCTCTGTCTCTCTCTTTCTCTGTTCCTCCCCAGCTTGCACGCATGTGCACTCTCTCTGTCAAAAATAAATAAACATTACCAAAAAAGAACTCACATTTTCACATTCCTAATTACTCCTAGCTACACTGCATACAAAAGTTCTTTATCTTCTGAGTAGCAGTTGGAATGCAAATAATCCCCAACACCTGGCATGGACTTGAGCATGCCAATTTCTTTTCTTTTCTTCCTTTTATGTTTATTTATTTTGGGGAGAGAGAGAGAGTGAGAGAGAGTGAGAGAGAGAGACAGAGGAGGGGAGGGGCAGAGACAGAGGGAGACATAGGACCTGAAGCAGGCTCCAGGCTCTGAGCTGTCAGCACAGAGCCCGATGCAGGACTCGAACTCACAAGCCATGAGATCATGACCTGAGCTGGTCAGGCACTTAACCGACTAAGTCACACAGGTGCCCCTAACGTGCTAATTTCTAAACCCTGGAGTCCCCCAAACATCACAAAGCCAGACACTTACCGGCCCTAGCACGGTCAGGATAGAGAAGCAGCAGCACAGAAATACATCCAAAATAGCCCTTGTTCTTTGAAACCTCATCATCACTCGAAGCACTGAAGCCTTTTCCACCCCATGCTTTGAGACTTCTTCTTCCCAAAGGAGGCAGAGCCTTGAAAAGAGGAAAAGTGAACCAAGTGAAGTCTCTTTGCACTTGCTACATCTTGCAAGACTAGGAGCTTTGTTACAGAAGTTTTCAAATCTCACAGAAGTAGAGAGGACACCATAGAGAATCTCCCTAAACACCCATTCCTCTGCTTCAAGAATGATTGATATTTTTTATTTGACATTAGTGTTTCCTCTGTCTTTCTATTTGTCTTTTTTGGGGGGCGCTGGAGATTTTTCAAGCAAATCCAGACATATGATTTCATCTACAAATGCTTCAGTATGTATCTCTTCCAGATAAGGCCTTTAAAAAAACCCTACAGTGACCATATAATAGTTATTAATTAATGACTATTAATTATTAATAACTATTAGTTACTATATACTAATATATTTATGACATATTAATAAAATTCCTTAATGGCATTAAATACACAGTCTGTATTCCAATTTCTCTAATTACATCAAATTTTTATAGTTAGTCTGTCTAAGTCAAGATCCAAACAAGGTCTATACATTGCATGTAATTATTTTTTTAAAAGTAGGCTCCAGAACTTAACGGAGGGAGGACTATGGGTGAGAAGAAGGGGAAAAAAATAGTGGGGGAGAGGGAGAGAGGCAAACCATGGAATGCCAAGAACAAATTGAAGGCTGATGGGGGTCGGGGGGAGGTGAAGGGGGGTGATGGGCATGGAGGAGGGCACTTGTGGGGATGAGCACTGGGTGTTGTATAGAAACCAACTTGACAATAAACTATTTAAAACAAAAAGTAGGCTCCACACCCAGCATGGAGCACAACATGGGGCTTGAACTCACAACCTTGAAATCAAGACCTGAGGGGAGATCAAGAGCTAGATGCCTAAGTGACTGGGCCACCCAGGAATTCCATACACATTGCATTTCAATGACAAATCTGATAGATTTCCTGCATCTCATTTTAACCTGTAACAGTTTCCCCTTCTATGCACTTTCTGCCATTTGTTTGTTGAAGAAACTGGGTCCCACAGAATTTCCCACATTCTGGATTTGACTGATTACATCCCTGTGCTGTTGTCTAATATAACCTTCTATGCTCTGTATTTCTATTAAACTCCTAGTTAGACTAGAGGCTTAATGAAATACAGAATTCAGGTCAGCTGGTAAAAATATTTACTAGGTGATGTAGTGTACTTCTTTTGCATAACATCAGAAGATTCAAGGTCAGATTTCCCTTTATTAGTAATGTTCAGGGTATTAGTGGATTAAGGTGTATCAGCCTGCCATTCATTCCTCATCGTTGATAACCATTGCCTAGATCCACTTCCATTAGGGCTGGCAAAATGGTGATTTCTAATTCTGGCATTCCTTCTGTATTAAGTAGTTTGGGTTTTTCTATAAAAGATCTTTCTCTCGTTAACTATTTTGTTACCCTGAAATACAGTTAGTTGAGGAAATAGCTTAAGACTTTGAATAATGTCACTCTTTTTATACACAGATTAAGATTCATAAAACCAAAAACTCTGACCTCCAAAAAGTCCCTCCCCTTATTCAAAGCATCCCAAAGGGTGCCCCAATGTTAGACTGCCTAATTGAAAGTGTGCCCTTAGGGGCACCTAGGTGGCTCAGTCAGTTAAGTGTCTGACTTTGGCTCAGGTCATGATCTCATGGTTCGTAAGTTTGAGTTCTGCATTGGGCTCTCTTCTGTCAGCACAGAGCCTGCTTTAGATCCTCAGTCCCTATCTTTCTCTAACCCTCCCCTGCTCTCTCTCGCTCTCAAAACTAAATAAATTTTAATTAATTAATTAACTCAAGTTTAAGAGAAACTTAAAAAAATAAATTAAAAAATACAAAAGTGTGCCCTCATTTTACCACTCTGAATGAATGATGGCTACTAGGCTGTTTGCATTACACCAGCAACACAAGAACACCAAAAGAATTTCTTTGGGGGGAAAATTGAAAAGCAATACCTCAGAAAGCATCCAAGAAGTTATCATGACGGAAATTAAGACTTTTGTTGACTCTCTTATACTTCTCTTTTATTTTGTATTATATTTGGTGCAGAAGCCAGTGGTTGGAAAATAGTCATTGTGGTGCCTATGGCTTCCAGAGTCTTAATGTGGCCCAGGATGCCTTCCACGCATCCACAATCCAGCCTCCCAGCTGCAATCACCATGTTGGCATCTGCCCTTTTACTTCCTGGCTCCATCATGTCCCACGGTCTGGAAGGCAATGACCACTGCCCATAGTGAGAACATCAAGGACTATGCCCAGGGTTTCCAGGACTACCTGAGGCTCCCACTCCTTACAGAGCAAGAGCATGGAGAGCCAACTGTTCTGCTCAGGGCCTGAAAGCAGCACTGCTTATGCATGTTCTGTCACCAAGGCTCTCATGGTAGGCAGTTCTAGAACTTTCTACCCTTTACTCCTGCAGCCATGGACACCTGTGCCCAGCCTAAAGCCAGATGGGAACAAACAGCATTAGAATTTTCCTGTCCTACCTTCCCTCACCTGCCATCAAAACTCCAGGCTACTTTTTCCTCCCTGAATTTATAAAACAACTGTCCCATCCCATGCCCATGGCTATAGGCCAAATAAGTTAGAGGAGAGAGGAGGGTCTGGGCCCTAGGTCACTAAAGCAAAAATGTCCCATGACATTTGTATGTGTTAGAGGATTTCATTATCTGTGGGCCAAACTGTGGGGCCACCTCCCCTCATTCCAGTTCTATCCCTACATGTCACCAAATCCACGGAGATAAAAAGCTCTGGAGTCGGTTCCACTTGACTAAACAAATCCAAGTCTTCCCATAGCCTGAGCTCAACTCTTTTAGCAATTGTATCAATTTCTCGCCACAATGATCAGATTCAAAAGATTTGGTTTCAGGGGCATCCTGGTGGCTCAGTCTGTTAAGCATCCGACTTTGGCTCAGGTCATGATTTCATGGCTCATGGGTTAAATCCCTGCGTTGGGCTCTGTGCTGACAGCTCAGAGCCTGGAGCCTGCTTCCAATTCTGTGTCTCCCTCTCTCTTTCTGCCTCTCTCCCACTCTCAAAAATAAATAAACATTAAGATAAATGAAAAAAATATTATTCAAAAGACTTGGTTTCAGACTTCACTTCCTCCATTCATTAACTATAATTCAGGGAACATAATTTTACATCTCTGAGTTTTCAGTTTCTTCATGTGTAATTTGGGGGAAATCACATCTGTCCTATTTACTTCATAACCCTATTGTGATGGTCATGGGAGGTATTGGATGGGCAAATGAAAAATACAAATTGTGATAGTAATAATGAAGGTGATGGTGGTGACAATGGTGATTCCACTGCTGTGGCTGATGTGAGCAGTAGTGATGATTGGTGGCTGGCAATTTGTCAGCAAATCCTCACAGAACTTAAAGTAATTCTTCTGAAGGACTAGGGAAGATGCATCTAGGAACCCTGCCAGTTCAGTGGTGAACACAGAAATAAAAGCCTCTCTAAAGGTGTGAATGAGCAGATAGTTATTTTTTCAAATAAACATCCCAAAGTGGAGTGATTTGTAAAAAAAAAAAAAAAAAAGTATTGGTGGACACTTTCATGTGAGTTATAGAACAAAAACAGCAGAATCAGTGAGTCTCAGGTAAATAAACATGGATCAGGAGATCCTATGCTCATAATGGTCACAGAAGGACAAGCAAACACTTAACTGGCTGCCTATTATGCACAAGGCATTTTTCTGGGTGCTTCGTATTGAATTTATCATCTCTTTTGATTCTTACAACAATTCTGTGAAGGATCATGAGATAAACTTTATAATCCCCTTTTTTATATACATAAAGACACCAGGTCTTGGAAAGGGTAAGTGACTTGCCTGACATCATAGCTGGTAGCCAGTGAGATTCTGATCAACATCTGGCATTATGCAAGAGGTTGGTGCTCCTTGAAACCTTTTTTTTTCCTTAATGACTAATTCCAAGAAGCAATGGTTCAAAGTTGAACCAGTTTCTGTTTTCCCAGTGCCTTAAGTACATTAATTTGCTTTGTAAACAAATCTCTGAGACCTGGCAATAAGTAAGCCACATTTCACAAACTCTCTTCACCACAGAATGCTCTCTTCAGGGAAGCTCTTGAGGGACTACCATTTTCTGGAGCACATTTGGATAATGTGATTCACTACCTGGTGTCTCTCATGAAGTAGCTAGAGGTAGGAACATGAGTTCAGAACATCTGAAGTCCCTTATTTGTCCCTCCCTCTCCCCACCTCATTTAATCTTCATATTACCTTGAGAGGTAGGTCATGTAGGAAACTCAACCACAAAACTAGTTAGTGATGACTTAAGGGTTAGGAGACTAGTACCCTACCCCAAAATTTAATGATGAGTGACACAGGTAAACACCTGATCCAGAGGAAAAAGCAAAAGGGACAAGAAGCAGTTATTTTTATCTTTCTTGGGGTCTTGGGCCCTTCGGCAAATCTGGTAAAAGATGTGAATCCTTGCTCCAGACAAAGGTCTCCAGCCCATACATATGAAATAAGTACCATTTCAGGGGGTGCATGAAATATGGTGAGGGTTCTTGATACCAAGGTAGAGCCAATATTCTTTGGTTGTCTGATGATGGACCCTACCTGCTACTCTCAAGCATCCTTGGTCACCAATCCCACAGGACATGGTCTTTAACCAACCCAATGGTTTGTCAATAGGGCTTTACCTTTTAGCATTTTTATCTGAGGCATCATGGACTGACAGTTGGGGGATAGTGTTCTCATCCAAGCATCTCTGCAAACCTTGGACCATGAGTGGAGTGAGCCATGACAACGTGAAGTAGGAGAACAAGCCAGCATCGTCCATGGGCTGAGGGGCAGGAAACCTAGCAGAGAAGTCACAGGTCATCCAGTTGCTTTTATGATAAGTGGTCTAAAGACAGAGAAAAAGTGCAGGTTTTTTTTTCTTTCATTACTCTACTACGTGTGATAGTTAAAAACCAGAAAACAACTGTGGTGCCTGAGTGGTGCAGTTAGTTGAGCATCCAACTCCTAAACTTGGCTCAAGTCATGATCTCACAGTTTGTGAGTTCGAGTCCTGCATTGAGTTCTGCACTGTGGTGTAGAGCCTGCTTGGGATTCTGTCTCTGTTTCTCTCTGCCCACCTCTGCTGTGTACGCGCGCGCTCTCTCTCTCTCACTCTCTCTCTCCATCTCTCTCTCTCACTCTCTCTCTCCATCTCTCTCTCTCTCTCACACACACACACACACAAAATAAAATAAACTTAAAATAATTTTTAAAAATCAGAAACAACAAAAACACCCATCATTAGGGGAATGACTTAAAAAGAAAGAAAAGAAATAGGGTATACCCATATGTGGAAAACAGTGCACAAGAGTCCAAAGATAGCATTGATCTATATGTAGAATATGAAAAGAGCTCTGAGCATAGTAAACAAAGGGGGAAAAAAGGCCACTTGTGGGTCAAGAAATTCATTACATTTTTACTCACATAAAAAAGGTAAAAAAGTATTTTCACTTACATAAAAAAACCAACTGGGTGTCTCAGTCGGTAAGTGTCTGATTACAGTTCAGGTCATTATCTCACTGCTTGTGAGTCTGAGTCCCACATCGGGCTCTGTGCTGTCAGCACAGAGATTGCTTTGGATCCTCTGTCCTCCCCTCCCCACCCTGTCCCTCCCTCACTTATGCACACATACTCTCTCTCTCAAAAATAAATAAACATTAAAAAAAGGAAGGGGTCGCCTGGGTGTCTCAGTTGTTTGAACATCTAAATCTTGATTTTAGCTCAGATAATCGTCTCATGGTTTATGGGATCAAGCCCCATGTTAGGCTCTACACTGACAGCATGGAGCCTGCTTGGGATTATCTCTCTCCCTCTCTCTCTGCCCCTACCCAACACTCACTTTTTCTCTCTCTCTCAAAATAAATAAGTAAACTTAAAAAAAAAAGGAAGAAATGAAAGAAGGCAGACAAAACCATGTATGTAAAGTCAACCACTATAACAATTGTATGTACACATTTAGATACTTATATATACACATATTTATGTATTATATGTACAAGTGCATTTACATGTTTATATATACACATTTATATATGTATATATACATGTATTTCAAATTATTAATAGGGCTGACTTTGGCAAAGGGATTAGAATTGGTAAAAGTAAAAGAAAAGAGATTCTCACTGTTTCATGTTTTCTATATTTTGCTTATATAATTTTCACAAAAATAATAAAAATGGAATCAAAAGTAAATAAATTAGAATGATAAGGTCATATCCCTGGAAATGACTCACAAATACAGAAATAATGATTGGACTAGGGTGTTGGGATTACATATAATTTCTACTTTTTTCTTTCAAAGTCGCTTTAATGCTATATGTTTCAATATGAAGAAAATTCAAATAAAAGAAAAAAGAGTTGGGGAGAGAGATGAGAATACAAAATGCCAAATGCATGGATGTTTTTGTTTTTTTTTGGGCTCAGCCTCTTCTCCATTTGCTGACCCTTCCCAGGCTTACTGCCCACCAGCCCCCGTGGCTGTGTGTTCTAGGCAAGGCTAGCCCAAGCTTTACCCAGTGCTAGAGAGAAAAGGGATTAGGAAGGGTGGGAGTCTGTACCAGGTATCACTAGATGTGTGGGGCCATGTATGATTCCAGAGAAAGGGTGAGAATCTATGAGCTGGTGCCACTACACCTAAGGTCAGGTAGAAGCAGAATGTTTCTCTCCATGAGGCTGCCCAGGCACACCGAAGGACCCACATTCTTTATTCTTGGTGGAGATAAGAGCAATTCAGTAGGAACGATGTAGTGATGGGAGCTCAGGTTTTCAAAAAAAAAGGCAAACAAGTCCAATCATTGATAGATAAAATCTTAGCAAACATGTGAGAGAGAAGAGGGAATTATTACTACAAAACAGAGTTCAGGTGGTGATTCTAGGATGATTCTAGAATCATTCTCCTGTTCATAGATGATAAATAAATGAATATGTGCCTGATTCTGGGCAGGACCCTGAAGGCAAGATTGTAGAAGTCAGAATCTTGGAAACATTTGGGAGCCAGAAACATTTGGGAATAGTTGATTTAAACTGAAGAAGGATGTATTGAATTTCTTTAACTCTTAAGTTTAAGGGTAACATCACAGGGCATTTAACAGCTCCCCATTTCTCTTAGAATGAAGACTAACATTTTAATGTGCCCTCTGGAGACTTATGTCCCTCTGCAATCTCATTTCATGTCCACTATCACACATGACTCCAGTGACACTGGCCTCCTTCTCAGTTCCTAGACACACCATGCTGTATTCCTTCCACCTCAAGACCAGGTCTTTGCACCTGCTCTCTGCCCAGATCATTCTCTCTGCCCAGATCATTCTTCCTTTATTCTGGCCTAGTTAAATCATGTTTATCCTCCAGAACACAGCTTAAGTACCAAGCACCTACCAAGTTGTCACTGTTCCAGTGTCCCTCAGCAACAACTCCCCTGCATGCTGACCTTCATAACACTGCCTTCAAGCAGCTTATAACCACATATTTATTTATGACTTTACTTGCTTATTGTCTTTTTCCCCAATGTGTGGTCCATGATGGGCAAGGATCATATCTGCCTTGTTTATTACTTTTCCTCTGAGGTCGAACACAGGGTCTGGTAGGTTCTCAGTGAATCTTTGTTGGATGAATGAATAGATGAATAAAAGAGTGAATGAATGAATGATCTGACTCTGTCATCTGATGCACCTCAGCCTGCTCTAGAGATATTTGACTGTGGTGGGTGACATGAATGTGCAGAGACATCTTTGGGAGGGATATAGGTGTTAGCATCTGAGGAACATTGTCCTAATTGGGTACTACCCCTCACCTCCCCCTCAGGACTCACTTTGGCTTGGGACGGAAGGGAATCATGGTTCTCCAGGCAGCATCATACTTCCCCCAGTGGAGCTCTGTTACTGTCCCTTGTGCTTTAGGCTTCGTCACCTGCTGGCCCCAGGGGCTGTCTTCTTGGGTGTAAGTTTTCTTGGGAAAGAAAAACCAAAAAAGCATCAGTTTTCTGACCTCATTTTGTCCTGGAGTGTTGGCCACCCAAGAATGATGGATCTTTTAACATCCAGCTGCTAGAGTCGACAGGAAAGACAAACACTATATGATCTCACTTATATGTGGAACCTAAAAACACCACCAAGAAAGAGCTCAGAGAACAGATCGGTAGTTGCCAGATGCAGGGGTGGGGTGTGGGTAGAATGGGTGAAGGGGATCAAAAGATACAAACTTCCAGTTCTAAAATAAATAAATCAAGGGATGTAAGGTATGGCATAGTGACTACAGTTAATAATAATGCCTTGTATGTTTTTAAGTTGCTTAGAGGGTAAATCTTAAAATTTCCCATCAGAAGAAAATATTTGTAATTCTATGTGGCAATGGATGTCATATTGTGGTGACCTTTTTGCACTATATATAAATATTGAATCATTATGTTATACACCTGAAACTAATAAGTTTCACATCAATTATACTTCAATTTAAAAAATAAATACATAAAAGAAGGGCACCTGGCTGGCTCAGTTGGTTAAGTATCCGACTTCAGCTCAGGTCATGAACTCACGTTTCATGAGTTCGACCCCACATCAGGCTCTGTGCTGACAGCTAAGAACTTGGAGCCTGCTTCAGATTCTGTGTCTCCCTCTCTCTCTGTCTCTCTCCTAATCACACTATGTCTCTCTTCCTAAAAATTAAATAAAGATTTTAAAAATTTAGTAAAAAAAAATAAAAGAAAGGTTGCTGGGTAGGGAATAAGCAGTGGACCAAGAGTTAGGAGACAACTGAGTCCCAGCCTTGGGTCTGCCCTACATTCACTGGGTGCCTCAGGACAGGTCACTCTACCTCCCCAGGTTTTTACTTGTGATATACACTGTAGACACGAATAAAGGGAGCTATATTCACCCATAGAATGTGAGACCAAGTCGCCCTCTGGGAGTAAACCTACTAAAAGGAAATCAATAAGTAAGTAAGTAAGTAAGCCCCAAACATTACATGTGACCCTTTTGATAAAGTGGGAAATAGGGGTGTCTGGGTAACTCATTTGCTTAAATGGCTGACTTTGGCTCAGGTCATGATCTTGCAGTATGTGGGTTTGAGCCCCATGTCGAGCTCTGTGCTGACAGCTCAGAGCCTGGAGCCTGCTTCGGATTCTGTATCTCCCTTTCTCTGTGCCCCTCCCCGCCCATGCTCTGTTTCTATCTCTCTCTCTCTCTCAAAAATAAATAAACATTTAAAATAATTGATACAGTGGGGAAGAACTAAAATATATTATATAAAATATATTAAAAATACATATTGTCTTTATAAAATAAAATACATTAAAAACATACTGTCTTTAGGGCTTCATATAGGATAAATAATACTATCTTATGCATAATAGTATGTCATTGTGGCTTCTCTGTGAATTTCCCAAAAGACTAATGAGGTTAAATATTTTCTGTGTACTTATTTGCCATCTGTATATCTTCTGAAACAGCGTCCATTCAAATCTTTTGCCTACCTTTGGTTGCGTAGTTTGTTTTGTACTATAAGTTGAAAGAGTTTTTGACATATTCAAGTCCTTTATTAGTTATGAAATAAACTAAAAAAGCTATTCTGTAAAAAAAAAATAATACTATCTTAGAAGCATAGTAAGGGATTGATGAGAAAAGATCAGGGACAGTGGCGACTTCAGGTAGGGAAATCTGGGGAATGAAGTGGGGGAGGGATCAACAGCTAGATGTGATTGTTAAGGTACAAGTTGGTGATTTGGTGATGGGTTTACCAGTGCTTATTATATTATTATAAGTAAATACATAGATAAATAGGTAATAAGTTATTGACACATGATAGATAGATAGATGATAGACAGACCAAGAAGGTGTGTCATGACCAGGGATTATGATTCATCTAATTGTGGAAGCCTGAGATTCATGAAAAGAAATCAAGGTTGAATAAATATGAGACAAAATTTTCTAACCTAATTTGTGACCATTCGTGACCTGTCAATTCAGTTTCCCGGTATTCTGATGCAAAGGAAATCTACTTACATAACTAAGTCCTGAAACCATGTCGTCACTCATGTCCATGCCAAGATTCACGAGGCCACCAGAAGACCTGGGGACCCAGTATATCCTCTTCCTGGTCATTTTCGGTTCTTCCAATCTTTCGTTTCCCAGGAACAGAGAATCTGAAAAGGCAACAGTTAAGAGCAGCTTAGATTCAGCCCTGAGCAGCCAGGAGAGGGGGACATCACCCTGAAGGGAGTGTGCTGAGGTCCTGCAGAAAGTTGGGCCACTGTCACAGCACCTGCTCTTCCCTCTGCCTGGAATGGCTCCTTCTGTTTAAACATCTCAGGATAAAGCTTAAGGTCACTTAGGGAGGCCTTCTCTAACCACCCACTCCCAACCCTACTACCTTGGGCCAAGCCTGCTCATAGAACCATGCTTCTTCTCTTATCCCAGTTTGTAATTATATATTTGTGTGAGTCATTATTGTTTAGAGTTCACTTCCTGCTCCAAGTAGAAAGCCTCATAAGGACAGGGACATGTCTGTTTTGTTCACTATTGAATCCTTGGAGCCTGGGAAAGTGCTAGAGATATAGCAGGTACTCAGTAAATAAAGGACAAATGGACGTGTAAATAAATTTTTAAAATGCAATTTTGCCATTCTCTGACTCTTAGTTTTCCCAGACTTGGGGGAGTAGAGTTGGACATAATTTAGGAACCTTAAATAACCCAAGGTATTTTTAAACTATATTAAAATGCTTTCCATTTTGCCTTTCTGTGTATGTGACTCACTCCCAGAACACGCATGCACCTGGTTTGGGAGAGGGAATGGAAATTAGGAATATTTCTGAAGGAATGGAAAAAGAGAGTATATAACATGGGGTATGACCAGAGCCTTGCAGAGCCTTGTATTCAGAAAGTCCCAGGTTTAGCTATGGCTCTGCTGTCACTATCTTGAAATCATTAATAATTTGGAAGATGGAGCCCCACATTTTCATTTGGCACTGCGCCCCACAAATTACGGAGCCTGTCCTAGTATTCAGATAGAGCTCTTGACATTCAAGTATTGGATTGTGTGGGGCACCTGGGTGGCAGTTAAGTAGCCGACTTCAGCTCAGGTCATGAACTTGCAGTCTGTGAGTTCGAGCCCCTCATCAGGCTCTGTGCTGACAGCTCAGAGTCTGGTGCCTGGTTTGGATTTCTACAGAATACCTCTCCTTCTGCCCCCTCCCCTGCTTGCTCTCTGTCTCTGTCTCAAAAATAATAAACATTAAAAATATATACATCGGATTGTGCTTCAAGTAAGTAGACTTGCACACTAGCCAGTCTTGGGGAAAGAATTTTTCAAATGCCTTTATCCCATTCCCTCCCATCCTACTTCCTTTCAGCAAATCACAACCAGAACTGGTGGATTCCATTTCTAGAATTCTGCTACAGACCATGCAAGACAGACTTCCCAGACGGGGCATCAGGCTATGAGGTATACTTGTCATGTGATGATAGAAGTAAATCTCTCAGGGATAATGGAAATGAACAAAGAGAGAGAAGGACACGTGTTGGGTAAGAGAGAGCATCACACACTTTGTTCAAGACTCTGGGAAGAAATGAGATTTCTAGCTGGCATGAACCAGCCTAGAACACATTACAGTAAAATTGGTATCATTCAATAGAAGCCCCTGGGGATTGGACCACCCTTACTGCCGTACAGCTTATTCACTATGTAAAGGTTTCCAGGGGAGGAAATGGTCGAGGGTAGGGAGTGGAGGCAACAAATTCTAGATTGCAAGTCATGTATTGGCAAGGGGCTGCATCAGTGGCATGCTAATAAATGTTTGCACCTGCACCAACCTACCATTGCAATTGGTGAATGAGTGTAGTTCCAACATGAATGTGGCTTGACATTTTGCTTTATGTTACTAAGTAAGAAGAAAATGAAATATCAAGATGTATGAAAAGAGTCACACCTAATTTCTTTATTTGGTCTTTAAGAACCATGTTCTCCAATAAATAAATCAGATTTTCTCTCACCTTTCTGCTCTCATATGATCTGCTTTACTTATTTTATGTAAAAATCTGGTTTATTTTTACATACCTGCAGAGAGATACATTGAGGATTTCAAGGGTGTGAACTTTTCTTTACCGCAATTGTCCAGGAAATTAAAAACAGTGAAGTGTAAACCAAATGGAAATTAATGTAATGCAAACATGTACAATGGATATATGTTTGCAGAACACAAAGTGCTCATCTCAACATAACTGGAGCTCTGCCACACATTAACATGGGCCACCTTCCAATGTGATGAGGCCCATCTCTGCTTCCTTGACTGGCCAGGGAAATTCCTTCCAGAACTTTCTTTGGCAGTCCTTGAGAAGTTCCTTGGCCTCCCAATTTCCTCTTGGGAAGAACCAGAGTGGAAGCATATTCACTCTGATTAGTGGTGAGACCACCAGTGTGGTCAGGGTGGGGACCAGGATGTGACAGGAATTAAAAAGAGGAAACAGGTGCTTCCAACCCTATATGCTCCCCATTTCTTGGCAGGGGCGGAGTCATGATTATGAACTTGGTTTAGACATGGGCCATTTGCATATGATGAAACAGTTTGGGAACAGGAGGGGAGGCCACTGCAGCAAGGTAACCTGAAAGAGCTTTCTGGAGGAGCTGACTTATTTCCTCATTGTGCTTCTCACTCACCCAGCAGGATGTAGTGGCTAAGGCCAGAAGATACATCAGTGTGTAAGGAAAGTACCCAAAGCAAGGAGCTGAGGCACCTGCAATTCAGGCCCCAAAGAGGTTTAGATGATCAGACTTTCCTCGTATACCTCTCCCTTCCAGTCCATTCACACCCTGTGAGAGTCAGCTTTCTCTGCCCCAAGATTTATTTCCTTCTGCTAGTTCCAATAGCTTTTAAAAGCCATCACCGGCATCTTCCCGACTGCTGAATCCCCGCGTTCCAGTGCCTGCCCTTCTCCTCTGTTCTAGCAACTAAGAAGCTCCTCCACACCTTGATGTTTGTACTAGTCCTAATCTCTGCCAAGAACATTCTCCTTCCAGCTCCTGTAGAGCTGGTCCATTCTCACCATTCAGGTCTCAGCTCAAACACCACCTCCTGGGAGTAACATTGCCAGACCTCCCTACTGAACACTGCTCCCCTCCTCTTATCACCTTCCACATAGTTTCCTATTACATTTCCTTTACTTACCACTTTCTGAAATGGCCATTATTTCTTTGTTGGCTTATTTATTTTCTGACTACTTCACTAGAATGTAAGCTCTTTGAAACCAGGGACCTTGTTTGTCTTGTTCATTGATGTATCTGTGAATTTAGAATACTGCTCAGCACACAATGGATGCTTAATAGATATTTGATGGAGGGGAGCCTGGGTGGCTCAGTCAGTTAAGCATCCAACTTCAGCTCAGGTCATGATCTCACGGTTCATGAGTTCGAGCCTCATGTTGTTTCAGGCTCTGTGCTGACAGCTCAGAGCGTGGAGCCTGCTTCGGATTCTGGGTCTCCCTCTCTCTCTGCCCCTTCCCTCATTCACACTCTGTCTGTCTCACTCAAAATACACATTAAAATATTTAAAAATAATAAATAAATGAATATTTTGATGGATAAATAAATGTTGTAGACGTAGAGCCTGTTGAAGAAGGAGTCAGGAAAGCCACACAGTCACTAAAGACCTCACATTTAGAGTCTTACTGCTTTCCCAGGTGGGATGACATAGCCATCAGAGGAATATAGTCATAGGACTAAAAGAAAGCATTCAGCAAACAAGCAATTTAAGCATGGAACTATTCCCACTGCAGTTTCTATACTGCAGTGCGAATTTGTATTTAAAAAGATAAATCCTCAGGGCTCCTGGATGACTCAGTCAGTTAAGCATCGAATTCTTGATTTCGGCTCAGGGTCATCATGACCTCATGGTCTGTGAGTTTAAGCCCTCAGTCAGGTTTTGCCATAACAGCATGGGATCTGCTTGGGATTCTCTTTCCTTCTCGGTTTGCTCTCCCCCACTCACTCACACACACACACACACACACACACACTCTCTCTCTCTCTCTCTCTCTCTCTCTTTCTCAAAATGAATAAACTTTGTTTTAAAAGATAAAGCCAATGATTATTATATGAATAGAATACCAATTTTGTCTGTTATTGTTGTTATGGGAGCAGGAGTATACGTGTACAAATTAAAAGCATTAAAAAGCATTAAACTAAGTGTTTAAAAAACTTATCACAAAGTTTATAAGATGATTTTTAAATATCTTTGTTAAAACACTAAGAGTCTCAAAAATCTAACCCAGCCATTCAGGGTCTCTGCAAACTGTCTAATTTCAGTTTAAAACTTCCAGGGCTCTGTCAGATGATTCAAAAAATCATGAGCATATTCTAATAGAGTGGGATAATCCTCACAACCATCTTCATAGGATTCTGTATAATTAGAAGTATAACTTGATGTGTAAAATTCAGGAGCGTTCACAGACAGCATACAGCAGTCAAAATGGTCTCTTGAAAACATACACCAGAAAAGTTATTCTGCAACTTTGAACTGCCAAAGTCTTGTATTAGGCTTAGAGTAAGACCTCGACTTCTTTCTAGACTCCCTAACCCATCTTTTTACCTCTTACACTGCCCTCTATAACCTGACCTTGTCCACTTCTCTTATCTCATCCATACCACCAACCCTCACTCCCACTGAATTTCAGGAGCAGATTCTTCAAATATCCAAAATTCATTCCAGCCACAAAGTCTTTGTGTTGCTTCTTTGGCCTGAAACAGCACCCCCTGGACCCTCACCCCCTGAGCTTTTCATTGCTAACTCTCCATGCACAGGGCCCTGTTGAAATGTCATCTGTCCAGCAAACCCTTCTCTGACCATCTAAAGGACTTATCACCATCCAAAACTATTCTCCTTGTTTATTGTTGGTTTCCCTCAGTAGAAGTTCAGCTCCATAAAAGCAATAACCTTGTCTGTCTTGCTCACTGATGTATCTCCAGCACTTAAAGTAGTATCTAGTACATAGTAGGTATTTCAATATTGCTTACTGAATGAATGAAAGAAAGTAAGATAATGTCAAAGAAAGGGCTTTATTTACTTGTATTTTGTAACACTTTCCACTGTTGGCCTAGGGCCTTGTGCTTAGCAGTCCCTCTGTGAATGTTTATTGATTTGAATGAACTTTCAATTCCCTCTTGGATTCTAAGAGCATTGCTGGACTTCAGAATCAGGGAAAATTTTCCATTTGTAACCTACAGCCAAACCAAAGTAAAATCCCAACACAAAGAGGCTCCTAATGGCTAAATCTGAAACAATTCAAGCAATGAAATACATGATACTATTGGGTTATAATCCACACAAAAAAATCTATTAATTCCTACTAACATAAAAAGAGTGAAAAGTAAATAATGAGGGAGATGTGCAGCTTTTTCTTACAGAATTCCAATTAACACATGTAATAGTAACTCCCCACAATATATTTATTACTTATAAAGAGAAAAATACTAACTTACAGTAGGGAAAACTGGCAGATATAGAGGTGGTCAAAATCACCAAGTAATCAAGGTCAAAATAACCATTAATAGTACATTTCAACCATCATGTATCACCAAGAAGGTCACATCTCTTCTGTAGTCTTTCTGCCAAAAACGTATAATGTTGATCTCAAGAAAACATCAGATAAACCCCAACTGAGGGACAGTCTGTAAGAGAACAGACCAATGCTGTTTAAAAGTACCACGGTTTGAAAGGAAAAAATGAAAAGTATATGTAAAAAAACTGGAAAAATTTGGGTAAGCTCTACAGATTATATAACAGTGATGTTAATTTCCTGGTTATTATAATTGACTATTGGGAACTTTTTATTGCAACATTTTTAGAAATCTAAAATCAATTCGAATGAAAAATTAAAAACACTTCAAGTACGTATAATTTAAACACGATCCTCTCTTCACCTCAACACAGGGGACAGCCTGTTAGAGGAGGCCTAGAGAGCGAAGGTCGCAGGCGCTGGAACGCATCTCTCTCCGTCCACCTACCCACCTACCGCACGAACTTTGCCCGGCAGCTCCGGGAGGGGGCGGTGCGATGCTGTGGGGGTTGGAGCTCGGGGGCGGGCCGTAGGGCGGAGCCGGAAGCGGCGGCGCGCTAGCGCGCCGGAGGCTGGGAGCTTTGGCCCGGGCGGCGGAGGTAGTATCCCGCTGTTTTCCTTGCTCCGTTTGACCCCCACCCAGGGCGAAGAGACCTTGCCATGTCGTCGGTGAGCCCCATCCAGATCCCCAGCCGCCTCCCGCTGCTGCTCACCCACGAAGGCGTGCTGCTGCCCGGCTCCACCATGCGCACCAGCGTGGACTCGGCCCGCAACCTGCAGCTGGTGCGGAGCCGCCTGCTCAAGGGCACGTCGTTGCAGAGCACTATCCTGGGGGTTATCCCCAACACGCCCGACCCGGCCAGCGACGCGCAGGAACTGCCGCCGCTGCACAGGTAGGCCGGACTGCCCCCGCGGCGGCGGCGGCGGGCTGCGCGGCCTGCTCTCTGTACCCCGGCCCGGGCCGGGTCCGGCCTCGGGGCCCAGGGGCGGCCTCCGCGGCGTGGTCTGCCTCTTGGTCACCTCCCCTGTAAAGTGGCGGTGACAGAAGCCTGACCCGTGAAGTAGTGCAAACTCTGCAGTTAGCGGCCACAGTTAATTTAAGTTCTCCCCCGTCGCCTCCCCAGGTCCTCAGACTCCTGAGTCAGTGCTCTTAACTTTC
The DNA here is from genome assembly GCA_017311185.1 of Proteles cristata cristata. Classification (NCBI taxonomy): domain Eukaryota; kingdom Metazoa; phylum Chordata; class Mammalia; order Carnivora; family Hyaenidae; genus Proteles; species Proteles cristata. The sequence continues at coordinate 303,577 of JAESUZ010000618.1, forward strand.
CAGGCCCTTCTTCTCCTTTTCCTCCCTGTCGTCTTTTTTTTTTTAATCTTTTTTGACCTCGTATGTGGAACACTTGGTACTCCACACGTTTACTCTTTTAACTGTGCCGTCATAAACTGCACTACCCTTTTCATTAACTTTAGGGTGCCTCTCTTCCACGCTACTTGTCTGCCTTTTTATCCCCTCAGTTCCTATCCACGTTTTCCCTTGCTTCCCTTTCTGGAACTTTCTCATCTTCTCATAGCTCCTCCTCTTCATATCTTAACATTTCTGACACGCCAGCCTTACCACTAGATTGCCCTACAGCATGGCCTTAGTTTTGTGACTTTGGGCGAGACACACCTCTGCCTATTCCTCTGTATTTTGGAAACTAAGAGCATTCATTTCTTGGATGTGTTATGAATACTGAATGCAATAATCTTTGTGCCATGCTTGATAGATAGTAGTCCAGTACTGTAGCCGTCGGACTCGTGGCTAGAGAGCACCAGTGTGGCACGTCCAAATTGAGATACTAGAGTGACCAATTGTCCCCGTTTGCTGGGGACTGAACTAGTTCCAGCAGTGAAAGTGCTGTCTTCCAGGAAACACCTTTAGTCCCAAATAAACTAGTGTGATTGTGTGATTAGTCACCACACATGTGCTTTAAGTATACAGTACACACTAGAGTTTAAAAACTCCGTATGAAAAATATTTTGCTGACTAATAAATTTTACATCGATTAAATGTTGGAATGGTAGTATTTTAGCTGTTTGGGGTTAAATAAAATCCTAGTATTTCACCTGTTTCTTTTTACTTTTTAATGTGGCTACTAAAGTTGTATATATGACTCATATTTCTATTGGATAATACTGGGGTGTACCATATGCTCAGCAAATACTTTTGCTCTCTTCAAACACACCTCTCCAGCCCCTGCCTCCTATCCTAACTCTTCTTGAGATGTTTTTAACTTACAGCCTTTGTTTACCTGCAGTTACTCCTTTATAAAGTTAGGGATTGGGGACTGAATGATTTCGAGAGGGATAGGAATGCCTTATTTTTATCTAAAATCTTGTGACTATATATTTTTTTAGAAGGAGAGACCATAACTATGTGCATGTTCTGAAAGGAGACTGGTATCTATCCCTTCCCCCAAACAAAGCAAAACAAACAAAAACCCTGTAACAGTCTCTTATTAGCCCACATTGTAAAAACCTTGCATTTCTCACACACCAAAAACATTTTAGCTTCCATCTGATCTGTTTCAGTTATTGCTTGTATGGAGTTGGATACTTTTCAAGTTTCAGTAAATTCTTTTTTTTTTTTTACAAATAGTTTATTGTCAAATTAGTTTCCACATAACACCACGTGCTCATCCCCACAAGTGTCCTCCTCCATGCCCATCTCCCCTCCCCCCCACATCCATCAGTCCTCAGTTTTAAGTTTCAGTAAATTCTGATAAATTGTATTGGATTCTGTTTTCCCTACATATGACCCCATCCTTAAACCTGTGGCTATGCCACAATTTTTTGTTTTATCTGCCCAGGCAATTTGATTGCTTGTTGAGGGAAGAGTGCTCATGGTTAGATTTTATTGTTTTATTTCTGTACTTTGATTACCCATGGATACACTGAATTTCAAAAGTAGATTTAGTCATATTTTAGGTTGTTGGTATATTCTGTCAAGATTTTGGATGCTTTTTAATTTCTTTTATGTAAGTCCCTCTAAAACATCAATAAGTAAATTTTCCTGCTTGGAAATAATCATTAATATATTCAGATGATATGTATTCTGATCCTTGATGTTCAAATTGCTGCCTTTGTTTTAAATTAATAGCAATATTAAAATTTAATCATTTAAGTCATAAAACATACACTGAAATTTCTTTCTGGAATTCTGGCATTGTAAGGACCACCTTATTATGCTAGAAATAACTGCTACTTGAAAAATCTATCTAGAAAGATTGTACTGCATTCCTTAGCATGAGCCTCCAAGGTCTTTTTTTCTCTAGTATGACCTTTCAACATTCTTTAAAAGCTTTAATAGTGCAAATATTGAGTTACCCATAATATTACTCTGTTTCAACATGTAAATCTGTCCTTCCTCAGTTACCTGCTTTTCCAGATGGTAGAAGTACCCAAAGGGAAGACCAGGTGCTCTACTCTTGTCTCTTATTTCCTTTAGCCCATCCAGGTGATATTGCCTCAGTCTTCAAGGAGCAGCAGAAGTAATTTATTCCCCTCTGTTCCTTGTCACACAAAGTAGCAGAGCCAGCTGTTGACTTACCTGAAGAACTGCCTTTATGGTTTTGAACAGGACAGCCCCTTTCTAAATGTTAGTTAGTAAGTGGACACATTACCTGACACAGGAGCCTTTTTAAAGGAGGAGCTTTGGATTATCCATAGAACTTGGCTCTTATGCCACCTCTGGACATCCTGATAGACTGGACTTGAGTGAGACATTGTTTTCTTAGTGAAGATGGATAATGACTTAGCACTACGTATACACTGTCCTTTCATGCATTTCAGTATGGTCATCCAGTCTTCTTCCAGCCAGTATTCTTCAGGATACGTGACTTCATTTCCTCATAGTGCTGATTTCCTCTTCATTTTTTGGCTTCTTCCTCTGAGAACACAAATTAGTTTCCCTGGCATTTGTCTTACAAGAAATGAATGCTTTACATATAGCAGATGCACAGTTTATTTTGTCCAGACATTACTCCTATTTTAGTCCATTAGCATTCTTAGTTCAGAAAATATTACCTGATGATACTAACATTTTAAAATATTTTATGTTAGCAAGTATGTAATGAATAGCTCCACTTAGATTTTTCCTAAATCTACATTACTCTTTTTAAGGAAAGTGTCTATAAGTGGCATTTCTTAAATTCAGAAATGAAGTTTTTATTTTTTTAAGTAATCCCTGTACCCAGTGTGGAGACTTGAACTCACAACCTCGAGATCAAGAGTCACATGCTCTATTGACTAAGCAGCCAGGCACCCCCAGAAATGAAGTTTTAATAGAGGAGTGAAAACCAGAAGTCCTGTAGCAACAGAAATCTCATCTGTTGGAGAACTTGGAGCTATCCTAATAGACTTCTTGTTTTTAAGTTATTAATCATGATGATGAGTTTTGCCAGAAATCAGCAAATATTCAAGAAGATAAGTAGGGTGAAGCCAAGTGAAAACTAAAAAGATGTCTTAGTTGTTCTTTCCCAAAGAAGTGTAACTTTTCATTCCAGAGTTTTGGTAGAAATGCTTCTTTTCATCAAGGGTAATTAAGATGTAAACAGGAGATAGTAAATAATACGTGTGCTTTCCATTATCTTACCTACTTAGAAACTATGTTAATAAGCATTTATTTGTACTTCTTATGGTACAAAATTTACGTTGTCCATTGTGGTGCTAAAAGTAAAATTTGTCTTTAAACCTAATTCAGGCCCCCTCTCCTATGCAATATCTCTGTAATCATGGATAATTAATCTATTTACCCTTTTTGAATCTGTTACCAATTTATAATAAAGAAATAATGCTACCTTCCTCACAGCAGTGAAAGGCAATATATAATGACATAATACTTATGAAAGCCTTTTATAGGCTACAGAGCAATAAACTTATATGTTGGAGGTATTATTTTCCCCCAAATAGGTAGTTTTAAAAGTAAATATCACAAATGGAGATTGGGGAGAAAGGAGGGGAGGCCCCATATTCTTTCAACATAGTCAGAACTAAACAAGTGTCATTACAGAAAAAGATTTTGAAGATTGAGGACTCCAAGGGAGATAGAAAGCTTTAAAGTAAAAAAAAAAAAAAGAAAAGAAAAGAAAAAGAAAGTGATTGGCACATAAACCAGAGTTTGGATATTTACACAATGTGTTCATCTAAGAAAACTGTAGTGCTGCTTTTAGATTTTCCTCCCACTACATTTGATGATTCTCAAATATTTTTGGAACTCTTAAATTATCTAAGTCAGTTTCCAAAGCACGTAAGTCATACCCATCCTAATTAGACTTTGTTTGGATTAAAACAATATTTTACAACTCTGAAAGGAGGTCCTATTAGGAATTTCAAAAATTTTTTGAACTATAAAATATCACAGTAATTAAAGTGTGAATTTACAGAGCTACTACCTAAAGGGAAGAAACACCACTCATTTGAATGTATTAAAATCAAAATGCTGCCTTTTGGTCATGCCTAATAAAGTAAATATTAGTAGAAGAACTAGAATATTTAGAAAGATGACTGACTTGATACAAAGCCTGTTATGTATCATAGTAGGAAAATATTAGATTAGTTTTGTTTACTTATTATGTATATATGTATAACCTATAGCCCAAATACAGTAAAATTTGTCTAAAATAACATTCATCATGGTCCTTTTTCACAAGAGCTTTCCACCCAAAATGTCTTTCACCGACTATTCTTTCTAGCCATCTACCTTTTCACAGGTCCTGTTTTTCTTTAAAAAGAGTATATGTTATCCAGCTATAAATGACTTAAAGTAAAACCTAATTAATGAACGTAAAAACGTTTATATATTTTATCTCATTAGAAGGAAAGGCATAATATAAATCCAACTTAATCTCTTTTCAGTTTGGAACATCTTCCTCTCAGTTAATAAAAGTATTTTGCTTGCTTTGTAAGAAAACTCATTTTTAGTCTCACCTTTAACCAAGGACATGGCTCAAATAATTAAAATTTTTCTCCTAATCTGGACATTTGGACTTGTCTCATATCTCTTTGGGTTCTCCTTGGTTTCCAGTTTGCAAACCCCTTAGGTGAGGGATCTGGTTTGTTTGTTAATGTTGCTGGCAGACATGTGACCTGTCTGCATTGCACAAGCAATGGTGGGTGTCACCCACTGGGAATTATAGTCTTGGTCTCTGATCAGTTCAGGTATTGCCAACTTTCTAAGGCAATCTGAGTTGGTTTTCAGGAAGTGGGAGGTATAGCCTTACTACCATTAATGACTGAAGAAAAGCAGCCACAACACATAAAATACTAGGTAATTGCCAAATTATCTCAGGTTTTTAAAGTATGTCATATTTTTTTCTCCCCACCAAATTATCTTCCTGATTTTTTGGCTTTAGATACTGTTTAAGTCACTTTTTATCCATGTACACATATGACTGAGAAGGTGAAGGAAAGATGGACATTACTCAAACTGAATGGCAGAGGGAAGCCAAAGTTTCCACATAATCTATGGAATGAATAATTTATAAAGAAGTATAAGAATAAATAATGTACAGAAGTAAGCAAATTCACTGAAATAGTCACACCATATTTGTGTATGATTCAGTATGTTTGAAATGGGCAGTTGTGATATTCCAGGATTACCATTTCCTCCAGAGTGTTGGGAGTTCTAGTCACCTTAATTCTAGTTTCTTTTCTGAAATTACAACGCTTCCTGTGGCTGAGGGGAGAAGATATAATTTTAGTTTGGAATTTAGACATGTCTTCTGAATGTGTATCTTTGTATTTTGTATAATTTTGGCTTAGTTTGGATGAGACTTCCTTTCTATGAATTAAATTTATACATGACTTGGTCAGAATTCTATGTTCTGATAAGGAGCTAAGACTTAAATAGAACTTTTTTAGTTAGTTTTAGGTGGAGTGTTTACCACTTAGGACAGACTTAGATTTATACCTTCAGTCATTCATGACAATGTGTGCCCTTTAGTATTTAGCCCTCACATTTAGAAACTTCATATTTATGGACATAGATGTTAATTCTCAAATTTGGGAACTGTTTGTGATAAGGTAGATTTGCGGAAGTTTCATTGATCGATTCTGTAAAAAACCTGGCTTGATGTTGGTAGCAAAACTGGTTATTAGAACAGCGATATCATAGTTTGATTTAACATCATGCTGTTTATATTTCAGTCTGTTTAAAATGCTAATACTTATTCTGGTGTAATATTGCCTCATTCCTAGCAAAATGAATTTAAGCTATATAATTGTCAACTACTTTTACAGTTTTAGTTTTAGGAATTTCTACCTAATCTTAAAGGAGGTACTAATTAAATGAGGTGGCCTGCTTTACCCCCCTGCTCATGGTAGTGACTTCACAGACCATGTGCTGGATGCCAAATTAGAAAAATAATTCATTTCCACTTCAGATATTTTTGTCCTTTAAAGGATTTCTCTGCAAAGGCAACACCTTTTAAGGCAAATTTCTGTTCTACCACACTGAACATTTGTAACACTGCTGTTTTGTGTGTTTTGCAGGATTGGTACAGCTGCCCTGGCGGTTCAGGTTGTAGGCAGTAACTGGCCCAAGCCCCACTATACTTTGCTGATTACAGGCCTGTGCCGCTTCCAGATTGTGCAGGTCTTGAAGGAGAAGCCATATCCTGTTGCCGAAGTGGAACAGTTGGACCGGCTTGAGGAATTTCCCAACACCTGTAAAACTAGGGAGGAGCTAGGAGAACTGTCAGAACAGTTTTATAAATATGCAGTACAGGTGAGTTGCTTTTAGTTTTTTCCTGAAAACCTCATTTTCTTCGATTCCTTTGCTGCCCTAAGACATGATGAATCTGTTGAGTGATAAAGTTTTAGGGCAGCATATGTTTAAATGATTTAGTAATATCTGGGATTGTACCTAAATCATTCTAGGAAATACCAGCCAACCCTTTCTATTTTTCCAAAGAGCATTTTTAAAACTTTCCTTATAACTTGTAGTGTCTCCAAACCAGATGGTTCTTCAATGTAAATAATGCTAAAAATTAAATATTGCACAAAAGCTATTTGTCACAAGAACATATAGGTAGCAAGTTATATAACTGCTGGTTCAGAAGTTAAGCTCACACTGAGACTGGCAGTAACTATGGACAGTGAAGTCTATGGTAGACTGATTTCCAAGATGGTTAAAGCCTTGGTTAACTAGAATGCTGGGAGGTAAGCACATATTATGGGTGCATTAAATATTTGGCTTTTTAATTTTAGGTTTGAGTTTTTGGTTAATTCTCAATTGAACTGAACACTCTTCCCCTCACCCCATTTTATTTGAAACCTTATTGAAATATAAAATGTTGTCTTCTACTTTCTGTTGAAGTAACTTACTGGTTCTTTAAGGATCAGGCAGAGTCTAAAGGTCTTGGGTATTGAAAAGTGTGAGACAGGTGCTCACAGTCTCTGGTATTTGTAAACTGATATGGCATTTGAAGCAACATATTTATAGTGTGGTGAACAATAGGAAAATAGAAAACTTGAAGGACTGAAAAGGACAGAACCTACTCTGAACAAAGAAGCTTCGTTTTGAAAACTGGAATAAGTGATTATGCCAGTTAAGAAGAAGCTGGAGGAAGAAAACAGTGTGGAAGTTCCTCAAAAAAATTAAAGATAGAACTACCCTCTGACCCAGCAATCGCACTGCTAGGAATTTATCCACAGTATACAAAACTGCTGATTCAAAGGGGCACATGCAGCCCGATGTTTATAGCAGCACTATCAACAATAGCCAAATTATGGAAAGAACCCAAATGTCCATCAACTGATGAATGGATTAAGATATGGTGTGGTATATACACCATATCTTGTATGGTATATACACATACATACATACATACACACACACACACACCATGGAATGCTACTTGGCAATGAAAAATAGAGAAATATTGCCATTTGGACAATGTACATGGAATTGGAAGGTATTATACTAAGCAAAATAAGTCAGAGAAATGATTTCAGTCATGTGTGGAATTTGAGAAACTTAACAGATGAACATAGGGGAAGGGAAGGGAAAGTAAGATAACAGAGAGGGAGGCAGACCTTAAGAGACTCTTCAGTACAGAGAATGAACTGAGGGTTGATGGAGGGAGGTGGGTTAAATGGGTGATGGGCATTAAGGAGGCCACTTTTTGGGATGAGCACTGGGTTCTATTCCTGAAGCCAAGACTTTACTGAATGTTAACTAACCTGAGAATGAAAAAAAAGGAAAAAAGGAGAGGGAGAAACTTTTTTTTTTTCCTGGCTTATACACCCTGGGTCTTCATTCTTCTGTTGGACACAGCTTCATAGAGATTGTACTTTGGTTTTTACTTCTCCTCACTTTGGATCAACAGAAAAAATTTAGACAGGTAAAGATTTGTAATGACATTAAAGGAATTTTTAGAGAGAAATATCATAATTTTACTACTTTCATGTATCTAGTTTAATTTTTGGCTTGTCTTCGGATCTCAGTCCAAATTAAGGCACATTTTGTTTTCCTATCCATGTCTAATTTTCATATTAAGTATGTTTATAAATTTCATTCAGTTAGGGTATCATAGTTTATCCTTTCTCTTTTTAGATATTGAGGTTGCTTCCAATTAATACTTTCCTTTCATCTCCTTCTACATTTCCTTCTATTGCCTTCCTCAGTAGACTTCTTCAATAGCTTCCTGACTAATCTGCTTCTGGTTTTTCTCTCTGACCCATCAGTTCTGTGGAAGTTTTGGGCCTGCCTTTCCCCTGAAGAAAAGACTTAAATGAGTATGGGATAAAGTTTGAATTTCTTAGGATAAATTAAGGGTCTTCCTAACTCTACTTAATCCTATTTTAACCATCTTCTAATCACACTGCCCCTCAGAGAACTTCACGGTTTGTTGTTTCATGTCCCTTCTTTTCTCTCTGCTGGGAGTGCTCTTCCTACTCTGAATTTTCAGATTTACGCTTTTCCAATTTCTGTGGGCTCTTAGTGCTTCTTTGCCTGTGCTTCCACAGTCCTTTACATGATGCTTATCACATTCTATTGAAATTTTTCTTCTAGGTCTATTTCCCCTACCAAACTCGAATTCATCCCTGCTGTAGCCATCCCATATGAGCAATATGTTATGTCTAACATATGAGCAATATGTTATGTCTAACAAGTAGTTTGTGTTCAGTAAGGGCTTGGAGAATAAGTTTTAACTTTCATTTTCTTAAGATGGAATCTTAGGGGAAAGGGTCTTTAAATTTTATTATCTACTTCTCCCATCTGAATAACTTCATTGTAATAACTATGCTTTCATTCCCTTGACTAGAGGCAGGCAGTGGATAGGTTCTTAAATTACAGTGCCTTTAGAGAGATTTGATTACTACTGGCCTAAGAAATCTTACCAGAGTGACTAAATGAGGCTTTGGTATGTAATCTGTGAATTAACCATTGTGGGCTAAATTTTGCTGCATAAACTACTCCAGAATCTCAGCATATAGTATTACAAAGGTATATTTCTCACTCATGTCTTATGCCTAAAACTAGAGTGTGGTGATCTACCTGTTAGAGTCACTTAGGGACTCCAGAGGGGTAGAGTCTCATCTCAAAACATGCTGAGGCTGGAAAAGAAAATGTAGCAAATCTTTCATTGGTTTTAAATGCTTCTGCCCAGAAGGAGCTGTCACTTCCTCTCCTGTTTCATGAATCAAGGCAAGACCCATACATAGTCCCATTTGTATTCAGAGGAGGTGACAGTCCTGCCTTGTACCCAGAAGAAAAGGGGAACTTTCGTCAACAACCCAATGATTATCATAGTTACTAAAAGCTTGCTTTCAAGGATATACCCTGGAAGTTGTTTTTGTAAAAATCATTCACAGTCCGTGCTCAGATTCTACTTAATCCACGTATTCTACTAAAAAATAGTATTTCAACTGCTGATTGGTTAGCATAATAGCATCAGCTATGTTAAATTTCCAGAATTTGATAATTATACTGTGATTATGTAAGAGAATGCTCTTGTTCTTAAGAACAAGGACCAAGATGTCTGCCACTTACTTTAAAATGTTCAGTGGAGCGCCTATGTGGCTCAGTTGGTTGAATGTCTGGCTTTGGCTCAGGTCATGATCTCACAGTTCAGGTTGGGCTCTGTGCTGACAGCTCAGAGCCTGGAACCTGCTTTGGATTCTGTGTGTCTCTCTCTATCCCTTCTCCACTTGTGTGTGCATGCTCTCTCAAAAATAAACAAATATTTAAAATAAATAAATGTTCAAAAAAATGTGTGTGTACACACGCTTAGAGAGAAAAAGGATAGTTCATTGTATTGCAGATTTTCTGTAAATTTAAAATTTTTCAAAATAAAATAAAAAAGTCACAAATTTACAAAACCTTTTAAACATTCATATTATCCACATTTGAGGGCCATTTTTGCTTTTCAGATCTGATTGAGGTTTTGAATGTCCTTCTCTCTTTTCCTCTGAGGCCAGTAAAAGGACTGGATTTCTAGTAATCAGTGATCTTTCAAAAACAAAGACTCTGAGGCCTGAATATTAAATCTATATAGTAGTCTGACATTTTAAATTCACAAATAATGCCAGATTTCATTAAAAATACTTCTTTTTCCTTTTAGTTGGTGGAAATGTTGGATATGTCTGTTCCTGCAGTTGCTAAATTGAGACGCCTTTTAGATAGTCTTCCAAGGGAAGCTTTACCAGACATTCTGACCTCAATTATCCGAACAAGCAACAAAGAGAAGCTCCAGGTATAGTATTCTCTTCTTCAATACTAAGTTGTTTTGTCACTTTTTATTCAAGATAATAAATTTTGACCTTTGTAAGAGATACTAGAGACTCACAGTAGTTGAAATGCTCTTACCCTAAAATTGACTATTTAGTGACTGACTTTTAGTGATTGCATTATATTTTTGTACAGTCAAGCAAGTCTTTTATTCACATTGTCAGTACTAGTAGTTTGTCAATTTATGGAAGAAGTTAAAGTGGAGAATAATTTTTTAAATGGTAAATATTTAACCTAAATATATATTTTGTCTATTTTCTAAACATGTGGAGCTCTGACCTTTTTGTGAAATGCTTGCTTAATAAGAATTCTTCATGATGTTTCTTACATAAAGCATGCCTGTGATGCATTATCTATGATTTTCAGTTTCTGTTTCTTTAGAGTGAAATGAGTTGTAAAGACACTGAAAAATGCAGAATCTTAGATTTGCATTTTTCCCCAAAACTGTAAGTTTTCTTGCACACTTATTTTTATAGTATTTTTAAGCAGTCTGTTTTATTGAATCTTCCTACAACTTTTAAGTTAGCTTTATTGAAACATCCTTTATCTTATCATTTTATGCATTTATGTCTTAACAATTAGGTAGCAAATCTAACAAATTATGATAGTGCACCAGACAGAGAAAAGTGTATACACACCTTACTCTAAACACAAGAATTCAGCTCATCTGATGGGAGCAGAAGAGTGCAGGGTCCAGAGAGTAAGTTGGCTGTGGACATCACCAAGAATTTTGAGGGAATGGAGAGTATTAGTTACATCATTAGCAGAGGTTGATTAAGAGTGCTCCTGTTCTTTCATGAATGGAAAAATTTAACATTATGAACCTAGAATTTGTTGAGACCTAATTTGTTGAGACCTAATATGTAGACACTATCTGGGTTTTAAGAGAATAATTCCAGAAAGACTTGACATTAAATGTGTGTTTTGGGGCACCTGGGTGGCTCAGTTGGTTAAGCTCCAAATCTTGATTTCAGCTCAGGTCATGATCTTAAAGTTTGTGAGTTTGAGCCGCACTTTGGGCTCTGTGCTGAGGGCGCGGCGTCTGCTTGGGATTCCATCTCTCCCTCTCTTTTAGCCCCTCCCCACCTCAAAACAAATAAATAAACATTAAAAAAAGTGTGTTCTTGTTGTTGGAACAATACACATGGCTTCATTTTTAAATGAAAAGTCAAGATTCTTTTTTAGGATTCTAGTGATTTAATATAATTAATCTGGTTGTGTTGGCCATAACTTAGCTGTGAGTATTGATAGTTGTCTTTCTTAATAATTTAAGTCATGACTCTGACTGCCTTGTTTTGGGAGTGTGTGTTTCTGAGAGAGATTCCACCAATTAACTCACATTCCCTTAGATTTTAGATGCTGTGAGTCTAGAGGAACGGTTCAAGATGACCATACCGCTGCTTGTCAGACAAATTGAAGGCCTGAAATTGCTTCAGAAAACCAGAAAACACAAGCAAGATGATGATAAGAGGGTAAATATGTCCTTTAATCCATTTTTTAATAGTTTATTGTCAAGTTGGTTTCCATATAACACCCAGTGCTCATCCCCACAAGTGCTCTCCTCCATGCCCATCACCCCCCTTCCCCTCCCCCACATACCCATCAGTCCTCAGTTTGTTCTCAGCATTCAAGAGTCTCTCATGGTTTGCCTTCCCCTGTTCTCCTCCCACATGGTCCTCCGTTAAGTTCCTCCTAATCCTCCTATACATGCAAACATATGGTAGCTTTCCTTCTCTGCCTGACTTATTTCGCTCAGCACAACACCCTCAAGTTCCATCCATGTTGCTACACATGGCCAGATTTCATTCTTTCTCACTGCCATGTAGTATTCCATCGTATAGATAAACCACATCTTCTTGATCCATTTGTCCTTTGATGGATACTTAGGCTCTTTCTGTGTTTTGGCTATTGTTGAGAGTGCTGCTATGAACATTGGGGTCCATGTGCCCCTATGCATCAGCATTCCTATATCCCTTGGGTAAATTCCTAGCAGTGCTATTGCTGGTTCATAGGGGAGTTCTATTGTTAGTTTCCTTAGGAACCTCCACACTGTTTTCCAGAGGGGCTGTACCAGTTTACATTCCCACCAACAGTGTAGGAGGGTGCCTGTTTCTCCACATCCTCGCCAGCATCTAGAGTCCTCTAATTTGCTCATTTTAGCCCTCTGACTGGCGTGAGTTGGTATCTCAGTGTGGTTTTGATTTGTATTTCCCTGATGAGGAGGGATGCTGAGCATCGTTTCATGTGTCTGTTGGCCATCTGGATGTCCTCTTTGGAGAAGTGTCTGTTCATATCTTCTGAGCATTTCTTCACTGGATTGTTTGTTTTTCGGGTGTGGCATTTGGTGAGTTCCTTATAGATTTTGGATACTAACTCTTTATCTGATATGTCATTTGCAACTATCTTTTCCCATTCCGTCGGTTGCCTATTAGTTTTGTTGATTGCTTCCTTTGCAGTGCAGAAGCTTTTTATTTTGATTAGGTCCCAAGAGTTAATTTTTGCTCTTGATTCCCTTGCTTTTGAAGATGTGTCAAGTAAGAAATTGCTGCAGTTGAGGTCAAGGACATTGTTTCCTGCTTTCTCCTCTAGGATTTTGATGGTTTTCTGTAACACGTTCAGGTCCTGTATCCATTTTGAGTTTATTTTTGTGTATGGTGTGAGAAAATGATCTAGTTTCATTCTTCTGCATGTTGTTGTCCAGTTCTCCCAGCGCCATCTGTTAAAGAGGCTGTATTTTTTCCAATGGATACTCTTTCCTGCTTTGTCAAAGATGAGTAGGCTGTACACTTTTGGGTCCAAATCTGAGTTCTCAATTCTATTCCATTGGTCTCTGTGTCTGTTTTTGTGCCAATACCATACTGTCTTGATGACAGCTTTGTAGTAGAGGCTAACGTCTGAGATGGTGATGCCTCCTGTTTTGGTTTTATTCTTCAATATTACTTTGGCTATTTGGGGTCTTTTGTGGTTCCATACAAATTTTAGGATAGTTTGTTCTAGTTTTGAGAAGTATACTGGTGCAATTTTGATTGGGATTGCATAGAATGTGTAGATTGCTTTGGGTAGTAATGACATGTTAACTATATTTATTCTTCCAATACATGAGCATGGAATGTTTTTCCATTTCTTTGTCTTCTTTGATTTCCTTCAAAGTTTTCTATAGTTTTCATCATACAGATCTCTTATATCCTTGCTTAAGTTTATTCCTAGGTATTTTAAGGTTTTTGTGCAATTGTGAAAGGGATCAGCCTCTTGATTTCTCTTTGTGTTGCTTCATTGTTGGTGTTTAAAAATGCAGCTGATTTTTGTACATTGATTTTATACCCTGCGACTTTGCTGAATTCATGGATCAGTTCTAGTAGGCTTCTGGTGGAGTCTGTCCGGTTTTCTATGTAGAGTATCATGTCCTCTGCGAAAAGTGAAAGTTTGACTTCTGTGCTGCCAATTCTGATGCCTTTGATTTCCTTTTGTTGTCTGATGGCTGATGCTAGGACTTCCAGCACTATGTAAAACAACAGTGGTGAGAGTGGACATCCCTGTTGTGTTCCTGATCTCAGGGAGAAAGCTCTCAGTTTTTCCCCATTGAGGATGATGTTAGCTCAGGGCTTCTCATAGATGGCTTTTATGATGTTTAAGTAAGTTCCTTCTAGACTTTCTCGAGGGTCTTTGTTAAGAAGAGATGCTGTATTTTGTCAAATGCTTTTTCTGCATCGACTGACAGGATCATATGGTTTTTATCTTTTCTTTTGTTGATGTGATGTATCACATTGATTGATTTGCGAATGTTGAACCAGCCCTGTAACCCAGGAATGAATCCCATTTGATTTTGGTGGATAATTCTTTTTATGTGTTCCTGGATTTGATTTGCAAGTATCTTGCTGAGGATTTTTGCATCTGTGTTCATCAAGGATATTGGCCTCTCGTTCTTTTTTGCTGGTTTTCTGTCTGGCTTGGGAATCAAAGTGATGCTGGCTTTGTAAAATGAGTCCCGAAGTTTTCCTTCAATTTCTATTTTTTGAAATAGTTTGAGAAGAATGGGTATTAATTCTATTTTAAATGCCTAGTAGAATTCTCCAGGGAAGCCATCTGGCCCAGGGCTCTTATTTGTTGGGAGATTTTTGATAACTGATTCAATTTCCTCACTTGTTATGGGTCTGTTCAGGTTTTCTATCTCTTCCCGTGTGAAGTTTGGTAGTGAGTGCTTGTTTAGGAATTTGTCCATTGCATCTAAGTTGTCCAGTTTGTTGGCATATAGTTTTTCATAGTGTTCCCTGATAATTGCTTGTATTTTTGAGGGGTTGGTTGTAATCAGTCCATTTTCATTCATGATTTTGTCTATTTGAGTGCCCTCTCTTTTCTTTTTGGGAAGCCTGGCTAGAGGTTTGTCAATTTTGTTTATTTTTTCAAAAAACCAACTCTTGGTTTCATTGATCTATTGAACTGTTTCTTTGGTTTCTATATTGTTTATTTCTGCCCTGATTTTTATTATTTCTCTTCTACTGGGTTTAGGGTGCTCTTGTTGCTTTCCCTCTAGTTGCTTTAGGTGCACTGTTAGATTTTGGACTTGTGCTTTTTCTAGTTTCTTGAAATAGGCTTGGAGTGCAATGTACTTTCCTCTTAGGACTGCTTTTGCCGCATCCCATAGAGTTTGGATTGTTGTATTCTTGTTTTCATTTGTTTCCATATATTTTTTAATTTCTACTCTAAATTGCCTAATTGGCCCATTCGTTCTTTAGTAGGGTGTTCTTTAACCTCCATGTTTTTGGTTGTTTTCCAGAGTTCTTCCTGTGATTGCTTTCAAGTTTCATAGCATTGTGATCTGAAAGTGTGCATGGTATGGTCTCAATTCTTTTATATTTATTGAGGGCTGCTTTATGTCCCAGTCTGTGATCTGTCTTGGAGAATGTGCCATGCACACTTGAGAAGAAAGTGAATTCCATGGCCTCAGGATGTAGAGTTCTAAATATATCTGTCAAATCCATCTGGTCCAGTGTGTCATTTAAGTCCATTGTGTCTTTATTGATTTTCTGTCTAGTTGATCTGTCCATTGCTGTAAGTGGAGTATTAAAGTCCCCTGCTATTAGCATGTTCTTATTGATAAGACTGTTTCTGTTTGTGATTATTTGTTTTATGTATTTAGGTCCTTCCATATTTGGTCCATAGACATTTATAATTGTTAGCTCTTCCTGATGGATAGACCCTTTAATTATTATTTAATGCCCTTCGTCATCCCTTGTTACTGTCTTTAAAGTCCAGTTTGTCTGATATAAGTATACCTACTCCAGCTTTTTTTTGACTTCCAGTAGCATGATAGATATTTCTCCATCCCCTTACTTTCAATCTGAAGGTGTCCTCAGGTCTAAAATGAGTTTCTTATAGACAGCAAATAGATGGATTTTGTTTTTTATCCATTCTGCTACCCTACGTCTTTTGATTGGGGCATTTAGTCCATTTACGTTCAGTGTTATTATTGAAAAATATGGGTTTAGAGTCATCGTGTCCTTTGTGGGATTTATGCTCATGGTGGTGTCTCTGGTATCTTCTGTTCCTTGCAACATTTTCCTCAGAGAGTCCTCCTCAGGATTTCTTGTAGGGCTGGTTTAGTGGTGACAGATTCTTTCAATTTTTGTTTATTTGGAAAGACTTTTATCTTTCCTTCTATTCTGAATGACAGGCTTACTGGATAGAGGATTCTTGGCTGCATATTTTTTCTGTTCATCACATTGAAGATTTCCTACCATTTCTTTCTGGCCTGCCAAGTTTCAGTAGATAGGTCTGTCACCACTCTGATAGGTTTCCCTTTGTATGTGAGGGCCCTTTTATCTCTAGCTGCTTTCAGAATTCTCTCTTTGTCCTTATATTTTGCCAGTTTCACTATGATATGTCATGCAGAAGATCTTCACGTTACGTCTGAGGGGAGTTCTCTGTGCCTCTTGGATTTCAATGTCTGTTTCCTTCCCCAGATTGGGGAAGTTCTCTGCTGTGATTTGTTTAAGGACTCCTTCAGCGCCTTTCCCTCTCTTCCTCTTCTAGAATTCCTATGATACAGATATTATTCCATTTGATTGTATCACTGAGCTCTCGAACTCTCCTTTCGTGTTCCTGTATCAGTTTATCTCTCTTTTTCTATAATTGTGTCTTCTAAATCACTTATTCTCCTTTCTGCCTCTTCAATCCATGCATTGAACGCCTCCATTTTACTTTGCATCTCATTTATACTATTTTTTAATTCATCACAACTATTTTTTTTAATGTTTTATTTATTTCTTGGAGAGAGAGAGAGAGAGACAGCATGAGGTGAGAGAGAGAGAGAGACAGCGTGAGCAGGGGAGGGTCAGAGAGAGAGGGAGTCACAGACTGAAACAGGCTCCAGGCTCTGAGCTGGCAGTCAGCACAGAGCCCGACGCGGGGCTCGAACCCACGAACCGTGAGATCATGACCTGAGCGAAAGTCGGACGCTTAACCAACTAAGCCACCCAGGCTCCCCAATACATACTACTTTTAAGCTCCATAGTTTTGTAGCAATAGTTTCTCTGATATCTTCCGTGCCTTTTTCAAGCCCAGCGATTAATTTTATGACTGTTCTAAATTCTTGCTCAGTTATGCTGCTTATATCTGTTTTGAGCAGTTCTTTAGCTGTCAGTTCTTCTTGGAATTTCTTTGGAGGAGAGCTCTTTTCGTTTCGTCATTTTGGTTAGCTTTCTATACTTGTTAGTTTTAAAAGCTTATTATGCACTCTGTACCTGTGAATGCTGCTGTACCAAAGAAGGCTCTTTGACTGTCCAGGGCCTGTCTGTTCAGAAAGTGTTCTTTGAATGGTATCTCTTGGTCTCTCTTGTTTAGATCTTGGTTACTTTATTTTCCTACTCGTAGTATTTGGGACTCTCCACCATTTGTACTTTGGCTTGTTTCTTGAGGTAGCCCTGGAAAAGAAAACAGACAGACAGACACAGGGAACAAAGGCACGCAAACACACAGGCAAATCCAACAAACACGCAAACTGAAAGGGAAAACGAAAAAGGAAAGAGGGAAGGCAAATAATAAGAAATAAATATACATAAAAAAGAAGAAACCCAATAAACAAAGAACAATCTAAAGCATGTAACCAGAGTTCCCAGCTACAAATAAATAGCTGGGTGTATGCAGTGCTGGTGGAAGAGTGTAGAGAAAGAGAGAAATGACAGGACGGGGATGAAGCGAAATTGGAAATGAAATGAGCAGGCAGAAGGAATAAGAGGCTTTTTTCAAAGAGCTAAAGGGTGGAATATAGTTGGAGAAGAGGCGAAAGAAATGACGATGATGTTATCCAGAGAAACTATATAGTCTGATTACTCCAGAGAGAAAGATATGAAAAGGTAAGTAGGTATAGAATTTACATCTAGAGAATGGATTAAATGTGACTATTTAAGCAAGCCAGTGACCAGAATTAATCAGGGCAGTGTATCCATGTTGGTCTTGCCCTGGCTCTGGTTAAAAAAAAAAATGTGGCAGCTCTCTAGTAGGGATGGGCATGGTTTGGTCCATTGTCTCCTGTGGGAGTCCTGCATTGGTGGTTGTGGGGAGAGGAGTGGTGGCGCCCCAGTCCCTTCTTGAACCAAGCACTGCAACTCACTTATTTGGGTGTGTAATCTCCTTTTGCGGGGGTCGTAGCCAAGGTGGACCGTGCTCTATATCCGAAGCCAGGCCTCATTTCCAGATCTCAGTCCACGTACCCCATTGAAATTGCCCGAAATATAAACTCGCAGGTGAGCCCCTCAGAACAGTTTCAAGCCTCTTGCCTTCCCCCTGGGGATCAAACCAGAAGCCGCTGCTCCCGTCTCCTCCAGGTTGGGCTGGTGAGCAAGGAGCAGTTTCACCCAGGGTCGCCTGGGATGAGTGCATCCCACCTCCACCAGGGTCAGCTGGACAGCAGGAAACCGGGTCCCTTTCTATCCAGTCGCCCGAAATATAAACTCGCGGGCAAATCTCTCAGAACAGTTAGAAGCCTTTCGCCTCCCCTCTAGGGATCCAGCCAAGCCAGAGGCACAAAGGCGCGGCCACCACGCGTCCCCTTCAAGTCGAGTTGGCGAGTGGGGAGCAGTTTCTCCCGGGGGTTGCCTGGGACAAGTGCGTCGCGCCTAGGGTCAGCTGGAGAACAGGAAAGTGGATCCCTCTGTGTCCCGAGCAGAGGTTTTTTCTCTTCTCCAGTGACAGGGACAGTGCCTGGAGCAGTTTCAGCCACTCTTCTTTCCCCTCTAGACTGCCTGCAGACAGGGATCCCCCCTCACCCCCCTGCCCTGTCCCTCTGTGTCTGGTCCCGGCCTGATTTTATCTTCCCCAGTTCACACTGATGCTATAAGATTTTCTCAGCAGTCTCTGTCTCCTTTTCCCCAGACTCCTGGATTCTGTAAGGGTTCCTGTGGCTTCAGGCCCTCTCCGTGTGAGATATGGGGGCGAGTGAAATATACGGAGCTCCCCACTTCTCTGCCGTCTTGCCTCCCTTCTAATCCATTTTTTTTTGTTTCCAGTTGCCTGTATGTGATGTGAGATTCAGTTTTTTGAAGTAAAAAAAAAAATGGGGGAATAAAGAAAGGAACAAAGAAAATTGTCATTGTTTCCTAGCATTCAAGTTACTGATAACATTTTGAATTTGGTGTGTTTTTCTAGTCTTTTTCCATGTCTGGGTTGTTTTTTTTTTAACATATTTAATCATTTTCTGTTCTTAGTAAATTTGGTAATCATTGAAAGGGATAATTTACGAAGCTGTTTCTCTCTGCCAAACATTATGTTGTTTCCAGTGTTTTCTAGATTTTAAAAATTAAGTAACTGATGAGTGTCTCTGAAAATAATTGGAAGGGGGGAGCTGTACATCTCACATTTCCTAGCTTTTTAAAGTTTTTATTTAAACTCCAGTTAACGTACAATGTAATATTAGCTTCAGGTGTACAATACAGTGATTCGCCTCTCCCATGTAGTCCCCGGGGCTCGTCGCAAGTACCCTCCTTAATCTCCATCGCCTATTTCACTCCTCCTCCCACCACCTCCCCCTGGAACCATCAGTTTGTTCTCTATAGTTAAGATCTCTTTCTTGGTTTGCCTCTCTCTCTTTTTCCCTTCCTTTGTTTCTTAAAGTCCACACATGAGTGAAATCATATGGTATTTGTCTTTCTCTGATGTATTTCACTGAACATTATACTCTCTAGGTCCAACCATGTTGTTGCCAATGGAAAGATTTCATTCTTCATTATGGCTAAGTAATACTCCATCATGTGTGTGCATGTGTGTGTATGTGTACATATATACGTATATACATATCTTCATATACATATGTAAGAATACACACACTCCATCTACATCTTCTTTGTCCATTCATCTATGGATGGATACTTGGGCTGAGTCCATAATTTGGCTATTTTAAATAATGATGCTTTACACATCAGGGTACATGTATCCCTATGAATTATCCCTTTGAGTTTGTATTTTTGTATTCTTCGGGTAGACTTAGTAATAGTGCGGTTGCTGGATCTTAAGGTAATTCTGTATTTAACTTTTTGCCGAACCTCCATACTGTTTCCACAGTGACTGTACCGGGTTGCATTCCCACCAGCAGTACACGAGGTTTCCTTTTTCTCCACATTCTTACTAACATTTCTTGTTTGTTGAGTTTTTGATTTTATCATGACAGATGTAAGGTGTTATCTCATTGGAGGTTTTTGTTTTGTTTTGTGTGTTCATGCTTCACCTCCCTGGTGCAGGGGTGAGATGTGCTAGTGGTATGCCCTCAGTGGATTGGAGAGGCCTCAGGATCTTACCTTGGCCAGGGAGCAGCACCAGCCATCACCTTCCTTGCATTCTCACTGTAGTTTTGACTTGCATTTGCCTGTTGATCAGTGATATTGAGCATCTTTTCATGTGTCTGTTGGCCACCTATATGTCTTTGTAGAAATGTCTATTTGTGTTTCTGCCCATGTTTTAAGTGGATTATTTGTTTTGGGAGTTTTGTAAGTTCTTTATTTTGGATAATAGCCCTTTTTATTTATTTATTTTTTATTATTATCTTTTTTAATGTTTTTTTTTTTAATTTTTTTTTTTAATGTTTTATTTATTTCTAGGAGAGAGAGAGAGACAGCGTGAGCAGGGGAGGGTCAGAGAGAGAGGGAGTCACAGACTGAAACAGGCTCCAGGCTCTGAGCTGGCAGTCAGCCCAGAGCCCGACGCGGGGCTCGAACCCACGAACCGCGAGATCATGACCTA
The DNA here is from genome assembly GCA_017311185.1 of Proteles cristata cristata. Classification (NCBI taxonomy): domain Eukaryota; kingdom Metazoa; phylum Chordata; class Mammalia; order Carnivora; family Hyaenidae; genus Proteles; species Proteles cristata. The sequence goes on from JAESUZ010000618.1 coordinate 324,253, forward strand.
AGCGAAAGTCGGGATGCTTAACCGACTAAGCCACCCAGGTGCCCCTTAATGTTTATTTTTGAGGGAGGTAGAGACAGAGTGTGAGCAAGAAGGGGAGGGGCAAAGAGAGAGGGAGTCACAGAATCCGAAGCAGGTTCCAGGCTCTGAGCTTTCAGCACAGAGCCTGACATGGGGCTTGAACTTACAAACTGTGAGATCATGTCCTGAGCTGAAGTTGAGCGGGCAGTCAGCACAGAGCCCGATGCGGGGCCCGAACCCACGAACCGCGAGATCATGACCTAAGCGAAAGTCGGACGCTTAACCGACTAAGCCACCCAGGCGCCCCTCACTGTTTAGATTTTTATTTTGATGTAGTCCAAGTAGTTTATTTTTCCTTTGGTTTCCCTTGAGTCAGGAGACCTATCAGAAAGAAGTTGCTACAGCAGATGTCAAAGATGTTACTGCTGATTTTTTTTGGTTTCAAGGCTCACATTTAGGTTTTTAATCCATTTTTAATTAATTTTTGTGTATGGTGTAAGAAATTGGTCCAGTTTCATTCTTTTGCATGTTGCTGTCCAGTTTTCCCAGTACCATTTTTTTTAATTTTTATTTTTTTAACGTCTATTCATTTTTGAGAGACAGAGAGAGTGTGAGTGGGGGAGGAGGAGAGAAAGAGGGAGACACATAATCTGAAGCAGGCTCCAGGCTTTGAGCTGTCAGCACAGAGCCCGATGCAGGGCTTGAATCCATGAACCTTGAGATCATGATCTGAGCCGAAGTCAGACGCTTAACCAACATAGCCACCCAGACATCCCAACCAGTACCATTTTTTTTTAAATTAATTATTTATTTTTGTGAGAGATATAGAGACCACGTGAGCAGGGGAGGGTCAGAGAGAGAGGGAGACACAGAGAATTGGAAGACAGGCTCCAGGCTCTGAGCTAGGTGTCAGCACAGAGCCCGACGTGGGGCTCGAACCCACGAACCGTGAGATCATGACCTCAGCTGAAGTCAGATGTTTAGCCGACTGAGCCACCCAGGCGCCCCAGTACCACTTTTTGAAGAGGGAGTGTTTTTCCTATTATATAGTCTTTCCTGATTTGTGAAAGATTAATTTACTATATAGTTGTGGGTTCATGTTTGGGTTTTCTATTCTGTTCCATTGATCTATGTGTTTGGTTTTGTGCTAGTACCATACTGTTTTGATTACTACAGCTTTGTACTATAACTTGGAGTCTGGAATTGTGCTGCCTCCAGCTTCACTTTTCTTTTTCAGTATTTATTGCTTTGGCTATTTAGAGTCTTGTGGTTCCATACAAATTTAAGATTGTTTGTTCTATCTGTGTGAAAATACGCTGTTGGTATTTTGATAGGGATTGTGTTAAATGTGTAGGTTGCTTTGGATGGTATAGACATTTTAACAATATTTGTTCTTCCAATCCATGAGAATAGAATGTCTTTCCATTTCCTTGTGTCATCTTCAATTTCTTTCATCAGTGTTTTATAGTTTTCAGAGTATAGGTCTTTCATGGTTTTGGTTAGGTCTATTTTTAGGTATCTTATGGTTTTTGGTACAATTATAAATGGAGTTGATTCCTTAATTTCTCTTTCTGCTGCTTTATTATTGGTGTATAGAAATGCAGCAGATTTCTCTACAGTGATTTTGTATCCTGTGACTTTATGAAGACATTTCATGAATTCGTTCATGAGGTCTAGCAGTTTTTTTGGTAGAGTCTTTCAGGTTTTCTATGTATATTATGTCATTTGCAAATAGTGCAAGTTTTACTTCCTCCTTGCCAGTATGGATTCCTTTTATTTCTTTTTGTTGTCTGATTGCTGTGACTAGGACTTCCAGTACTATATTGATTAAAGTGGTGAGAGTGGACATCCCTGTCTTATTCCTGACCATAGAGGAAAGAACTAAGAGTTCTTAGTTTTTCCCCATTGAGGATAATACTAGCTATTGGTTTTTCATGTATGGAATTTATTAGGTTGAGGTATGGTCACTCTAAACCTACTTTGTTAAAGGTTTTATCGCTAGTGGATGTTGTGCTTTGACAAATGCTTTTTCTGCATCTACTAAAATGATCTATAACTTTAAAGAAAAGGTAGTATTAAAACTACTACAAAATTGTTTCCTAGAAGGACAATGTCACTATGTTATACCATAATTTACCTGACTTTCTTGCTTTTGACTTATAAAAATTTTTATTTTCATTTAGTCCAGCTATGTTAGTCTCTATCTTCTAAGCTTAGAGTCCTCCACCCTCTGGTGATTTTACAAATATCCACTTTTAGTTTGCCTTCAACCGATTTTTTAACTCAACAGTATTATAAATAATTCTTCACTTCCCCCATTGATTTGTGATACTTTCATTATCATATGCTACATTTATATGGGGTCTGTCTGAAGTCTACCCTGAGCTATCAATTTTACTGTTGTTATGTGTGGGCAGAGTTAAGCTCAGGAAAATATATTTGATGTGGACAAGAGAAGAGATGATAGTTTTCTGATGGCTGATGGAAAGTAAATGAAAGGTTGAGAATAACGTTAGAGATTTGATGGTCATCAGCACAGAAATGTTCCTTCATCAAAGAAAATACATTGTTGAGAAAGAAGGATTCCTCACTGATGGGAATAAGGAAAGGAGCAGAAAAGTAGGCTGAAGGAGAACAATGACAGAAACAGGAGTATTCTGTCTGGTGTTTGTATTTCAGGATATCATGTCGTTTAAATCCAAAAGCAGAAATGTGAATTATTTCTGGTTTGAGATCAGATCATTAATTTAGTTATCCATTTTGTGCAGAAAGACAAACCAGTGCACACTCTGTCTTGGCAGACACAGAAAACTGCAGCTTCCTATCAATTAAGTATTACCATTGCTTAAGGAGAAAGGTGTTAAGAATTGTTCCAGAAAATGATCAAGCAGGTGACAGTTACTTGAAAATGTAGGAATCAGAGGGTGATATTTGGAGTTAAGTCTGAAACTTTCTCTGCCTAATCCCTTAAGAGTTGAAAAGCACTTTTTAGTAGCTGGGGAAAAAACTGCGTAAAAAAGTACTTTTGTTTCAGTGATGAAATAAGCGATGTGCTTTTTAAAACTCACTTAAAATTTTTTAAATTTTCATTTAATATTTCATTAAAATATTTTATCTGCTATTATATAGGCTAAAAGTATATATTTTAATATTTTTGTTTTTATAAAATTACATTTCTATTTACTTATATTTTTAATGTTTTACATTTGAATGCATTAAATAAGTAATAATAGTTTTAAAAATATATTCCCAGGCTTTTATTTATTTTATTTATTTATTTATTTATTTTAGCATTTTATTTTATTTTTTACAAATAGTTTATTGTCAAATTAGTTTCCACATAACACTCAGTGCTCATCCCCACAAGTGTCCTCCTCCATGCCCATCCCTCCTCCCCCACACATCCATCAGTCCTCAGTTTTTGTCAGCATTCAAGAGTCTCTCATGGTTTGCCTCTCTCCCTTTCCCCCACCATTTCCGCCTTCTTCTCCCCCTTGTTCCTCCGTCAAGTTCCTCCTAATCCTCCTATACGTGCAAACATATGATATTTGTCCTTCTCTGCCTGACTTATTTCGCTCAGCATAACACCCTCAAGGTCCATCCATGTTGCTACACATGGCCAGATTTCATTGTTTCTCATTGCCATGTAGTATTCCATGGTATAGATAAACCACATCTTCTTGATCCATTCATCTGTTGATGGACACTTAGGCTCTTTCCATGTTTTAGCTATTGTGGAGAGTACTGCTATGAACATTGGGGTACATGTGCTCCTATGCCTCAGCATTTCTGTATCCCTTGGGTAAATTCCTAGCAGTGCTATTGCTGGGTCATAGGGGAGTTCTATTGTTAGTTTCCTGAGGAACCTCCACACTGTTTTCCAGAGGGGCTGTACCAGTTTACATTCCCACCAACAGTGTAGGAGGGTGCCCATTTCTCCACATCCTCGCCAACATCTAGAGTTCTCTGATTTGCTCATTTTAGCCCCTCTGACTGGCGTGAGTTGGTATCTCACTGTGGTTTTGATTTGTATTTCCCTAATGAGGGATGCTGAGCATTGTTTCATGTGTCTGTTGGCCATCTGGATGTCCTCTTTGGAGAACATTTTTGGAGAACATTGCCCATTTCTTCACTGGGTTGTTTGTTTTTCGGGCGTGTAGATTGGTGAGTTCCTTATAGATTCTGGATATTAACCCTTTATCTGATATGTCATTTGCAACTATCTTTTCCCATTCCGTTGGTTGCCTATTAATTTTCTGGGTTGTTTCCTTGGCTGTGCAGAAGCTTTTAATCTTGATGAGGTCCCAACAGCTTATTTTTGCTCTTGATTCCCTTGCTTTTGGGGATGTGTCAAGTAAGAAGTCGCTGCAGTGGAGGTCAAGGAGGTTGTTTCCTGCTTTCTCCTCTAGGGTGTTGATAGTTTCCTGTCTCACGTTCAGGTCCTTTATCCATTTTGAGTTTATTTTTGTGCATGGTGTGAGAAAATGATCTAGTTTCATTCTTCTGCATGTTGCTGTCCAGTTCTCCCAACACCATCTGTTAAATAGGCTGTCTTTTTTCCATTGGATATTCTTTCCTGCTTTGTCAAAGATCAGTTGGCTGTATACTTTTGGGTCCACTTCTGAGTTCTCAATTCTGTTCCATTGGTCTATGTGTCTGTTTTTGTGCCAATACCATACTGTCTTGATGATGACAGCTTTGTAGTAGAGGCTAAAGTCTGGGATGGTGATCCCTCCCGTTTTGGTTTTATTTTTCAGGATTACTTTGGCTATTCGGGGTCTTTTGTGGTTCCATACAAATTTTTGGATAGTTCTAGTTTTGAGAAGTATGCTGGTGCAATTTTGATTGGAATTGCATTGAATGTGTAGAGTGCTTTAGATAGTAATGACATGTTAACTATATTTATTCTTCCTATCCATGAGCATGGAATGTTTTTCCATTTCTTTGTGTCTTCTTCAATTTCTTTCATAAGTTTCCTATTGTTTTCATCATACAGATCTCTTGTATCCTTGGTTAGGTTTATTCCGAGGTATTTTATGGTTTTTTGTGCAATTGTGAATGTATTCCCAGGCTTTTAAATTAAATACCATTGTGTCATTTTGCTCCAGTGATGGCTCGTGTTTATTCATGATATTTAGTTGAGAATTTCAAAACAGCACTTTGGAAGTTTTAAAATATGATAGATCATGGAGAAAGAGAACACAAATAAAACCATTTGACTTGGCACAAAAGATGGTGTTTGGATTTCAGAGAGCAGTTTTTCAACCTAGTGGAAGTAAAGGCCAAAGTACAAAGTACAGAGTATTGAAGTAATCCATGAGGATGGGGAAATAGTGGTCAAAGCTGTTTGTTGAGAAAATAGAACATCACAAGAAGGGAAGTAAATAGTCTATAGTTAACTGAAAGGGACAAAGGTAAGGTGAAATATTTTGGAAGGGGGAAGACTTTGCTGTGTATTGGAGACAAAGAATAGAGCCAACGGTATAAGTTAAAGATGTTAGAAAGAAATTTTGTAATCTAGGAGGAAAAATGGAATTTATTCTGTTGCTGATTGGTAAGTAGTAATATAATCAAGAAGGTAGTGGCTACAATAGTAGCTCAAAGAAAGATAATTCCTAGGTGTTTTCATTATTTCTAGTAGCCAACTCTTGAGATTTTTCTTATATTGTAGTATAAACATATACTAAAGAATTGTGTCCATTTTATGTTCATCCACTTATTAAATTCTACTGCTTCTATATGTACATGTGTCTCTCAGTTAACATTCTGAACTTAGTTCCTAAAGATGTAGACTCTAACTATAAAAATGTTATTCAGCACCAGTTATAATCTTGTGTGTAACTAGGTACCTCATTTCCAATTTATTTTAACACACGGTTTTACTTGTCTACTTTCTACTTTAGGTTATAGCAATACGTCCTATTAGGAGGATTACACACATCCCAGGTACTTTAGAAGATGAGGATGAGGATGAAGATCATGATGACATTGTCATGCTAGAGAAAAAAATACGAACATCCAGTATGCCAGAGCAGGCCCATAAAGTCTGTGTCAAAGAGATAAAAAGGTAAATTGAAGCTAAAAAGAAGCCATTCATTTATTGGCATTTTCATTTTGATTATTAATATTAAAAATTATTGGTCATGGAAACTTGAATCTGCTTCTTTCGATCACAAAGCTGAGTTCTTTGTTTTATATTCTTTGATCTTTCTCCTTTTCTTATATTTAGTAGTCATAAACCACTACTCACTTTATCTTTCTGTTGTCAATTCTTATCTTTCATGGCTTTCCAAATTGTCAGATTATAGCTGTGATCTGTGGACCCTTTAGATTATCCCTCTTCTTTCCTCAACTGGAAACTGATTTTTAAAGCGTTCTTAATACTCCGGAATTAATATCAACTTCCCTAATCTTTTTCTCAGTGGCTGAGTGTAAGATGTACATCACTTTCACATACAGTATGCTGTCAACATGATCACGATCACTATTGTTAACTGCTTTTTCATTGTCTTAAAGATGGGCTGTGCTTTGCTTAAACACAAGGTTCAGTTAGCACTATGTTCTTCATGTGTCACTTTTTTCTTCTACAGAAAGAAGATTGTAAACTCTAGAGGGCAGGGACTATCAGTTTCTTTTTGCATAAGAAAGTACATAGAAACCTTGATGACAGCATAGGGTATATGGATAATTTCAGGGATAAATAAAAAACTAACTTTCCTTACATACTTGAAACATTATAATTTTGTTGCATTTTCTTTTATTAGTGAATTATGATGAACATAATTGAATGCTCAATAACTAAAGATTGGACTCTCTGAGCTTCACAGATAAGGATCTTAGCTGTAGTTGAGGGGTATTTTATATTGACTGGCAGTTAATAAATGAGAAACATCTTATGTGGGCAAAATACTTTGTAACACGTCTATTATGGAAGTTGTATTTTTAATTAAATATCTGATATTAGATTCTGTTTATGAGATAATTTCATCTCTGATTCCAAAAAAAAAGTAAATAATTATTGTGTTATGCATGGTTAGGCACTTAACTCTTATTGTGAGAAGTAAATCAGTAGGTACGTATGACTTGGGACTCCCCCTGTTAGATACTGATAAGGTCAAATTTCCAGGGTAGAATCAGATACAGTCTTCCCTTCTCCATTTCCCACAGTTTGCAGGGATCTGTTTAATTTTATTTCTTAAGTACTTCACAAAACAAAATAGGTGTTTTCAATGTTACTCAATTTCTTAAATCAATTATGCATGATATATCTGACTCAGAAAGGGAGATATGCTGCAATTTTGTGTTTTTTATGGAATCCTTCCATGTTGTGGAACATTTTTGTTATGTATTCTTTCCCCACAGACTCAAAAAAATGCCTCAGTCGATGCCAGAATATGCTCTGACTAGAAATTATTTAGAACTTATGGTGGAACTTCCTTGGAACAAAAGTACAACTGGTAAGCCAACAAAGTAAACACCCTTTCACAGTCCGATTGTCACTCAGAAAGCTCATACAGATTCTATTGGAATACCATTGATTATTTTAATGTTACTGTAGTTTCTGATGTATTTAGACAGTGAACTTGTGTCAGCTAGCTCTTGGAATCAAACAGGAAAAGAGGGTGCTACATGAAAGTGCCTCTTGCCTGATTTTAGAGAAAATAGGATTTTCTGTAACTGTTGATATAGGTGTTTCTCAACACCAATAGTCAATCAGAAGATAAACTTACATCTAAAGAAATAGTTACATATGGTTATATAATAGAATAGTTGTGCCATTTGGAAGCTTATTTTTCTCATACAAAAACCTACTAGATGAATTTAAACCCTTTTTATTCTTCTGTCCTTCATTGGAACTGTTCTCTTTCCTGTGTATTTGCTATTTTATCTTGGGATGAAAAGTACTCTGTATTTAGATGCTCTCTTGTTAAATTTACATACAGGGTCTACTGAGCTCAACAGTGGATTGATTGCCTGAACTGCTGTTGGCATAGGAGTAGCTGTATGATTGACTTGTGAAAATTTAAAGATCTAGTATCCTGGCTACTAAAATTCTTACATTTAAAAAAGACACTAGATATTTTTTTAAATGTTATCTCTAAAACACACATTTATACCCCCACATAAGATATACTATACATACCAGATATATAGGATGTTGAATTTTTAATATTTAAAAAAAACTTATTAACCTACAGAGGACCATTCTTTCTGGTATTGGTAACTTAAAAAAATTTTTCCCCTCAGAGGGCCCAGAATAAAGCACCTTTGTGTTAGATTAACTATGCTGGGCCAAAGTTAAGGTTAAAATAGCTCCTTTTTAATCATTTATTTTGGAAAGTAACATCTAACACATTTTTAATGAATGTGTATGGCTAGGTACTAAGATGAAATTGACCTAATCATCTTCCTTTTATTTTGACAATCCTTAGATTTCATTCCTATTACAGTTTTTAGGTTCTTGTTGTAGAAAGCGGTCTACAATTTTTTGCTAATTATTCCTTCATGAATACTTTGTAAATTTGCGTTCATCCCATTCTCTAAATTTTGCGTTGTTTTTAGGTTTTTCTCTCTGTTTGAATGTTTGTCTATAAAATTAAAAGGCTAATTCATATTTCATTCTGAGAATCTGTAAATTTTCGCTAGGTTAAATCAGGTTGCACTGCTGAACTGTAGAAGAAATTGTTTAGAAACAATATTGGTTCATTTTATTACTTTCCAGTTTTATTGTGGTATAATTGATAAACAGTAAACTGTACATCTATAGTATTTACCTTCTGATACATTTTCACATATGTATATATCTGTAATACCATCACCATAATTAAGATAGTAATGTACCCATCACGTCCTAAATTTTCTCATGCTTCTCTGTAATTTCTGCCTCCCCCTCTCCTTTTCTTCCTCATCCCCAAATAGCCATTATAGATCAGTTCATATTTTCAAAGATGTTATACAAGTGGAATGATAGAGTATGTACTCGCTTTATATGATTTTTTCAGCATAATTAGAGGTCCATCCATGTTGCTGCCTAGATTAGGAATTTGTGTATGCGTTTACCTGTTGGTGGACATTGGGGTTATTTCCAGTTTTTTGGCTACTATATATAGAGCTGTTATGGCTGTTAAATTTATATCTTATTTCATATTTGCATAACAACATTGCTTTCCAGTTGAAAGTGCCTTACCAAACTGAAGCTGACTTTCTTGGTTTAATTTTTTTTTTAATTTTTAATGTTTATTTTTGAGACAGACAGAACATGAACAGGGGAGGGCCAGAGAAAGAGGGAGACACAGAATCTGAGGCAGGCTCCAGGCTCCGGGCTGTCAGCACAGACCCCAACGCGGGGCTCGAACTCACAAACTGTGAGATTATGCCCTGAGCCAAAGTCGGACGCTCAACCAACTGAGCAACCCAGGCGCCCCGGTTTAATTCTTAATTCAGAATCTTTTTTGGAAACTCAATAGTGAGATGAATGCGGGCAAGCATGAGGTCCCGTTGAATCACCCTCCCATTGTGCCACATGATCAATTTGAAGTCGGCTGTTGGTCTGGATCTAGCTGGGCTGTGGGGAAGTCCACTTTGGTTCTGATAGGCTTCTGTTAACTCAGTGCCTATTTTTTAAGTGAAGTCCTAATCTGTGAGATTTGGAGAGGGCTCTGCTCCCTGTTAGTTTAGACCTGGGAAAGAAAGTTACATTTAAACTCTATGTGTGTTGTTTAACTGCTGCAGTTTTCTTTCATCTGCCAACCTTACATGTTGATATATGTTTGACAGGTATTTGTCATTGATGGAGTTGTGACAGTTTTCAAACCCTGCTATTTTCTCTCAACAGTAGGACTAGTGCACAGTGCAAAGAGCATCTAGATAACTTGGTAATCCCAGGAGTCTTATTTTGAAATTTTGGAATTCTCTCAGTAACATTTTTCTGTGCTTCAGGATTTATTTTAACCGATGACTTAAGAAAAATGCAGGGTGCATAGAGTAGCTATAGTATAATGGCCGGAGAATATTAAAATTGCAGATTTGATTATTTGCCATTAGTAGCCTAGTAAGTTGCTTTCGGCTAACTCTCCACTTGTCTTATTTAAAAAGTGAACTTAATTAATAATCAGGAATTTTTACCAAGCTTATACAGTATAATTGTATAGATTTTGGAGTAAAATGTTTATTTGAACACAAGAGTGCTGGCTCCTATTCTTAAAGAAACCAGAAAATATAAAAATGGGAAAATGCTGTTACTATTTTCACAACTAGGGAAGGCGGCCACCCACATGCCAGAAACTCAAGAGAGTTTCTGCTGGCTGTGTGTCAGCATTAGAGATGCGCAGCACTCGTGTTCCCCACGTGGAAATACTTGTCATGTATTCCAGCAGAGAACTGAAGATTCGTAAATTGTAGTATCAAAGAAGGCATGTTTAAAACATCTTAGGGGCGCCTGGGTGGCTTAGTCGGTTAAGCGTCCGACTTTCGCTCAGGTCATGATCTCGCGGTTCGTGGGTTCGAGCCCCGCGTCGGGCTCTATGCTGACTGCCAGCTCAGAGCCTGGAGCCTGTTTCAGTCTGTGACTCCCTCTCTCTCTGATCCTCCCCTGCTCACGCTGTCTCTCTCTCTCTGTCTCTCTCTCTGTCTCTCTCTCTCCTAGAAATAAGTAAAACATTAAAAAAAAAAAAATCTAAAACACCTTAAACCGTTCCTGTATAGAATTAGATTTAAATAATTCCTATGAATATGGTTAAAAAACTTTGAAAATGTCTTTCATAGTCTTTGAAAGAGAAGCTTACCTAAGTAGAGATCCTCAAAAGCAGAAAGGAAAGATTTGGAGGAAAGACATTTCCTGATTTTCCTATCTTGACTAGAAAGAGGCAGTACAGCTCAGAGCCTAGAGCATGTTTCAGAATCTGTATCTCCCTCTCTCTCTGACCCTCCCCTGCTCACGCTGTCTCTCTTTCTCCTAGAAATAAATAAAAATATTAAAAAAAAAAAAAAAAAAAGAGGCAATAGAGGGGTGCCTGAGTGGCTCAGTCGGTTGAGTGTCCAGCTTTGGCTCAGGTCATGATCTCGCAGTTTGTGGATTTGAGCCCCGCTTTGGGCTCTGTGCTGACAGCTAGCTCAGAGCCTGGAGCCTGCTTCACATTCTGTGTCTCCCTCTCTCTCTGACCCTCCCCTGCTCACACCCTCTCTCTCTCTCAAAAATAAAGTATAAAAAATATAAAAAAAAAGAAAAAGAAAGAAACAATAGATACTATTTCAGTCTTCCATTTGTAAATAGAGAACTATATGTTCAGGTAAGTTTTAGATTTTTTACATGTATTATTACATGTATTATTCAAAATAGAAAGCATGCATTCTGAACCATTAAAAAGAATAATCAGAAAAAAATGTGTCCTATATAGAAAAGACACAAAACAATAATTTATATAGGCTAGAAATGATCTTTTCTTAAACGTTTGAGGAACTTTTTAAAATTGTCTTCATTTGGCATGTTTCTTAGAAGAACTTCTTTCAGAGTATTATCATTTTTTTCTAAATTGCATGGAATTATATTCTTAGACTACTAAATGCTAATTAGGAGTGGGTTTTGCATTGTAACAAGTGCCTTGTTAGGTACAAAATGACATTTTGATGGAAAGTTTTTCTTCTTGTGCATGGTGATGTAATAAATATATTGATAACCTAATATTAAACCATATTTGCATAACTAAAATAAATCCCACTGGGACTTAGTAGATTATTCTTAATAGATCTGATTTATTAGCATTTTAATACTTAGAGCTATACAAAATGGGATTGGTCTGAAGTTTTCTTTTGTGCTTGCTGTGGTAGGTTTTTAGAGTCTAGGTAAGCAGTGCCTAACATTTGGGAAACTTCCTATCTGTCATTTATTCATGTATTCAGTAGTTCTGAAGCCAGGAAAGGGGGAAGAAATTTTGTTTTTCCCTTTCCAAATTACTCAGCCTGAAGTAAAAGTAATATATAAAATATATATATTACTGCGAGTTAGGTTTTTCAGACTAGCTTGGGAACCAAACCACCTTTTAAGGCTATTTTTTTTTCCTCTGCAGGAAAAATGCAGAGCAGTTCCCAAATAACAGATCGAAAGAGTAGGCTTGTGTGTGTTTTCTCTTTCCCAGCCTCTCCTCTCACTATCAGTATGATTATGTGACCATGTGTTACCCCTGGGTGTCATGCAACTGATGAATTCATGCTAGCGTTCATGAGTATTTAATGATTTAATTAAGTATTTGAAGTAGTAGAGCACATCAGGAAACCTGATGAAAGCTTGATGTAGAAACAAACCCAATTCATACCTTCCTGGTGAGACTGTGACAGTTCTTTGCACCTTAATATTTTTTTTGACCCAGAACTTCTGTCTATAGAAGGTTAGTTGGAGGAAAAAAATAGGGATATATGTGACGATTTAATTACAAGGGTGCACAGTAAAACATCCTTTATAACTATAAACATTTGTAGATAACCTTAAATGCTCAGCAATAGGGAATTATTTAAATGAGTATGGCTAATTAGATAATGGAATATTATGTAGTCACTAAAATGTTTCTAGAAAATACATTTGACGCTGAAAGGTGTCCATATTAAGTGAAAAAACATTTTACAAAACTTGAAGGCATCATATAATCTCATTTTGAAAAATCAGTCTGAAAGCACATGTATGCACACTCACACAACCATCAAGAATACATACCAAAGTGAAGGTAGAGGTGCTCTCTTGAGGACATGAGATTATGGGTAACTGTATTCTTTTCTTTTTTTAAATGAGTGTCATTGGTTTTTCTGGAATGAGCGCACATTACTTCTGCAATAAGAAAAAAATACTTTAAAAAAGAAGGAGCAAATGCTAACACAAATGGAATATGTAGAAATGTCTTCATGTAAATAATGCATGTCTAGAAAAAATACTCATTTCATGAGTATTATTCCTTGAATTTTTAATTGTGTAGTGCTTACTAGTTCTGTTGATACTAAATTCTCTTAAGCAAAAGCAAGTCTGGGTCTCTTGCAGACTCATGTAGAAAGATCCACTTCTGTTCTTGTCACGTTTATTTTCTAAAACATGTTTTGACTCTTGCTAGCCTTAAAAGGAGTTCTTCCATTTAAAAATTCTATGTGCTGGGGCAGCTGGGTGTCTCATTTGGTTAAATGTTTGACTCTTGATTTTGGCTCAAGTCATTATCTCCTGGTTCATGAGATCGAGCCCTGTGTCAGGTTCTGTGCTGACAGCACGGAGCCTCCTTGGGTTTCTCTGTCTCTCTGCTTCTCCCCCACTAGCGCATGTGCATGCTGCTCTCTGAAAATTAATAAATAAATATTTTAAAAATAATCATAAAAATTCTGTGTGCTTGCTTTTGTTGGGTTATATGACAGACCGTCTGGACATTCGAGCCGCCCGGGTTCTTCTGGATAATGATCACTATGCTATGGAAAAATTGAAGAAAAGAGTGCTGGAATACCTTGCTGTCAGACAGCTGAAAAACAACCTGAAAGGCCCCATTCTTTGCTTTGTTGGCCCTCCTGGAGTTGGTAAGACAAGTGTGGGAAGATCAGTGGCCAAGACTCTTGGTCGAGAGTTCCACAGGATTGCACTTGGAGGAGTGTGTGATCAGTCCGACATTCGAGGACACAGGTAAGATACTTCTCTCAGTTCAATCTCTGGTTCTCTGTTTTAATTGACTAGAGCCCCTCAAAAGCCAAGGCATAATATATGTATATATATATATTTTTCTCTAAGGGATAATTGTAATACCTTGAATCAAAAGAACGTTTACAGTATTTACATAAAGTACATCTGTCGGATATTTATAGCTAGCCTAGCGCCTCTACCATAATAGTGTACCCAAACTAATCTTGGTATTTGTATGACAATGGATAGTAAGTCTCTGCCTCAGATTTTCTGGAATCTCATTTGAGTGCAATTGTAAATTAGTCATGGTTAGATATTACAGTATTTTTACATTCACTTTGGCCCAGTAGCATTTCATAATGACCCTTAACTCTTAGAATTTAAAAAGTAAGTATACAACAGCTGGGGCAGGTAGGAAGAGGTAAGAAATCTTTGATAACAAATATATGTTTGCAGTTTCTTTTTTATTTTTTTTCATGTTTTTATTTATTTTTGAGTGAGAGACAGAGACAGACAATGAGTGAGAGAAGAACAGAGAGAGACAGAGATAGAGACAGAGAGAGACAGAATCTGAAGCAGGCTCCAGACTCTGAGCTGTCAGCACAGAGCCTGACGTGGGGCTCAAACTCTGAACCGTGAGATCATGACCTGAGCCGAAGTCAGACATTTAACTGATTAAGCCACCCAGGGGCCCCTATATTTGCAGTTTAAACTTTCTTTTAAGGAGGCTGGTTTTCAGTATACATATGAGTAATGAGGAAAAGGGTTAGGATAATTATTAAGATGTATCCTTGCATTTTTGACCCACTTTCTATAAAAATACATTAAACTGTGAGAGCTGTGTCTCTCTTTATCTGACATTATTAGATTTACATGTTATGTTCATTGTTTCTGGTCTCTGTTGCTCAGTTTGGACAATGCTTTGGAAAAGCATGAACTTCTGTTTCAAGGTTAAAGGGTTTCCTAGAGGTTGCAAGTTTGAGAAAACATACATATCTATAGTGTAGTGTATGCATTAAAGAACATTTTAAAATACAGAATATTTAAAAATGTAGAAATCATGAATGCTTATAAAAGAATATAATGTTCTATACCTGAAACTAACATCAATATTTCAATTTAAAAAAAATTTTTTTTTAACTTTTTTAACGTTTCATTTATTTTTGATAGAGAAAGAGACAGAGTGCAAGTGGGGGACGGGCAGAGAGAGAGAGGGAGACACAGAATCCAAAGCAGAGTCCAGGCTCTAAGCTGTCAGCACAGAGCCCCATGCGGGGCTCGAACTCACGAGCAGAGAGATAATGACCTGAGCCTCAGCTCAGTGCTTAACTGACTGAGCCACCCAGGTGCCTCTGCCAAAAAAAGAAAAATTGTTTTAAAGAATTTGCTTAACTTCCAATAGAAAGTAATTAAACTGAAGATAAAACTTCTCAGGATCATGCCATCAGTCTTAAAGTTTTTAAAGCAATCTAAATTATAAATGAAGTCTTTGAAAAACATGCCAGTGCAGACAGTGAACAACTGCCAGTGGCCATGGGTAATTTAAATGCATATTTACAGTTTGGTGAAAATGGATTAAATTTGGATTCTAGGAGAAAAAAGAATATGATGTCTTTTATAATGTCTTGTTTTCCATTTGTCTTATTCACAGGATCATTGGCCTTAGAAGAGGGTGGGAAACACTTTTAGAAACTTTACCATGAAAAGTGATTCTTTTTCTCTAATTTATAATTTTTATGCATTAAAGAAAAATCATTCCAATATTTTAATAAATAAGCAATGAGGGGTGCACATTAGGTCAGGGAATTGATCTGGGTCATTCTGGCAATTTTAAACCATATTTTTGTCACCTAGACTTGCTTATTCTCACATGTGCCACTAGAGGCTGTAGTTTGCTTTTGTAAAGAACTTGGCACCTGTACCAATCTTGGAGAAACTGAATCTAGGACCTGAATTTTTTTATTTTAGCTTGAGAGCTTTGGGGAGGTGTTTCCCACTCAAGTGACTTGATTCATGCATTCAAAGTTTTTTTAGTTTATTTCTTTCAGTATCTGTAGCACAGTATTGTGTAAGCATTTGATGGAATTTAGAGAGGAATTTATGGAATTAATGTCATGAGCACATGACCAGTAGGCAGTTTGTCCTGTTTCTTGCCACAGTGATATTGCTTATTCAGTATGGCTTAGAAAGCACTTGTTCAGTGCCTCACATATAGTGAGCATTCATTAAAAAGTAGCTTTAACTATTCTTTACTTTTAAATTCTCAGGAGAACAAGTTTACATTTAACACCTTCAGTGAGTTTTTATAAAATTCAGTCTGATTTTTTTTTAAGTTTATTTATTTTTGAGAGAGGAGGGGAGAGCATGAGTAGAGGAGGGGTAGAGAGAGAGAGGGAGAGAATCCCAAGCTGGTTTCACACTGTTAGCACTGAGCCCAACATGGGACTCAATACCACGAACTAAGAGATTGTGACTTGAGCCAAAATCAAGAGTCGGACACTTAACTGAGCCACCCAGGTGCCCCAATCTGATTTTTAATTAGTACTTAAAATAACCTGTTGTTGGCATTACTATTTTTTTTTTATATTTTTACTTATTTCTAGGAGAGAGAGAGAGAGAGAGACAGCGTGAGCAGGGGAGGATCAGAGAGAGAGGGAGATACAGACTCTGAAATAGGCTCCAGGCTCTGAGCTGGCAGTCAGCACAGAGCCCAATGCGGGGCTCGAACCCACGAACCGCGAGATCATGACCTAAACGAAAATCAGACGCTTAACCGACTAAGCCACCCAGGTGCCCCTGTTGGCATTACTATTTATGTGGCAGAATTGTGGGAAAATGTATTTCTGTGATATGTGTTAGTGGGTAGTATGTAAAGTCACACTTCTCACTATTTTGTGTGAACATTGTTGGTTTTAAATAGAACTCTTTTTTCAGTCTTTACTGATACTGATAAATGCACAATTTGTTCAAGTGAGTGTACTTTCACGTGTATGGCTATCATTAAAAACATTGAACCTACTACGAGTCTTGTGTAAAATGAGGATATATATTTGCCTAAAAAATATGTATAAATAGAAGCTTTCTAGAAATGTATGGTATGTGCAGAGGCTGTGATCATTGCCAAATAAAAGGGATGTGGATTAGTCTATGAATCATTCTACTGTGGCTGCTACTGAGTACTCCCTAGCCATCACTGTTCCAGATGTTTCATTAAATACTGCAGCAACCTGCTCTTGTGCTACTGGGGCCTTATTACCCATCTGCCTTCCTAAATTATCAAAGCCTGGAGAAAATATTTATTTGGAAACCCATTTGGAAGCAGGTAGAGAGTGGGGTTGTTAAGGTGAGCAGAGATAGAGAGCGGAGTATGGGCTTATGTCAGACCTATGGATTAGAGGTGAATATGAGAGGAGGAAGAACAGAAGCTAATAGCACAACCATGGGGTGGAGTTCGTGGGAACAAGTGGTTCCATGTGACAGTTGAAGCATTTTGGAAACACCCAGGTCTTGGCATTTAAGTACTGATCACATGCTCACAATTAGAGTTCATGCAAAGTTTTGTTTTTCCTCAGCCTCTGAGTAGGCACCACTGTTCTGCAGTCTTAAAATAGCCAAGGAAAAACAGAGCTGCTTTATATTATCTTCCGTGCTTATGCTCTTGATTTTGTCACTCACTTTTTCTTTTTTCCCCATGCTTGGAACTCTGTCATTTTGCTAGAAATACCTGTTTATGTGAAGGAAGGTGCTAGTAAGTTAGAAATTTATTTTAAAAACAAAAGTGTGTCTTTCAGAATTCAATGATAATGAAGTGGGAGATGGGGAAGAAAGACTTCATTTACATTTAAATCTTAAACTTGAAAAATAGTGATATGATTTTACATTGACCCATTGTTTTTGATTCTGTTAATTTTGAGTGGCTTAAAGGAAGAAGAGTCAGGTTTATTAATGCAGCTTTTCAGTCATCTCAGCATTTCTCATTTGGGTCTGTCTCCATTGGGATTTTTCTGTCCACTTTTGGGAACTCTGTTCCTATAAGTTTTTACAGCTTAACATTTTTATATTTAAATATTACATTTTTAAAGAATTTAAATCAGTTCATAGAAATTAAATATAACCACTTCTTTTAGGATAAAGTTGTATGAAATAATGTTTCTATAATCATTTTTCATAAGTTGTTTCTTGGTGAAATATACTTATTGCTGCATCTCAAGTTATTGTTGATAGTACCTCTTTGGAAGTAGTATGCCAGCTGTTTGTTCAGATAATAAAATTATATCATTGCAAGGAATCTTTGGCTCAAACAGGATGAGAACAAAAACAAACTTTTGCTTTCCACATCGATACATTTTTGTATGTAACCTGAAATGGTAATTTTTAAAACATTTTTAAAGTTTATTTATTTATTTATTTATTGGGTGGGGGGGCGAGGCAGCAAAGAGAAGGAGAGAGAATCCCAAAAGGCTCCACACTGTCAGCACCGATCCCAGTGCAGGGCTCCAACTCACAAACCCATGAGATCATGACCTGAGCCAGAATCAAGAGTCAGATGCTTAACCAACTGAACCACCCAGGCGCCCCAGAAATGGTGATGTTTTAAATACATTAACTGTTTCATTATTAGTCTCCATAAGGGGAAAATAAGCAAAGCAGCAAGCTTTCAATCTGCTTTTAGCATAGTATGCCAGACATGTCATGGTTTGCTCACCATCCTCTATAACCTGTATTTGCATGTAGCTCTTCTTGGCATCTTTAAAATTTAGTTTCATTTTAAGGCCCCATTCAAGGCTTTCTCCATTAGTATATGTGCAGTCAGTTATGATCTTACTCTTCTCTAAACTGACCACTTACTATATATTGTTTTCTTTTAATTAAATAATATAGGCCTCTGGTATTTACAGTACATTATTGTAGAGATAAGACATAAATATAGAACAAGTATAAGCTCTTTAGAGTAGGATTTTTAGCACGTCTTATTCTCCTTTTTATCACTCCATGCTGTATAGCACAGTGCCAAACATGGTAAGTGCTCTCTAAATGCTCTGTGAATTCAGATAAGATTAAAACATAATTATATTTTGGAAGTCTTATGGTCCTTTAAATGAGTGCATTCATACAAACGAGTGCATAAAACGATTTAGGAATGACTGCTAGAAGAATAACAATTTGATTTATTATGACATGCTATTTTAAAGACTTTTTAATTCGTTAAAGACTATTTTCCTTTTGACATCATTAGGATCTCTTTTAAAGCTTATCACTCCCAGTTGAAGGGATATATATATATATACACCTTTGGTAGAAAATTTGGAAATAGTTTTTAAAAGGAAAAAAACTGGTTGGTATTTTTTTTTTTTTTTTTACTATACAAAGATTTATCACTGTTAATATTTTATTTCCTGCCAGACTTTTCAATGGCAGCTTTTGTCCTGTATTTAAAAAAGTAATTGTAGTGGAAACTAACTTGACAATAAACTATTTAAGAAAAAAAATAAAAATATAAAAAGCAATTTAATCCTACTCTTTTGACTTAACATCACAACATATGATTTTTATATTACAAATTCTTTGTAAATGTCACATTAGTAGTTTATTATTGAGAGAGGCAGATCATGATTGGGGGAGGGGCAGAGAGAGATAGAGACACAGAATCCAAAGCAGGCTCACAGAGTCTGATGCGGGGCTCTAACTCAGAAGCTGTGATATCATGACCTGAGCCAAAGTTGGATGCTTAACCAGCTGAGCCCTCCAGGAGCCTCTATTCCTGTTATTTAGAAACTGTTAGTGGCAGTGACAGGTTGACCAGCCTTTTGGCTTATGATTTGAAGATGTCCAGGCACAGAGTAGTAAAGTAGTTGATTACCATGGAGCTCCTGTAAATAGAGGATATTGTCTGTAGTTTTTTGAAGCATAAACCAGACTATATTTTGGAACATGAAAAATGTTGATCTTGTAACTTAAAATTTTGAACCGTGTAGACACTTTTGGTTTTGTGTATTTCATATAGTAATCTTTATAAACCTATGAACTGCCTGTACCAATAAAAAATATGAATTCATGTAGTTTTAAAATTAACTTCAATTTTAAGAAAAACTTTTACGTAATCATGTATTTAGGCTGAATAATAAGTAATTGAAGAGATATAGTCTTTGCAAACTTCCCTATGTTGGGCTATGTTGCTTCCTAGATGTTGTATCATGAGGAAGGATATGACAGTATGTAGTTTGCCCTCAAAAAAGTTACAGTTTGTGAAAGAGTATTAATTTCATTAATTTCCTATTTATGTGGTTTTTCAGGAGGATATTTTGGTATGCTAATTTGTTTTTTAAAAGCGGTTATAGGGGCACCTGGGTGGTTCAGTCAGTTAAGCATCCGACTTCAGCTCAGGTCATGATCTCACGGTTCATGAACTTGAGCCCCACTTCAGGTGAGTCTGAGCCCTGCTTTGGGCTCTGCACTAATGTTGTGGAGCCTGCTTGGGATTCTCTCCCTGTCTCTCCATCCCCATCACATTTTTATTTTGTGTATTGCTACACTTTCCAGTATCTGATTCATATTCCAAATGTTTATTCAAAGTATACCTGTATCTTTAGTCAGTGAATTGCATGCTCCCATACCTTCTGGCAAAGGATGTAGCACATTATAGATATTTTCCACAGCTTATAGGCCCTACGTAATGGTTCTCTTCTTAGTTTGACCTCTAGACTAGAGTTACATATTTGGGGGATGTCGTCACCTCACCTACGATTGAAGGACACTAAGGGCATTGCATGTGCTTGGTGCTATGAATGACATGAACAACAATGAACATCTTTTGGAAGCTTACTATATGCCAGGCGCTATGCTGTGTGCTTTACCTATTATGCTCTCTCATAATCATATAATCTGTGAGATTGGCAGTTATTATACCCATTTTCCAGATGAGGAAACTGAAACTTAGATCAAGTTACTTGTTCAAAGCAGTATTCAAATACTTGCATGGCCTTCACAGTGGTGATACTTTGTTTGGGTCCTGGCATGGTTGGTCTGATGTCATTAAATAAATAGAAAAAACAGCTTCTATTCAGGAAACAATCTGACCGCTCTGTATCCAGGATCTACTCTATGATAAGACCCACTCTTTGTCATCGGAGTGCTCACTGGCTCTTTAGAGGAGGCTGAATATTGATACCAGAAACTAAGTTGTAACTACATCAGATGAATTGTAGGGCCAGTAAATGCTGTAGATGTTGCATTATTTGAAACATCACTTTGTGAGAGATGGTCAGGAAAAAAAAATTTTAGAATTTCTAGATATACATAGGTAGGAAGAGTATTCAGGGCAGGAAGGTACCATATTAACAGAAGTTAAAAAACATAAAGGGTATAGTAGGATTGTGCTTGTGGATAATGCAAGAACATAGTGGCAGCAAGTCAGGGAGGCTGGTGGGGACAGCATTTTGAAGAGCCTTGAATTCCAGCCAAAGGAATTTGGATTTATGCTGTAGGCTCTGGGAAGCAATGGAAGGTTTAGGAGGAGTTGTTTATGGTTTAATATCTTTTTTTCTTCTTCTTTAGAAAGTTCCCCTGCCTAGAATATTATTTTCTCTCCATGACTTTAGGTCATTAGTACCTGGTTTTGAAATCTGCATGTCAAAAACAGTACGGAAAGAAGTTGATGCAGCAAAAGTGACTCAGACGCTTTGCATTTTGTTTTGATTGTTTTTGTGTTTTGTTTTGTTTTAATTTCCCTTCCCTACTTATTCACAGAATACTGGCAAATCTGTGAGTAATTTTGAGTCTTGTCCTTCCTGTATCCCATTCTGAAATCTTGAACGTGCTAACTCCTTATTGTAACAGGACAGTATTTATTATACTTGGTTCCAGGGCCTCAGTCACCCTCTTTTGATGTAATGCATTCCCACGATGTATTTAAGGCTTTCTTGCCTTTTCAAAAGTTACTGTATTTATTCTCTCCTGCTTTATACCAGTCATGTGGTAAAACTGAGTCCTCCGTGAATCGGCTTTGTACAGATCATAAGATAACTGTTGCTATCACATTTGCCATTGATCAGTTTCTTGTAGGCAGTCACCCTTTTATGCCTTTTCACAAACAGCATCTGCTTTGCAGATGGCCTAGGCAGCAAGGTTATAATTAAAATTGGTAAATTGCTATTTAAAATTAAGTTTTGCGGGCTTTGTAAAAAAGGCACTTTTTTTCAGTTGGACAAACATATTTGTTTTTATTCATTCCACCCTCTTCATCTGTCACAATTATGTAGATGATTCTTGTTCAGATATAATAAGGAGCCTCTAATACATTAGTGCACAGCAAAATATCTGGCTGAACTTGGGCATAACGGTGTGTATAGGATGAACCCAGTTTTATTCAAAAGGCCAGAATTAATGGAATTTTGATAGACATACTATTGACCCCAAATCTTACTGTAATTACAGACTATTGCCTCTGAAAATAATTGGGGATTTTTCTTTCTTCTTTTTGGTCTATGTTTTGAGTGGCCATTTGAACCACTTCTGATTTCCTTCATGAAGATGATGATGATATTTTAACCAGCCCTGGGACAACCATTTCAATGTGTAAAAAATGCTTGTGTTGAGGGAGGGTAAGGAGGCTCCTTTGGACGTTTTGAAATCCTGAAAAGTAAGAATCAGAATCCTGTGCTTAAGTATAATGTTTTTCAGTTTCACTAAATGACACAAATGAGCAACAATTCTTCCAGTATTATGGATAACTTATAGCTAGCATTAAATAGAAAATAAGAATTGAATCTAATAACTCTTGGTTGTATCAAAGAACTTTTTAAATATCTAGTACGTCTTTGCTGTGTTACTGTGAGAACTAAATGACTTTTTCCCAGGCCTGAGTTTTGATTTCTAAATGATACCCGTCTTGCCTCCTGACGTCTTATTAACTTGCTGTCTGCGTTCTATAGGCGCACCTATGTGGGCAGTATGCCTGGTCGTATAATCAATGGCTTGAAGACTGTTGGGGTTAACAATCCAGTGTTCCTATTAGATGAGGTGGACAAACTCGGAAAAAGTCTACAAGGTGATCCTGCAGCAGCTCTGCTTGAGGTAAGATATAGAACATCCAGGTCTGTGATCGCCGCAGGTAATTGTATTCAGCAGCATAGACATTGATATGGGTGTAGTCATGGGAGAAAGTGTGATATGGATTAAAATCTGAAAGCAAACTGTTATTTATATTGAAGTGTCTTAGAGATTTCTTCTTTTTCAAATAATTCTCATTTTTTTTCTTTTTTGTTTTTACCAAATATCTTAAATTTTATACATGCTTTTTGTTTACTGATCAGTAATTCTCAAAGATTATTACAAAACACAGCAAGCAAGTTGTCTTCTCTCTGGGATCCCCCATTTCCACTTCTACGCTTTGACTTCTTTAACTTTTAGTTGATTAGACCATATACAGTTTCTGGCATCATCTGTTGATTACCCTCTGTAGGAGATGAGGATTTTTCCTGCTTTCTCCTCTCCGCCCCTCCTATATCATTTTTATACTCCCAGTCTCTCAATCTAAATTGTATCCTGATTTTGTTATGTCACTGTCAGATATGTACATTATTACAAGTATGTAAGTGCTTTTCACAGCTGAGCCATGTGATAAATGGTAAACTGGTCACTTTCCTTCTGCCCTACTTTCTGTTGTGCTGTACATTAAAAAAATTATTCGTAGGTTAATAATTGTCTTGTTTCCTCTGTTTATTTTCAGCAGTTGTGTAAGTCTCCTTTCAGGACTTGGAGACACTGTCCAAGTGTTATGTCCGTTTTATCTTCTTCACGCCTCCGGCCTGAACTAGTTGTTGTCCACATCTGGTACCTAGCTGTCTTGTTCGGATCTCCCTTCACTTCCCGCCGTGTTGGATTTCCTGTTTTCCTGTATTCCATGCCTTCCACTTTCTTGTTTTATTCTCTCACTTTCTTGGTGTTGATCTCCCAGAAACTTCCTGAGAAAGCTTGCATGGGTGGGAAAAGTTTTTAGACTTTGTATATCTGAAAATATCTTTATATTTCCCTCATGCTTGATTGGTAGTTTGCATTCTAGTTAGACATAATATTCCTGTGGTATTTTGAAGACATTTCTCCATTGTTTTCCAGTTTCCTGTGTTGCTGTTGATAAGACCAAAGCCTTCTGGTCCTGTCTTTTGTGACTTGTTTTACTCTGAAAACTTTTAAGATCTACTCTTTGTCCCATTTTTCTGAAATTTTACAGTAATGTGGTTCCTTGGCATCAGTCTCTTTCTCCATTTTTGCTGATGCTTTGAAGATTCTTTGAATTGGAAAATCCTGTTCTTTATTTCTGTAAAATTTTCTTGAATTCTTTTGATGATATTTTTCCTTCATTTTGGGGGGGAACTCCTCCTATTAATTGGATATAAGATCTTCTTTTCTATTACTCATCTTGTTTGCTTTTTGCTATACTTTTTATGAAGACTTCCTTAGCTTTAACTAGTAATCCTTCTATGAGTTTATTATTTCAAAGATCTTTTTCTTAACTTCTCTGCTTGTTCTTTTTATAGTATCTTGCTCTTATTGCATGGATGTAGTATGTCTTCTTATCTCTGTGAGAAATATACTACTAGATTTTTTTCCTTTTTCCTTTTCTTTAAGCTGCTTTTATCTATTCGTTAGGTTTTCTCCTGGTCTCTGTCTTTCATATTAGAATCTTCCATTAGATGTCTGGTAATTTTTGTTTGTTCATATTTAATAGTGAGGAACACAAATGCTGATTGGAATCTGAGGAGGGTTTATTGACAGAGTTTCACAATAGGGTCGGCTGGGCCATTTGGTTGAAGAACCTCTTATGTCAGTAACTTGTGGTCAGATTTCTCAAAGAAGGCTCCTTAATTCTCTTGCCTTTAGAATTAAGGCTCTGCTGCCAGTTTCTTGGGAAATAAGCACTGGGGAGAAAGGTGTGAGTGGGGACTGTCACTGCATTCAGCATCCTGGATGTATGTATTCACCTCAACTGCTGTTTTCAGTAGATTACATACTCCGCTCAGCTGTACCCAGGGTCATCTGGGCAGGGAACTGTTTTATTTCATAAGATAATAAACTTCCAGGTTTTCCTGGGATGCGGGAAGGGATCTGGGACCTGACTGCTTTATAAATGTAATTTAACCAGTCCTCCTTAGTTTACTACCTTTGGTCCCCCAACCCTTACCCTGGTTTAAGTAAAACATTAATATTCAAACTGATTTATAAAATTGAGGGAAAACTTGCTTTGTGAAAGTTTGGGTTTCATATTTATTTCCTTGCTTTGAATTCCCTCTGGCTTCCTGTTTCTTTCTTGTTTTTGTTTTTGTAATCTCTTAGAACAAGATGACCTTGGGACATGTGTCTTGTAAGCAGGGAGACCATACATTCTGGTTTGCCTGGGATAATCCCATTTTATGCCTAATTATCAATTGCACTGTCTTTTGGTCTCAGACGTGGGTCCAGTTTGGACAATAAAAAGTATAGTTGCTATACTTAAAAGCCACAGAACTTGGAGATAAAGAGTTTCACTTGGTTTGGTTTGCCTATTTTTTTATAAAACAGTTGTGACTCAGTGACTGGTTTACTCATCAGTACTACAAACAATAAAATAGTGAACATTATTGAAGGTTTTAGTGGCTTCTTAGAGGATTACTTTATAGACTTTTCAGTTTAATTTATATTGCTACATTTATCAGGTAATCTGGCAGACTCTCTCATTAGACAGTTACAGTTACCCTGTTGAAAAGAATTTGAGAGTGATTCCCTGATACTTGGCTTTCTCAATATACTGTTTGTGGGAGTCCTAAAACAAATCCACCAAAGACAGCTTCACAAATAGTAGGAGATGATTAATCCCCGTCTGTTTATTACACAGTGTATTTAGGTCTTCACCTAGTGCTTTGTAATTAGATTTATTAACGTTTGTTGGATTGAGATGACCTTTGATAACAAATAGCTGGCATAGTGACATTCCCTTGTCTGATATAGAAGTTGGTATTCACTTTTTTGACAATTGATTTGTTAATATTCCAAATAAAAGTATTAATGCCTCAAATGATACCTCAAAGTCAATGATACCTGGGATCACATACTTACACTGTAGTTTAGAGTAACATCAGTTCCTTACAGACTGAGATTCTTTTTCTTGTTGTTTTATTTATTTTGACAGAGATTGAATGCGAACAGGGGAGGGGCAGAGAGAGGGAGAGCGAAAATCCCAAGCAGGTTCCATGCTCAGCGTGGAGCCCTACAGGGGACTCGATATCACATGACCGTGAGATCATGACCTGAGCTGATATCAAGAGTCAGGCTTTTAACTGACTGAGCCACTCAGGCACCCTGAGACTGGGGTTCTATAGAGTGACACAAGATACATACACAGAAGAGATAAGTATCTTGGTACCTGATGTTCTTCTCCCTCCCACCTGCCACAGTCCTTGGTCGAAACCTCTTATAGCTCACAGGTTGTTGAAACAATTAAATGAGATGTATGTATGTGGAAGTTGTGAAGTACTCTACACATGTTATTTTAATTTAATATCCCCCCAGTTTCATCTGTGTCCATTTTGAAAACGACTTTCTGTTTCCATTGCCTTTAGACTCACCTAAATGAAAAAAAGAAACACCTTGTATTTAAAGTATAATATTACTGAGAATCTGGAATATCCATGAGTATAGTTTTTGTCTTTCCACATAGCCTACTCTTTAATGAAATGATTTCTGGATATTATTTATAAAATATATACTCATGAGATTATTTTATAGCTAAGTTATATTATGACAGTATAAATTAGATATAAAAAATGTAATAATAAGTATGGAGTGGTTACTCCAAATAAAGAATATACTTGTTCTGTCTATAGATTCTTCTCACCTTCATATTTATTCATGGAGGAGATGCCTATTTCCAGTTACTATTGTCAATAAAGGAATATTTACTCAAAATTTAGATAGCCTCTTAAAAATTTATTGGAAAAATAAAAAAAATTTAGCTAACTGACAAGCAAATATTGGTGAACCATAGAATTTGGATGAGTCTGTTGTTGAATAGTATTAAAATGTCAGAAACAAGGATCATCCTTTTATATAATTACTAGACTCAAAAGAAGATTATAGAATTCTTAGCAGGTAGATATAATCGTATTTATAATTGATGCAAGATCCAGACTGTATTATAAAATATAAGTGCATTTCTTTTTTTTTTTTTTTTAATGTTTATTCATTTTTGAGACAGCATGAAGGGCAGACAGGGGGACCGGCAGAGAGAGAAAGAGACACAGTCTGAAGCAGGCTTCAGGCTCTGAACTGTCAGCACAGAGTCTGGTATGGGGCTCGAACCCACAAACTGTGAGATCATGACTTGAGCCGAAATTGGACGACAAGCCACCTAAGCCACTCAAGCACCCCAAGTGCATCTGAAATACACTTTAATGTGAATGGACTAACAAAATGCGTGGATACTTTACCAATTTTCTATATAAACAGTATTTACAGTTCTGAATATATATATATGGTATCTCCAAAGCAGAAAAGTCCGTAATCTAGACATAGTAAACTTTCTTTTTTAACTGAAGTTCTTAATTAGAATTAGATCCATTTAGTAATTAGATTGAGTTTTGTATATTTACTACTTGAATAAGCAGACCTAGGGTCTTCTAATCTAAGCTCTACAACTATTGTCAAAGAATTTCAAAGGAGAAGGACTTGGGAACCATGTTATCCAGCTCCATCCTTTTATTAATGAAAATTTTGAGATTCTGGATATTACCTTAATTTCTTCTCTCTTCACATGCCATATTTACAATATAAATTCTAAGACCCAGCAGAGTAAAAAATGCCTTAAATACTAATGTTATGAGAGAGGTGTGGGTGAAGACACATTTTATGCTTTCATTTCCTCTCTCCTATCTCTGATTAAAGGGGATACTGCCGGGGCACCTGGGTGGCTCAGTCAATTAGGTGTCCGACTATGGCTCAGGTCATGATCTCACGGTTTGTGGGTTCGTGCCCCGCATCGGGCTCTGTGCTCACAGCCAGCTCAGAGCCTGGAGCCTCTTGCAATTCTGTGTCTCCCTCTCTCTCTGACCCTTCCCTGCTCACTTTGTCTCTCTCACACTCTCAGAAATAAATAAAACATTAAAAAAATAAATAAATAAAGGGGATACTGCCATTTAATGATCAAACTAAGCTACATTAGGGAAATTACTTTCCAGTGCTGGCAAATCCTATCACCAGTGCCCAAGACATACTTGCAGGTTACACAAAAATGTCTTAATGTCTTTGTGAGCATTTTTCTTCTTACACCCAGCTCCCATTTTTTGTCTTCTTTTTCTTGTTACCCACCCACTCTCCCCTAGCACATACACATGTACAGGCACCACCAGACTATCCACAGCCCTCCAACCCTTAGCTATATTCACAACCAAAATGACTGTTTCTCATTTCTACCCTATTTAACACTCCTGTTATTAGAGTTTGGTGGTAGTAAAGTTAGATTGTGCAGTTAAGTTTACCCGAAAATTAATTTTGGAGTGGGTTGAGGGAATTAGTGTTAATGAATTTGTGACTTGATAATCACCAAGACTTTCTTTTCTTCTCTTGGCCATCTTCAGGGATGCTCTGTGAGGGGATCGTTAGACAGACCTGTGGCCCAAATCCTGGCTGTGTGTCTTGGCAAGGACCCACTACTGGATTCAATAGTAAACTAAGAAAAGGAAAAAAAAGAAAAAACACCTAAGAGAAGTACAGACAGTAAATTGTTGAGAACTAGTATTTTGACTAATAAATTAAGAAATAAAAATGAGTTGGGTTTAGTCTTTTATACCAGGTTTTCAGGAGCAAGCACTTTTCAAAATATCCTGTTCATTTGGGGAAACATTTTACCAGTATTTAATTGATGATATATTCTTACTTTTTATATGAAGAGTGAGCAGTATTTACAAATTTAGAGAAACCTCTTTTATATTAATGATCCTCTTTTGCCAAAAAGAAATAAATAAAATTTGAATGTTCTAAAAATCTTTGATCAACTTTGGTCAGTTTTAAGTCAAAAGTAGAAATAGGCATTCATAGTGAGATATAAGCTGTTTGCCCCTGATTAAACCAAAGCAGCTGACCCTATTTAAAAATTATTTTAAATATATTTTATTTACTTAATTTTTTACAGTGTCAATGAGGTATAATTACATACAGTAAAGTGGGCATATTTAAAATGTACAATTTAGGGGCGCCTGGGTGGCTGAGTGAGTTAAGCATCTGACTTCAGCTCAGGTCATGATCTCACAGTTTGTGGGTTCGAGCCCCGCGTCAGGCTCTGTGCTGACAGCTCAGAGCCTGGAGCCTGCTTCAGATTCTGTGTCTCCCTCTCTCTTTGCTCCTCCCCTACTCATGCTTTGTTTCTCTCTGTCTCAACAATGAATAAACAAAAAAATTTTTAATGTACAGTTTAATTTTGATATATATATAAATAATGAAAACCATAAATATAATCAAGCTATTAGACATAGAAGTTCTACTTCTAAAACTAAAAATTCACTAGAGGGCATCAGCAGTAGATTAGAACTGACAGATCTTTAAATGTGAAAATTTGAGGCACCTGCGTGGCTCAGTCAGTTAAGCGTCCAACTTCGGCTTAGGTCATGATCTCACAGTTCGTGGGTTGAAGCTCCATGTCAGGCTCTGTGCTGACAGCTCAGAGCCTGGAGCCTGTTTTGGATTCTGTGTCTCCCTCTCTCTCAAAACAGTCTGCTCATATTGTACTAGGATTTTAATTGACATTTCATTTCAACCTGTACTTCATTTGGAGAGAATTGTCATCTTAAAAATACTGTGCCTTCTTATCCATGAACATTGCATATCTCTTCATTTTTTTAGGTCTTCCTTACTTTTCAGCAGCGTTTTAGCACTTTCAGCACATGCATCTTGTTCTTTATCATATTAATCCCAAATTAGTTCATAATTCTTGTTTTTTATTTCAATTTCTGATCATTGCTAATATAAAGAAAAAGTACAATTTATATTTTGTGTATTGACATCATATCCTATATTCATTTATTCTAGTCCATTTCTTTCTGTTTTCTTGTTGTTGTTTGGTCCCTGTGTTTTATGTGAGGGCTTTCCTCCAATCTTTGAATGATTCTTGGTTGTCCTTTTATATATATAATGTATAACATCAAGATTATTAAAAGTCTTGTGCTCACATGCAAGGTGACACCTTGTGGGCTTCACCACACAGTGAGAGGTTGGGAATGGGTTCTTCAAATTTTCAGGACCTATAGATCTTATTTCTTTGCAAAGTTGGTATTTTTAGAGAAAGATCCCTTATTTCTGCTAGAGTCAGGCTCTCTGTATTGTAAAACCTACTGTTGTAAGCAGCCTGTGGTTAAAAGGTTGACTTTCACTTTCACATTTCTAAATATTTATGTTTATTCATCAGTTGATGGACACTTAGGCTCTTTCCATGCTTTGGCTATTGTGGAGAGTGCTGCTATGAACATTGGGGTACATGCGCCCCTATGCATCAGCACTCCTGTATCTCTTGGGTAAATTCCTAGCAGTGCTATTGCTGGGTCCTAGGGGAGTTCTATTGTTAGTTTTTTGAGGAACCTCCACACTGTTTTCCAGAGGGGCCACACGAGTTTACATTCCCACCAACAGTGTAGGAGGGTGCCCATTTCTCCACATCCTCACCAGCATCTAGTCTTCTGATTTATTCATTTTAGTCATGCTGACCAGTGTGAAGTGGCATCTCAGTGTGGTTTTGATTTGTATTTCCCTGATGAGGGATGCTGAGCATCGTTTCATGTGTCTGTTGGCCATCTGGATGTCCTCTTTGGAGAAGTGTCTGTTCATGTCTTCTGCCCATTTCTTCACTGGATTGTTTTTCAAGTGTGGAGTTTGGTGAGTTCCTTATAGATTTTGGATACTAACCCTTTATCTGATATGTCATTTGCAACTATCTTTTCCCATTCTGTCAGTTGCCCATTAGTTTTATTGATTGTTTCCTTGCAGTGCAGAAGCTTTTAATCTTGATGAGGTCCCAAGAGTGAATTTGTGCTCTTGATTCCCTTGCTTTTGAAGATGTGTCAAGTAAGAAATTGCTGCAGCTGAGGTCAAGGACGTTGTTTCCTGCTTTCTCCTCTAGGGTTTTCATGGTTTCCTGTCTCACATTTAGGTCCTTTATCCATTTTGAGTTTATTTTTGTGTATGGTGTGAGAAAATGATCTAGTTTCATTCTTCTACATATTGCTGTCCAGTTCTCCCAGCACCATCTGCTAAAGAAGTTTATTTCCATTGTGTACTCTTTCCCACTTTGTCAAAGATTAGTTGGCCATACATTTGTGGGTCCAGTTCTGAGTTCTCCATTCTATTCCATTAGTCTGTATGTCTGTTTTTGTGCCAATACCATACTGTCTTGATGATGACAGCTTTGTAGCAGAGACTAAAGTCTGGGATGGTGATGCCTCCCATTTTGGTTTTCTTCTTCAATATTATTTTGGCTATTCAGGGTCTTTTGTGGTTCCATACAAATTTTAGGATAGTTTGTTCTAGTTTTGAGAAGAATGCTGGTACAGTTTTGATTTGGATTGCATTGAATGTGTAGATTGTTTTTGGTAGTAATGACATTTTAACTATATTCTTCCAATCCATGAGCATGGAATATTTTTCCATTTCTTTGTGTCTCCTTCAATTTCCTTCATAAGTTTTCTATAGTTTTCATCATACAGATCTCTTATATCCTTGGTTAGGCTTATTCCTAAGTATTTTATGGTTTTTTGTGCAATTGTAAATGGGATCAGTTTCTTGATTTCTCTTTCTGTTGCTTCATTGTTGGTGTATAAAAATGCAACTGATTTCTGTGCGTTGATTTTGTACCCTGCAACTTGGCTGAATTCATGGATCAGTTCTAGTAGGCTTCTGGTGGAGTCTGTCGGGTTTTCTATGTAGAGTATCATGTCCTCTGCGCAAAGTGAGACTTTGACTTCTTTTCCCAATTCTGATGCCTTTGATTTCCTTTTGGTGTCTGATGGCTGATACTAGGACTTCCAGCCCTATGTTAAACGGCAGTGGTGAGAGTGGGCATCCCTGTCGTGTTCCTGATCTCAGGGGGAAAGCTCTCAGTTTTTCCCCGTTGAGGATGATGTTAGCTGAGGGCTTCTCATA
The DNA here is from genome assembly GCA_017311185.1 of Proteles cristata cristata. NCBI lineage: Eukaryota > Metazoa > Chordata > Mammalia > Carnivora > Hyaenidae > Proteles > Proteles cristata. The sequence continues at coordinate 356,069 of JAESUZ010000618.1, forward strand.
GATGGCTTTTATGATGTTTAAGTAAGTTCCTTCTATCTCGACTTTCTTGAGGGTCTTTATTAAGAAGAGATGCTGTATTTTGTCAAATGCTTTTTCTGCATCTATTAACAGGATCATATGGTTTTTATCTTTTCTTTTGTTGATGTGATATATCACATTGATTGATCTGCGAATATTGAACCAGCCCTATAACTCAGGAATGAATCCCACTTGATCATGGTGGATAATTCTTTTTATGTACTGTTGGATTTGATTTGCAAGTATCTTGTTGAGGATTTTTGCATCTGTAGTCAAGGACATTGGCCTGTAGTTCTCTTTTTTTGCTGGGTCTCTATCTGGCTTGGGAATCAAAGTGATGCTGGCTTCATCCAATATTCATCCATGCTGTTGCATTAGTTTTTTTAACATATTTACAATAGCTGATTTATAATCTTTGTCTAAGAAGTCCAGCATTTGGTCTTCTTCAGGGACAGTTTTAGTCACTGGTTTCTTTTTTTTCTTTAAGCCATACTTTTGTGTTTCTTTATGTGTCTCATAATTTCTCTGTTGAAACTGAACATATAAAGTGTTTCAATTATATTTAAATAATATAATAAGACACACACACACACACACCAAGGAGTTTTTTATTATTGCTATTTGTTTAGTGATGTTCCTGATCTCTTTCTGTACAGTCTGTATTCTTTATTGTCTGTGGCCACTGAAGTTGCTCAGTTTCTTTAGTGGGACATGATTTGGGACAGAGATATCCTTAAGTGCTTAAACCCAAAGTTCTTCCACTTTTTGTCAAAGGCTCTGGGTGTTTTTGTTGAGGCATGTCTTTAACCTAGGGCAGATACTTTACAACTGTGTCTTAGGTAGCACTTACTGCTTATACACAGCCTCAGTGTCTGCCATAGGTGAACTTTTAGGACCATTTTTGATCTTTCCTTATCATACTTATAGTCCTGTGTATTTGCATGACCTTCAGTATTCCCTGGAAAACTTCAGAGCTTTTTAAAGGCCCCCATGAGTATCTTATTCCCCAGCTTTTCCTTTTAAACTTTTGATCAGCCTCCTGTTAGCCCCACCTAGTATTGCTGCCTGAGGCAGCTGCAGTGTTAAACAGTTGCTACTGGTTGTTTAAGAGACATGCCCCAGGGTAGTTCATACATTGTGTTTCCTGAGTCAAATCAAATAAGAGAAATCCTGAGAATGGAGCTTTTCCAAGGAACTGCCCAACAGGCCAAATATTGACAGTTCTCTGGGGAAAGGGTTTTTGGGGAGTTCTAATCCTATTCTGCCCCCTATGGCAGTTGCTAGGTTATTAGGTTTTCACAGCTATTGTGGTCTTGAGGCTGTTGGTTTTTAAGGCTACCATTAACTTGGGAGAAGAGGATGAGAGTAAAACAAGTTAAAATACCACAGAGCTGGCCTTATTTGCTGAGATTCAGCTGTTTTTTGTGAATAAACACTCCTCAGATTGTTGCAACTCAATTTCTAGAGTTCCAAAAACTGATTTTTGACAGTTTTTACTAGTGTTTTCACTGCTTTTAGGGAGTGAAATCTTCATAATTCCTTACGCTGCCATTCTTGAAGTGCTTTATCAGACATTTAATTTTAATTCTGTGCTTAAATGATTTCATTGCTTCTTACCTTTTATTAATCTATTGTTTAGATGGAATATTTTTTTCAAGGATTTGTTCGTAGGCAATGTTTTGAGGTGTTTTATATTTACTAATGTGTTTTTATCATCATCTGCACCAGTATTAATTCCAGGGTTGATTTTAGCAGTTCTATCTTACTTTATGTATTTTTACTTTTTGTTGTGGAAAATTTCAACCATAAGAAAATAGTATAATGAACCATGTAAACTCATCATTTATCTTTAATAATTATCATCTCATGGCCAATCTTGTTTTATCTATTCCTACCCATTCTCCACTCTGCTTCTATTTGTTTTAAATCAAATTTTGAATGTCATATCTTTTCATAAATATTTAGTCTCTATCTCTAAAAGATACAGATTTTTTTTTAAATAATTTATTTCTAGGAGAGAGAGAGAGACAGCGTGAGCAGGGGAGGGTCAGAGAGAGAGGGAGACACAGACTCTGAAATAGTCTCTAGGCTCTGAGCTGGCAGTCAGCACAGAGCCTGACGTGGGGCTTGAACCCACGAACCGCGAGATCATGACCTAAGTGAAAGTTGGACACTTAACCGACTAAACCACCCAGGCGTCCCTCTAAAAGATACAGATTTTTAAAAAATATAATCATGCTGTCATACCTGAAGATGATAGTTACCTAGTCATCTCTAATTAGTGGAGTGTATTCCTGGATTGCCTGCAAGCATCTGTAGTTCTTCTCTTGCCAGATATTATGGCTGAAGAACAATTCTCCGCATACACCCCTCCCCATAGTTTATTCCACCCCTGATTTCATGATCCTAAGAATAAGGTGTCATATCATGGCTATTTCCATTTCCAGTCATACTGTGTAGATAGGAATTCTAGTCCTAGGATGGATGTAGAAGAACCTTTTTAAAACCGAAAAAAATAGCTCTGGCTATTTTTGAAAACAGTTCCTGTATGTGGATGAGTTGGTCCATGGAAGCCCTGGCTCTAAAATTGAGGGAAAAAGCAAGAGATTTGATGGCTAAAAAGTTCTTTATATATTCATTTTTGAGAGAGACAGAGACAGCATGAGCAGGGGAGGTGCAGAGAGAGGGAGTGAGAGAGTCCCAATCAGGCTCCACACTGTCAGCACAGAGCCCTGTGCAGGGATTGAACTCATGAAACTGTGAGATCATGACCTGGGTGAAACCAAGAATCAGACTCAACTGACTGAGACACCCAGGTGCCCCTGGTGGCTAAAACGTTCTGACTGTGATTTTTGTTTCTCTGTGGACTCACCAGTTTACCTTAAGGTTTCATCTAAATAGTGATTCCTAGAAATTCTTTTTATCTGGCTGTTCATCAGTATTTCTGACACCATGTAAACCCTGCATTCTTATGTGTTTTCCTAAATAAAAGATGGAGGCAAGCAAATTGGGCCTCACTAGTTTTCTGTTCTCATAACCATTGCTTTGCTTATTTCCCTACTTTCTTTAAACCCCATTGTCTTTACATTTTAAGTGAAAAAAAAATCACTTTGGCAGATCTCATTTCTAAAATTTATCCAGCATGTATGTATTAGACTTAACTAGAGCCATTAAAGAAGAGATTTTAGGGGTGCCTAAATGGCTCACTCAGTTGAGCGTCTGACTTTGGCTTAGGTTATGATCTCATCGTTCATGAGTTCAAGCCTCATGTCAGGCTCTGTGCCGACAGTTCAGAGCCTGGAGCTTGCTTCTAATTCTGTCTGTCTCTCTCTCTTTCTCTCTCTGTTCCTACCCAACTCATGCTCTGTCTCTGTCTCTCTAAAATAAATAAAAACATTAAAATTTTTAAAAAATACTAGATAATGGATTTAACTAAGACTGCCTTTTTTTTCCTTACATTGATTAACAGTTTTCAGATAATTGGTAGACAGTAAGATGACTCTTAACAAGTTTTATACTGGACACAATTAGTATGGTCTTTGATGTCTCAAAAGGACCTTTTTTTAAATAATGTTAAACATTATTAAATCTTGTGAAAATATGAATGGTAGAACCTTCTGGAAATTGTATTCTAGATAAACAGTAAGTTTCCAATAATAATGCTTACCAAATTCAAGATTCTCTATAAAGAGCTTTGAATTAAGACTGATTTTTAGATACATTTAAAAATAAGTAAAGCCTACAAAGGGAATCAGAAGCAAGAAACAGCAGGTTCTGTGGTAAAATTATGCCTGGTAAACATTTTAGGCCATTTACTTCCTTTTTGAATATGTATGTCAACCCTGTTTATATTTCTACTAATCTAGTGTAAATGAAAGTAATAATACGTTAAAGGCTGACAACAGGTAAAGGCACCAAGTCCTATGTAGACCTTTCCACAATGAGTGCCTGTGACTGGGAGCATTTGAACAGTAACCTAAAGAAGATACGTTCTCTCATACCCAGTTGTTCAATGTTTTAAGAATCTAATTGATAAATTAAATAATTTCCTAATTAAAATATTTTAAGATACTGATCTTTTGCTCTTTAAAAATAAGTTTTGCTTTAAGACATTTTTAAAGGTGAATTTTTCCTTGTGCTGGATCAGAATATAGTAGCATAATTGTTTTTACCAGTTCTTCTTTGGAATTCTCCTTTCAGTTAAAGACTTTATAACCAGATTTTCTGATGTTTGAGAAGTATACTATTTATTTTACCTGTTACATAAGAATTTCAAAATACTCTACACATTTTCTTTATATGTCCAAAGCAGTTAAGAGAGGATGTGTTACCAAGAGGGAAACTGGTTCTGTAGGATTGGTGATTTATTTATGGCCACACAGTCACTCATTAATTAATAAATTTAAGAACAGAGCTTGAAAGGGTAAATTTTGCTTGTACTTTTATATATTTTCAAAAATTTTGACATTGAACACATTTTTTTCTTTTTCTTTTTTTTTTTAATGTATTTAAAATGTAAGAATGGTACTCAGGTTTTAGTGCTATCCCCATATTTCTCAGACTAACTATATTGAGCAGAAATATCAAACTTGCTTGCTAATACATCATTTGTGTTTTAATTTATACAGCTTTCTGTTGACACTTCTGAATTTTAATGTTTACTGTTCTCTCACAGGTGTTGGATCCCGAGCAAAACCATAACTTCACAGATCATTATCTAAATGTGGCCTTTGACCTTTCCCAAGTTCTTTTTATAGCTACTGCCAACACAACTGCTACCATTCCACCTGCCTTGTTGGACAGAATGGAAATCATTCAGGTCCCAGGTACTTGATTTGTAAATAAAATCATTATTTGATATTTTTTGCCTTTCTGAGCATAACCCTTTAATTTGTGCTGTGGAGTTTTGAGCAAAAAGTTGATTTGCCAATATATGATCCTCAGAGTTCTAAGTTTGATATAAAACAGCTTTTATGTAGGGGCTCCTGGCTGGCTCAGCCTGTAGAGCGTGTGACTTATAATCTCAGGGTTGTGAGTTCAAGCCCCACGTTGGGCGTGGAGCCTACTTAAAAATAAAAAAATAAAAATGAAACCAGCTTTTATGTAGATTCAAAGTCTGGAACAGCAGAACTCTGTTTGTTTTAATCATGACCTAAGATTATGTTTATGTTCTGTAAGACGTCAGGAATAAATTATCTAAAACAATTTCAGACTTAACTTAGCATTAAAGAATGTTTTCCAGTGTCTTAGAAAACAAGACATTTTTCTTTGAAACTTTCTAAACTCATGCATAAATATAATTTAAAGTAACTATTTTTTTCAAAATGAGTGTCTAAAACCCAAAAATAGAACTTTCCATGATCAATTAGCTTCCTGTCCATCAGATTTTGAAGTTTTTATTGTCTAAGAAAGTGTAATCATATATTTTCGTTAAGAGTTGGGTCCTAAAGAGTAGTTGAAATTTCTCTTTATAACATCTGGCCTTACTTTTACATAAAAATGCAGGGTTCTTTTAAATTCCTGTTCTTTTTGGATCTGTCAAATAGTTACCTTTTTTTTAATTTTTATTTTTTACCATGTGTTCTCCTTCACTGGTGTGTGCAAAATAAAGTCCTTTAGTTACTAACACTGAATAAACCCCAGTGCATTTCACCTTCTTTTAATTGCTTAGGTTATTTTTCTCTAGAAGTGATTGAAATACAAGTGGGTATTTGTAAAAATGAAAATCGAGAATCTAAATACATTTTGATTCTCAATAGAATCTAAATACGTATTTCATATTTATCTGAAACAAATTTTTACCATCAAATGAATGATAATTGGATTTCTTAGTTATCTGTGTCCCTGCAAGTTCTAATATTTAATTTTAAAGTATGGCAGAGTAAAATCGTATTGTGTGCATATTTGTAAGACTAACATAAATAAGTAATGAGACCCAATTGCCTGGAAACTCCCAATTAAGGCAGAGAATCCATAAGAAAAACTGATCTGAAGTGAAATCATCAAGACAGCTGCCTCACAGGTAGATGCATATGATGCCATTCTTTTCCTGTAGGTTCAGTTATCCTGTCTGTTACTTTTTTGGCATTTTTTACTTCCTTTTTCTACTCAAAAGCTGTCTTATCATTAGTTCATCGTTTTTATTTTTGCTTGTTAAATGGAAAGGGGGCAATTAGTTCAAGGAGAATTTTGTTTTATAGGATAGGATTTAAAGACAAAGTAAATCTATACTCGTAAAGCCTTTAAATAAAGAAGAACATAAAGTCTTTTAACTATATAAATTATATGTATAATCCCAACATGTAGAGGGAAAAACTTTTATAGGGACGTCTTAGTTTTTGTTTTGTTGCTAATGTTTATAGCCAGGGTTCTGCACATAGCTCCTTTGCATCTCTTCCCTTGGAACCCATCACTTAGTTAATTGAAATCTTTGTTGTTGTTGCTGTTGTAAGTTTTTTCGGTTATGTATCAAATTGTGCTAAAGAAAAGAGATGTATTATTTGCCTTTTAAATATTAAAAACTTGCATTTGAGTTAAGGAGATCTCATAAAATCTGACTGAGATTTTTCCTCTTTTTTGAGAGATACATTATTAATCAAGAGACTTTCAAACCATGCTCAGTAAATGCTTTTTTCTTTGTGGACAGAGTTGAAAATGTTAATAATTATTAACTGGAGATTAAATTTCTTTATTCTGATTATAGTCTTAGTTGAAGTTAGCTCTTAAATACAGTCTGAATCCAAGATCCATTGAATCTGCATTTGATTCATTTAAAAAAAAAGACGTGGCACTGGGGAAGCAGTGTAAATAATTACAAAATAAGGTCACTTTTTCCCTAGGGTATACACAAGAAGAGAAGATTGAGATTGCCCACAGGCACTTGATCCCAAAGCAGCTGGAACAGCATGGGCTGACTCCTCAGCAGATACAGATCCCACAGGTCACTACTCTTGACATCATCACCAGGTTGGTCAGTCGTCCTGAGGCCTCTGTAATGTTTAGTCTCAAAAGGAGATTATTTTACTGGCAACTCGTAGCATCCATTTCTCTCCCCCTCGCCCCCCAGATTCCCAGCAAGCATTCCCACAGCTCGATTTATATAGAGCTCCTGTATTAAGCAGAAATTCATAGAGAAAGCTTTTAGAGTATCTTCATAGCTGAGGACTTTAGTTGAGCCAGAATTTCAGCTTTTTCACAATAGCAGTGTAAGGGATTAATTTGAGAAATTAAACTTGACAATAAACTATTTAAGAAAAAAAATTGATCAATTAAGAACGAAAAACAAGGAAAATATTGAGACACCTTATATGTCCTAGGATCTTAAAAGTTCTCTTAAGTGGGATCCTACTTTCAGATACCTGTTTTAAGTTATTCAGATTTTCTTTTCTTCTTCTTGAGAAATTTTAAACACCCTCAGAATTTTCATCTGGGGAATTAACACCAGAAAAATAGAGAGGGTGCTTTCCTAAGTTAGCTACCAAGTGCTTAAGCCTGTGGCCAGCAGTACATAAAGTATCCGAATAGAGAGAGTATTGCTTCATCTGATTTATAGATTGCATGTTTGAATGGAAAACATACCCTGTTGAGAATTTATATCAGCAACAGCCTCTTACAGTTTTCCTGGCTCAGCGTTACAGATCCATTGCATCATCTGGCAAATCGTGTCCAGCTGCCAAATGCTCCTCACGCGGCCCTCTCGCAGTAACTGCTGTTTTTAGGAGAAGCAAAGTATCTCTCCATTTTAAACTTTGACTTAGAGTTTGGCCAGTCACACTGCTTTTCTGATCTAAGCCAGCCTTCTTATGGAAGTCTATTTGGAAGTGTGTTTAAATTTATGCACAAAGCAGTAAGACTAGATCTGACCTGGGAGTTCCTTTTCTTAACTTGTGATTCATGGTGTGAATAAAGCCAGGAGAAATAAATTAGGTGATTTATATGCCGAAGTCTTCCAACAATAATATTATTCCAGATAACACCCCTGATGCCTTTGCGTAACTTTCAACAAGTCACTTAACCTTTTTGATAGCTTCCCCATCTGTAAAATATGAGTAAAAGAAAAAAAAATCTGGATCAAAATAATAATGACTTAGAAGAGTAATCATTGTTTGTGTTTCCCAATTGTTGCTTGGAGAACTATTTCTTTTTCATAAGCTTGTTTGCTCAAAACATCAAATATTAAAAGCTATGGACATGAGGAAATGTCTCTGAGGAGTTTTAATATATTTAAAAACAGCACAGGTATTTGCTACTTTAAGCAGGTTTTGGCTATTTGGCTATTTTTTTTTTTTTTTTTTTTTTAGTGAGCTACCAAGCTTAGGATATAGTGTTTCACCTTTTGATGTATTTTTCATCTTTGTGTGTGTCTTAGTCTTAGACTCACAATGTTCAGGAGGAGGGGAAGGGATCTTAGATCTCATCTAGTCCCACTTCCCTGCTGGCATAACTAACCTACTTGAGCTCTTCCAGTGCTGAGGGTTCACTGCTGTCTACTCCTCAGTAAGTAAATAAATGGTTATAAAATCTTTATGTTCACCTCCCTGTATTTTTCTAGTTCTGCCCTATACGAACACCTGGAAATCTAAGGATAAATTCCTCCCTTGTACAGCTCCTCTGGCATTAAAAACAAAAACAAAAACAAAACTCAGGTCCACTTCCCATAAATGTTCCCTTTTTCAAGTTAAACATTCCTATTCTCTTTACCCTTCCTCTTGACCCACTTTCAAGACTTTTCACCTTTCTGATTAGTCATCTTCTGGATAATGCCTGGGAAATCAATGTCCCTTTTAAAATTAAACACCCAGAGTGAAACTCAGTATTTCACATTGTAGCACAAGCAGTTCGTGGTATAAGACCACTGTTTTTTGTATTTTGATTGTATTATTTTATGATTATGACTGTATCTGAAGACTCTTAGCTTTTTAGGTTATTCTCTTGCCTGTTGCACTTACAGTTACTGAACGTCTTCAGTTGTTTTTCATACAAATTTCTGAGTTGGGTCTGTCTCATTCTGTATTCTGTATTGAATTTTATTAAATCCACAGGGAGGAGTTTGCAGTTATGTATATTTTGTTGTCAGTCTCACCTGCCATTGCAGCAAATTGATTTTTTTTTATCATGATTATCATTAGTTTTATGTTTTCTGGATATTGGCATAGGTAGCATCTTCATGCTTACATCATAGATAAGAAACATCAGCCACTTCTCATTTGATAATGGTTATTCTTCCCTTTTTTGGTTTAAAAATACGAAACCAGGGGTTGGTATGTCTAGTTTCTTTCAATCAGCTGTTAATGTTACACTGTCTGCATTAGCTCCCAGCCCATTATTGTTCTGACCACCTTAAAAAACAAAAAAAAGGCAGTATTACATTTGTGTTGTAGAGGTTGTCATTATTTCTGGTAGTTTATTCTGAACTTCCTGGTACCATTTCTGCATGTTTGTGCTGTTCCCTGTAAGCTTCCTCAATCCCTGTTCTTTCATCTTTTGTCCAGACCCTTTAATCTGAGCTTATCAGCTAGTTGTCTAGGAAGCTACATTGGGTTTTTGTTTTTGTTTTTACATGTTGGTTTGTTTATTTTTAACATGCCTCCCTGTTTTCTTCCTTACTGAAATTATATGCAGTTGTATAATAGTGGACTTTATACTTACCTCTTCCTCTCTTTTTGATTGAAATGAGTCTTACTTTAGAGTGTTTAAGCTAAGAGTTTTTGACTTTTCTCAAAACTTTTGAATTTTAATATTTTTAGTATTTTTTATTTGTAAAGTTTTAACATTTATTTATTTTTGAAAGACAGAGACAGAGTGTGAGTAGGGGAGGGGTAGAGAGAGAAGGAAACACGGACTCTGAAGCAGGCTCCAGGCTCTGAGCAAGCTGTCAGCACAGAGCCCAATGTGAGGCTTGAACCCACAAACTGTGAGATCCTGACCTGAGCTGAAGTCAGACGCTCAACTGACTGAGCCACCCAGGTTCCCCAGTATTTATTTACTTTTGAGAGACAGAGAGAGAAAACATGAGCAGGGAAGGTCAGAGAGAGGAGGAGGAGACACAGAATCTGAAGCAGGCGCCAGGCTCTGAGCTGTCAGTGCAGAGCCCAACAGGGAGTTTGAACTCATGAGCCCTGAGGTCATAAACTGAGCCAAAGTTGGATGCTCAACTGACTAAGCCACCCAAGCGCCCTTGAACTTTTGAAATTTGCTTCCCTAAAGTTTAGAATATATATCTGACTGCCTAATCAAATCCAGTTTTTCAGATAAATCTATATTCTCTACCTGATGTTACCCATTCAAATTCATCCAGAGTTGGGTGGCCAGAATTGGTTGTTCTATATAATGGTTTATGCAACAGCTTATAGAATTTGAATCTAACATAAGTTTTTAAAGACAGCTCTGCTTAACCACATTTAGAATCTTCACAAATTCACTGTGCTTGTATCAGCATATTTTCTTTCTTTGGAAGTCTCTATGAAAATACACTGAATAGAGGTGACTAGTTCAGTTCCTAGTAAAAACTATATTTGTGTTTGGGGTGCCTTGGTAGCTCAGTCAGTTAGACATCTCACTCTTGATTTTGGCTCAGGTTGTGATCTCCTGGTTCATGAGATCTAGCGCCCCATAGGGCTCTGCACTGATAGGACAGAGCCTGCTTGGGATTCTCTCTCCCTCTCTCTCTTTGCTCTTCCACTACTTGCATGCTCTCTTTCTCTCTCTCTCAGAATAAATAAACAAACGTTAAACAATAAACTAGATTTTTGTTTAGGATTATTTTTTGCTTTAGTTGGAAAAAAGTTTTATTTTTCTGATTCTTTCAGCAATTTTTCACGTATGTAAATTCATCTTAAAGTTTGTAAAATTGACAAATTTTGGTTTTGAAAGCTCTTAACACATATCATCAAGGAGTAAATGATGTCTTATATGCTACCAAATTTATTTTTGCAATAAAAATTGAAGAACCAAGGATTCATTTTTAAGTATAGGATAATTATTCAAGACAAAATCCACATAAAGGGGAAAGTTATAACTGAAAATACATCTGAATATTTAAGCAGTAACAATACTTTAATGAGGAATATTTAAACCTGAGGGAGTTTAGTACTTAAGAAAATGTAATGAACTTTTGGGACACCTGAGTGGCTCAGTTAAGTGTGTCCAAATTGTGAATTCAGCTCAGGTTATGATCCCAGGGTCCTGGGATTGAGTCCTGTGTCCGGCCTGCTTGGGGTTCTTTCTCTCCCTCCCTCTCTCTCCCTCTCTCTATCTGCTGCCCCCGCCCGCCCCCCCCCCCATGCACATGCTCGCTCACTCTCTCAAATAAAATAAGTACAAACACTGAAAAAAAAGAAAATGTAATGAACTTTTAAATATACACTGTTTATTTTGTATAAATGTTAATGACATTATTGCTATTTTTACAGGTGGTGTTTAGCCAAAATAAAATATTTTCCTTTGATGACAGGTATACCAGAGAGGCAGGGGTTCGCTCTCTGGATCGGAAACTTGGGGCCATTTGCCGAGCTGTTGCTGTGAAGGTGGCAGAAGGACAACATAAAGAAGCCAAGTTGGACCGTTCTGATGTGCCTGAGGGAGAAGGTCTGTGACCTTGATCTGGTGCTCTCAGGTTTGGTGGGAGGAAGCCACTGACAAAAAAGAGTTGTATGTGGAGGGGTGGTAGGTAGTCCTTGTTAGGTAGGTAGTCCTTGGAGCAGTGGCGCATAAGACCACCAGTAATTACATCCAGTGAGTAAGTAAGAACTTCATGTTGATATATTTTATCAAGAGGATTCTCTTTTACAAATAGTACAGAGTTTCAGCTGGAATAATAACTCAATATTAATGCTTTAAGGATATCATAAATTTCTCCAGATTTATGATAGTAAGCTTTGTGTATGGGTTCTGGTGTTCTCTTTTTTTCCTTCTGATCCACACTGTTGTAAGTCTTTAAATATTTATAGCATAGAAAATTATTACAACAGTTAAAAAACCCAAGCTGTCCAAATACTGCAAGGATAGATCTTTGTACTCAGGAAGAGCTTTATATGTAATAATTTGTTTTTCTTACACATTTTCTTTGATAGGTATACAATTAAAATGTAATTTAAATTATTTTTTCTTAAATAATTGTGCAGGGGGTGACAGGGAAAAAAAGAAGGGTTCTGTTACTAAGTCAAATGTGGACATTTCCATTGGTACCCAGTTTGAAAGTTTTAATTTCTTGCCCAGTCCTATACAGTTCATCATATACCATGCTGCTTGCCAAAACTTGCTTTGATAAACATGACTTGAGCAGAAGGGAATTGGAATTTTCTTTCATAGTAAAGAGATCTGTTAGATGTTCTGCCATTTCCGTAGCTCTTCCTAGAAAGGAGAAAAGAGTTTGATGAGTATGGTTGAAGAACCATAATTTATGAGACACATAATGTAAAAGTCTTCCCTGTTTTTCCTTCTCTTGCTAAGCCCAGTACATATTATCATCAAAAGAGTAGACTTCCATACTGTCATCCCATTTCCAGTATGATGCTTCCACCCCTGCTCCTGCTGTGCCAGAACCTTCCTGGTTCGTTTTCTCCAGAGCATAAACTTCCCATTTCTGTTGAACTAGAGAGGGTAGTTCCTGGTTCTGCGAAGAGGGGTAGAGATCTTGAGCTCTAATTGTTTCTTACGCAGACATTAACATTTTTGTGTTTAGTACCGTACATTGCCCATCAATATTTTCAGGGGTACTTCAAATTCCTAAGCTTTTGTAGGATGTTATGGACAACTCCCCTTCCCCCACAGACGTTAAGGCTTCTCCTTTCTCTAGCCTTAATGTTTGTTACTTCCTGTCCACCTGCTGCTTTCCACAGACTGTCAGCATCTCTTATTAGCTGTTGTCTTTTTTCTTAATTGTTTTTGTTCTTTAAGGGTTTATACTTTAATTTCTTAATTGTCATTTTAGTAGGACTTGGAGAGAAAGTTTAAAGATAAACACATGTTCAGACCATAAAATCTGAATTTTCTTTTAAAATTTTTTAATGTTTATTTATTTTTGAGAGAAACAGAGTGAGAGCAGGGGAGGGGTAGAGAGAGAGGGAGACACAGTCTCTGAAACAGGCTCCAGGCTCTTAGCTGTCAGCACAGAGCCTGACGCAGGGCTCAGACTCACGAACTGTGAGATCATGACCTGAGCTGAAGTCACGCGCTTAACCAACTAAGCCACCCAGGTGCCCCTCAAAAATATGAATTTTTGAAAAATGCTCTACATGAGTGAAAATCTATCAAGAATGGAATTACTGGTGCAGCTTACAGTGACAGTGGAGAACTGAGGTGTTTTTCCCCTTCTCTATGGAAGGCCTAGATTCTCCTGAATTTCCCCATTTTTATTCTTAGAACACTCTGTTTGTGTTGTGCCCTGAAGCACCTGAGCCTTCTTATCTTTTTGTTCAAGGCAGAGAGTGAAATGAGTTTTATCTAATTAGCTTATTTTGAAAATTGTATTTATGACTGAGATAGTGTATTTAGGGATTTATACAAATACACTGAGAGGAATTTGATGCCAAAGGAAGCTTAGTGTACTCATGCAGTGCTTAATGTTTATACGTATAACCATTAGCATATTTCTAACAATGTCTGTGATCATATTAGCTATTTAAAGATAACCCTGAAATATTCAAGAACTTGTTCAAACAGCTTGTGAACTATATGGGAACATGCAGTTTTTCATGGCAACATTTATTTGGTTATTTTTTCTTAATCCATGATTCACAGAACAAATCCTATATGATAACACAACTAAGCAGATTTGTGTAGTTAAGATAGTACCTACGTCATCTAGATAAATAAATAATTAGGATAAATACTTGTCTCTTGACAGTGATTTTGGTTGTGGGATCATTAGAGGCTTCTGGACTCTACGCTAATTCTAATATTGTAAGATACCTTTGAGTTTACTGTGAATGCCTCTTCTCCAGATTTTAGTAAGATAATTTTATAAGGTATCTTGAAATTAGTGTTTATCAACTCTACCAATCCAAAAGGAACATTTCTATAAAAAAGTTGATATTAGGTTTTAATGCCACAAAGTTCAAATGGCACTAGCTTAATAACTGAAAGTTCCTCATTAAGAAATGAATTATTTAACATTAGAGTATAAAATAGAACAGTTGTTTTAGAAACTTTAAGGAATGCAGTGAGGGAGTTATTTTTAATGTTAAAAATGTTGCTGGACTTGGAGCTACTGCCAGGAAGAAAAGTAATTTCAGGCCACAAGCTTCAAAACAGGCAGAAACCTCCAGTGTATCGAACACGCTTTTTAGAGTAGAAACACTGGTCTGTGAACAGCTGTCTTTGTATTTGTGGGGTCTGAACTGGCAGTTAAATGGAACAAATAATAACGGAGTTTAAAAGCCTGGTGAGATTTATAGTTGATCCGCGTTAGAGGTGGAATATTTATGGTTTCGGTCACTTACCCGTAAAGTATGGGAATTATTTCATAAAAGCAGTACTGCCTAAGTTTTCTGCATGTTACTATAGTATTCTGAATTGCACCTTTTCTTTCTGGGATATTAGTTGAGATGGGAGATTAAAAAAAATATGTGGCTAGGGTTTTATTTCTCCTTTTTGCCTGCCTTTAGCTGCAGGCACACATGTCTGATTTATTCAATTTTGCATACTTGGATGTTTCTCTGTAGAGTTAGGCAAATGTCCGTTTGTTCCAGTACTTATGTATCATATGTGTCTATTTAATATCTAGTAAGATGTTTCCCTTCAGAAATGATCCTCAGGAAATGATTTGTGTTCTTACCAGTCCTTACAGTTTTTCAGAAAATGGAGCATTCTCAATTCTTTTTGAAAAGTAATAGTATTTATTGGCGAAGCTACATTAAACTTAATCTCAAGATGCTGGTTTCTTGAAAGAATTGAAAAAGTATCTAGGAAAAAAAATAGATTTAATGGTTATTCATGAGGTATATAAGATGCCATTATAAATAAGCTTTTAAAATATCACTTGAATACTGTGTTTATATTATAGAGCTCACAGATAAATACTTCTAGAAAAAATGAATTAAACCAGCTAACGTGTGAGAAGTGGATGGGTGGGTACTTTGGGCTGGGGTGAAATTTCCAGTGGCAGCATCATACACAGGCTCAAAACTGGCTGCGTCCTAGACAGTCTTGATAGCCAGTTTAGGGTAAGTCCTCTACCTTTGTTCTTCAGGATTGCCTGGGCTATTGTAGGTCCTTCATTATTTTTTAATGATTGTTTGTTTGTTTGTTTGTTTATTCATGAGAGAGTGCAGTGGAGGAGCAGAGAGAGAGGGAGACAGAGAATCCCAAGCTGCCTCTGTGCTATCAGCAAAGCAGGGGAGGGGCAGGGAGAGGTTGACAGAATCCCCAACTGGCTCCACGCTGTCAGTGCAGAGCCTGAGAGCCTGATGCAGGGCTCAAACCCACACACTGCAAGATCATGACCTGAGCCAAAATCAAGATTCAAGTGCTCAACTGCCTGAGCCATCCAGGTGTCCCTGTAGGTCCTTGTTTTGATGTTTCGATTCTAATTGCATTGAATCTGTAAATCAGTTTGGGGAGAATTGATCATTTGATATTATCATGTCTCCTAATTTATGGCCAGCTTGATTTCTTTTAAGTCTTAATAAATGTTTTAAGTGTTTTAATAGTTTTAAGTGAGGAGCTTTTGCATTTTCTTTCTTTAGATATATTGCTCATTACTGGATCTTTGTGTTATGTAAATAATTGTGAATGGTGTGTTTAATTTTTTATTTTCTAATTTTTTTCTGCTGCTACCATATGGGGATACTCCAGCAAACTTGCCAAATTGATTTGTTAATTCTAAGTATAGATTCTTCTGGATTTTCTTTGTACACCATCAGTCATGACAAATGGAAATAATGTCAGTTTCTACTTCTTCCTTTGCCATTATTACACCTTTTATTCCATGTCTTCCCTAATGCACTAGCTGAGACCGTCAGGAAGATGTTGAATAGATACAGTAGTAATACCCAAAGTATGCAGGAAAAAAAAAACTGTGAAGAAATTATCAGCCAATATAGCCTTTATTTTGTGCCATTTGGGCCACCACTCTTCACCTAATTGATGATGATAAAATCTCATTTGTACAGGATTCTCAGTAGCTACCTAGTTTGACTCCAATTCAATTCATATCTTTTTGCAAGATTCCCCGATAAACACTATGCCTTGCCTATTTGATTCTGTTAACAGATGCATCTTTATAAACTTGGCTTTCTATTTCCCAGTCCCCAGGAAAATAGAAGCTGTAAGTTATGAAAAAAAGCTAAGTGGTTGGGTGGTGTGAGTCATAAGCCGTAGGATTTGAAGTCAGTGAAAACATGCCTGTCCTTCCATGATATGTTCCCTGGGGGCCCTGCTGACCACAGATTGGACTCTGTGACAATTTCTGTAGTTTGGTCTGGATCCCAGTTTGACTGGGTTGCATTTTGACATATATTGTTTCTCTGGTACATTTGTCTTGGGTACGACAGCAAAATCGACCTGATGTTCAGTGGAAGAAGGTAGACATAATAAGCTTAATTTTTTAGTGTGTCCCTTCCAGACAACTTCACAGTTAAAAATACATCAAGATAAAATATTTGAATTTTATGTCACAAGTTCTCCTCATCCTTTTAGTTTTCCCAGTGCAGCCACCACTGACTGGGGGAGGACAAGTACCCTGCCGCCTTGGCACGTCTGCTTGGTACTGCCAAGAGCCAGCAGGCCAGAGGCCGTGGGGAGAACCGTGTGCTGAGGGGGTTGCATGCCTGTGCCTTTTTATTGTGCTTTCGTCATGTACATGCCACTCATTTTCTAAGCTAGCTCTTCTCCTAGCCTTTCTCGGGTCCGTTTCTGGGATGAATCCTCTTCTGTTGGGCCACCTTCAGTATTCTTCGTTGTGGCTTCCTGCCATTGACTTCTCAGGCCCTGAGTATCCTTTATGATAGTTATTTTAAGTGTGGCTCTTCTGTAACCAAAACAGGAAGCTGTTCCTGCAAGAGAATCAAGTGTTTTGATTTTTTTCAGCTGTTTTGTTTTTCTTTTTTTAAATCAGTCTTTTCTAAGTCTAAATCCTACCTGTTCCCTTCTCACTTCTCTACTGTCATGAATATGTTTCTTGTATCGCTGGGAATACTGTAACCTGGAGTAGTACAGAAACATTGTGATGTTTTTGGGAAGTGACCTCTGAGCTTTATGTAACTTTTTGCTGAATTCTTTTGTCTTTGACTTCTTGGAACAGTCTTGTACTTGTTGCAGGAACTGTCCCTGTCTTTCAGATTTTACATTACTTATCTAATGCTGTGTAACAAATTACCCCAGAACTTAGTGATTAAAGCAGTTAGCAAGCATTTATCATCTAACAGTATCTGTGGGTGAGGGATCCAGGAGCAGCTTAAATTTCACTTGAGGAGTTCTGGCTCAAGACCTCCCATGAGGTTAGAGTCAAGCTGTCAGCCAATTTGAAGGCTTAACTCAGGGAAGATGTGCTTCCAAGGTCACCTCCATGGTGGTTAGCAGACTGTTCCTTGCAGATTATTGGCCAGATCTTCAGTCTCTCACCATATAGGGCTCTCCCGAGGCTTACAACATGGCCACTGGCTTTCTCCTGTCAACGTGATATGTGAAAGGGAAAATCAGAGGATTCTAGAACAGAAGCTATAATCTGATATAATCATCACTTCTCCCACATTCTGTTGGTCACACAGACCAGTTCTGGTAGAGATGGCACCACACAGGCGTGTGACACCTAGGAAGTGGGGATTGCTGGGGGTCATCTTGAAGACTGGCTCTCACAGATTCTTTTTCTCCTTTATTTTAAAGAAGGCTTATATATATCTCTTGTCTATTAATACAACCTGCATTTTTGAGAGTTGAGATAGTTTGTTTAGAGTTCTAAAGAAAACCTGTGGTTTGGTTGTTGCTAGAGAGTGGAAATTCCTGTGCTGCAGAAACTGTTCAGAGTAGCTGTGTTACTCTGCTAGGTGGGCCTTTGAGGGAGAAGAGCTTAATGAGACTAACAAATGAGAGTTCATTAGCAAATATTGAAACAGCCTTTTTTGTCAACTTTTAATGTGGATTTTGTTGATGTCCTTGTTTGTTTTCTTTGGGGACATAAAATCTTTGTTAGCTGTTTTTTAGTGCAGCAAGGATAATTGAGTAGTTTAGTATTACTTGGTTCCAGTTACATGTAAACGTCCTCAAATGTCTGAACCTGAGTCCTGTATCTTCCTTTCTGGCTAGTGTTAGAACAAAAAAGAGAGAGTAGTTTGGGTGTGTGCCTCTGAACCTGAAAACCATACGCCATATGCTTCGGCTGTTTATTTTAGATTGTTTTAATACCCAGAAGTCAGATTTTTCATTTCTGTGTATGATGGTTAAGAGGTCTTTGAGCACCTTGCAACAAGTCCCAGTTTTAGTATTTATGGACGCTGGGTTTAAATTGGCCTGTGTTTTTCTAATCTTTAAGCTACACAAGTTTGAATATTTCTGCTTATTCTTATAGAATTTACCAATTTAAACAGCTATAGCAATTTAGCAGCCATCAAAATCTCAGAAACTTTTTTGTCAGGAGGATTTTTCTAAGCCAACACTGAAGTCTGTGCCATTGAATCATGGCACGGGCCATGCCATTGATCATGATCCATGCGTCATACTTGAGCTTATTTCTTATCTAGGATCCAGGTCACATAGACAGACTTAGAAGTTTTAATTCAGTTTTACATTTTCAGTATGTAAAGTCTTTCTTCACTTGTTCTTGCTTGTCTTTCCTTTGATTGTCTTAGTGGCTCAGGACAAATAAAATTTTCTAATAGTCAAAGGAACTAAGATTAACTGTGGAGGAAGATAGACTAAAGAGAGAGTTTTAGTCCCAAGGTACCTGGCTTGCTGGTTCTAAAGCTTCAGACGTTTGTAGGCTTCTATTACAGCTAATTGGATTTTACAAACCAAGATTACAAAAAAAAAAAAAAAATAGAAAGAAATCTAGAGAATAAGAGTTTCTATGCTAAATGTTTTTACATTTGTAGGGATGGTAGGCAGCATGTTGTGTCCAAACATCTAAAATCAAGTGTTTTAATGCTGAAATGAAAATATCATGTTGGCATGTAGTGTCAAAGTCATGAAGATATACTAAATATTCTTTTCTGACATTTATACTAATTTATTCATTGTTCCCTCATCAATATTGGCCTGGTTTAAGAAACATTTGTTTGCCTATATAGACTGGAAGGAAGTGACAATGAAGGAAAAACCCTACTTACGTATGATAGGAGACCAAATATTTCTTATTTAAACTCTATTTTGGGACAGGAACATCAAATATTGTCAAAGAACTAAAAAGCCATTGTTTTCATTTAATGAATCATATAGGAAGATGTCATGGCCTTTAAGTGTCATTGTCACCTGTAATCAAAACTAGCCTTTTAAGTTACAAGATATTAAAACAATAGTATTTTTTTTTAAATATTACAAATGGTCTGCATTTTTTTTTTACAAATAGTTTATTGTCAAATTAGTTTCCACACATAACACCCAGTGCTCATCCCCAGAAGTGTCCTCCTCCATGCCCATCCCTCCTCCCCCCCAACATCCGTCAGTCCTCAGTTTTTGTCAGCATTCAAGAGTCTCTCATGGTTTACCTCTCTCCTTTTCCCCCACCTTTTCCCCCCTTCTTCTCCCCTTTGGTCCTCTGTTAAGTTCCTCCTAATCCTCCTATACGTGCACACATATGATATTTGTCCTTCTCTGCCTGACTTATTTCGCTCAGCATAACACCCTCAAGGTCCATCCATGTTGCTACATGGCCAGATTTCATTGTTTCTCATTGCCATGTAGTATTCCATGGTATAGATAAACCACATCTTCTTGATCCATTCATCTGTTGATGGACACTTAGGCTCTTTCCATGTTTTAGCTATTGTGGAGAGTGCTGCTATGAACATTGGGGTACATGTGCTCCTATGCATCAGCATTTCTGTATCCCTTGGGTAAATTCCTAGCAGTGCAATTGCTGGGTCATAGGGGAGTTCTATTGTTAGTTTCCTGAGGAACCTCCACACTGTTTTCCAGAGGGGCTGTACCAGTTTACATTCCCACCAACAGTGTAGGAGGGTGCCCGTTTCTCCACATCCTCGCCAGCATCTAGAGTTCTCTGATTTGCTCATTTTAGCCACTCTGGCTGGCGTGAGGTGGTATCTCAGTGTGGTTTTGATTTGTCTTTCCCTCATGAGGAGCGATGCTGAGCATCGTTTCATGTGTCTGTTGGCCATCTGGATGTCCTCTTTGGAGAAGTGTCTGTTCATATCTTCTGCCCATTTCTTCACTGGGTTGTTTGTATTTTGGGCATGTAGTTTGGTGAGTTCCTTATAAATTCTTGATATTAACCCTCTATCTGATATGTACAAATGGTCTGCATTTTAACTGATATTCCAAAAAGTTTCCCAAGACTAGTTTTTGAATCTCTAATACAGGAAATGAAATTTATTCAGGCAGAAAATCTGCTGTGGAGACAGTGGTCCATGTTCCTTTGTCTGGTACAAAGTTAAGACCCTATGTTTTGGACTCTTGTGTAGTATTAACTCATTCAGTCAGTGAGTCAGCTAGCATTTACTGTATGCCAGGTTCTAGATTGGTTCCTGGGAAGCAGATGAAGGAAAACTCCTTTAACAAATATATTCAATCCATTGGAGGAAGTAGATATATAAAAAGTAATTTTTAGATGTGAGATGTTTCAAGCATTGTGCCAGTGTTTAAGGTGCTATTAGGGGGCACCTGGGTGGCTCAGTCGGTTAAACATCCGACTTTGGCTCAGGTCATGATCCCATGATTCATGAGTTTGAGCTCCCTGTTGGGCTCTGTGCTGACAGTTCAGAGCCTAGAGCCTGCTTCGGAATCTATGACTCCCTCTCTCTCTGCCCCTCCCCCACTCACACTCTGTCTTTCTCAGTCTCTCAAAAATAAATGTTTAAAAAAAAGTTTAAAAAAAATACTGTGAGGCACTGAATTGTTCATTGAAAGCTTTGTTTATAGATATTGTAGCTTTTTGAAATTGTTTTTAGTATATTGAGACAGTCGTCATTTGCTTACATCTCAGAATTAATTGGAATGGATAAATAGATGGGAAAATATATTTTCCAGATATTCCATTTTAATATTCTTTGTTTTCATGAACATATAACTACTTCTAAAATTGCAAAATGGTTCACAATCATAATTTCCATATATATCTCAGTATTTACTATGTAGAAGTGTAAGTAGGTGAATTTGATAATTGGTGGTGTTAAGGTTGTATCATCATCCCCCAAATAATGAATTAAATACTGGCAGAAGGGATATAAAAGATTTTGTGGCCAGCATAAGGGTTTCTCTGGACATTTGAACCATGGATTTCTCCATTAGAGCTAGTTCCTTTAAAAACAACAACAACAGGCTGAAAATATGCAGGCACAAATGCCTTGGCAGCTCGGGTCAGTAACTTGAATCTAAGTTGCATTTAGCACACTTCCTCTGGCTGGGAGCATGGTTTTCTGGAAAAGATTAACCTGAAACTGACAGCACAAATTATACAGTTGGAAATATTTAGGTTTTTCTGATTTGTTTTTAAGATACTTTGTTTTCTCCTTTCTGCCTTCCCAAGAGAAAGCTCTCAGAAGCATTGTATCCATGGTCAGTTTAGCCACAGGCACATACTTGTACTATCTTGTAAGAAATGACAAAGCCAGTTACAATCTCAGCATCTCATCTCATTTTTTAAAGCAGACTCAGTTAAAAAAAAAAAAGTAGTTTTTATAACTGCAACCATAGATAGCTTCCTCTTCATGCCTAAATGCAGTCTGTATCCATATATACATACCCACACTTAAGAGTTGAGATATAAACAGTATTCCCCTTCATTGGTTCATGGACGACCTGTCTGCCAACTAGCTGTTCACACACCTAGTGACACACCTTCTGCACCCATGCACACAAATAACAATTCGAGTGAATTTCATTTTACTCCTGCTTCAGAATTCAGGAGCCCAGCATGATTGGATTCAACTTCCAAGAAAACGGTTTAATCATTCAGTAATAATATTATTATGTAATTAATCTTCACTAATTAAATATGTTTATGCTTACTTCACAAAGTCAGCATTAAGAAAAATAATCTTTTGGCAAATCAAAGTAATCATTGCTTTGGTGATTTGTCATTTGTCCAGAGATTTTACAAAGATTTATTTCAGCGGGCATAACTGAACAGCTACATTGTGTGAGACACTATGATGAGTTGGTGTGGCAAGGTTAGAGCTCATCTCGCTCATCTCATTCTACTGATAAGGAACCTAGGGCCCAGTTTCTTACACAAGGTTTTGCTCCATAACTGTTGAGTTATGGTCTGGGTGCTGTTCACTGCTTCAGCCTAAAAGGTGTTCTAGAATAGTGGGAACTACAATGAGAAAAGTGATACAGCATCTGTTGTGGTGATCTCACGTAACTCTTAGAAGTTAGGAATTTGCTTAATTTGTGATGCAGGCCAGTAAAGATGTGAAAGTGTGGAAGTGATGTAATCAGAGCAGTGATTTCAATTCATTTTCAGGTAGTAAAGAAGACAGACACAGCTTACCTTGGAGATTTTGAGGGCTTAGGTCCAGACCACCACCATAAAGTGAATCAAATGAATTTTTTTACTTCCCAATACCTATAAAAGTTATATTTACACTATTTACACTATCCTGTAGTCTGTTAAGTGTGAATTGTCTTAAAAAATAATATATATACTTTAATTTAAAAATATTTCATTCCTAAAAATGTTAACCATCATAGCTTTCAGTGAATCATAATCATATGATAGCTGCCATTCAGGGTATTGGCTGGTGAAGGTTTGGGGTAGCTGTGGTAGTTTCTTAAAATAAGACAGCAGTAAAGTTTGCCACATTGACTATTCCTTTCACGAATGATTGCTCGGTAGCATGCGATGCTGTTTGGTAGCATTTACCCATGGTAGAACTTCTTTCCAAATTGGGAGTCTGTCCCCTCAAACCTTGCCACTGCTGTATCAAATAACTTCATGTAATACTCTGAACCACCTGTTCTCATTTCAAGAATCTTTACTGTATCTTCACCAGAAGTAGATTCCATCTGAAGAAACCATTTTCTTTGTTCATCCATAAGAAGCAACTTCTCATCCATTAACATTTTGTCATGAGATTGCAGCAATTCAGTCCCATTTCCAGGCTCCACTTCTAATTCTGATTCTTATCCTTTCCACATCTGCAGATACTTCTCCAATGAAATCTTGAACCCCTCAAAGTCACCTGTGAGGATTGGAATCAACTTTTCCAAACTCCTGTACATGTTGATATTTTGACCTCTTCCCATGAGTCACAAGTGTTCTTAATGCCTTCCATAATGAATGGTGAATCCTTTCCAGATTTTCAGTTTACTTTGCTCAGATCCATCAGAGGAATCACTAATCTATGGCAGCTATAATCTCACAAAAATGAATTTCTTAAATAAGATTCAAAAGTCAAAATTACTCCTTGATCCATGAGCTGCATAATGGATATTGTTTTAGCATATATGAGAACAGCATTAATCTCCTACATCATCATCAGAGGTCTTGTGTGACCAGGTGCATTGTCAGTGAGCAGCAGTATTTGGAGAGGAATCTTTTTTCTGAGTAGTGGATCTTAACAGGGGCCTTAAAATATTCAATCAACCATGTTGTAAATAGATGTGCTGTCATTCAGGCTTTGTGGTTTTATTTCTGGAACACAGGCAAAGTAGATTTAGCCTAATTCTTAAGGGCCCTAGGATTCTTGGAGTGGTAACTGAGCATTGACTTCAACTTAAAGTTACCAGCTACATTAGCTCCTAACAAGAGAGTCATCTGTCCTTTGAAGCTCTAAAGGCATGGACTTTTCCTCTCTAGCAGTAAAAGTCCTTAATGGCATCTTCTTTCAATGGAAAGCTGTTTCATCTACATTGAAAATCTGTTTTTACTATAGCCACCTTCATTAATTATCTTAGCTGGATCTTCTGGATAACCTGTTACAGCTTCTTCATCAGTACTTGCTGCTTCTCCTTGTGCTGTTATGTTATAGGGATGGCTATTTTCCTTAAACCTCATGAACCAACTACTCCTAGCTTCAGACTTTTCTTCTGAAGCTTCCTCACCTCTCTCAGCCTGCACAGAATTAAAGAGACTTAGGGCCTTGGCTCTGGATTGGGCTTTGGCTTAAGGGAATGTGTGCCTGGTTTGATCTTCTCTCCAGACCACTCAAGCTTTGTCCATATCAGCAATAAGGCTGTTTAACTTTTATCATTCATGTGTTCACTGGAGTAACACTTTAAATTTCCTTCAGGAACTGTTCCTTAGCATTTACAACTTGGCTGCTTGGCCAAGAGGGTCGGCTTTCAGCCTTTCTTGGCTTTAGACATGCCTCCATCACTGAGCCTAATCATTTTTACCTTTTGACTTAAAGTGTATGTGTGACTCTTCCTTTCACTTGAACACTTAGAGGCTATTGTATGGTTATTGATTAGCCTAATCTCAGTATTGCTGTGTCTCAGGGAACAGGAAGGCCCAAGGAGAGGGAGAAGATGGGAATGGCCGTCGTTAGCAATCAGAACACGTAACATTTAAAGATTAAATT
This sequence comes from Proteles cristata cristata, assembly GCA_017311185.1. Classification (NCBI taxonomy): domain Eukaryota; kingdom Metazoa; phylum Chordata; class Mammalia; order Carnivora; family Hyaenidae; genus Proteles; species Proteles cristata. Next base: position 380,722 of record JAESUZ010000618.1, read on the forward strand.
CAGCCTGTTACATGGGCGTGATTTGTGGTGCCCCAAAATAATTACAGTAGTAACAGCAAAGATCACTGATCACAGCCCACCATGTAATAATGATGAAAAAGTAAAATGCTGTGAGAATTGCTGAAATGTGGCACAGAGACAAAGTGAGCAAATCCTTTGGGAAAAATGGTGCTTACAGACATCCTCTAAGCAGGATGTACAGGCTAGTAAATGTCAGAGTCAAGATTCTAACCTAGGTAGACTAGCTCGAAGGCTAAACTTAGTAGATATACTGTTCTTTCATTATTCCTATATATCCTGTGTCCATTGCCCCTGTAACAACTGTTTGAAGTGTAGATACTATTTCTCTCATCTCAGAAGAGAAAGTGAAAGCTTAAAATGATAAGGGAAATGAACATTCTGGACAGGAAAAAAGAAAGCAATTCTATTTATAATAGCAGATGGGAATCAAAACTACAATGAGATATCACCTCACACCTGTCAGAATGACTGAGATCAAAAACACAGAACAACAGGTGTTGGCGAATATTTAGATGTAGAAAAAGGAACCCTCTTGCACTGTTGGTGGGAATGCAAGCTGGTATGGTGGAAAATAGTATGAAGATTCCTCAAAAAATTAAAAATAGAGCTGCCCTACAATCTAGTAATCGTACTACTGAGTATTTACACAGAAAATACAAAAGCAGTAATTCAGAGGGGTACATACACCCTTATGTTTATTGCATCATTATTTACAATAGCCAAACTATGGAAACAGCCCAAGTGACCATTGACTAATGATTGGATAAAGAAGTTGTGTATACATACACAGTGGAATATTTTTCAGCCATAAAAAGAATGAGGTCTTGTGATTTACAACAATGTGGGTAGAGCTAGCGAGTATAATGCTAGATGAAATAAGTCAGAGAAAGATAAATACCATATGATTTCACTCATATGCAGAATTTAAGAAATAAAACAAGCAAAGGAAGAAAACAAAAGACAAACCAAGAAACAGACTTTCAACTATCGAGAACAAACTGTTGGCTGTACTAGATGGGAGGTGCAAGCAGGAATGGGAGAAATAGGGGATTGGTATTAAAGATTACACTTATCATAATGAGAAAAAACAAAATGGAAAAACAAATTCCATTGACAGTAACATCTAATAGAGTTGAATACATAAGAATAAATCTCATCAAGGAAGTGAAAGATACCAAACATTACTGGAAAGAAATTTTAAAAGGCCTAATAAATGAAAGTATAGATAGAAGGACTTAACATTGTTGAGATCTACAGTTTCAGTGTAGTCTACAGATTCAGTACAGTCTCTTCTGGAACTTCAAGTCTTTTTGAGAGAAATGGAAAAATCGATCTTCAAATTCATTAGGAATTGCAGCAAGCCCCAGCTACCCAAAGAAATCTTGAAAAAGATCAAAATGGAGGACTCTCACCTCCTGACTTTGAATCTTCTGTTAACCTACATTAATTAAGATGGTATGATACTGGAATAAAGACAGACAGACCAGTAGAATAGAATAGAGAGCACAGAAATAAAGGCTCACATATATGGTCAGTTGATTTTTATCAAGGATGCCAAGACCATTCAGTAAGGAAAGTCTTTTTAACAGATAGTGCTGGGAAAATGCTTTCCACATGCAAAAGAATGAAGTTAGGCCCTTTCAAAACAAACAAATACAAAATTAATACAAAATTAAAATTTGATCAGTGTCCTAAATTTGAGAGCTTAAGTTATAAACTCTTAGATAAAACATTGGGGAAAATCTTCATGACATTAGATTTTACAATGAAATGATGGATAGAACACTAAAAGACACCATCAAGACAGTTAAAAAAAAAAAAACCCACAGAATGGAAGAAAATATTTGCAAATCGTTTATCTGATTAGGGATTGATATCCAGAAATGTATAAAAAAACTCCTGCAACTTTAACCAACAAAAGCAACTCAATTCAAAAATGATCAAAGGACTTGAATAGACATTTCAAAGAAGATAGGCAGATGGCCAATAAGCACATGGAAAGATGCTCAACATCACTAGTTAGTAAATGAAATGAAAACCACAGTGAGATACTACTTCATGCCTGTAAGAAAAAACAGGAAAATAAAAAGTATTGGTAAAGATGTAGAGAAATTAGAACCTTCATGCATTGTTGGAAGGAGCATAAAATGGTGTAGCTGCTGTGGAAAACCATTCATCAGTCCCTCAAAAAGTAAACCATATAGCCCAGAAATTCCACTTCTAGGTGTATATCCAAAAGGGTGTGGGACACACGGACTCAAACAGATACCAGTGTTCACAGCAGCATTATTCACAATAGCCAAAAGACGCAAACAACTCAGTTGTCCATCAATAGATGACTGGATAAGCAAAATGTGATAGATACATACAGTGGGAAAAAAGGATGAAAATTGGATGCTACAACATGACTAGGCTTAGAAAACCTTGTGCTAATTGAAATAAGCCAGACACAGAAGGCAAATATTCTGTGATTCCATATATTGAGTTACCTAGGATAGGCACATTCGTAAAGACAGAAAAGTAGAATAGAACAGTGGATAAAGAGGGAGGTATTATTTAATGGCTACAGAGTTTATATGGAGATGATGAAGTAGTTTGGGTATACATGGTGGTAATGGTTATATCAGCATTGCAAATGTATTTAGTTCCACTGAATTGTATTCTTGCAGATGGTTAAAATCCATATTATATGATACATATGTTACCATAATAAAAAGTTTTTGAAAAGTTAAGGAAATTTCTCAAAGTCATAGAGCTTACAGGTGGAAAGAGCTGGACCACAAACTCAGGCTCTCTTGACTCCAAGGGCTCTTGGAGGTAAGGAGGGTGAGTTGTGCATCTACTGTATATTTCTGAGGATCTACCCAAAGACAAGAATACTGAAAATGGACGTTTCATGTTTTTGTACCTAAAGCAATATGGTGTATTTGTATATCTGTCTGAGACCCTAAGATCTTTTTATTTTTTATTTTATTTTATTTTTTTTTAATATTTTTATTTATTTCTAGGAGAGAGAGAGAGAGAGAGACAGCGTGGGCAGGGGAGGGTCAGAGAGAGAGGGAGACACAGAATCTGAAATAGGCTCCAGGCTCTGAGCTGGCAGTCAGCACAGAGCCCGACGCGGGGCTCGAACCCACAAACCGCGAGATCATGACCTAAGCGAAAGTCGGACACTTAACCGACTAAGCCACCCAGGCGCCCCCCTAAGATCTTTTTAATTGAAAAATATTAGCTACTCAAGATGGTTAAGAGTTGGCTGCTGGGAAGATCTATCACTCTTAATAGCAAAATCATCGCTATCATACAAATATAAAATGACCACGCATCAAAAGATTTTTATTAACCTATTAACAGTTGGTTTTCTGGTGATCCAGAAAGTGCACACATACCTACAGAGGCAGTCAAGAATGCTGAAATGTGCAAAACCAGCATCTTGGGAAAGGGAGAGGATCTGCTGTACCTGGACTGGACAAAGTTCACTTTCATTTCTATGGACGAGCATCATTTGCATTACTCTCTGGTTACTATACATACAGAATTGAAAAATAGCTTCAGAGCAGTAAGACACAGACCGGCTGGAAGAATACACTGGACAGAATACACAGCAGTGTCTTTCCACCCATTTCCAAGTCTTTCATAAGTTTTTGTTTTGTTTTACCAAACTCATAAAAGAAAATCCTTGTCTGTATTACCACTTATGTTGATTATTTCCAGTTAGGAAGAAAATAACCTAATCTCTAAATTTCCCACCCGGCTGCCTTGTTATGTCAAGGAGCTCTTGAAATACAGACAGTTTTTCTAAACTGGACAGCAGGGTTGGAACAAAAGAGGTAACCTTGGCCAGGAGCCAGGAATCCTGGTACTGTCTGATTTGCTGTGCAACTTGCTGTGCACTTAAGACAACTGGTTTAACTTCCCTGGCTCTCAGTTTCCTTGAGTATAAAATGGAGAGCTGGGCCAGCTTTGACTTTCTGCCTGGGCTTTGAAATTTTATATGTCCTGGTTTTCTCCTATGCTTATTGAATTCCTGATTCTTCCTGAATTCTGCTAATCCTCAGAATGGGACCCAAACATTCTCAGGAAACTATTTCCCATGGACATTGTATTAATATGACAGAAACAGGTAGTATTCATTTCTTTGAAGAATTAACCCTGTGTTTGGGTCCTGGTGATTGTTGGCTGCAGTAACAGTATTATGGTATACTCCATTCTTTCCTCCTCCAACTCTACCCTGCCAGCATTAAAAACCCACTCTTTGGGGGGCACCTGGGTAGCTCAGTCTGTTAAGTGTCCGACTTCAGCTCAGGTCATGATCTCGCAGTTTATGAGTTTGAGCCCCATGTGCAGCTCTGTGCTGACAGATCAGAGCCTGGAGACTGGTTTGGATGTGTCTCCCCCTCTTTCTGTCCCTCCCATGCTCATGCTCTGTCTCTCAATAATAAATAAACACAAAAAAATTTTTTTTAAAAACCTACTCTTTGTGAAAATGAACACTTCTTCCATAATCAAGATGAAAGGGTTTCTACTATCGCTATGCCAGAAAATGTAGCTTTTGAGCTCATGAGCTGGCACTTGAGATTGTAGTGCATGCTTGACGTTAAGCAGAGTACAGAGAATAAGTGATAACTAAAATGTTCTGTCTGCAGTAAAGATGATTATAGAAGACCTAGGGCTGTCTGTGGTTTCCTCAATTTTCATTTCCCCTACATTCTGGGGAATTGTTGACGTTAGTAGCTTTTTTGGGTTCTTGGCCTCTGCTACTTTCCATTGGTTAGATCACCTGCCAAGAGACACTATTTGCCACGGGATTTATTCAGAAAACAAGAAACTTTTTTCTTTTTAACACAAAGCTACTGGCATTTCCAGAGGTATTATAGCCCTGTATTCTTCTTCCTTATCTCCCTTCTTAATGTCTTCCTCTCCCCTTCCTTCCCACGGTGATTCTTGGGCTTTTGGGCCTGCTTTCATTTAAGTCATGCTCCTCTGTGAGGGCGAAATGTGGGTGGGAAGGAGCACTCGATCCGATCGTGTCCCAGGGACAGCTGCTCAGGAAAGCCTAATCCTTTCTCATGAGGCGTCTGTAGCTCTAGAGTATCCTTTCCTAATAACCGTGTGACATCAACTCCAGAGCCTGGCGTAGCCCCCACTGCATTCTTGCTGCGCCTGCAGCCATCACCGCCGCACACGGCTGTCTGTTGTGCTGCAGGGGGCCGCGGGTGAGCAGAGCAGCCCACCGCACTGCAGGTTGTGCCCCCTGCAGTGAAACTCCTTGGTTGTTCCCTGACCGTCCTGGCTGTGTCCTGAGTTAGACTCTTAAAACACGCTGATAACGGGGATGAAAGAAGAGCTTGGAGACATCTCTGAGCAGAGTTAGTCAACAAGAAGAACTTCAGTTTCCTCCCACTTTTAGAGCAGTTTTATTTAAGTAAAGAAATAATTGAAGTAGAGTGAGGTTGAGCTAGCTTATTTTACTCATTTTACTTTTCCCCATCCTTTCTTTTCAACCCCTATTTTACAGCACTTTATTACTTTTAAGAATAGTTCTATCTTTCAATTATGTCAATAATTTCAAAATTATTTCTAAACAAAATTTTGGTGATGTAATAATAGTCATATATATTATAGCATATTGAAGAATCTTGAGTTTTGAGATCTTTTTCTTTTTTTCTTACATATGTTAATTTATGTGATTCCCAGCCGTTCTGTGACTGTGTCCAAGCCCTATCTCTGGGGCCCTGGGTGGAATTAGGTTGCATTTTGTCTTCTGCCAACAAAAGTGGCTAGAGTAAGACCTGCAAGTCTTAGCAGAGTCTGTGTAAAATATTTCTCCAACTACGTAATTCACTTCCTCTTATTTACACATATTTGACTTTAAACATTGCTAAATTCTCCCAGTGACTCCATGAGGGTTACTATAATTATTATAGTTTTACAGATTAGAAAAACCAGAGACAGAGGTAAAGTAACTTTTTTCAGGGCCGTCTAGGAAGTCAGAGCAGGATTGGAGACTTTGATTGACCATTTCATCATGTAATCTTAATCTCATAACTCAGGGAATAATTTTAACATTTTGGACTATAGCATGTCATTCATTCTCATATATATTACTATATTTTATTTTTTAGTGTTTATTTTTGAGACAGACAAAGCGTGAGCAGGGGAAGGGCAGAGGAAGAGGGAGACACAGAATCCGAATGAGGCTCCAGGCTTTGAGCTGTCAGCACAGAGCCCAACATGGGGCTAAAACCCATGAACTGTGAGATCATGACCTGAGCTGAAGTCAGATGCCTAACCTGCTGAGCCACCTTGGTGTCCCAATGTTTTAATTTTATTTTTATTATTTTTAAGTGTTTGTTTATATTTGAGAGAGAGAGCATGAGCCAGGGATGAGGCAGAGAGAGAGGAGACACAGAATCTGAAGCAGGCTCCAGGCTCTGCCTGAGCTGTCAGCACAGGGCCTGTCACAGGGCTGGAATCCACGAACTGTGTAGTCATGACCTGAGCCAAAGTCGGACGTTTAACCAACTGTGCCATCCAAGTGCTCCTATTTTATTTTTTAATGTTTATTTATTTTTGAGAGAGAGAGAGTGAGTGAACAGGGGAGGGCAGAGAGAGACTGAATCCAAAGTAGGCTCTAGGCTCTGAACTGTCAGCACAGAGCCGGACGCTCATGTATATTTATATTATGTTATATTGGTAAAAATTGTGCCATGTGAAAGTGGATACTCTCCCCTTTCTACAAATTGACATTGTTTCAAAAGAATTTTCTCACATTACTTTAAAACTCTTGGGAAACAATCTTAGTGACTGTGTAGTATTTTATTGGATGGATGTTCCACAGTTTTACTTAACCATATTCCTAATTTGAGTATCTATATTAGATCTAATTTTCTATTGGACCTAAATATAGCCAGTGCTGCAGCAGGTAGGTTTGTTGTCAAAACCGTTGCCTACATAACACTTGTCTACACCTCTCATTGTGACCTTAAAGACCGGTTCCTGCAAAATCGGACTGCTGGGTCTGAGAGTGTGAATATTTGGGAGTCTTTCAGTGTATTGACAAATGGCTTTTCTGAAAGATTGAATCACTTTTTAGATTTCCATAAGCTCAGTGTTTGGGAAGACCTCTTCACTTTCTTTAACACTGATCTTTGTCATTTCTTAAACTTCTTTGCTCATTAGTTTAATTTGGTAGCCAGGAAATGGTATCTTGCTTTTATAATTTACATTTCTTTGCTGCTTGGTGAAACCATCCTCTTTCATATGACTGTTGGCCGTTTAGGAAGCACTTGCAGGACAGGACATGTGTTATGTCAACAGAGATTGAACTTTTTTTTTTTTAATTGTTGCTGTTTTCCTTGCCTTAAAAAGCCCCCCTTGCTGGGATGCTGCAGTCGGGGGCAAGGCCAGTAGTGAACCGTTGGGACTCTGCCCCTGTCTTCTCTTGGTACTGATCCTCCTGATGTGGGGAAGGGACCTGGCACTGGAGCTGAGTGCTTGAAACTTTGTGCATAGGATACTGGGCTTTCATCTATAACCCAGGCTTCATGCCTTGAATGGCATCTTTGGAGGCGCCTGGGTGGCTTAGTTGGTTAAGTGTCTGACTTTGGCTCAGGTCATGATCTCACGGTTTGTGGGTTTGAACCCCACGTCAGGCTTTGTGCTGACAGCTAGCTCAGAGCCTGGAGCCTATTTCAGGTTCTGTATCTCCCTCTCTCTGACCCTCCCCTGTTCACACTCTCTCTCTCTCTCTCTCTCTCAGATGTAAATAAAACATTAAAAAAAAAATTGAATGGCATCTTTGTTGAGATGATGTTTTGGTTGGTTGCTTTAATGAGGAATTGAAGTGTGAATTCTCTGAATTTTTGGTAGCTCCTTACTCTCACTTTGCAGTACATGTAGATCCTAGTGGATGATTCTTAAAATCCAGTGCTGGCCTGTCATTCCTGATTAGCCAGCACCATCTTTTTGGTGTGAGCTTTAGTTCTCTAGGTTTGTATTCTAATGGTGGAACATATTGAAGCACAGATTAGTTTTAAGTTTATTGAATGTTTCATAACTCAGTTGCTGCTCCTAAAGCCTGAAGTAAATTGCCGTCTTTTATCTTAATGAGGCCTAGTTTTGTTAGAAATATCTCTCTCCACCGCCACTCCCTCCATGCTCCAAGCCCTGAGTTCACTACCCCACTTGGAAAGGGATTGGATGTCCTGAAGCATTGGTTACATAATTGTGGATTGGCTTTCACCCTTCCAGCATGACTTCCTCCTGTGATCGTGAATTCCAGGCTGGCAGCAGTAATTAGATCTCAGGAAAGCCCATCCAGCAGCACACCAGGAGAAAGGGCCTCACGGCCTCTTCTGTGTATAGGCTGAAGTTTCAGAACCCTTCATTTTTAGGGTACAGCAGTAGCCTTACACAAGTGATGCTTTTCTTTCTGTGTATTAATTTTAATTAAGCAGTAACACCTGCTTTCTGTGCTGCTTTGAGATCTAATGGAGCTCATCTGGCTGTTGAAGTGCCTTCCTGCCCTCGTTACTGATACTGCTCGAACAGGCTGCACACAGAGCAGCAAGCAGAAAACCTCCCATTTCCACAAGCTGCTGAGTAACCCAGTGATTGCTACAGTTAGTGAGACAGAAAAGTGCTATGGGAAGTTGGAGACATCAGGGAAGACTTCCTAGGATCCACACTTTGAAAGCTGAAATGACGTTATGAAGAAATGACTATAGAATAGATATAACTCCAGACTTACATTTAAGGTACAACACATGCATTGCACTTAGCAATCTACAGAGGATTTTCTCCTGAATTCTATATAGATAGATAGCGCAGGGTTTAATGCTGGGCCTACAGTCTGATGGCCATAAAGAGTAAAAAAAGCTGAGTTCTTGTCTATTTTCTGCCCTGTATCTCTCATGATTCAGTCTTGCAGAAGAGCCCGTAAGGCCCTGTAGGAGAGCAGATGAAGGGAGCCATTCACAGTGAAGGTCATAGCAAGGTTGTTCTACACGGGGGCTCATTTAGGAACATCCCAGGATGTCTCCAGTTATCATTAGAGTCTAAAATTAAGGGTCTAATATTGTTAAACATGTTTAGGAATCACTTTTAGAAGAAAAGGAGTTAGTGAAAAACAATTCTTTTAACTTCATGAGATATCAGAAGAATCACAGCAAAAATAAAATAGACAGGGGTGACTTTATAATGACAATATATCGTGTGTTACCATATACAGTAATCATTTCCAGAAGGAAGAGTATATATATATATATATATATATATATAATTTATATATATATGTATATATGTATATATATATATATATATAAAAGTCATGAAAGAAAGATGCCCTAAACATTTCATGAGACACTGGGTGTTGTATGTAAGCCAATTTGACAATAATTATATTTAGATATTTTTTTATTTAAAAATTAAAAAACGTTTTCTGAGATAGTACAAAAACTAGAAGAATTATGTGTGGCAAAGCTAAAAGAAGAGCAGAACTAGGAATGAGGAGGAATACAAGTCAGATATTATGTAGTTTTCTAATGTTTTTATTTTTGAGAGAGAGAGAGAGAGCGTTTGTGCACCAGCCGGGAGGGGTAGAGGGGGCCTGGATCCAAAACCAGCTTCACACTGACAGCAGCAAGCCCAGTGCAGGGCTCCAACTCCAGAGCTGCGAGATCATGACCTGAGTCAAAGTTAGACATTTAACCGACTGAGCCACCCAGGCATCCCTCGTGTATGTTAAACATCTATTTTTTAGGTTTCTGGCTAAGTAACATTTTTCTTCCCTCAAACTGGAATTACAGAGACCAGTAGAAAGTGGTCTGATAGGTCAGTTGGCTCTTGCTTCTTGTATGTCTAGGCTCAAACCAAAATGAGTCCATACTCTAACAGGTTGTTAGCAAGCAGCGCTCTTAGGCAGGTAAAGAGAATAGTCCTTCATTTGGGGCATTTCAGACCAGGCTTCGTATTTTCTTACCCTGGCACTGCCATTATATTTGTTTTTATTGGAAAGTGATAATCTTGGAGTTGAGCTATATGTTTACCAAAAGAATCACTGCTTATACTGGGATCTGTCATTTCCAAGTTCATGCTGCCTGTCAGGGACACCTGATGGAACTCCTCTGAAGAGGAAATTCAAAACTGTGTTCCATTGATCTAATGAAATTATACAAAGTAACCTATTGCATTTGGCCCTTCAGTATCTGTTCTCTAAAGTGGAACAGAGCCAGGCATTGTTCCTAGCTTAAGAATATAATAAAAGAAGACAGGCAAAGTTGTGCCTTACGTGGAGTGAGAGGGGTAGAGGACAAACAAGTTTGAATAAACGAACAAGACAATACATTACATCACCTTCAAGGGGCTCTTGAAAGACTGATTCTCTGCCAGGGTTCTGTAGATCACAAGGTGAATTTTTGTGCCTGAATAAATACATAAAGGTGACTGATCTGTTAAATCAGTCTGTGCTTCTGTTTAATATATACTGCTAATGAATTTGCAAAGCTGCCAGTCTCTGAGAATCTCTAAATATATTTTTCTCTCTTAGGTTGCAAAGAACACATCTTAGAAGATGCAAAACCTGAGTCTATCAGTGACACTACGGACTTAGCCCTACCACCCGAAATGCCGATTTTGATTGATTTCCATGCTCTGAAAGACATCCTCGGGCCCCCCATGTATGAAATGGAGGTGATCATTCTCATTTCCTTTGTTGATACCCACCAGTTTACTCTGATGATTGCTTCACAGGTTGGGAGAGAGATAGAACCAGGTGATTTGGGAGGCGGAATTTTGTTTGGAGATTGGAAACTTTTTTTCTCTGTGGTGTTGAATTTTAGTGCTGTATGTGATGGTAATGCTGTTTAGACAGCCAGGGACCCTGGCCAGACCCTCTTCTGGATACCCGATCTGGTATCATTCTCTACCTTCTCGTTCCATTTTATGAACAATGTCTCTGACTTTCCTCCTCAGAATTCATATTCCTATTTCTATTAAGGATTTTTTGTGTGTGCTTTCAAAGGCTTGGGAGACAGTAGGCAAACAGCTTCATACAAAATATCTGAAAACATGAACCTAGCATTAGCCTCAGACTGCCTGCTAGGGCAGACCCAGATGACATCTTTCAAGTATCTGTCATTTCATTATTAATAAGTTTTTTAAAAGTTTCTTTTAGGCCCAAACCACGCAGCCCTATTTCCATCTTTCTCCCTAATTGCTCCTCACAGCAGACTGTCAAGTCAGAAAGGCCTGAGCCCTAAGACTGAGTTGAAGCAGCTGGATGGAGGGGTGTTGAATCTGTGCTTACTGAGGGATTTTGATACATTTTATAGGATTCTTATGTGGGCTTTTACAGGTCAGTTGCTAGAAAAAATTTGTATTATACTATTGAACATATCATCTTTCTTCAGAAGCTTCACCTTCTTCCTTTTGGTTTAAGGGGGAAAAAAGATTTTCAGAAGAATAAATCTGATAAATTATACAGAAGAGAATCTCTCCATCTGATGTGTAAAATCACTTACCAGGGGCACCTGGGTGGTGCAGTCGGTTAAGCTTCCAACTTCAGCTTCAGGTCATGATCTCGCAGTACACAAGTTCAAGCCCTGCATCAGGCTCTGTGCGAACAGCTCAGAGCCTGGAGCCTGTTTCAGATTCTGTGTCTCCCTCGCTCTCTGCCCCTTCCCTGCTCACGTTCTGTCTGTCTGTCTCTCTCTCTCTCTCTCTCTCTCTCTCTCTCAAAAATAAATAAACATTAAAATAAAAATTTTTAAATAATAAAATCACGTACCAGTAGATAGGATTTTCCTCAAGTGTTACAACTGAGGAGAGGAAAAGTAGTCACAAACCCATCTTGTTTATCTGTTTAAACTCTGAGTTGGTCATTAAAGCTAATGAGCCTGTCTATAAAACTCTGTTACAAGAATAGCACTTTGTACTCTCAACAGTAAATCTGGTCTTGAACAATCGAATCAGAGGCAAATTGGGTATTTGAATTTTTCAGTTATCGTGGGTTTAAATTTTGAAATGTTGTAAGAAATGGAGCAAAACTTCCCTTGGTGGAGAAAGTGAGTAAAATCTGCTTTTTTTTTCTTGTTCTGAGAGAATGCAATTAATTGCCTTGAAAGTGAGGATGTAAACAGGTTCTGACTCCTGCGTTTCCAGTGGGCTTTTTTCTCTGAGATTTCTGGAACAGTGCGTTCCAGCAGTCCTTTGGGGGAATTTAAACTAGAGCAACAGATAAAACAAATTGATATATGTTTCTGTTGAATACACCCTTCTCTCCTGGCCATTTCTGTTATTAGGTTTGGAAGCATTGTTGACATTCTTGGAGCTTTGGCAAAAAGCCAAAAGAACAGAAATGAGAAGTGTCACAAACACTGTTCAACAGCTCTGAAGAAACTCATTTTATTTCCCCTTAGACATCTGAGCACTTTCACCAACATGAATCTGAAAGGTAGAGTCCAGTAGGCATTTTGCCTTTATAAATAGCATCTTAAAATGGTAGACCTGGTGTTTGGGAGTTTGGAACATTTCATTCATCTTTTCCACACTTGAGAGACTTCACCCTGTAGCCCAGGGTTTCTGTCTGCCTCTAATGGTTTGATGACCTTCAGCTCCAAACTTCTTAATCACCCTTGCCTGAGCTTTTGCATCTCCAAGTTAAGATTTATGGAACATCTTTGTATTATCCCTGACGGCCATGACTGTGCTTTACACTTCAAGAAGCTTGAAGAGATCAAATGAGATTAAATTCACATAAGGTACAAAGGGCAAAGTCAATATTCAAACTCAGACCAGCTGATGGCAAGTCCAGTATTCTTTCTGCTCTTCTCCAGTACTGTGTCATACCAAGCTAATTCCTGCCTTTCTCTGCTAAAAGAGAATGGCTTGAAGTATGGCAGTTCCAAAAATAAAAAAGCCATCTGCTGTACGTCAGATTTTTGTTTATATTCTTACCAAATGTAGTGCTGTGTTTTGGAATGGGAGAGGTTGGGATGGGTTTCTTGGCCACTTTTTATGTGTATCTGTTAGGTATCAAGCACCACAGAACACCGTCTAACAAGTAAGACATCTTTGAATCCTCAGTCATGGCCTCTTTCTAAGAACATTTGAGGAAGCAGGCTTAGAGTGTTTAAGTAACTTATGGGAAGACACAGCTTTTGCCAGAACTAAGATTTGGCTCAGGCCTGACTGACTCCAGAGGTGTGATCTGTCTCTCACATGTGAGAGATGGCGCACCGGCACCTTGGGAGGCCTCGGTTCTTGTAGGGATTCACAGTGGCCAGTCTCTGTCGCTCTACTTCGTGCGCTCCTAGGTAAAAAGTCTGGAGAGAGGTTACATTAGGAACGTTGGAGTATGTGTTGAGGTGATCCCACAGTGTTGTAAGGCACCTTTTTTGGTTTAAATGCCTATGTTCTCCATAAAGATAAAAGTCTAGGGCCTGTCATTTCTCGTAGAGTTTCATTCATTCAGTAAATACACATTAAGGTGCTGCTGGCAAATACAGTAGTGAGCAGTCCGGACCCTGTCTCCCCTTTCACAATGCTTGCTTCCATCGCAAAGATGAACAGGTTCACACATAACTCCAAGTTGAGGTTGGTGCTGTGAGGAAGACACACAGGCGGGACTGACGTTGGGGCCGCTCCTCTACACCACTGGAGACCCATTTATAGGTAGACTCGGCTTTGCTGGTGGATGATGGGGGGAACAAAGGAAACAGTCCTCAGGTGGGAGCAATGGGATCTTTCTATGGCAGTGCTGTCAGCTGAGGTGGGAAAGGCAGGCATGGAAGGCAAGGGCTGGTGCAGCCTCGTGAACATGTTAAGTGTGAAATGTCCAAGGCACAGGAGAGGAGACGTAAGGACATGCAGGCCTGTGGCTCAGAGGAGAGGTCTAAAGTGGAGTGTAAATTTAAGAGCTGTCGGAAAAGAGAACATTTAAAGTCCTAGAAATGTTGAGGTCACCAGAGGGAAAAGTATACCTAGAAAAAAGCCCGTGGCCTTCGGGAAGGCCCTAAAAATGCCAACAGTTAGGGTCATGGAGAGGAAGAGGAGCCCTCGGGGAACGGGGAGGGGGCGGGGGTGAGAAACTAGGAAGTAACAGGTAAGAGGGAAATGGGTTTTATGCTGCCATGAAAACAAAGGAGCATGGCAAACAAACCCTTGAGGAGGAGGGGACATCCAAGTCTGTTTGCTGTTTGTGTATTAGCTTTGACATGGAGGTCCATGACCTTGAAAGAGGTGGTCCGCAGGGCGTGGCAGGCATGATAGATTTGGGAGTATGTTGGACAAAGAGTGGGAGGTGACAGGAAAGCAAATTGTTGTGTGGGCAGCTCTTTTCAGAAGTTTGGCTATGAATGATTGCAGAGAAATGAGGTGGCTTGAAGGGAGGGTGGAGGCCACAGGAAGAATGTTTCCAAACAGCCTTGTTTGCTGATAACAGCCGTCCCCTGGAGAGAGTACGATGGATGATTCTAGAGGGTCAGTGGGGATAGAGTCTTTGGGAAGGTGAGATGGGGGTGGGATCCCGAGTGAGGGGGAAGAAATGGTATGTGTGTGATGAGGATCTCTTTGTGAGAGTAATGAACAGAGGGGCAAGAATAGTGAGTCGCTTACAAGAAAATGGTGATGGCACACGGGTTGGTTTGTCACACAAGGAGAGAACTGAAGCTAGGACAGAGCAGATGTGTGATGTGAAGGCGGCGGAGGTGATGGTCTCGAGAACAAGTGCCCTGGAAGGAGAAGAAAATGATCATGGGTGGAGGGGTGAATTCATATTTCAGAGGTGGTGCGGTATCTGTTGGTGATAAGTGCTCAGAAGAGAGTGGTTGAGTTAAGGTGAGGAAACCGTTGGTGGAACTGTGGAGGTGTTCGGAGAACACAGAAGCCAGGTAGCAGAAGAGCATCGGCTGGGAGGCTAGCAGGCCGCAGGTGGGACAGCGGGACGCGGGGGATAGGACACGGTGTGATGAGAAAGGAGAAAAGTGTTTGAAAGCAGAAAATGGGGAGAAGGGAATGAATGTGGGGAAGCCAGCTGCCGCAAACAGGTTTAGGAGAAAGGAGGAGGAAGAAGAGCTGAGAGGAGCAGGGAGGCCTGTCCCTCACCAGGTGATGAGCTCAGCCTCCCTGAGTGTGATGTGTTCATCTGACACGGTGAGTAATTGTATGTATGTGTTTCGGGTGAATTTTAGAATTGGTGAGTTAATATATGGAAAACACCCACCGTAGTGCCTGTCACTCGCTAAAAAAATGAACAATGTTAGTTCCTGCCACCACTGCACTCCCTAAAACTAACAGGCCCATCCCCAATCACAAAAGATAGGTCATTTTTACTGTCTTTGTAGTCCTGATTTTATACCTGCATTTAATACTATTCTTTCCTCTCATCAAAGAGAGTCCGCAAAAATATGTTAAAAGTGTGGCTGACCTAGCAAACAAACAGTGAGGAAGAAAGTAAGACAGCACATTTTTATTAATAGTTAACATCCCTTTAGAATTCCCTACATGGGTTGGAAAATGAGTTCTAGGAAAATGAGTCTAGATTTCAAACTTAGGGACAGTATCATAAGTCACCTTTTCCAGTACAAGGAAATTTCCTAAAGAAACAAGTTCAGTTAAATGTACTTTAAGGAAAGGAAAGGAGAGGAAAGATCTCCCTGCACAGGAAGAGAAGGTGGGAAAAAGCAGGCATGGGTGAAGGTGGCAGCAGCAGCCTAGGTGTCCCGCATGCTGTGTGTGCTGACATGGCGCAGGTTACTTAAGAGTCCTGCCTCAGAAGCACAGGTTAGGCGGGCCACATCGAGGTGCAGAGGAATTAGGAAGGGTGCAGGAATCAAACCACAGCTATTTGATCTGGTCAGAAGATCGCCATTAACAGTGGTCAGCTCAGTTGTAATTACTCTTACTGGTTATGTGAACACCCCAGGGATGGGTGGGAAATTAAAATCTTACAGTTTTCATTTGCATCCCAATGAAAGCAGGAGAGGCCTCTGCATCACTGGGTAAATACCCCATACCCTAGCTGGCCAATCTTGCAGCTGACCAAATATCTCTGGAGGTGACAGTCTAAAATTCACAGATCGTAAATGTAATGATACAGAAAAACAGGTAAGCGCTAATCTTTCCAGGATAAATTTAATTTTCAGCCTCAGAAAACTAGTCATCCATGCCTTAAGTGTCAACATTCTGTCTATCTTGCTAGTCCTGAGATTGTGTTAGGTATCTGAGTATTCCTAACTCCGTTCATGTTTTGTATTAATAAAGCCTCAGTATTGGCTTCCTGCAGTGGTGTACAGAAAGTCCTTTTCCAAACGTCATTGCCCTTAAAAAATAATAATATTAAAGGAAAGATAGACATGCAGATTTTTTAAAACATCTTGAATAGAAATGCATCCAAAGGTAAATTCCAGGAGATTTCCATCAGCTTACCTTTCAAACAGACAAAATCAGGTGCTAGAAATGGGCAGAGTGTAAACACTAATGAAATGCCCAAAGGAATCGTGGCAGTAAATTACTTCTCCGTTCCACCACATTTAAACATGCTGTTTACTACGGTGCCAATGCTGCACACTCGTCCTGGCCTAGCGCCCATACGGGTGGGTGATGCCAAGAAAAAATTCTACTGATAGGGTCTGAAAGCAGCCAGCTCTGCAGTGCGGCATCAGGCCAGATGGGGTCCATTTAACAACGGCTATGAGAACGGACAGTCCTGGACCCCAGCCCCTCTCCAAAGCAAATGGGATCCGACCTTCCCTTTTCTAAACACTGTAGAAACCAATTTACGAGAAAAATAAAATATTCATGAATTCCAGGCTTAGGATCTTAGTACAAAGACTTTAAAGAAGTTGGCAGATGGGTAGCTGCCGCGGTGACGGCCCTGCAGGAGCAGAGCTGCTCTCTGAGGTCTGAGAGAAACCAGTGTACAGTGTAAGCGCCAGTGCTCAACCAGCCTGCACGTGGACCACTGCCGTCGGGGGGCTCGGGCTGTGTGTTCAGCGTGGTCCTGGGTTTGTCCCTGGAAAGGAGGTCCACGGAATTATCCAATCCTGGCACCTGCTGGCCTCTCTATTATGATGGCTTCCTGGCCGTTCTCTGCCCAGCAAACTTACTCATGTTTTAAGACTCTGCTCAGCCTCTTCTGTAACCTTGTCCCATCTCCCCACACAGGGATCCCTGCCTCTTTAGGGCCCTGTAGATGAAAGCACTTGGTAGGGCCTCTGTCATCCTCTCTCCATGCTGGAGTAGAATTGTGCCTTTATCTAACAATCTCAAGTAGTCTGTCAGTTCCAAGAGCTATTCACTTTGATATCCTGCCCCTACAATCTGTAATGGAGCCTAGCTTTGGATGCTCGGCAAAGCACTGTTGAGTGAATGTAAAACTCTTGATCCCTCTCATGAGACTGCAGTAGTAAATAAGCTAATAAAACTGTGAGCGTTTATCTGGGCTTGGAACAGTCACAAAGAGTTGTACATATTTACTGTTTCAATCAACTATCACTCTTTCTAGTTAATCAAGAGGGAGAACAGTGGGAAATTGGCCATGATTAGTACTCAAGTGCTCCTTAAACACTGCTGTCCATTGAACTGTTAAGAATGCAACCATTAATTAGGTTTTTCATTAAATATTTTCAACACTTCTTCAATCTGCATATTTAGATGATTGATTTACATGCTTGACACAATTATCACAGAAGAAATTGATCATTTTTGTTGAACAAGATGTAGTTAACAACTCAGGAAATGGAAGCACAAAAGTACACAGGTGGGAAATTGAGCAACAAAAGTGAACTTGAGATGCTCATGTTCCACTTTGACATCTGGTGGGGAAAGCATTTTCTGCTTCAAGCCAAGGCTGGTCTTGGCTAATATAACTGATGATTCCACAGTCCCCTAATGGAATTAGAAAGTAATAGAAAAGTACTGATAAACATAGTTTTGAAATTATTGTGTCAAATCACTTTTTCTTAAATGTTTATTTTTAAAATAAATTGAGGGAGAGAGAGAAAGTGTGAGTAGGAGAGAGTCAGACAGGGAGACACAGAATCTGAAGCAGGCTCTGAGCTGTCAGCACAGAGCCCAATGTAGGGCCCTAACTCCCAAGCCGTGAGATTGTAACCTGAGCCTAAATTGGATGCTTAACCAACTTAGCCACCCAGGTGCCCCCCCCGCCCCCCGCCTTGTTGATTCACTTTTTAAGGAGTGTTTGAAATACAAATTATTGGGGTGCCTGAGTGTCTCAATCGGTTAAGCATCTAACTTCGGCTTGGGTCATGACCTCACAGTGTGTGGGTTGGTGCCCCGCATAGGGCTTTGGGCTGACAGTTTGGAACCTAGAGCCTGCTTCGGATTCTGTGTCTCCTCCCCCTGCTCCTCCGCTGCTCACTTGCGCTTTCGCACACTCGCTCTGTCCCATGTTTTTTAAAAACATGAAAACAAATTGTTATGTAAGAAGGGGATCATAAGATGACTGAGCAGGAAAGGAGCACATGTCTTACCCTGTACCTTCACATTTACTTGCACTCCCATCATTTTTGAGGGAAAAATACATAGAAACTTGATGATTGATTGTTACAGTTTCAGAACACATGCCCTCAGAAAGTACAACTCCAGGGGCACCTGGCTGGCTCGGTCGGTAGGGTGTACAGCTTTTGGTCTCGGGATTGTGAGTTCAAGCCCTACGTTGTGTATAAAGATTCTTTACCTCTTAGATAACTGCTATTAGCCTTAAATCACAGAGGTGCTAGATTTGCTGGTAATCAAACCCCTCTGTTTTCCTGCCTGTGTGTTGTTAAATCACAGATTGTCATTTTCCCATCTTCAGGTTAACATGAGAACACTTACCATCAAGTCAGAAATAAAGTGCTTATGAGCCTGCATGATTCTGGTTTGAACTTCTATAGTTACCTGCCCCCCATGCTTTTAATTAACATGCACCAGTTGCCTTGACCCCAAGTACCAAGCCTCCCAATAGATGGAGAGTGTTGGAAAACTGGCTTAGTTTCTCAAAGTGACATAGCAATCAACCAGCACCTTACTCTTGATTCTTTGGGGACATTTTTGGTATTATTCTGACAAATGAGTTGTGACGATAGAGCTGTAAGAAAGGGATGGTTCTTGTTACGGCTAACAGAATTCTCCCAGATGGCTTTTTCTGTTAAATTAACACATGATTCAGTGCATTGAGGATAGTTCTCTAGGATTAGTTCACTCAGCTCTAGAAAAGAGCCATGTGGTGAAATAGGAACCACTGGAAAATCCCACCCAAGGTAGATGGCATGAAGGTATAGCGAATTGATTTATAATACGAAACAAGCCTTGTGAACACTTTTCTAAATAGTTGTTTCTATGTTTTTCTTAAATAGCATTGATCCTTTGCATATTGATCTTTCATCTTTCTCTTCAAGTAAATCTAGAACAGGTTTGTGCAAATGCAAAGCTGAGAGGTGAAATCCAGTACACAGAATCAACTAACACTATAGTTTGGACATTCAAGTCCCTAACTTATTAAATATGAAGTTAATTAGAGTTAAATTTATAAATTTGTAAATGTGAAACAAACTTTTAAAATAATGCTGTCAGGTTTACTACTAAATGTAGGTGCCCAATAGCTTGTGTGGATGCCTCACATGATTTTGAAGTATTTTAAAGTCAAGATTTTCACCATCTAAGTACCTTGGAAAAGGAATGAGATCAGCTACCCAGCCCTTTAACCAGAAACTCAGACCATTGATCCTGCTGCTCTCAGTGAGGAAGTTCCCTCAGGTGGAAGAATCTCATATCCGCATTAGCGGTGGGTTGACACATTGTGCCTCATTCCTGATACAGGTAACTTCTGTAGTATTAGAAAGGTGGAGGCTCAGAGGGTGATTGTGTTTCGGCTGTACTGTTAGGTTTCATGTGCTTTCTTAACCTGGGATGAACTGTTTGGCACATTACCTGGCTCATGGTTTTAGGCGAGTGTCGCATCCAGTTTACAGTGGCAGTGAGGGCTGACAGGAGGCCTCGAAATGCATGCAAAAGGATCTGGGGCATCATGAAGTGATATTTTATAGTGTTTCTGCAGCAGTAACAGAGAAAAGAAAAGTGGCAGAGAAGTAAAATCTAGGGATTTTAATATATACCCTCACTCTCAGCTTCTGGAGTTAATGGTTCTTAAACATATATTTGAAAAAGGGCTTCTGCTTTCTGAAACAAATGAAGTTAGGTTCTGGAGTATTTATATGTAGCTCAATAAAAATACTCAAATAGGGTCACCTGGGTGGCCCAGTCGGTTAAGCATCCGACCTCGGCTCAGGTCATGATCTCATTGTTCGTGGGTTCGAGCCCCATGTCAGGCTCTGTGCTAACAGCTAGCTCAGAGCCTGGAGCCTGTTTCAGATTCTGTGTCTCCCTCTCTCTCTGACCCTCCCCTGCTCCTGCTGTCTCTCTCTCTCAGAAAAACATTTAAAAAAAATTTTAAAAATATTCAAATAAATAAAATGGGCTTTTTCCTTCAAAATTAGGGCAGGAACTAGATGTGGCTCTTAATTATTCAGCACCTTCTAAGGTAAAATTGTTTCTGATAAATACCAAATAGGAAGTTTAATTTTTCTTCTGGCAGAAAGCCACGTGTCATAAGTGATGACTTCAAATCACATGAAGTAATGAGTACTTTGGGTTGAGGCTTAAACTGAAGAAGTAGGTTCTGGTGACATGTGATTAGATTAGCCAGCTAGAAAGTAATTTGGTTCCTATTTACCGAACTGATCATTTTTCTCCTTTCTCTCAAGGTGTCTGAGCGGTTGAGTCAACCAGGAGTGGCAATAGGTTTGGCCTGGACCCCCTTAGGTGGGGAAATCATGTTCGTGGAGGCAAGTCGAATGGATGGCGAAGGTCAGCTGACTCTGACTGGCCAGCTAGGGGATGTCATGAAGGAGTCTGCCCATCTCGCGATTAGCTGGCTCCGCAGCAATGCGAAGAAATACCATCTGACCAATGGTGAGCGGCCCAGCCCCAGTGGAGGTACAACCGAAACAAGGAAGAGCCTTTGGGTCATGATTCGGAAGGCATCTCACAGTTCTCTGACAGGATTAAGATGAGCTTTAAATTAAGAGTTAACACCTCCAACAAAGTACAGACCTTTGCTTAAATGCCCTTAGAAAATTCTAGTTCCCATTTTAGGACTATCTGGCTAGTGCCTAAACTAGAAACTAATTCCAAGGGTTTGTTTTCAGTTCCACTTGGAGTAGAATGAAATTCTTCCAGACCCCCATCCTGATTATACTGCCCGTTAATATTTTGAGGAATTCACTTAACCACAGCATTCATTTTTATCTTCTTTATTTTCTTTTTTGGGAGGAAAAAAAGCAGGTTTGATTTTCCTACATTAAAATCCTTATTTCCTTTTTTAAGCTTCTGGAAGTTTTGATCTTCTTGACAACACAGACATCCATCTGCACTTCCCAGCTGGTGCTGTCACAAAAGATGGACCATCTGCTGGAGTTACCATAGTAACCTGTCTCGCCTCACTTTTTAGTGGGCGGCTGGTGCGTTCGGATGTAGCCATGACTGGAGAAATCACACTGCGGGGTCTTGTTCTTCCAGTAAGTCTTAAGAAAGCAATTTATATGGTTTTCAGTTTTTTAAATTTTAAGTTTAAATTCATAGTAGTTTGCCTTCTTCTATAAATGCCTTAGTTTTAAAAAACATTACATTTTTATACTTTGTAACTAGTTCATATTTTTCAATATTGATCAAATAAAAGAAAAACTGACAATTTCTCCCTTCTAAGAAAGAAGACTCATGAGGGAAAAAAAGTATCAGTCTGGTCATCAGCAGTGTCAGCCAGTGAGGTGAAGAGTTGAGGCTCTGTTCTAGTTAGCAAATTGTTAACTAGACAGCTTCTGTGTAAAGCAGGAGGAGCAGCTGTTTTTAAACTTCAAGAGAACTTTTCAACTTTATAAGTTCCTGTGACACCTCCTGTCCTGTAGGTTACTGTAGTTGATAGATTTATAGAAAAATAAGTATAAAATGGAAACTGTAACAAGACTAGTCCTAATTGCTAAATTCTCAAAAAGTTTTATATATATAGGGCTTTGGGGCTCCCCTCCATACCCTAAACTACTTATAAAAACACATAAAATGCATAGACCTTGAGCAAATTTAGGGTTCTAAGTCATTACCAGTGCCAGTCTACAATTCCCAGCACAATGAGAAAAGAAACTTATGTTCTTTATTCTGAGAGCACCTTTATTTTGAGGTAATGGTGAAAATAGATCATAGAATCATCAGTTGACCCCCACATCGGGTTCTGCGCTGACAACTATGAGCAGATTCTCCCTTTTCACTCTCCCTCTCTGCCCCTCCCCTACTTGCACATGCACACACATTCGCCCTCTCTCTCTTGTTCTGTCTCAAAATAAATAAACTTAAAAAAAAATCAGCTTTTAAAATTCAGCCAGGAATTCAACCATATTCTAAACCCTATTGTTATGATACATTTGTAGGTCCGTACTGAAAGAAATGTCGGATCCCTTTTCTTCACCTTGCCCAGGAATTACTGCATTTCAAGAGCCAGTGGTTAATAATGGTTAATACTAGCTGTGCTAGTAATAGTAAATGTAAATGCTTTACTGACCATGAACTCTTTAGCTTCATAGTTCAAGATGCTAGACTAAGCAGAGTGAAAGCAATAATACAAGCACTTAGAAATGAGCAGGAAGTCAGCAGCTGAGTTCAGTCAACTTCTGGAAGATAGTATCCTGGCTGATGAAACAGAATTGGAGATAGGAAAAAGCAAGGGCTCAGAACCCAAAAGCACAGACTAGGAGAGTGGGAAAGAAATGGGAAACAAAACCAGGGGATTCATAGAAATTTCCATAGAATAAATGGTTCTACTTGGTCCCTCACTCTCAACCAGGGACAGGCTTTCCTAGCCCCACAGGGAGAGTTTGAGTTAAGCCTCCAATGTTAAACCTGTCCCATGAGACAGAAGGAAAGCAGCAGAATTTAAGTGAAAGACTTGCTAAAGCTGGCAAAGACCATTCAAGAAAGAGAAGAAGAACTTGGCTTTAAAAATTTGGTGTTAGAATTAGTCAGAAAACTATTCAGAAAAAAATAATAGAAAAGGCAGGCAGATCCAACATTGAACTGTCAGGCATTCTAGCAGACAGAAAATGGAATAGAACGTTTCCTAGGATTGAAGGTTATCTTCAACTTGAAAAGACCTACACCAGCTGGGAGCAAGAGGCTGTCTCCAGCTGTTCAGGTAACTGATGAGAAAGCCCTCTCATCAGTCTCCTTGGTGACACCAGCTGTGCGGTCCCTTCAAAACTCTGATGAAAAAGGACTTTAAGTCCCGTCTCGTATACACAGCCTTACCTTCAATCAAATGTGAAAGCAAAACGGTTATTTTCATACATGCAAGGAGTCCATTTGTCTGAGACTCTTTGTGAAGAAAGTATTTTCAAAGCGTACTTCAGCAGCATACAGAAGAGCCTGGAAAGAGGACAGCTATGCAGGAGGGCCTGGAGCAGTCAGTGTTGGTGCAGGTGGCTGGAAGTCTCAGAACTGTCTCCAGGGCTTGTGTGTTCTGGGTGGTATGATTGAGAGCTGCATTTGGAGTCTATTGCGGCATAACACACCACCCAAAACAATGATATTTGTTATTCTCACAGCTTCTGTGGGTCAGGAATTCAAGAGAGGCTTAGATGAGTTCTTCTGCCTCAGGGTCCCATCGTACAGTCAAGACACCAGCCCAGTCACAGTTGTCTGAAGGTTGACTGGGGCTGGGGGGCGGTCTGCTTCCAAAATGGTTCACTCACGTGACTAGCAAATTGGTCCTGGTTGGCAGGAAGCCCCAGTTCCTCACCTCAGGGCTTCTCCAGATGTTGGGTGAACTCAAACATGGCGCTGGCTACCTCCAGGGCAAGAGACCCAAGAGAGACAGACCTAGCAGCAGCTCTTATTTGTTCAGGGGTTAACTTTGAAAGTCATACAGCATCACTGCCCCCACACTCTGTTATGAGTCACTCAGCCTAGCTCACATTCAGGGTGAGGAGAATTAGACTCCATCTTTTATGAAGGGACCATTGTGGACATATTTTAAAACCACCATAAGAGCCTAGGTCATTGGGGTACATTTTCTACATCAAGTGGCACAAAGGTTATGGTTGTCAACCTGTACAGAAGGAATAATCCTGGCATACAAGTGAGCTCTGTAGGAATGGTAGTTGTGGTCAAAATAATGCTTTTTCAGAATGAACCTATAGATAAGATTTTTATTACAGAATGGAAATACTAACCTTGACAGTGCAAAAAGGGATCACGGATGTAAGAGGTGCTCATTACGGAAAATGTAGTAATTTTCCTCCATTAAAAAGACTCAACACAAACTGAAATGTAAAAGAATTTACTGTTTATTAACCTTTTTTAATGGCTTTCCTAGCTCATGCTGTAACAAAATGGAAGATGATTTAGGTTGTTTTAAAATAGCCATGAAAAAAAAGTTGTGTCAGGGACCTTTCACAGCCTGAGGATGACCAGAAATCTGAGTAACTCTTCTCTTCTTCTAGGTGGGTGGGATTAAAGACAAAGTGCTAGCGGCACACAGAGCAGGATTGAAGCGAGTCATTATTCCTCAGAGGAACGAAAAAGACCTCGAAGAAATCCCAGGCAATGTACGACAGGATTTAAGTTTTGTTACAGCAAGCTGTCTGGATGAAGTTCTTAATGCAGCTTTTGATGGTGGCTTTACTGTCAAGACTATACCCGGTCTCTTAAATAGCAAACTGTAGGCCCAAATCCTGACTTTTCAGACTTACAAGTTACAAAGTGCCAAATGGCACTGAAAAGGTTTTTGTTCATACCAGTAGAGGTAAACTGTGTCCCTAATCTTTGAACATGATCACGACAGTAACAAACCTCACTCAAATGGCTAGTGCTGATTACAGAAATGTTAATTGAATAAACTGATAAAAATGGAATTCTTGTCTTCAGTGGAATCATTACTGGCCCTGGAGAGGTACAGAGCAGAGCGTCAGTTTTAGGTGTGGTACCTGAACGGGAGTGTCTGTACTGAGAACCTAACAGAAATGTAAATTCTCAGAGTCCACCAGCAGATCTTCTGAATCAAACTCTGGGTGGTGAAGGCCCAGAAACCTGCTTTGGGAAGCCCTGCAGAGGATTCTGATGCATAGTCAACATCAGGAACCATTGGTATAGACTTGTTACCTTAGCAGAGTCACCTGGAGAGGTTATCAGATCCCAAAACAACATAGAAGGGGCGCTGGGCAAAGATGACAATATCAACCATTAGTCTTTGTGGAAACTATTCAGTGAGGTAAAGCTGTGGCGAGGTCTACACACCCCGGGAAGGATGCTGGCTAGTGCTGAAGGAAGGGGCAGTGAGAACAGAACCAGCTGGCCTGTGTTAGTGCACACCATGTTTTTAAAAAGTCCAGTCCCCAGAGAAAGGCTGCCATCCACCCTGGCAGGGTCTCCACTCTTGGTATCCTGGCTCTTGTCACTTCCCTCTGCTCCCTGTCCGCCTGTGCCAATCCCCAGATCCAGTACTTTCCATGTTCCCTTCTCATGTGACTTAATCTGGGCTCTGGAGAATGAAGTCAGGCTCTTCCGATTGCTTAGCTGTTTCCTTACCTGGAAAATGCAAGCAATAGTACTGAAGTCCGTGTTCCCGTGAAGATTGAGGAGAGTGCAACGTTCACACAATGCTGACATGACAGTCCTGTTACAGAATGCTGGGACACGTGTAGATACTGGAGAATGCCTGGGAGGAGCATGGGGTCTGCAAGTTACCCAAATACTTGCCAGTAAAATCTATGCTCTGGAAACACACATCCAGATCTAGGGTTCCTTATGTCCAGTGGGAGAGCAAGCAATTGGGGCATTTAAAAACATTTCATGGATCACTGTTAGGACTTCACAGGTCTACTCAGCCATCTTTACAGGGGAGGAAAAATACAATGTTCGTTTACTGTCAGCAACCAGAGGGAGCTGATCCAAACCCAGATCACTCAGCCTCATTACACCTAGAAGTAGTAGCAACAGAACACAAAGTGAGACTTAACCTTGTGTTCTTCCTCAAGAGCCCTGAACACAAATGATCTTTGGCCATTCTGAGGGCAATTGCAGAATCCTGTCAGGTGCCTCTGGGTAATTAGCAAGTTAAAGATATGGTGCTAGTTAAAGGCATAGTAATAGCAGCTAACATTTGTTGGGTGCTTATTATGTGCAAAGCACTGTTCTAGGTTAACTTACTGGTATCACATCTCACCCTCTGGGGTAGCTACCCTAATTAACCCTATCATACACATTAGAAAACTGGGGCCCAACGTCCCATAGCTGATAAGCAGGGGAGAAACTGAATCGCATTTAGGTCCTTGGAAGTCTGCTATAAAGCCCAGGCTCATAACCATTAGGCTGTGAAATACTAACTCCTCTTCATTGGGTTTAAGGGGGAAAAAGTGATCAGCATTTTAACTAATTATATAATTAGTCTCCTAACAGAATTGTGAGAATACAAATGTGAGAGAGAAGAAAAACTAAACCCTGTAAAGAGAGGCCAAACATTCATTTGCTTAGAATAATCCTATCACACTTCAAAATACACACTATTTTCAGTTATGAAGTACAGAACTGAATAGAACTATTTGGATTTTAATCAAACTTAGAGCTAAAGCAGACACGTAAGAGTTTTTAATTTGCCAGATATTCTTTTAATGAGAATTATAAAAGACCAAAAACATTTTTTGCAAACTGCCTTTTTTTAAACAAATGATTTGCTTTTGATTACAAATACTGTGTAAGACGATGCCTTCTTTTGCAAAACCAATAAATACAAGAACAAATTTTAAACATGTGATTTGTCCAAGATATTTGGAAGAAAAAAATAAGCCTGTTTTTCCAGAATTAAAAAAAAAAATCAGTATTCCCTAACCTTTTAAAGAATAAGTTCAAAGATGTGACTCAAGTGGAGAAAGAGAAAGAGACAGAGACCATCTTATAACTGCTTTAAATACCTTCTGAGAATTCTGATGTTACCTTTCCTTTCTGGAATTCATACCTTCACGAAAGAGTTGAATTTAAAATATTTCTAATGAACTGATTAATGGGGGAAAGGAAAATACATACTGAACACATATGTATAAATTTTATCATAAACAATTATGCATATCAAAGACACTAACTTTAAAAAGGTACAAAAAAAGTGAGAAAAAACCTGAATTACAACAGAAAAGAAAGTCAAATTTATTTAATGAAAAACTAGAATAAAAATTAGCAAATACACACAAAAAATATACACACACAGCAGCACTATGTATTGACTCACAAAGGGAAAAGCAGTGGTCCGAGACCACTCAACATGGCTTGTCGGTTAAAGAAAAAAATTAACACACACATACACACACACGCGCACACGCACACAAACTTGCGGGCACACACACAAAACAAAAACCCGGTATTTTTCAACAGTACACTCAATCTACAACACAAATTCAGAATTATTTTACAATGCTTCCTTTCTTAATACAAAAGATGCCCATCTTGGGTGTATATATATATATTTTTCAGTGGTTTACTGCTGACTTAGTTTTAAATATATTAGTGTTACTACATGCAACTGTTTCCTGTATTTAACAGCCTTTCCTTTTATTTACCTTCATGTGTCTAGCTTCCACCTACCAAAAGTTACAGGTTGGTAGGCAGACGGGTGCCTTATTCGCTGTGAAACTGAATGCAATGGTTTTAAACACTGGCCAGAAAATGTTTGATTGCCATTTCAACACATGGAAATAGTTACATTGATGCCTAAATTGCCATTTTCTGCAAAAAGCTGTGCAATGCTGGTGTCAAAGACTAGGCAGTCGCTATTCATAATGGCTGTTGCAATTCCCTCATGAATAGATCGCGGAGTGGCTTCCCAAGTCAATCGCCGCCTATGTCCATTTAGCTCAAGTCGATAAGCAAAATTTTCAGCTTGCTTGCGTGTTCCTATCAGCTGTACAATTGCAAAGAACTGCTGGTGACCGTCGTACTTCTCCTGTTTCTCCAGAACTAACATGAAGTGAAACCCAAAACAGGACTGCATCATCACCCAGTCAACAGCACCAGGAAGGTTAATGTCTGTAGCAAGGAAAACTATATCCTCTCCCTGCAGGGTTGTAATGGACTTATGCTGATGCATCAGATGGGGCATTACAGCATCCAAAGAGCCTTGCCATTTACAGGAAGCACCAGGGCACGGACACGAATAAGGCCTAAACTCACAGAGCTCTTCATGGTCTGCTTTTTCTGTGTGCGGCAGAGTTATTTCACATCCAGAAGAGGCATATTTACAAGGGAAAAGTACGGAATTGGCCACTTTCTCCATAGCCAAGTTGCGAATAGATCCCAACGGACCCCGGCAAGTTGGACAACATGTGAGCTTTGGGCGACAGTTGCTACAAACAAGATGGCCACTCTGACACTGAAGAATGGGTGGTAACACATAGTCAAAGCAGACCGGACACTCAAAAAGACTCGCCAAGTCATTATTGGATGCAGTTGTGCCAGTCAGGGCAGGCACCCTCTGGGACGGCGTACACTTTGAGGTTCCAGTGGGTAATGCTGTTGCAGTCTGGCGGCTCATTTCTGTAACAAAAACATAAATAAAAATAAAAGAAGGCAGGAGAAAAATAGCTACGACTATCATTTGTTTCATAAATAAAGTTTACAAGCCAGAATACTTAAGTTTCATGCAAAATGTACTGTGAGCAAAAGGATAATTCAGGAACATAGACACAGGATTTAAAAACCATAAATCACACTACACTAATTACACATTTTGATTATTAGGAATTGTATTCCAGACAAAAGCTCTTTATCAAAATGTTCCGGAACACACGCATAATTCCTGTTTGAGAACTATTAAAAATCCCCTTGGATGGTCTAGCTGAAACAGAAACTGGACCATAAACTACTAAGAAACACTAAGTAGCTTAAGTCCGATCAAATAGTTTTGAATGGACTTTCTCCTCCTTCTGCCCTGTGTTCAATTCCCCTGCTCAGTCTATTTCTTTTCCATTCTGAGTCAGCCACCAGCAGCTACAGGGAGCTACAAGTGATCCAAAGGGTTACCAGGGCACTAGATTTGGTGAACTCTGCCTAATGGTAAACAGCTATCTGCTTTAGACATAGATTTGGGGAATGGAGGGGGTCTGCTGCCATCCCATCATCCATCTTCTAGGAAGTCTTCCCCTAGAACGCTAACATCAGCTAGTGCCCCACACCTCAAAAAGTGGGGAGAAGAAAAATGGAAGGCCATCTTCAAAAGTTCTAAGTCTGGTACTTAGAGAAAGTACATCTTTCTATTCTAATTCCATTCCCCCATATAAATCAGATATACTATGCAAAGGAGAAAAAGAGTCAAAAAAGAAGGTAAATAAAGATAAAAGCACAAGAGAGAGCCACACAACATTGGGGACAGTACAGTCAACAGGTTAAGAATTTCTTGTACCCTACCAGTGTTGTGAAAGCATTTACCAGCACAGCAATAAATATTACTTAAGAGATAAATGTCATCTGGAAGAAATGACAATATAACTTGTCAGGCTAAATGAAAGATAAAGCAAACACCTTCCCCATGAATCTACCTTTGCTGGGATACCAGGCCATATTTATCTTGGGGGGAGGGGAGGTGTAATAAAAGATCAGTCTACTGATGTCCTAAAAGTGTATTCCCAGTAACTGTGTAAGCCTTATTTCTATAAAATGAAACCTGATTTTCTCAAATTTAATGTTTTCTCATTTATAATTGTTA
Source organism: Proteles cristata cristata (assembly GCA_017311185.1). Classification (NCBI taxonomy): domain Eukaryota; kingdom Metazoa; phylum Chordata; class Mammalia; order Carnivora; family Hyaenidae; genus Proteles; species Proteles cristata. Next base: position 410,540 of record JAESUZ010000618.1, read on the forward strand.
TTCTGTTGCAAAGAATTTAACTTTGAAAAACAAATGCTAGTTACCAATGTAACCATATAAATACAATTTGGGCTCTAGATTACTCAAGGATAGACATCTCAAAGGAGGGTTCTGAGTGGCAAAAAAAAAAAAAAAATGGTAATGCCACAGTCACTAAATATTCCAAAATTCAAGAGTTTACAAAACTGCAGAATTCCATCATAATGTGGCTTATCACATGGATTTAGGAACAACAGGAATCAATTCTCAACTGAAACACTGTATAACCCAGGTGTAAGATTCTTTGTGCATATGATGATCCATGCATTTTCCATCACTTGTGAAACAATGCGTTCAGCATTGCCAAAACACCGCCTATATATGCCATATGCTTGTTTCATGGTCTATCTTATACTATACTGCTCACTTAAGTGAGCAACATTATAATTGGAAAGTGGTTCCCTGAGCAAAAACCATCTAAACCACCAGTGCCTTTTCAAATGACTAAACCAAATCACATGAAGGGGCAGTAAACTCAGTTTGTATTCACATAATATAACCTGGAAAATATAAGGAAGAAAAACATTTCATTAATTTCTTGACCTAGCCAAACAGCTATACATTGATCATCAATCATCCAGCTTATGTTACAATGTATCTTTATTATTTTCCTAAACACCACAGAAAGCTGGATTTAAATCTCTATCTAAAGGGTGAAAACAAGTGAAGTGAGGCAGTATTTCTTGTGAATGGCGGTATTACAGGACAGCAGCTGTTAAAACCTCCCAAAGCTCCCATTCAAACAAACAAAAAATCCCCACCCAATAGCAGCCCTGCAGTAGGAACCAAGGACTAAAGTGGCTTTGGACAACCCTGCAGGAGTGATGATGTAACCTGAAGCTTGGTTTAAACAGAAAAGTACAGCAGATCAAAAGAAACGTCACTGCAAACTCGAGCTCAATTATGCTGCAGCCACTCCCTGATCCAGATTCCACTGGCTTACAACTTTCCCATTTCATAGTTTAAGCAACCCAGTCAGTCTCTTAATGTCAATGTCAATACCTTTTCTCTTCCTTGTCCCAGCTGCAGGTAAACATGTGAGCAAGATGCCTCTCCAGGAGTACAGAAAAGGTGAGGTCGACTTCCCGGTCATGAGAAGTCGGGCAGCTCATAGCCTATTATACCCCTGAAGCAAATACAATTTGTAACAGAGGCTCCTCCTGGACACCTTCGGTTCCTAAGCATGTCCGATGTCAAGTTTTTAAGAAGCGAAGGTAAGTGTCCCGCTCTGTAACACTCCATTCACTCTTCAAAAGCACCGGCTACCGCAGCAGCAGAGAAATGAAGCCTCTCCCGTCCCAACAGGAATCGACCACACCTCCCTGCGAGCTCGAATTCGCCTGCGTTTCCAAAAATGGGCGCCATCACTGAGCCGTCTTCTACTGGGCCCTAAACCGTCGGTCCTGGAAGTTTGTCTTCCCCAGATTCATTAGCTAACTAGATCGGGGGAAGGACAGGGCCTTATGATGCGAGGAGGCTGGAGCAAGTGCGCTCTCGGAGCCCACTCTGGAGCTACTGCTGGGTCCGGCCCGCGGGGAAATCCACGCGTAGTCCAGGGCTGGGGCCTGCCCACTGCTGGAAAAGCCTGCTCCAGCCCGCAGTGCCAACCGGCCCCAGGATTGCAGCGCCCAGCCGCAGCTAGTGTGGGGCGGGGCTGGTGGGGCGGGGACCGCAGGGGCGGGGCTGGTGGGGCGGGGACCGCAGGGGCGGGGCCGGCGCGCGGAGGGTTCGCCTGCAAGCTCCGCCCTCCTAGCCCGGGACTGCTCCAGGGCACTGCGCTGTGCAACTCAGACCCAGCCCTGGACCCCAGCCACAATGTGCACACCTCAGCATCTTTCCACCAGCTTACATTTAGGCAGAAACATGCCCTTCTGTAGAACAAAGCAGATACTGATAATCTGGTATGATTTCAACCTAAGACCTACAAAGAATGTATGGGAAATGTATGGCAGGACAAGTGCTCTTCTGCTGGTTAACTGTGAACACTTAAGTGTTTATAGAATGAAAGTATTCTCCCCTCTTCATTCGGTAACTATTTACCGGGTGTAAACTACCATATTTCCGCAATTCTACCTTACTTCACCACTTCAACCCCTGTTCGCACCATACTTTAAACATCCTCTACCCTTTGAAAAAACTGCAGTGAGAGTAGTAAACACACATAACCATATTAAATTCCTTCTTCAACTTCCAAACAGCTTATATTCTCTTCCCACTCTGGGAAAACCATCTTAAATGGCCTCATTAAACAGAGAAGCTTGTTTTGTTTTTAAAGAAGCATTACCCGTGCCCCATTAAAGTCCTGGACCTCAGATTTGCACTGCGTCAGGTAGTATACTCAGGGGTTTAACCTGTCATTACATCATGCTTATAGGGCAGCCTATAAACACAGCAGGAGCTGGTAGTGGGAAGAGAACCCTGTGCAGTGAATTGTAGCTTACCCACTTCCACATGAAAGTTTAATTCTAAACACTTGCCCACCCTATTAATAGTGTGTTCAATCACTTCAACCTTATTTTAACATTAAGCTACACAAAACATCATTAGGAATAGAAAGACCACTGAAAACACACTGTCTGCTAACAAATATAAATTACTATTACTTACATTTTTATTTTATGATATATATTCATTCTAGATTGGTCTCAGGTTTCTAGGGTAGGAAGCTTGAAATTTTTTAGGCAGAGCAACTCTTTCCAAACAAAGCCAAACCCAAATATAAAAAACAAGTCAAAGGGAAGGACTGATTCCTCAAGGGGAAAAAAAATCATTTTTTCCCAAACTTCCAAGGATCTGTACAGAGCCTTACAGCACCATCTGAAAACCATTAATCTACAGAAAAACCACTCAACGAGTGAGTAAGGACAATAAAAGTGGAAGCATTCTGGGGTCGTCTACACACACTTGGATTCAAACCTGGTCTTCACCACCTGCAGCTATAAAACTGGGAAAATATTTCCAGCCTCACATAGCTTTTGTCTGGACTAAGGAAGATGGGTAATTTATGTATATCATAGATGATACATAGCCCAAAATACTAAGTATTCGCTTGATTATCTCCAAAAGTCTCTTGCCTCACCTGAGTTCATCAACTAGTTAGAGACCTAGAAAGTGTGGGTTCCAAAAGATAATGTTTATTTTATAAAGGTGATTAAACATGTATGCCAAAGATCAACTGCCATTTAATTTTTAGCACAATAAACTTTAATAGAATTTCTTGACCAGGTAGAATATTTACACTGGTTTAAACAGAGCTGAAAATTTCACAGAAACTACATTACACTAGGGGCGTCTGGGTGGCTCGGTTGAGCATCCGACTTTGGCTCAGGTCATGATCTCACAGTTTGTGGGTTCGAGCCCCACATCAGGTTCTGTACTGACAGCTAAGAGCCTAGAGCCTGTTTCAGATTGTGTCTCCCTCTCTCTCTGTCCCTCCCTACTCACGTTCTGTCTCAAAAATAAATAAACCATAAAAATTTTTTTAATAAAGATAGGTTAAAAAAACTACATTACACGAAGACAAACCCTCAGAATACATTAGCAAAATTCCGAAATTTGTCAAGAGTGCCCTATTACCTATACTTTCGTTTTTACTTCTTTTCCTTTTAATTTACATCCAAGTTAGTTAGCATGTACTGCAATAATGATTTCAAGAGTAGATTCCAGTGATTCATCCCCCCTATTACCTATACCTTCTAAAGCCTACATCTCAAGCCCAGTTTGGTATAAAATTTAGTAGATTTTAATCTATATCGAAATATTTCAAAGTCACCCTTTAATGCTGTCTCAGTAATTTCAGAGTATTTAACCACTGCTTTGTCACATCAACATACAGTAAAAAGTAGATGGATGTAAACTTTTTTTTAAGTTTACTTATTTGAGAGAAAGCATGCGCACACAAGGGGGAGCAGAGAGAAAATCCCTAGCAGGCTCTGAGCCCTATCCATGTGGGGCTCAAACTCAGGAACTGCATCATGACCTGAGTTGAAGTGGGGCACTTTACTGATTGAGCTACCCAGGCCCCCCTGGACTTAAACTTTTATTATCAATTTCATGTGGGAATCTTAGCTTCTTTTTATAAAGGGCTGATGAACAACTTCTCTGATTAGCCATACCTCATGCTTAGTAATTAATATAGAACAACCTTTTGCAGTTTACAAAATGTTACTACGGCAGGCAAATAATGCCTCTCTCAACTATGTCTGCATCCTAACACCTGTGAAAATGTTATGTTATAGCAGCAACAGGAAGCTAATACAGTTACGTTTTTCTTTTTTTTTTTTAATTTTTAATGTTTTATTTATTTCTGAGAGAGAGAGAGACAGCGTGAGCAGGGGAGGGTCAGAGAGAGAGGGTGACACAGAATCTGAAACAAGCTCCAGGCTCTGAGCTGGCTGTCAGCACAGAGCCCGACGCGGGGCTCGAACCCACAAACCGTGATATCATGGCCTGAGCCAAGTCGGACGCTTAACTGACTGAGCCACCCAGGCACCCCCTATAATTACTATTTTCAAAGTAAACATTTAAAATGGAGAAGTTGTAGTCTCATACGGAAAAACGACCAGGGTACTGTAAAGCAAGTTTCAAACAGAACATACATGGGAGGTACAGCCTGGATCATGATATGGATGTGTGATTTTTGTCAATTTTTTTCTTCATGGGGGCAATAAATAAACTGCTTTATCAATAAACTTTTATCAAAAAACTGAGAGTGGTGAAAACAATTGTCAAAATAAGTAAAATTTGCGTTAATTTAGTAAAAAGGATGGGATGCAAATATCACCAGCCCTCTTTTATTTCTCCAAAAATTACTCCTAGAACTAATAAGTGTAATAATACTCACTGTAAAAAATAAAGTACAGGTTCAGATTACGTATTTGTTCTATTAGGAATCAAGGAGTTAAATAAAACGCTTCCATTCACACATTTAAGAATTTTTCTTCCTTTCTTTATAATTATAACTCCTTTTTGAAAAAGGTACTTTCTACATTTGACACTGTGAAGTGTATTATGCAGAAAATGCTATGTTAAAAATCATTTCTATTTTAAGATTTACTTCTCACGTGTTGACAAAATTAAACTTAACACAAGTCTCCTTAAAAATTTAACAGCTTAAAATGCCAAGTTTTTTTAAAAAATCAAACTTTGTTATAAAACAATAATGCTAAGAAAAAAACCTATTTTAATTTCCAAAACTGTAACAAATAAGAGCAACTTAAATTGTACATATTTTCCTAAAAGCTCTATTTTCCTGAAGATAATTCTGAAAACTCTTGTTGCTACAAAAGAAGAAATATTTATGTGTCTAGCAAGACTGGTGATCTGAAATGGGGAAAGCCCAGGACAAAGACCTGGTAAAAGGCTAATGGAAAAACAAAAAAGTCTGAACAAAGGTGATCCAGCCCAGTAAAAGGAGAGGAAAGTGCAAACCCTAATTCAAACGTGTAAAGCAAAGTACATCTGTCTTTTTACTGTTGAAATCACTCTATTTTGAGACTTCCACCCCAGTAAAAAGCAGCATATACTGAATCAGAACCCATTAGGCACTGTGCTAGATACTGAAATACAGTAATAGATGACATGCAAAGTGGGAGTGCCTATGAGATGTTTAAGCAGAAAAGCAGTTGATACACAAAAGGGCTCAGAGTGCCATCTAAAGTCATAGAGACAAGGAGCAGGCCTAAAACCAGAGAAATGCCAAGATTTAAAGACTGAAAGGTTCCTTAAAGAGAGGCAGTGGCCCTTAGCCTGCAGCAGTTCTCAAACTTTATTGTCCCCCCTAATCATCCAGAGATCTTATTAAGGGATTCTGTCTAGGGATTCTGTATTTTAATGCAGGTTCTGATTCAGAATCAGAATTAGTCTGAGGCTGGGCCTGAGACTCTGCATTTTTAACCCTAGGTGTGGCCAATTGCTGGCTGAGGCTAACATGAGTATCAAAAGCATAAAAGACTGAGAAGGAAAGCAAAGGTAAGAGAAAAAGCAGGAAGAGGGCAGTAAATGAGAAGTCAAGGGAAGGTACAGACTTAAGAAGAAGATCTATTAACACATGTACAAATATTAGAATAAATTATGCTTTATTATATATATACTTATGGGAGCTTGTACTATTTCTGTAATGAGAAAAAATAAAAGGCAACAAGTAGACATGCTTAAACATGTGAAAACTCATGGAATATAGCACCCATGAATCCTTGTTACTAGCAATAATCAAAGTAAGTAATTTAGAAGTGGTGATCTTTTAAAAGGATTAAAGTTAGTTAATGACTCCATTTAAATAGGGAAATAAGTCCACCAACCTTAGGCATTAAAATTATAAATTAGAATGTAAACAGTAAAATCTTTGGCAAAGTGCAATTACATAAACAGCAAAAAAAAAGAAATCTACAGTAAGAAGTAGTAAAAGTAATGGCACAATCAACCATGTGGAATCTGCTGAGAAGTCAAGTATGATCAGGCCCAACAGGTGTTCATGGATAGGCAATATGGAAGTTACTGGTGACCTCTGCAAAAGCAACCTTGGAGATAAAGCCAGTGTGTAAATCAGAGCAAAAGAGACTGAACAGGATGCTGTGTGAATTTAAAAAGCATGGCTATGGAGAGAGGCAAAATCCCAAGAAATGGAACAATATGATAAAATGAAGTTTTTGGTGATGGGGGATTCAAAACTCAAGACAGAGTGACTAGACTTTGTTAGAAGAAATACTTTCTCCATGGTGAGAACAGAGAAGACAGAAGATGTCTAGTTCAGGAAGTTGAAAGTTAAGAAAGTTTCAATCTGAGAGTTTCCATTTTCTCAACAAAGTCTCTGCATCCTCTTTTGGTGGAAGCGTGGGGGAGATAACAGTATAACCATGTCTTCATCACTGCAGAAATTCCTGCTTCTATATCCTCATTCTATTTTACTAGCAATTACCATTATATTTTTATTTTATATCAGATCTACAATTTATTAACATGAAGAATGAGACTACAAACATCTCCCAAAACAAGGCAAGCCCCGTTTTTAACAAGCTAATAGTAAAACTTTCCTTTTCCCACCCACCAAGGTAAGGATTGTATGAAACTTCAAGACTGTCAACAATCATTTAAATCTAACTGCAACCATTCTGGTTTCATTTTTCACAATTATATCACAAAACAAATGACCATCCTTGGGGATTAAGGACTGTGCTTGTGATGTGCACCGGGTGACATATGGAAGTTTTCAATCACTATCCTGTACATCTGAAACTAATGTAACCCTGCATGTTAACTAACTGAAATTAAAATAAAAACCAAAAAGAAAAAAGACAAAATACCTATCTTTTTCCCCCTGAATCCTTAATTATGATTCATTTTTTGGTACAGCCACCACACCTCAAGAAAGTTTTCAGAAAGAGCCTGAGGGCCTGGCAGTCTGAAGCCCTTATGGAAACTGCACAAGTATACCATTCATGTCAAAGCCTTTTCCCCTAAGAACTATATAAATTCTTAAAATCTGTTCACACTCTTCTGACAGAATGATGCAGATGAAAAATCTAATGCCATTTTTAATCTTATTCCTTTGCAGGTAACATTTTACCCCCTGACAAGTGGATAGTAGGACTCTGTCTCTGAAAGAAATTTTCACCAAAACATCTAAGTATATGCCATCAGCACTTGGCAAACAAAACACTAGGTGAGTCTTTTCAATCCAAATGCTCAAGTCTTTCACCTTTGTGGACTTCTAATTATTCTTTGATCCTTTCCATCTACTCAGTTCTTTTCTGCACATAAGTCTGATAGTGACTCTCTCTGCTGGATCTATCTTCCAATCACGTATTTTTTTTTCTCTCAAAATTCCAATCTTTGTTTTGCACTGCATTCCAAAAGGACTCATCAAGTTCTAATTCATGAATTTCATTTTGCTAAAATTACCTATGTCTTGGGTGCCTAGGTGGCTCAGTCAGTTAAGGGTTCGACTTTGGCACAGGTTACGATCTCATTGGTTAGTGAATTCGAGCCCCGCATTGGGCTCTGTGCTGACAGCTGGGAGCCTGGAGCCTGCTTTAGATTCTGTGTCTCCCTTCCTCTCTCTGTCCCTCCCCTACTCATACTCTGCCTCTCTCAGAAAATAAACATTAAAAAACATTTTTTATAAATAAATATGTAAAACTACTTTATGTCTTGACATGGTAAAGCATTTTTCAATTATGTAGATACCCTCAATTTACAATAAAGGACAGAGATTCTGATGGCAGAAATGGCTATTTCCACGTCCCCTGAAGTTGGAATGGCCACATAAATCTGGATTACACTGTTCTTGTCCTTCTTTAACCCCCTCTACAGGAGTTTTCATTTTTAATTTCCATGCCTCTCACTGGAGCTTGCCTGTTTGTTGTGGGTTTTGTTCTTGCTGCTATAGTCTCAACGGGCCCCAGGGTCAGCAAGTAGAGACTTTCCTCTCTTTTCTTTCAAACAGCTGCCCCATTTATTAAGCACCTAGTATGTACCAGGTATTGTCTTCAAAGGTTTACATATGCCATGACTTAACCATTTCAATGAACTTCTGGATTAAGTATCTATCCCCTACCTCAAGGATAAGAAAATAAACTTATAAATTAAAGGCTTCAGATCATAGAACTAGTAAATAATGAAAGCTGGAGTTTATCTGATCAGGGACGATTTAGAAGGGATGGGGGAGGGAAACAAATGGCAATGTAGGGCACGGCAAACAATACCAGAAGATGTTAAACTCAGAAGAAATCTTAGCCAACTCTCTCAATTTCGGAAAAGAAGAATTATGCAGAGAAATAACTTGCTTAATGTCATGTAACTTAGGTCAATTTTCTATGCTCAGCTGTATAATTTCCTCAATCCTTTTAAAGCAAATATGCTTTAGATATTTTATAATTCAACTTGAAAAACTAATCTTTTCTGAATTTAGGTTTAATAACATTCAAAATAAAAATAAATATTTAATTAAACTACCTTTGATTTGCCTCCCAACACAAAGGATCCCTAATGTAGTAAGGGAGATAAAAAAAAAAGAGAGAGAGAGAGAGATGAGGGGTACCTGGTGACTCAGTCAGTTAAGCACTTGACGCTTGATTTCAGCTCTGGTCATGATCTGTCACAGTTCGTGAACTGGAGCCCAACATGGAGCTCTGCACTGACAGTGCAGATGCTGTTTGGGATTCTCTCTTTCCTCTCTCTTGTTCCTTCCTTGCTTGTGCTCTCTCTCAAAATAACAAATTAAACTTCTTCTTCTTTTAAGTTTAATTACTCTTGAATACTAAGAACAACTGAGGGCTGACTTGGGGTGGGAAAGAGGGGAAGGGGGGAGATGGACATGGAGGAGGGCACTTACTGGGATGAGCACTGGGTGTTATATGGAAACCAACTTGACAATAAACTATGAAAAAAAAAAAGAGTGGGAGGGGGAGGAGGGAGAAGAGGAAAGATGATACCTAGTCAAGTCCTCAACAAGTAACCAGTTAACAAAAGTCAGCTCCTTAAGGAACCTTTCCTGATCAATTTATCTAAAGACCAAATGACCGTTCTCATTGTCTTCACAATATCTGTTTCCATTTGAAATTCCAACTACTGGGTGCCTGGGTGGCTCAGTCAGTTAAGCATCTGACTCTTGATCTTGGCAGTTTGTGGGTTGGAGCCATGCTGAGATCATGGAACCCACTTGGGCTTCTCTCTCTCCCTCTCTCTGCCCCTCCTCTACTCACACACATGTGCTCTCTCTCTCAAAATAAACTTTAGAAAAATACGAGAAAAAAATGAAATTCTGTCTACTTATTGCTTATTCTCTCCCCTAATTGCTTCCAATTACAACAGAAACTTTTAACTCACAACTGCAGTTCTCAAGGTTTTTTGGTATCAGTGCCACACCAGTGGTTGGCAAACTACAACTGCAAGCCGGTTCCTAGTTTTTGTAAGCAGTTTTACTGGACCCTAGTTACACCCTTTCACTTACATATTGTCTATGATTTCTTTAGAATTGATTAGCTAACCCTTTAACTTCTAAGCCCTTTAAGCCTACCTGGCCAATTTTTTAAAAACTTAGTCTTAACTGCTTTGTACTTTTAAAACATTATTGAGGACCTCAAAAGAGCCTTTTGTCTATGTGGTTTATATGTATTGATATTTACTATAATAAAATTCAGTCCAATAAATTTTTAAGTATTTCTTTATTTTAATATTATAAGTTACGTGTAAAAATCCATTACATGTTAAATGTTTATGAAAAACATTTCCCATTTTCATAGGGAAAAGAATGTCTATGTCTCACATTTTTGCACTTCTTAATGTCTGATGCAATAAAATGCAATTGGATATTCATTATCTGCTGCTGCATTTAATCTGTTAAGATGCCACATGCCATGTAGCCTCTGGAAACTCCACTGTACTCTCATATCTCATTACTGTGGAAAAAGAAAAGTTTGACCCTGAAAGGTTCTTGAGAACTCCCAGGATCCCTGAATCATTCATTTTTTGTTCACAACTTCTGCACTGAGAAACTTCATGAGAATAAATTTGTTTGTTTTGTTCACTTTACTGTCTCCAGCACCTAGGACAGTACCCAGCCCAGACCAGGTACTTAACTATTTCCTGAAGGAACGCCTAAATTAAGTAAAACAGCATGAAGCATTCCAAGGAGAAGGAACAGCATATGCATACAACCAGAACTCACTTATCCCTGATGCCCCTACAAGTAGAATGCATTTACTGTTGATATAACCTTACAGAGAATTCACAACTGAGATTAAAAATTCACATTAAAATAACTGTGCTGATCTTTGACAAAGGAGCAAGGGCAATGGAGAAAAGACAGATTTTTCAACAAATGATGCTAGAACATCCACATACCAAAGAGTGAATCTAGACACAGATTTCACATCCTTCACAAAAATTAGCTCAAAATGGATCACGGATCTAAATGTAAACAAGAATAGGAGAAAATCTAGATGACCTTGAATTTAGCAAAGACTGTTCAAAAACAACATCAAACGCATGAACTTGATTAAAATTAAAATTTTCTGCTCTGCAAAAAACACTGTCAAGAGAATGAGAAGAAAAACCGCAGGTTGGGAGAAATATCTGTAAAAAAGACTTATCTGATAAAGAACTGTTGTCCAAAATATACAAAGAACTCTTGAAACTCAACAATAAAACTAACGACCCAACTAAAAATGGGCCAAAGACCTTAACAGACACCTAACCAAAGACATACAGAGGGCAAATGGGCATATGAAAAGGTGCTCCGCATCACTGGTCATCAGGGAAAATGCAAATCAGAACAAGAAGATACCAGTACACTTCTAGGAGAATGGCCAAAATCCAGAACACCAACACCGCCAAATGCTGGTGGGCATGTGGAGCAACAGGAACGCTCATTCACAGCTGGTGGAAATGCAAAATGGTAGTCATCCTAACAGGCAGTTTGGAGGTTTCTTACAAAACTAAACACGCACACTCTTACCAGCAATCCTGTGGCTTACTATTTACCCAAAGGAGTTGACAGGGTGTTTATAGCAGCTTTATTCATAATTGCCAAAATTTGGAAATCAACCAAGATGTTGTCCTCCAGTAGGTAAGTGGATAAAATGGTACAACCAGACAGTGAATATTATTTAGTGCTTTTTTAAAAAGAACTGAGCTATCAAGCCATGAAAAGACACGGAAGAACTTTCGGCACATCTTACTAAGTGAAAGAAGCCAATCTGAAAAGGCGACATGCTGTATGAGTCCAATTATACGACATTCTGGAAAAGGCAAAACTATGGAGACAGGAAAAAGACCAGTGCTTGCCAGAGGGAGGGAGGAATGAATAGGTGGAGCAGAGAGGGTTTTTAGGGCAAAGAAACTGTTCTGTACCCTACAGTGGTGGATACGCAGCACTCAGTACACATCTGTCAAAATAACACCAAGACTGAACCATAATGTAAACCACGGACTTTGGGTGATAATGATGTGCCAAAGTAGGTACATCAAATTGTAACAAATATACCACTGTGGTGGTGGATGTTGATAAGGGGGAAGGATATCACTGGGGCGGGATGAATATGGGAAATCTCTGTACCTTCTATTCAATTGCTACCTAATCTGCCCTAAAGAAATAAAACCTACTTTAAAAAAGAAATACTATGTGAAATAAATCATTTTATCATCATAAACAGAATCTTAAAAAAAAAAATGGATGTACTTCCATACCAGTTCTCTTTCAAAATGTTTATGTTCATAACATCAGAGTTCAATAAACCCACCAATTCCTACACAGTAATCCCCATTCTTAGAAATGCACTACTGATAACATATCTGAAGAACATTTCACATGGCCTATGAATAGTGAAAAGACCAATGACTTTGATTGGAATCAAAAGCTCAAACCTGAATTCCTACTTCAGCTTACTAATTAATTTGATATTGAGCAAAATTACAATATCGTGGGTCTCAAATTTCTCATCTGTGCAATGTTAAAACCAACAACAGGGGGACCTGGGTGGCTCAGTCAGTTGAGTGTCTGACTTCAGTTCAGGTCATGATCTCAGTCTGTGGGTTCAAGTCCTGCGTTGGGCTCTGTGCTGACAGCTCAGAACCTGGAGCCTGCTTCAGATTCTGTGTCTCCCTCTCTCTCTGCCCCTCCCCCACTTGCTCTGTTTCTGTCTCTCAAAATAAAATAAAAGATACAAAAAATAAATTAAAAAATAATAAATTTAAAAAATAACCAGAAACAGATTTTTGGACATTAACAGAGATCAAATACATGGGAATGTTTGCTACACTGTTAACAATACAATCACTGGGGGGAGCCTGGGTGGCTTAGTCGGTTAAGCGTCCGACTTTCGCTTAGGTCATGATCTCGCAGTTTGTGGGTTCGAGCCCCGCGTCAGGCTCTGTGCTGACTGCCAGCTCAGAGCCTGGAGCCTGTTTCAGTCTGTGACTCCTCTCTCTCTGACCCTCCCCTGCTCACACTGTCTCTCTCTCTCTCCTAGAAATAAATAAAACATTAAAAAAAAAAACAATACAATCACTGATAATGTTTACAGAGTTTCAGTGAGCCCTGTAATCAATCACTAAATAAAAAAGACCTGGATTATACAGTATTTTTACTGGAAACTGTTGTTTCAACCTACTGAGTTCAGTTTTATAACCTCAATTTGGGATGATATCTAAAATCTGATAAAGAATACAGTTAGTTGTGAACGAAACTGCATAAACTGGGCACCTATCAAGCTGTCAGACACTGTGTCAGCTTCATACATAGTATTTATTTAAGCTTCATAACCTACGTTCTAACTTTATACTGTAGTTGAGGAAACTAAAGATCAGAAAAATTAAGAATAAGCACAGAACCACATTGTCTGCTTTGTCCCTAAATCTCATTTCTTTCAAATAACCCTCAAAAACAGTAAAATCTCATACTGGGACAATATTTAATTTAGCATCCAACATATTTTTCAATATTTACAAAACTGGCCAAAAAAATTAAAATTTTGCTAAGTCCTTTAAATTAAACCTTTAGCCCTAACAAGTGTTGTTTTTTAAAATTTCTTGTATCAAAGTGGTACAATCTAATAATGTTTGTCAGTAACAATTAGACATTAAATCAAAGGATCAACAAGTGAGGCAAGAGCACAGAAATGAGTAAAAGTAGCAGGAAGAGGGTCAAACAGGCTTTCTCAATGTTTTTATTCCGTACCACACATTACTAATAGAATTTTTGGTAACACACTTGAACTTATCAAAACTCTATCAGTCATGATTACAACATAATCACTACTGTAATACAAGCAAATCTTACACATCTAGATAAAACTGTCCAATATTCACTTAGTTGTGTCTACATCTGACTACAACTGTTTACTACCATGATTATGTTTTATATTCTCTGAAGGTATAAAACTATCACACATTCCAGGAGATATTTCCTCTTTTGTTCTATCTTGGCATTAAGCTATGCTAGCCAGTTCTGCACTAGAACATACAACCCATTCAACTCCACATTCTACCTGATAAACATAGTAGGTAATCCCTGCACACACACACCCACACACACTGGCCAAAACTTTTAAAGCAGATCAAAAGTGGCAGTAATCTATAAAGAGTTGGTGATAACTAAGCTAACAGAAAATTATACATTGCCTGGGTCTGGGAAGATATTAAAGAAATGTAAAAATCATATTATAGAGTCTTAACATGATGTATGATAGGTAGCTCTTTCTAGTAAAAGAGTAGAAAACCAATGGAATTTATGGGAAAGAAATGCCATATCAAAAAATTTGTGGAGCCTTTTCAAATTAAATCATATTTCATTGAAATCATTATAATTTGTATCTTCATAAGCATTATATTTGAAACTTCAACCAAATAATTTCAGTTATTTCAAATAAGGATTTAACACATGAATTAACTTATACTCAAATTTTCCTCAAACTTAAAATAAAAAATAAAATAAATTTCCTCAAGAAGCACCTGGGTGGCTTAATCAGTTAAGCATCTGACTCTTGGTTGCAGCTCAGGTCATGATCTCACTGTTTGTGAGTTCAAGCCCTGTATGGGGCTCCACGTTGAGAGCAGGGAGCCTGCTTATGATCTTCTCCGTCTCTCTCTGCCCTCCCCTGCTTACTCTTTCTCTCAAAATAAATAACCTTAAAAAAAATAGTCCTCAACCTAAGATTCTATTCTTGGAAGAGGGGGAGATCTACATTTCTCTACAAAAATTGAATGTTTTGTTTTCCTGTTTTTAATAATCTAAAAAAGCAGTAGTAGCACATTCAGAATCATCTGACTCCATCTGGTAGCCAAATAATTGAATGCTCCCATTCGCATTTATGGTCACCGCTGGCTCCAATTGGTACTACAGTACTCTAATAATGACAGGCTACCAACAAAAGCAGAAGGGGACCTCAAATGCAAATGATGCATTTGTGTGAAACAAAGCCTAGTGGCATCATGGTTTTCCCTGAAGCATTTATACGCTGGTAAGAAAATGCAACACATGGTGACCACACCTTGCAGGGCAGTTCTCATATAACAGAAAAAGAACCTACAGCATATAACCACAGTCAATTCTATAAGCCATACTGTTTCAAGACTTCAATTTAGCAGACAGTATCCAATGCTTTAGTAAAATGATTATAATTTGAATTTCACTGGTTTAGCAGGTTTATATTTAATTTGCAAGTTTTGATCGTCACCAGCACCTAACAATTGATCACTGGCTCCTGCCTAATAAACTATGTTCACTCACTCTACACATAGTTTCCCTAGTTCACCAGCAACTCAGCTGCCTTTATTGATTCCTGCTCTTCTCCCCCAACTCTTGAAATTGGGAGTTGTCCATGGTCCACTTTTCCTCACTTTGTTGATCTCATTCAGTCCTGTAGTTTTCAAATTCCACCAACATTTCCCAGGACTAAAATGTGTATGTCCAGCCCAGATTTAAAAAGCCAACAAAAAACCCCTCCAGATTTCTCTTAAACCCAAGATTTATACATCCAACTGCTTCCTAGATACTCCTGGGGGCGGGGGTGGGGAAAGTGTTGAACAAAGCTGAACTCTCCACCTACCACCTCCCCTCCCTTGATGGCAACTCCATCCTTCCAGTTACTCAGTTCAAAAGACTTGAAGTCATCCCTGATTCTTTTTCTCATGCTACATACCTAAAACCACCAGAGGGGCATCTGGGTGGCTCTGTTAAGCATCTGACTTCAACTCAGGTCATGATCTCCTGGTTTGTTGAGTTTGAACCCAGCATCAGGCTCTCTGCTGTCAGCACAAAGTCTGCTTCAGATCCTGTCTCCCTTTCTCTGTGCTCCTCCCCCACTCATCCTCTCTCTCTCTCTCTCCCTCTCTCTCCCTCCCTCCAAATAAATTTAAAAAATAAAAACAAAAAATAAAACCACCAGGAAACCTGTGTCCCCTTTAAAAATATATCCAGAATCCAGTCATTCCTTACCACCTCTACCACAATATAATATAATCCAAGCCACCATTATCCCTCACCTTATCCTCTAAATATCCTTCACAATATCCTTCTAAACAGTCTCCCTGCTCCCATCACTGTCTCCCACACCCACCCCAATATGTTCTAAACATAGCAGTCAGAAAAATCATGTTAAAATTTATATCAGGTTATGTCACTCCTCTCCTCAATACCCTCCTCATTGGCAACCCTTATCCAAGTAATAGATTAAAATCTTAAACAGCCTGTAAGACACTATACAATATGGTAGACTCTATCTCTCCATCTCCCACTTCTTTCCCCCTCACTTACTGCACTAGCCTCCTGGTTCCATAAAACTAAGTTGTTCCTTGGAGCCTCTGCTTTAACATACTTTCCTCCTAGATGTACATATAACAGATTCTTTCACCCCCTTCTTACTTTTGCTTGCATGCTACCTTCTCAATGAGGCCTACCTTGTCCCCCCTATTAAGAACAGTGATCAGAACTCTGCCCACTGACCCTCCACTATGCACTCCTAATCCTCACCCATTCCACCCCCTCTTCCTCTTCCCTCCTTTCCCCTCCTCCATTTCTACTCTACTTTTTCCCACAGAATGTATTACCCTTTATCAGGCTATACAACTGAATTACTATGCTTGCTGTAGCGGCCCTCCCACCCCAACTCTGGAAGGCAGGAAGGTAGGTTCGGTGATGTATCCCAAAACACTTAAAACAGTGCCTACCTACCACACAGGCTCAATAAATTATGTGTTGAGTGAACAAATAAATCGGAAAGCAAAAGAACTTTGGACTTTGAGTAGTAACATCCAAAGCTGGATGCAATAGAGCAATGTTTTTTAAATCGTCAAAGAGAATGATTACTGTTCTAGAATTCTATGCACAACCAAATTATCCTAAAAGTGTTGAGGGCAGAATAATGATGCAAAGTTTCAAAACAGAACTTCCCCTGGAAATGCTCTCAAGAGGCTCCTGGAGGACAAGCCCTTCATATGTAAGGGAATGAACCAAGAAAAAGGACTACACGGCTACAGTTAAGTGAGACTTAACCCAAAAGAAAGGTACAGGGAACACGGACAATGACAACTTTTCACTAGCAGAAGGCGGCAACATGAGGCAGCACGCAATCTGAACACTTAGACAAGTAGTAAGGAATATAGGGCGGTATTAGTAAACACAGAAGGGATAAAAAGCAGAAAGAAAAAAGACAAGTATTAACGACATGGAAAATTATACAAATTCCAATTAAATGATACAAGGAAAAAAGTTACAAGCAGCTTACTATATGGCTCAAATTGGGAATAACTTTTATAATAATAAACACAAAATTATAATGTTACTAAATTAAGGGAGTATGTAAATAGAAAGGGATGTACATGTGATGGAGGCAGGAAAACAAGTTAAATCCACAATAGGAACTGAATAGATAATGCCTAAAACCGAAATCTGAATTTAACAACAGAAGCATATTAGAGACAAAGATGGTAAATCCAAAAATAACCACCTCAGGAAAAATAGCTGCCTCTGGCAAAGGATACCTAGAGAGGTAAGGATAGGGAATTACCCTTTAACAAAAAAAAAAGCTAGGGACACCGTGGTGGCTCAGTCGGTTTAGCGTCCAACTTTGGCTCGGGTCATGATTTCGCTGCCTGTGAGTTCATGCCCAGTGTAGGGCTCTGTGCTGACAGCTCAGAGCTGGGAGCCTGCTTCCAATTCTGTGTCTGCCAATCCCCAGCTCATATTCTGTCTCTCTCAAATAAACAAATATTTTAAAAATTAAAAAAAAAAAAAGCTAATGGAATATTTTATTTTGAATCACAGGTGCATTAAAACTCTAGGAAAAAGGAAAAAAAGTTCAAAAACTTCTTAAGAAAAGAAAGGATTTTGTTTTCAAAGATTTGACCCCAAGTATTGGCAAAGATTTGGGGAGAGAGACTCAGCTACATTGCTGGAAATGTCCACTGTGGAAGCTTCTAATAAAATTTGACAGCTTGTTTCAAAATTTAAAGTGTGTATACCCTTTGACCCAGTAATTTCTTCCACCCAGGTGCCCCATCCAAGTCCCACTTCTAATTTACATGTTGGCACAGGTGTATGTATCTGGATGCCAATAGCATTCCTGTTTATAACAGCAAATATACTGAAAATTCAAGCCCTATCTTAAGAGAGTGACTAAAATATAGTCCATACAACAGAATACTATGCTGCTTTTTTTTAATAAGATGGACTCATATCTAAGAATTAACCTGTTTAAATGAGTGGATTTTAAAAAGCCACATATCATAATCCTATTTATGTTACAAAAAAAGTAAATATGCACACTGATATGGCTGTTGTCTGTATGTATGTATGCATGTATTTCCATGTAATGAGACAGAAAAGAAACTGGAAGGGCACCCAAACTGCAGAATGTGGTTTAAAGAATTAACATAAGGGATTAGAGAAGAAGAGAGGCAAGTAAAGCATAGAACCAGAAACCAGAGATCAGAGACAGGACCACTGAACTACAGGGACACAAAATATCAAAAACTGAAGGATATAGACTATAAGCATAAACGTCATAATTTGGAATTATACAGTTCAAACATGTACTTACTGACAAGTGGTAATCATTTACTAAGAAAATATCTACAAGGATTTACATCAGTTCAAAGAGTTTAACTTTAAAATATCTGCCGCAGACTTAAAGAAAAAAAAAAAAAAGGCACACACACACACACAGAGACTAGAAACTATTCCAAAATGTTTACAATGGGATTATGAATGATCACAGGCAAGATAAGGTTGCAGTTCTGTATGTATTCCTCAAATTAAAGCATATACATTATTCCGGTAATAAAAAGGGAAATTTAACTTCAGTGCATATTTTGTGTCCTCACACTTTATTGTTAATAAATTGCTGGTGACTTCATATATAAATTGAAACACTGAGAGGGGCATTTGAGTGGCTCAGTCAGTTAAGCATCCAAACTCTTGATTTCAGCTCAGGTCACCATCTCAGTTTCATGAGTCTGAGCCCTGGTTGGGCTCTATGCTGGCAGTGAGGAGCCCTGCTTAGGATTCTCTCTCTGCCTCTCCCCTGTGCTTGCTCGCGCACGCTGTCTCTCCCTCTCTCTCAAAATGAACTTTTAAAAAAGAAGTTAAAAAAAACCAAAACACTGAGAAATCAAGAGCTGATTTTGTCAACTTGATACTTTTTTCTTCGATTTCTTTCTTTCTTAAAATGCCTCAAATATATGACTGCTAATAGGGGAAAAACTTTGAAACAGTCCATTCATATAAAAATCCACATATTTCAGGGATGCCTGGTAAAGCATCCAACTCTGGAATACAGCTCAGGTCATGATCTCACGGTTTATGAGATCGAGCCACGGTGTTGGGCTCTGACCTGACAGCTCAGACTCTCCCTCTCCCTCTCATTCTGTCCCTCCCCTGTGTGGGTACACACATGCATGTGCACACACTCTCTCTCAAAATAAGCATTTTTAAAACTCACATATTTCATATACATATTTTTTAGTTTATACGTATAAAAATTTAGTATTTTAAAAGTTAACTATAAGACAAAATAAAATCTGTTAGATCTCTCCAAACAAAATGAAAAGAATACAGTCTGCAGAAATTTATTCACAACTATCTGTATTAACAAGACATCTGAAGTTGTCCCTAACAAAGTTAAATCAGGGTCCTACACACACACACACACACACACACACACGAGTTTTAACCAAACTCAAAAGAGCAAAAGGTAAAATGCAAAGGAGAAAAAAGCAAGAGTTTTGAACAATTAGATTACTCCATTTATTTAAACCAATTACTGAAGCAATCTTTCTAAGGCAGAGTCTTTGCAAAGATAGTGTACATTAAATTTCACTCTATCAACCATCACTAGCTAACATGACAATAATAAATAACTATAACAAGTATAATGCTTCCTATAAAATTCAAGACTGGCATTAAATTCCTCTAAGTATTTAAGAAAACACTTCTCACAATCAATATCTACTTCAAAAATACAGATTAGTTGTCCAAAGGTTTTCCCTCCAACCTTCTCTTTCTAGTTCCTCCCATGTGCTCCCCACTCCCCCTGCTATTAAAAACAAAAACCACGAATAAGCTGAATGCCACTGGGAAAGCTCAGACCTAATGAAAGGTCTTTTGTTAATATTCTGCTCATTGTGGCTCAAGCTTAAAGAATAAGTTGAACCAAAACATAACTATTTTATCTGTATTATTCAGCCTAGAGTTTCTCAAGATTTTAAAAAGTACTTTTTAGGGGCACCTGGGTGGCTCAGTGGGTTAAGCGTCTGATTTTGAGTCAGGTCATGATGTCATGCTTTGTTGAGTTCAAACCCAGCATCACTGAGCTCTGTGCTGACAGCTCAGAGGCTGGAGCTGCTTTGGATTCTGTCCCTCTCTCTCTGCCCCTCCCCTGCTCACATGCACTCTCTCTATCAAAAACAAACATTTTTTTTTTAAAAAGATACTTAAATAAAAAAGTAAAAGTAATTGGGACACATGAGAGCTGGTCACAACAGTGTGTTCTCTTTGTGAAAATGCATCAAGCTATAGGTATAAATTGAGCATTTTGCATTATCTATTTATGCTATACTTAAACAAAAAAAGTTTACGTTTAGAAACAAAAATACTGGCGCGCCTGGGTGGCTCAGTCGGTTAAGCACTGACTTTTGCTCAGGTCATGATCTCACAGTTCCTGAGTTGCAGCCTCATGTCCTGTCAGGCTCTGTGCTGACAGCTCAGAGCCTGGAGCCTGCTTTGGATTGTGTGTCTCCCTCTCTGCTGTCTGTCTGTCTGTCTCTCTCTCTCAAAAATAAACATTTAAAAAAATTAAAAAAGAAAAGAAATACTATGCTCTAGATAGTCTCCTAGGATCTACTGAAAACAGTCTCAGGCATCCTCAATGGCTAATACATCACAGCATCTCTTCTCTTTCCCTCTGCTCAGTTTCTCAATGTGTCTTTCTCCATTACATCTTTAACCTACCACCGTCTGGTATTCACTAACTACAAATACTCCCAAACTGATGGCTTCACCCATGCTTCCTTCAGAAAATACCACAGAAGCCATCAAATGCTGACTGACCACCTCCTTTCCTCATGTTAGAATAAAGAAGTGACCCTGCACTTGGGTCTGTCCTCTCACCTACTCAAGACTTCACACCCCTTCTATTATCCCTTCACCTACTCAGACTTCACACCCCTTCTATTACCCCTTCCTCTTACATCAATCCCTCCCTCTTTTGCTACCAGACCATCCCCCTAACACCCAAACACACTCTAATATTTCCCACCTTGGTAAACAGCACCATGTTCCACACAGCAGCACAAGCCAGAAACCACCTAATTCCTTCCTTCCCTCACCTCTCATATCTAATCCATCAACAAATCCTGTTAATTCTGTCTCCCAAATATATCTCAAATCCATCCACTTCTCTTTGTCTTCACTGCCACCACCTTAATCCAGGTCATAATCAAAGAAAGGGCCTGTCTAACCAATCAATTCTCCAAACAGCTAAAGCTATCTTTAAAGTTAGAAGTGAATTATGCTACTCTTAAATCCTTCAAATGGCTTCTCAGTACCCATAAAATAAAACTCATATTCCTTACTTTGACTCTGCAGGATCTGATCCCTGGCTAGCTCCCCCCATCATCCATTTGCTCCAGCAATACCTTCTTCCCCCAACTTCAAGAAAAGTACAAGCTCATTACAGCCTCAGGGACTTGACCTCTGCTTCTCCTTCATTCCAAGAGGTTCTCCCTTCCCTCCTTCAAAGAGCTCGCTTTTATCATAGTTTAAATGTCACCACTTCTGATAGCAGGTGTCCCTCCTATCGCCATTATTTTTTACTTTAGTACCTGTAACTCTTTTATAGTACAGATGGTCCCTGACTTACAATGGTTTCACTTATGATTTTTCACTTTATGATGGTGCAAAAGCAATATGCTATACTTTGAATTGTGATCTTTTCCCAGGCTATCAATGTGCAGTATGATGCCCTCTCATGATGCTAAGCAGCAGCAGCAAGCCACACCTCCCAGTCAGCCAGGCAATTGGGAGGATAAACAATCAATATACTTATAACCACTGTTTTTCACTTTCAGTACAGTATTCAATAAAGTACATGAAATATTCAAAAACTTATTATAAAATAAGCTTTGTGTTAGATGATTTTGCCCAACTGTAGGCTAATATAAGTAAGTGTTCTCAGTATGTTCAAGATATGTTGGGCTAAGTTATATGATGTTCAGCAGATTAGCTGTATTAAATGCGTTTCCAACTTAACTACAATTTCAATTTGCAAAGAGTTTACCAAGACATAATCCCATAGTAAGTGGAGGAAGATCTTTACATATCAAAATCTGTAATTGTTTATTCCCTCACTAGAATGTAAATGGTTATATTTAGGGAAATTAAGTAACTTACTCAAAAAATATTTTTTTTAATTATTTAAGCACTTTCTATGGATAGGCAATGTGCTTTTAAGGTACAAAAGTAGGCAGTGTCCCTGCTCTCAAGGAGCTTAAAGACACAATTAGTAAGTGACAGAGCCAAGAGGCATAACCAGGTCTGATTCTTCAGAGCCCTGTCTCCTTAACCCCTCAACTACACAGCCACTCAAGCACTAGGATATCTGGGATGGGGTAAGCAGCAATATGCTTAATTGGCTGTTCACATGCTAATGACAACTAAGGCTTAGAGAGTTTAAATCATCTGTCCAAAGCAGCACAGGTAGACACTTGAGAGATTAAGTACAATAATTAGCAAAGGAACAGAGATTTAAAGTATAAAAAGTGTTCAAGAAACAAAAAGAATCCATCTTGACCAGGTAAGTAGGGCAAAAGGAAATGTTGGAGGATATGGCTCTAACGCATTTTAAGGATAGTGTGAGGTATTAGTTTATCAGTCATTCAATAAATATTTACTGAGCACGAACTACACGCCAGAAACAATGCTAACAAGGGTGATGAAGACCCAAGTCCTCACAGAGACTGCAGTTTATTGGGGAGCAAAGTAGAACAAACAATTACAGTTCAGGGGGATACCTGTTAGAGTGGAGAGAAGCAGAAAATGCTATGGGAACACAGATGGAGGACACTCAATTCAGGGTGGGAAGTCCAGGAACAGTATCTCAGCTAAGTGATGTCTCGGCTGAGATTACAGAGCTTAGCAGGGAGAGAGAGAATATGGTGCATATAGGCATTTACAAGTATATAATTGCAAATGGCAGGGAAATACCAAGAACAAGCTCAGGAAAGGCTGTGTACTATGACTATAAAGGAATTTTGGACTTTATACTGAAGTTCTAAGTCACCTACATTAGAAAGCTCCCTTAAACTACAGTAGGAAGAACTGAAGGAAGGAGGCAAAGACCAAACACAGACAGACCATTTAGAAGGTAGACGGTGAATATAAATGTGAAAACAAGTGAGAGAAGCAATGCCAGATTTGAGATAACCAAATGGCAGAAAAATCAGGACCTTATGACTAATTGAATATAGGGGGTAAGAGCCTTGGACAGTTGGGAATAATAAAGGTTTTACTTTTCTTTTCTTTTTTAAATTTTTTAAATGTTTTATTTCTGAGAGAGAGACAGCATGAGCAGGGGAGGGTCAGAGAGACAGGGAGGCACAGAATCCAAAACAGGTTCCAGGCTCTGAGCTAGCAATCAGTACAGAGCCCGACGTGGGGCCCAAACCCACAAACCATGAAATCATGACCTGAGCCGAAGTTGGACGCTTAACCGACTGAACCACCCAGGCGCCCCAAGGTTTTACTTTTCAACATGCAAATTTTAAGTCTACCTTGGCACACAGAAGTGAAAAATGACAAGAGAAAGACACTGTCAAGAGAATGAGAAGAAAAACCGCAGGTTGGGAGAAATATCTGTAAAAAAGACTTATCTGATAAAGAACTGTTGTCCAAAATATACAAAGAACTCTTGAAACTCAACAATAAAACTAACGACCCAACTAAAAATGGGCCAAAGACCTTAACAGACACCTAACCAAAGACATACAGAGGGCAAATGGGCATATGAAAAGGTGCTCCGCATCACTGGTCATCAGGGAAAATGCAAATCAGAACAAGAAGATACCAGTACACTTCTAGGAGAATGGCCAAAATCCAGAACACCAACACCGCCAAATGCTGGTGGGCATGTGGAGCAACAGGAACGCTCATTCACAGCTGGTGGAAATGCAAAATGGTAGTCATCCTAACAGGCAGTTTGGAGGTTTCTTACAAAACTAAACACGCACACTCTTACCAGCAATCCTGTGGCTTACTATTTACCCAAAGGAGTTGACAGGGTGTTTATAGCAGCTTTATTCATAATTGCCAAAATTTGGAAATCAACCAAGATGTTGTCCTCCAGTAGGTAAGTGGATAAAATGGTACAACCAGACAGTGAATATTATTTAGTGCTTTTTTAAAAAGAACTGAGCTATCAAGCCATGAAAAGACACGGAAGAACTTTCGGCACATCTTACTAAGTGAAAGAAGCCAATCTGAAAAGGCGACATGCTGTATGAGTCCAATTATACGACATTCTGGAAAAGGCAAAACTATGGAGACAGGAAAAAGACCAGTGCTTGCCAGAGGGAGGGAGGGAGGAATGAATAGGTGGAGCAGAGAGGGTTTTTAGGGCAAAGAAACTGTTCTGTACCCTACAGTGGTGGATACGCAGCACTCAGTACACATCTGTCAAAATAACACCAAGACTGAACCATAATGTAAACCACGGACTTTGGGTGATAATGATGTGCCAAAGTAGGTACATCAAATTGTAACAAATATACCACTGTGGTGGTGGATGTTGATAAGGGGGAAGGATATCACTGGGGCGGGATGAACATGGGAAATCTCTGCACCTTCTATTCAATTTTGATCTGAATACAAAATTGCTCTAAAAAATAAATTCATTAAAAAAATTACCTGCAGGCAAGAGAATACGTGGGTCTAAAATGTTATCAGCATTACAGATAGTAGGAGGTCAGGAAACAAGTATTGAGTGTTAGACACTGAGGATATAGGAATACAAAACAATTCTTGCCCTTATGCATCAGGTGTTCTAATAACGATAGCAAAACCAAATAATTTTAAGGGCATCAGAAAAACCACTATTTAAAAGAACTGATTAAGGATTTTACTATTATAAAGAGAAAAAATTAACCCCAGTTGGTTTTGGGGGAAAGGAGGCAAGGAGGGATGGGAAGTCTGAGGCTTTCATATACTGATTTTGTTTCAAGGCTGTGTATACCAAAAATATTCAGAATTTAAACATTTACAAGGTGTGTATAGAAATTCCATAATCATAGCCAAAAGTCCATCACATCTCTTTAAGCAAAAATGAGAAACCTCCAATCTTTTAGAAACTGAGTAAGTCAACAACAGCTTTAAAGCAATTTAAGGGGTCACTTTGCAGTGTTATGTAAACCTTGTTTTCAGAACACCGTATACACTGAAAATAAAATCCTACTCTTCACATTATGTCACTGGCGTCTTGGCTAAATATTTCCGTTGTAATTCCAATTCGTCTTAGCCTAATTATAATATTCTTTCAATTACAGAAGTTTAAGAATATTGCTCTTCATCAATTTTGTAAGAGCTTCCCAAAGCTCAGAAGGAACAAAGTGAATTAAATTTGTTTCTGAATTTATAATTTGTGTAATACTTATCCTGAAAAGTGCCACATCTATTAATTATACTGTACTTCAGTTTAAAATATTAACAAATGTTACTAAATTATGCTGGAAAAATGCCAAAAGGGGGCATCTGAACCAATTCTACAATATATCTAAGAGAAGATTTTGGCAAAGCAAACTTTAGGGTTGCCACTAATCATTCCAGATCACAAGTTTCTGTAATTTCCAGAATGAAAAATTACACAATTTGTATAATCCACTTTAGGTCTCAAAATATACTTATCACAAAGTTCTCCTAACAGCTACCAATATCCTCTTCTCCACAATTTCAACCAATTATCTCCCTGATAAAATTACCAGACCATTACATTTTTTAAATTTTAATGTTTACTTATTTTTGACAGAGAGACAGTGAAACAAAGAGCGAGTAGGCAAAGGGAAGAGAGGGTGGGAGACACTGAATCTGAAGCAGGCTCCAGGCTCTGAGCTGTCAGCACAGAGCCCAACGTGGGGCTCGAACTCAAGAACCTGGGAGACCCTGACCTGAGGTGAAGGGGGATGCTTAACTGAATGAGCCACCCAGGCGCCCCAGACTATTACATTTATAACTATACCACCCTTTGCTCTTCCCTTATGTCTAAAAGAGGTGGTAACCCCATAAACACCTAACATTCAAAAGGATTCGCTGCTCCAGTCTTCCAAGTTTGTTAACACAAGTCCTTGGAAACAAACTGATCCATAAATGTAAAAGTGCTAAAAGGAAACCTCATTTAATCACTTTGATTTTTTAAATTCCATACCACACATGACCTATCCAAGTTCCTTACTGTATAAATTTCCAAATGCCACTATCTCAGAAGGCCTGTCAATTAACCACCTAAACCTCTTTTCATTTTGTGAAACTAACAAAATGTAATAAAATAAAAACTCAAGCACTAACACTGTACAACGTGTGAGCTCACATATTCTGATCTGCGTACTTCCAACATATCCATCATGCCAAAATGAACTCATTAGCTATTAAAGAACAAGAGCCCTAACAGCAAACATTTATTAACACTAACCCCACTGCTCTAAGCCCTTCACCTATTATCACCTCATCAACTCTCCCAACAATCCTACTGGACGTAGGTACTGTCATTAAACCCATTTTGCAGATAAGGAAAATGAAGCACAGAGAGGTTAAGCATCCTGCCCAAGGTCGCAAACGGGTGGGGAAGGATGGAACCAAAGCTGGCAGCGTGAGAGTCTGTGCTCCCAACATTCAACTGCTCTGAAGAGTTAACAATTTACCCTTGACAGCCGCTTATCTAGAAATGGTAAATGTTCAACTGCTAGGAGCAGGCTGTCTGATCGCTGCCCTATATCCAGACTTAAATTAAGGCTTCCGTGACTTTGACAAATCAGCCACACAATCTGATTTTCTGCACACACAAACTGGGACTTCTCTGGATGTCCGAGCAAACAAATTCTGAATCTTTCCAGGAATGGAGAAAAGGAAAACCTACGCAACACTGTGGACCAGGTTTCCCACATTCCTAAATTATAATCTCAGAGACTCAAGAAAGGCCCCCAAACTACCCCGACAAATGAAGCCTAGGAAAACCAAGGTTTACAATAAAAAGCTAGGGCTTCCCAGGCCAGCCGTTCACGCCATCCCCTCTCTAAAGACATAAACAAGGGAGGAGGCTGCATTCTTCCCACCGCACAATGAAGGCTCAGGCCGGGAGCGGGAGCAAGAACGCAGCGCCATTGGGAACGGTCGCTCCTGGGGTCGCGGGCAGGCACTGGAGGCCAAGGACGGCCAAGTCTGCACGGCCGGCCCCCGGGCCCAGAGCGGCGCGGGGAGGGGCTGGAGCGAAGGGCCGGCCACTGCCCGCACTCAGCTGACCTCCGCCATGTTGGCCGTACACCCCGGGACCCTTCACAACAAAGGCCGGCACCCGGGCGCGGGGAGCGCCCGGCGCCTCCCCCGCCAGGCCCGCCTCCCGGGCGCGGGGCGGGGGCCGGGCGGCCAGGAGGCCCTTCCCCGCCCTCGCCCGAACGCGCGGGGCCGACCCCCACCACGGGGCTCCAGGGCTCAGAGCTCCGGGGGCGGGGGCGAGCCGGCTCGCGACGGCGGGCTGGGCCGAGCAGGGGAGGGGAGGGGCGGGGGGCGGCGCTCGGCCGAGCGGCCGGGCTCCGGCCGAGACAAAGGCGCCCGGCGCTGGGGGCTGCCCGCACCCCCGCCCGGGTGGCGCGACCCGACCCCGCCGCCCTTCCCTCCCGCCGCCATTATCGGGCCTGGGCGTCCTCCTCACGGAGAGCCCCTCACAACCGGCTCCTCCCTCCTGGCCGGGCCCCACTTACCTGTGGGCGGAGAGCGCGCCTCGGACCCCGGTCCTGGCTCAAACGCGCCCCGTCGCCGCCGCGAACTCCCGCTACCGCGGGCAGCGCCACCGCCTCTTCCCCGTGCTGACACCGACGGGACACCCTGGGCCGCCGCCGCCACTCGAGAGCGCGCCCTGCAACGGCTGTCCCGGTTCCCCCCTGGCCGCCGCCGCCGCCGTCGTTTCGCGCGTCCTCGAGCCCGCCGCGCGCCCCCGCTAAATACCACACACTGCGGCGGCCGCCATGAGGAGGCGCGGCCCCGCGCGCCGGCAACCCGGAGGGGGCGGGGCTTCCCGCGGGCGCGCAGGCGCAGAGGCGCTCGTCCGGCCGACTGCGACCTGCGCGAGCATCGTGGTGCGGGTCTCTGAGGGTGTCGGTTTGCTGTGGCTGCTCGGTTACCGTTGCTGCTACTAACAGCTTGCGCCTAACAAACGCGGGCACGTCACGCTCTCGCCCACAACCGTCCCCACCCGGAGGAAGCTAGCGCATACCTACACGTCAGAACTCCTGGTCGCGCGTCCCCCTTAGGGCTTTGTTCAGCGCGCGGCCCAAGGGGTCGTCCTGCACCTTTGCCCCTTTACGGCCCCTCCTGTCGGATTTGCTAGTTTTACAAACGGCGCCTCCACCGGCCCTTCCCAACTCTACTCTTTGCCAAAGGAAAAGAAGCCGGCGCCCACCGACTGAGACCCCAACCGTAAACGAGAAGCCCAAGCCCCTCCCTTTGGTTTGATCGGCTCTTCAGCAAAACCGGGGCGAGTTTTAAAGGCTTATTTTAGCTGAAAAGTGGGTAGTATGGAAAGCACGCCTTTCCCCTGTGTCCTTGCGCATCTGGGAGTCCCACTCATGGGACTCTGCATTCCTTTTAAAATAAAAAATAAAAGAAAAAGCCATTCACAGTTCTTTGCTGGGTACAATGCGTATATCTGAGCAAACTCCAGTGTCTGAGACATTTATAAACTGGATTTCCATGTAAGATGCGCCATAAAAAAATACTATTCCATGTGAAAACTAAAAAGGTACTTTTTAGGTGATATATTAGAAACCATCCAGAGAGTAGTCTCCCCATTATCTCCAAACTCCTCACGAATAGGAAAGTTGGGGGGATGGTAAATTTTTATGCAAGCAGTCTGCTGAGAACACACTCAAAGTTTCAGATCGAAAGCCAAAGACAAAGTTATTTTAGGTACTGATGCAAGCTGCTAATTTCTGGCTTCCCTCAACAAATTTGTAGACTGATCTGTGTTGATACCTCTACTTCTGTTTTCAACCTAATTCTTATTGTGGCTGCTCTCTTTCTATGGAGCTGTTAGCATATCCAGTGTTTCTTGAGGTTAGGAAAGTAAAAGACCACATGTTCTTAGCTGCAAGCTATAATACTAATGTACTTCTATTATGCTTGTCCCCAAAGCCCAAAAGATGAAGAACTTGGGTTATGTGTAGTTCTTGATGTGTTCTATCATTCATTTCTTCAACAATAAGTATTTACATAGTGATTCTAGTATGTTCTGTCATACACTGTCCTTGGACATGCATGGAGCTTAACCTAGTCAGGAAGACGTTCACTCATATTCTTCTCATTCATTCCACCAATGCCAGATACAGTAGAATAGCTCTGAGAATAGAGAAACTAGCCCTGCATTCATCAGCCCTGTATACAATTTAATGGGGCACAAATATTAATCTCACAAATACATCACTACAACTGTGGAAAATGTTACCAAAAAAAGGTTACTGATGCCAAGAAGATACGTAACAGGCCAGATAGATAATATAGGATAGGTGATTGAGAAGAACAGAAGTTTTAGAAGGAATTAACCAGGTTGTGGGGTAATTAGAAGACTTGAATATGGGGAAAAGCATTTCAGAAGAAAGCCTTCCTGGTAAGAAGCCTGCCCAGTTGTAGGAACTGAAAAACAGTCTTCCCTGTGGGCTATTTTCCCTTGAGGGGGATGGAGAAGAGACTGAGAGGGCACAAGGCACGGGTATGTGGTATAGACAATGCTGAAGTCAATGGGGTCCAGACAGAGCTGGGCTTTGTGGGCCAAGGTATCCAAATTATGTAATGAACAATACTCAGACTGCTGAGGCCAACAACTCTCACTGAGAGATAAAGTTGGAACATGGGTTTGGCTAAAGGGTAAGAGTTTTCCAGAGGAAGATGGAAAGGCCTTCCAACCTATGGTAACATATGTGAAGGCACGATCACAAAAGAGAGTGGTACATCGAAAACTGAACGTGATAGGGATGTGGGGCTCAGCTGAAGAGACTGGCCAAAATGAGTGAAGGCTGACCAGGGAGAACATATCTGTCTAGGCAAGACACGAAGGCCTGAACCAAAAAATGGCAAAGAACATGTTTAGGAGGGTGTTCGAGAGACAGTTGGATCTGGAGTGAAATCAGTTGGATTTAGGGGGAGAATAGGATGTAAGGAAGAGCCAAGAGCAGAGGTGTCACATCTTACCAAGATTAGGTTCTAAATTCCACCCATAAAGAAAAATGTGTATAATCAAAAAAACCCTGAGAAATCCATTCAGGGGCACCTGGGTGGCTTAGTCGGTTAAGCATCCGACTTTCGCTTAGGTCATGATCTCGCAGTTCGTGGGTTCGAGCCCCGCGTTGGGCTCTGTGCTGACTGCCAGCTCAGAGCCTGGAGCCTGTTTCAGTCTGTGACCCCCTCTCTCTCTGACCTCCCCTGCTCATGCTGTCTCTCTCTCTCTCTCTCTCTCTCTCTCTCTCTCCTAGAAATAAATAAAACATTTTAAAAAAAAAAGAAATCCATTCAGTTGCCCGTAAATTACTCTACATTGTCTGCTTATACAATCCCGTACCAGGTATGTACTTATAAATGCCCAACATTACTCATACAAAATATAAGTTTACACTATTTAAACTGCAGTTTCCTCTCACATTTTTTTTTGGAGATTGGGGGAATTATTATAAGGTCAACAGAGTTAAGTTTTGCTCCAGTTTGGAGGTAAGGTTTTCATTTTCACAGGTGATGCATTGGGAATAGTCACATGGCCTCATACTGGGTTGTAAAGGGAGGGCAACTTTCTAGGGAGGGCAACACTGGGAAATTGCTCCTCAGAACCTCTTGGCCTGTGCTACCTGTGCAATGGGCATTAACCAAAGAAAACTTGCCAATATGAAACTTGCCAAAGTTCCAACCACTGGCGTTGCCAAAATCAAATTTTGGCCCCCTCATGTCCCTGTCCATTCTCCTATCCAACAGCATTTTATCCATCTGAAAATAACAGTCTTACCTGGCCCACTGCTGACAGGAGGGAAGTCACCTTATTAGCTGATGGACTCTTAAGCCACAGGGGTTCAAAGGACAAAGTGTTCCCTGGAGACACGACACAGCAATCTGAAAGTGTTGGAGCTTTTGCGTGAGCTAGTCAGAAGCAACTTCTGCCCCCGGAATTCTAGCACTTGCTTTCCTTGACTTCGCTGGTGTCTTTCTCAGTTAGAAGAGTAAAAATTACTTCTTCCTTCTCCAACTTCCTGGTTATGCAAAGCTAATCTCATTTGATTAATTTCATCTGCACTAATCTTAATCAGATCTAGGAGGGGCTCCATCTGATTTAGTTCTTTCCCACTGGAGGTATGAATAGCTGATAGGTGAGACATAAACATCACTACTATAAATGTTAAACATTTGAAGGAAAATAGCCCAATTGTGAAGTAATTAGGCATCCTTTTCTGAATAAAAAGACAACTCTAGGGTGCCCAGATGTCTCAGTCCATTAAGCTTCCGACTCTTGATCTCAGCTCAGGTCTTGATCTCTGGTCCTGAGTTCAAACCCCCATGTCAAGCCCCCACGATGGATATGAAGCCTACATACAATAACAAAAGAAAGAAGAAGGAGAAGATGACAATAACAACTCCACTTCCAGGACATCTAATCTGTAGAAAACCATTTTGTAAGTGGTAAAGCCAACCCCTAGCGCTCTGCTTGATGGTATTTCAGGATGAGTGCTAAATATTTTCAGGCCATGCGGGGAAAATATTTCAAGGTAGGGAGACACCCTGCTTCCCTCAAATCACATCAAATGTTAATTCCATCTCCTCCAATGAAACATAAAGTGCTAGCCCTATAGATGACCCCTAGTAACTGCTCCAGTGATATTAATCAACTTGACTTTCCTCTTTACTGCTTATGAATAAAGCAGACACGATGACACATCTATACTTTGTATCTTAAATTAATTCATTGATATTTAATATAGGTCAGATACCAACTCACCGACATCTTAAAGACAACTATTTTTTTTCATGATGCCTGATGAGATTCTACCCACAAGATGAAGTAGGAGCAAGTAGAATAAGTAGAAAGTGTTTGTTTTACTGCATTTGGTCCATGATTTTTAACAACTGAACTATGTTCAAAATTAGATATCATTATTTCTTTCACATGGGAATTCTCTAAAAATACACACATACATACACATTCTTCCTCACCCCACATTCTCTTACATGAATATTTTTAAACTGTTCCATGAATTAAAAGCACTCGGACACACCTGTCTAGCCAGATCTTTGGGCACACCAGTTTGCTTAATTTAAGAAACGTAAATTCAAATTATATACAGTCAAATTACATATATTTTGTGTTATATATTATATATATACCTTATTATATATATTATATATATACACCTTATTATATATATATATATATATATAAGATATACTCCATATCATCCCTCCAATATAATACAATGCTATAGGAACTTTCCAAATGCTCCCAAAAGCTCAAAGCCTTGGCCTCACTTAGCATAACCCTCCCTCCCCCCAGTCACCAGTGCCCTTTTCCCAAAGCACAAATCCTGCCTTTGTTTAGTCCTTGCCTGGTGCTGCTCTAATTAGTGGATTTCTGAATAGATCTCTGCAATCCCTGAATTTTTGGAAGGCCCATATTTCACATTTCTCTTCCATCAAGCCCCTACTAGTTCACTGACTAATTTGGTGAATGCATTAGTGTCAAAGCATACAGACTGTCCTCTAAATAGTCAAAACAAATTGTCCTTTGCATGGATTATACACAATCTCAGATAATGCTGTCAAAGTTGGCAAAACCAGGTAAGATAGTAAAGATGTTTCCAAATGTCTAATGTCAATACAGTTGTTTTAAAATGGACCAGTTCACAAGACCAAACCCATCACTCCTGGATCACTGATGGCCTGTCTGCTTCCAGGCAATCATAGAGAAGTCCTGCCCAGGAAACTACTGCTAACTCCTCTAATGTTAGACCATCAAGACCCACTTATCATTCGGCTTAGGTGGATAGCTCTGAAGCCATGTTAGCATTTCTTTCCAAGCTTAGCTCTGCTGCTAGCCAAACCGAGAGCCTTTCCTGGCCTGAAACTGCGAGGCACTCCTCCCTCCCAAATAGATTCCTATCAGATTTGCAAAGGAAAGCAGGTCCCCAACATGTCAGACATGCCTGAAGCAGAGCAGAAACAATGTCTTCTTTATCAGACACACCTGATGCCAGTCATTCACTGTCTGGATTTAGTGAATGTATCAAACAGCATCCAAAACAAATTCTGCCAAACATGGTAGAGAAGAAATTGGAGACAGAACATGAACATCTAAAAAGGTGACAGGGACTAACTGTACAAAGTCCCAGAAAGCCCAAATGATCAGAAAATACATTAGCCCACCACTTCTTTCTCCTTGCATTCAACCTATTTCTTCAGGAAAAAGATCATGAGCTAGTCAATAAATTTTGCAAGAAGCTAGAAAATCTTGCAGGTTTACATGTACCTGGTGGTCTGTGGGAGAACATGATATTAACAATTACTTTCCAAAGGTCAGTCTTAGATCATTAAAATGTAACTAGTATATGTCCTGACACTTTTGCTACAATCCCTGCTCACCCTCCCTGTTTCCCAACCCCCTGCCCTGCCTCAATACACACACAGTCGTTTCCAAGGATCCAAATCTTTTCTTTATAATCATCAGGATTTACCCTTTTAAAAAATTTTATGTTGAGCTCCTGTTATGTGCTAAGGAGTACACTATACCTTTTGAAGGCAGGGACGAGACACATTCGCCACTGTGTCCCCATCAAGGTCCAGCGCAGTATCTGGCACAGAGCCCTCAAAATCCTCGTTAAGCAAATGAAGAACTATTAGACAAGAACCATGTCCTTAAAACCTGGCTGTCGATGGAATCTTTTTACCATTTTTCTTGTCCATGCTTTCACTCACTATTAGGTATTTTTTCCTTCTTTCATGGAAGAACTAGCATTCACTGAACTCCTAACACACTTAAATTTACAGGTTACTTAATTTAAAATTAGGAATATGTAGGAAGGGTGCATTTTGGGATGAGGAAACTGAAACTCAAGAGAGGGTAACTTTTCCAAGGACACATACTAATAAGTGGTAGAGTGAAAGTTAACGTTCAGTTCCACTGGGCTTCCAAGGCTTTGCTCTTTGCTCTGTGCCTGTGTGTTCCAACTAAGTTGGGCTGATCTGTAAGGGTTACACATGAATTCTTTTCAAGTTCAGGATTTTCATTTTAATAATTTTAGAATTAATAAAAGTTTATGGTATATTATCTGGACATCTACCTACAACTATCTATATTAATTTAAAAATTAAGGCATAAAATGGGGCCTAGGTGGCTCAGTCAGTTAAGCATCTGATTTTGGCTCAGGTCATGATTTCAAGGTTCGTGAGTTCAAGCCCTGCATCCAGCTATCTCCTCTTACTGTGCAGCCTGCTTCAGATCCTCTGTCTCCCTCTCTCTGCCCCTTCCCTGCATGCTCTCTCTCTCTCTCTCAAAAATAAACTTAAAAAATTAAGGAATGTGTATGACATGTAGGGTATGGTGGTGACTACCGGAAGCACTGAAGTTGCAAATGGCAAGTGGGAGGTGGGGGGAGAGGATCCAGATAAAGACCAGGTGGAGGAGAGGGGGACTGACTTCATTTGAATTATTTTTAATCACCTGTATTGTGTTGCTTTTATAATTAAAGACAATAAAGACAATAAAAAGTCTTCGAAGACAAAGTCTGTGAGTTTAGTTTTTTGTTTGTTTCTGAGAGAGAGCATGAGTATGAGCAGGGGAGGGGCAGAAGGAGACAGACAGACAGACAGAAAGAGAGAGAATCCCAAGTCCCAAGCAGTCTGCATGCCCAGCACGGAGCCCAATGTGGGTCCAAAGTCTGTGAGTTCTAGACTTGAGTATTAAATTTAACCTTGTTGCCTTCGTAAGAGACCTCTCTGTTCCAGGGTGGTTGTGAGTGAAGATTCGATGAGTTAATCCATGTAAAACATTCAGGGCAGGCCCTGGCTGGCGTAGACAGAACACAGCAGAAAGGGGCAAGGATATAGGCACTGTGGCAGACAGAAGAATGGCCCCCCAAACACCCACAAGCTAGTCTCCAACATTGTGACTGTGTCCCTTTACAGAGCAAAAAGGACTCTGCAGATGGGGTGAAGGATCTTGAGACGAGGAGGTCATCACGGACTGTCCATGTAATCACGAGGGTCTTTAAACAGGAAACAGAGGAGAAAGAGAGTCAGAGAGAAGGACGCTTGACGACAGAAGCAGAGATCAGGGTGGTGGTAGGAAAGAGCTCTGAGCAGGAAATGTAGGTAGACTCCAGAAAGCTGAAAAGGCAAGGAAACAGAATCTCCTCTGCAGCCTCCAGAAGGAACTAGCCCTGCTGACACCTTGGCATTAGCCCAGTGAGATTGATTTTAGGCCTCTGACCTCCAGAACCATAAGAAGATACATTTGTCTTGTTTTAAGCCATTGAGTTTATAGTGATTTGCTCCAGCAGCACTAGGAAGCTAGTACAGACACAAAAGGAAGTGCGAACCCTCAGTCAACAAAGATGAAAAGAGAAGTGACAGCCCACTAGGATGGAACCCTTTCAAATATTACAGAACATCTGGATACAAAGCCAAAGCCGTCCCTGGGCAAATCAGCCAGCAAAGTGAAGGCAGAAGGATGTCTGCCTGGTTTAGTCACGTCAGGATGAAAGAGGCCATCAAAGCTCATTGAACTGCACATTTACACACATGGAATCTCATAGCCTTTCAGTCCCTCAAGAGAAAGCAAGTGCCTGCCCGCTAGTATTTTCGTGAGACTGACCCTACACATTTGAACAATGGACTCTTGCTAAGTGTCTCTTTGGTAGTCAGTAAGATACAGCTTCTTGCAGTTCACCCCTTAATCAACAGAAACATTGATAAACCCGGCTGACTTTCCAGCAGGTGTATATGTGTATTCATGGATATTTCTTTTCTTTCTTGTTCTTTCTTTTAATAAAAATGTAGCTCTCAAAGATATCCTGAGAAAAGCACTCAGGCTTACAACTCTACAGCTTTAATGAGCCAAGAATTCTATTTTTTCCCTATTACACAGAACAATAATTCTTAACAGCTTAAACTTTCAAAGCACTTCACAAGCATTTAATTAATCCTCTCCACTGCCAAAGAGAAGGAAACTGATATTCATAGTATCTCATCCTGACATCCTTTAATTTGGCAAGACTTCTGCTGGCTTTGAAAAAGTGTCTGTACCCCTAAGGTTATTTGGGCCACCGTTGCTTAATCGGTCCTTCTTACCTAATGAAACCTAGTAATCGGAGCAGTTTAAATTGCCATCTCATCAGGGCTAGATGGGGCAGGGGGAGCTGCTCTGAGACTGGAAGAGAAATGGCAGTGATTCCCTCAGAGAAATGACAAAGCTCGTCTGTACCGAACCTGAAAGATGTGGCCCGTGATGAAGGCTGATTGCCAATTGCTTCAGAGGCTGATTCACTCCACGGAACTGGGGCACGATGTGTATCGTGAGGCCTTCTCAGACCTCCGCTCTCTTGAGGCCCAGAGGGAGCCGGCCGCTGAATTTCACTGTGCTCTTTGCTTAGCCTCTCAGATGCGTGGGAAGCTCCAGGAAGCCCTACTTTTCTCTCTGTTCAGACCCGCTTCCTGCCTAAGGTCTCAATAACAGACCAACGAGCCATGCCGCCTCGCAGACCGAGCCAGACTCTCTGTCAGCCTCATGCTGCAAAGGTCTTTCCCCTCAGCCTCCCACCAGGCCTGCTCCATTTACTATATGTTTGACTAGCTAATCTCTTCCACTCCATTATGTCAGTTACACAGGGGCCACAATAATGTCAAAGCCCATTTTCAATTTAAGGAAACAAGATTCAAGAAATACTTTCTGAGTGCATGCTATGTGCCAGGCACTGTGGGATTCTAGCTAGACAAGGTTCCAGACTGCAAGAACCTTGATTTTAAGTAAAATAGCCAAATAACTATAATACAATAATGGAAGTGCCAACAAGCTATTGCTGAGAGAAAGGGCATGAAGAGAAGGGAAAATAGCATTTATAGGGGGTAGGGAGGAATCACTGGCAGGTTTTTGACAGAGGTGATGTTTAATATA
Organism: Proteles cristata cristata; assembly: GCA_017311185.1. Taxonomy (NCBI): domain Eukaryota; kingdom Metazoa; phylum Chordata; class Mammalia; order Carnivora; family Hyaenidae; genus Proteles; species Proteles cristata. Next base: position 447,967 of record JAESUZ010000618.1, read on the forward strand.
GCCCTTAAAGGATGTGATTTTAGTGAGCATAACGGGAAGGTGTGACATCATGATATATATATATATAAAAGATATATATTTGGTTCTTGTCCCTGACAGAAGCACCTGTGTTCCAGACCCTTCCATTCCTCACCCTATGTACCTCTCCATCTGGCTGTTCTTTTGTATCCTTTATAATATTCTTTATAATAAACCAGGAATGGGAAGTACAGCACTTTCCTGAGTTTTGTGAACCATTTGAGCAGATTACTGAACCTGAAAGGAAGGGTTGTGGGAAGCCCCTACTTCACAGCCAAATCAGACAGATGTGTGGGTACCTTGGCACCCATTTCTTGCAACTGGTATCTGAATTGAGGGCATCCTTGTGGGATTGAGCCCTTAAACCTATGGAATCTGACTCTGGCTCCAGGGACTTAGTGTCAGAATTGAATTGAATTGTGGGACATTCATTTGGTGTCTGGAGAGTTGAACTGTCCGTGTGGGAAAATCTCACACATTTGGTGTCAGAAGTATTGTGAGTAAAAACAACTAGAGAGGGTATTCCAGACCAAGAGACTGGGACGTGTGCAGGGTGTGCTTGGGCAAACAGAAGCCCAGTTTGGCTGGACCCTTGAAAAAGTATAGCTGGACAGCTAGGTTGAACCAGATTGTTCAGCTTTATGGGCTCGACACTTATTGATGTGTTGCCACAACTTAGATTATTCCTATACCACTGTCCAAATATTCTCCAAATCCACATATCCTCTGTACTCTACTTCATGTCGTTCTTAAATCAGCTCACTGCGTTATGTAAATTTTTAAAGATTTTATCTATTGTCTACACCCAACGTAGGGCTTGAACTCACAACCCCAAGGTCAAGAGTCGCATGCTCTAGGGGCACCTGGGTGGCTTAGTCGGTTAAGCGTCCGACTTTCGCTTCGGTCATGATCTCACGGTTCGTGGGTTCGAGCCCCGCATCGGGCTCTGTGCTGACTGCCAGCTCAGAGCCTGGAGCCTGTTTCAGTCTGTGACTCCCTCTCTCTCTGACCCTTCCCTGCTCACGCTGTCTCTCTCTCTCTCCTAGAAATAAATAAAACATTAAAAAAAAAAAAGAGTTGCATGCTCTGCTGACTGAGTCAGCCAGGCATCCCTATGTAAATGTAATGAACACTATATTGGAGGGTCAAAAATGGCCCACAGACCAACTACCCCACTGTCTGTTTTTGTATAGCCCACCAGCTAAGAGCAGTTTTTATATTTTTAAATGGTTGGGAAAAAAATCAAAAGAAGAATAATATTACATGACATGTGAAAACTACATGAAATCCAGATTTTAGTGCCCATTGATAAAAGATTTTTTTTGGACCCAGCCAAAAAATCCAAAGGGCTTAGTGGAGGGGTGAAACCAAAGGGCTTAGTGGAGAAATGGACATGTGAAGTGAGAGAGAGGGAAGGGTCAGAATGCCCCAGCTTCCGTGACCGCGGGAGGATGAGCAGCAGATAGCAGGAGGGGAAGCGAAATGTAGACAGGGCAAGCTGATTGGCCTGTGAGGCATCCAGATGGAGGAGTGCAGCAGACAAGAGGAAATTTAGGAATGGAACTTGAGAGAATAGTATGCTTTGGGATATCATCTTCCTAGAAGGGATGGGTAAAATCATGTGAGCCATTAGATGTTCAGGGGCAAGAAGATACAGAGAAAGAAAATGGCATCAGGGAATGCCCATGTTCAGAGAGGAAGGCAAGAGGAGCAAGATCAAAAGAGCAGAGGGTGGGGGCCACTGGCTGGCTCACTTGGTTAAGCGTCTGATTCTTGGTTTTATCTTGGGTTGTAATCTCAAGGTTTGTGGGTTTGAGCCCCGTGCCAGGCTCCAGGCTGACAGCATGGAGCCTGCTTGGGATTCTTTCTCTCTCCCTCTCTCTGCCCCTCCCCTGCTCACGCTCATGCACATTCTCTCTCTCAAAATAAATAAACTTTCTTTTAAGTATAAGAATTAAAAATAAAAACATATCTACAAAGATACCTTCTATCAAACAGGAGAGCTTAATCCCCTAGCCCTTCAGCATGGGGTGTACTTGGTGACTCATTTCTAGCAAATAAGACAAAAGCGATGATGTGTCACTTCCAACACAGGGGGGAAAAGCATTTGTGTTCCTTCTTGTTCTCTCTTTTTTGGATCACTTGCTCTATGGGGTCTTGTCATTTTGTCATGAGAACACTCAAGTGGCCCTCTGGAGAAGTCCATTGGCCTTCTCCAACAACCAAGGCCTGTTACCAAAAGCCAGCAAAGACCCCACGCCTCCAGCAAATGGCAATGGGGGTGAGCCCTCTGGTGATGGCAGCTCAGGCCCACGAGACTGCAACTTCATGAGAGATCCTGAATCAGAACCACCCAGCTAAGCCACTCCCAGATTCCTGACCCACAAAAGCTGTTTAATAATCTATGAGTGTTGTTCAAAGCTGCTAAGTTTGGGGTAATTTGATAGACACCAATAGATAATTAATAAAGTTAGCAATAGGAGCCTCTTAGCCAGGAACCACTAGGGTTTCCCCCTTTCCTGGAATATCTTAGAAACGTAAAACCTAAAGAGGCCACGAGGACTCCTATTGCAATTCTCCAGAGTGGGGAAGGGCTGGTGGCAGAGCGTACACGAAGACTCACGTTTCCATATCCCCCCCCCCCCACAGTGAAACACCTCTATCCCTGTGCAAGTCTCTTCCTCCTTGGTGCATTTGCCCATCCACTCATCCCACAAATATTAAGCACCTACCTCGTCTAGGCACTGACTAAACAGCATTGAGTAAGACAGACCTGTTCTCTGGAGTTTACATTTTAATGGAGAAAGGCAGTGGTGATGACACAAGCAGGCACATAAATAATTTCAGACAGCATTAGGTGTTCTGGAGAAAATAAAACAAGGGGATGGAGAGATTCCTGGGATGAGGGGCAGGGTATGACTATAGGCAGGAGGTAAACAATAGACCTGCCGCCATCATTACAGGTGCTAGGCCAAGGGCGTAGATGGAGGCCCTAGGCATATGTCTAGGTGTTTAGAAGTATAAATCAAGCTAAATGACTATGAGAATATGTTCTACTATCCTATGTGGAAAATATTCCCCCATAAAGACCTGGAATACATGGTCTGGATTTAAAATCAGCCTTCCCAGAGTCCCACACCAGAACACAGCAGCAAAGAGAGAGCCAACTCCACCTTTAGCCCTCCCCCCGACCCCTTTTTCCCCCCACCTGTCCCCCACACCACTCTGCCTCACATCAAGGGGCCTCACCTGTGTCTGTGTGGACATGGCAGCCCAGTATCCAAGCACTGGCCTCACCCCACTCCCAAACACAAGCCTAAGTGGGTGTTCCCTTGAGGTTCTGTCCATCTACTGGAGGGCAGAAAGGGGGAGAAGGTGCCCAAAGCCTTAGGAGTTGAACAGGGCTGTTAAACAGGGATCCCAAGGCCCCTCTAGCAGAAGCATGGTCCTCAAGGGAGCTCCAGGTAGGCACCTCTCCCTGGCTTCTTTGACTCCTCACACCTGAGGGGCATGGCCAGAGGAGGCTCAAAGCTGGTCTGCTACAGGTAGTGCATCATTTTCCTACCGCTGTTGCAACAACCACAAACTTAGTAGCTGAAAACAACACAAATCCATTGTCTTGCAGTTCTGTAGGTCAGAAGTCAGGTAGGATCTCACCTGTAATCAGGTAGGACCTTAGGATTAAAATCATGATGTTGGCAGCCTATATACCTTTCTGGAGGTTCTAGGGGCAAGTCCATTTCCTTGTTCATTAAGGTTGTTGGCAGAATTTGCTCCCTTGCAGTTATGGGACTGAGATCCCCATTTCTTTGCTGGCTGGCAGCTAAGGTTCATTCCTACCTTGTCTACATTCATGACCCATAACACATTCATAGCCTAATCAGAGATTGTTAGCATCAGAAGACGGCATTGAGGACCCTGAGCCACCCTGCCCCCCAAATAGCGATCCCACATCAAGGCACCTTGGACAGACCCCAAGCTCTCCTAACTCCCAATTGATTATTCATTCCATTACACCTCATTGCATTCCCTATCAGGAAGGCCACCTCTCTGCCAATCCACCTCCGCATGTCTTTCAAGAGCCAATCCAAAGAGTGCCCTTTCTGGAAAATCTTCTCAGCTGTGTTATGGCTGACCTTATGTTATATTCCCTTCAGGCAGGCAGACACAGCTTGGCCAGCATCTCCTCATTTTTGTTCTCTGTGAGCTGTTTGTACATGTAGTCCCTGTCACTAAATCATACATGCATTGTGACTTCTCTAGTTTTCCCATAACAGCAAAGGTGATAGAAATGTTTTCATTGATAGAAGACAGGTAAGTAGGTATGATGGAAAATGAAAGGAGATAGGACTTAACTCCAGAGTCCTGATGGCAATTTCAGACTGACTGGTGATGTGTATAACATCTCTGGGTGGTCTGTGATGTTGCTGGAATCAAAGCAGGGTTGTTAAGAGGTCATCTATGCAATCAGGGATATGCCAGGACATCAACTCTCTGGCACCTTCACACACACCTTTAACAAATGTTTCCTTCCTCATTTTGTCTTGGGCACCTTCCTTAGAATATATGTCCATTTTTTGTTCTCTTAGAGTTCACACTTTCTTAGATTCCCTGAAGGGAAGTTATAGGACGAAAACAGACTAGAAATCTAAACACAGAGATCACTGTGTCAGGCTTATCTTTAAGGGATTACAGAATTTACTCTCTCCCCCCAAAATGAATAAATGTTTGGGGAAAAAAAGAGATTATGGAATTTAAAAGGCTTCAATTTGCAGATAATTCCTTGAGCCCCTCTTGCTGGCTAAACATGTCAACCAAAATGATTTTGTAAACACAAAAAGAAAAACATATTGGGTTCTGCTACCCAGTTTGGTTTCCTCCTCTAAGTAATGATGCAAACTTTTCTTGCCCGTGCCTACCTGATAGAATCAGTTAGTGGAAAGGCACCAAAAAGTTACGTGAAAATGCATTTAGGGTGTTCAATCCCCAGTAAGTTGTTAAATTTTGGGTCCAGGAATGTGAAGTTATTTGTATAATGAAGAATTGAGCTCTTGCCACTGAACTTGGACCCTTGGTACAGAGGTGACAGGGAGAATTGTCAGATTTCCAGGTGTTCTTTGCCAGCTTAATAAGTATTGCAAGATCTGAAGGCCATGGTAGAGAGCAGCCAGGGATGAGACTTGAAGCAAACGGCCAGGGTAGGTAAGTACCTTGCTCAGCAGCTTCCAAATAATTTGGTGTGGGAGGTGGGGAGGGTGGATTTTTTAAATGATTTTTTTAAAAGTAATCTCTATACCCAATGTGGGGCTCAAACTTCAAACTCCAAGATCAAGAGTCACACACTCCGCTGACTGAGCCAGCCAAGTGCCCTAATTTTTTATGATATTTTAAAACTGTGTTAACAACAGTGTTTTTTGGATTTTTGTTTTCCCCCTTGGAAAAATTATAAGATCTGAGAGTGGTCATATTTTTTCCTGTGGGTATTAAGGAACAAGGTAGGACATTATGCATCTGGCACCGTTCGGGGCCTCGTTGTTATGGTAACAGGGATGGGTAAGCATAGATTTCCAAATGCTGAAGGCCTCTAAGTCAATATAAGGATGAGCACTGGTGAAGCCCAGGTAGCGAAAGGAAAAAGCAAATAAATACTGTACCCTCCTGCCCCTTGGCCAGGGCTGCACAAAAGAGTCCATTAAACTAATTGACGCAGGCCCGGCTGGAGAGCTGACAAAAGTCCCAGCTGGGTTAGGTTTCCCCACCTCATTCCCTAGCTGGGGATCTCAGATAGCCTCCCTTCACTCCGGGAAGCTGGGTCACACAGGCCCCATGGACAAGGAGCAAAGGAATGGCCGGGAAGCTGAAAAAGAACCCTAAGTCTAGCCCACTGAGACCCTGTGCTTCCCCATCCGTGAAGTGAAAAAACTCTAGACCAAGAGTTTCTTGGTCTAGAAACTTTTCAGCTTTAATTCTGTGTGGGGAGGCAAATCTTTATTAAAAAAATTAAAGCTCTCAGAAGACTTACTATTTGCTGGCTATCTACCATGTGTCAGCTGTTTCTTATTACCACTTAATCCTCACAACTCAAGTAGGATTGGCCCATTTTTTCAATTGTTTCTCCCATTTTATAAATGAAGAAATTAGGTTTGAGAAATGTAATAACTGAGGTCGTTAAAGTCGAGCAGGCATATACCAGCCTTCACCCTGAGATCTGTCTGGGTCCGAAGTCCATTTCTTTACACGAGTCTGCTCCCTGTCACCTTTATGTCTTTACTACTTTCTATTACAAGTCACCAACCCTGGAAAACCTGCTAGAAATTACAAATGAAGCCACTCTGCTCTCCTGGGAGGCCTTCAGGGTCTGCCTTTGTATTTACAGTTCTCAGACTTTGTTCTCCAGCAACCTTGATCTCTGGGCCACTGCATTCACTTGACTTGACTGAAGATAGGACTTGGACCCTACTTTGGGCCAGGCACTGTGCTGAGCTGTTCATATGCTGCCGTGACCCTCATTACAACCCTCTGATATAGGTTCTGTAGTTATCCCCACTTCTCAGAGGACAGAACAGACCCAGAGAGGTTAAGGAAATGGTCAGGGACTGCACAGCTAGGTTGAAATAGGAGTCCAGAGGGTCTGATCTGTTAGGCTACAGAGCTTCACTTTGATGAGACAAAAAGGGTCATTCCCCTAGCAGTGTGCATGCTCCATAACCCAGACAAGATCAGCTATTAAAAAGTCAGTGGTCCAGGACTTGTAAATTGGATGTCAGTTCAACTCCTTCTATTCCACAGTTATTCTCTGGGTGCCCATTCTGCAAAGAGAGGAGACACCATCTGCTTCCAGGCAGAGGACACATCTTTCCACCTTTCCATGAAGACTCACTGGAAACTTTTTTTTTTTAATATTTTAATGTTTATATATACATTTTTGACAGACAGAGATAAAGTGTGAGCAGGGGAGCAGCAGAGAAAGAGAAGGAGACACAGAATCCAAAACAGGCTCTGAGGTGTCAGCACAGAGTCCAATGTGGGGCTTAAACCCACAAACTGCGAGATCATGACCTGAGCTGAAGTTTGACACTTAACCGACTGAGCCACCCAGGCACCCCTGGAAACTGGATTTTTAACTCACTTTGGCTGAATGTTCCCATTATTCACAAGGATGAATCAAAGCCTTGTTGCCAGAATAAGGAGAGGCCCCTCTGAACAGTTATATTTCCAAGTGGCTTCTCACCATACTAGAATAAAATCCAAACTCCTGTCCTACATGATCTGGCCCTCGCCTACCTCTCTGACCCTTGGTCACATGACTGAATAAATCTGACTTCAGCCTTTGTCATGTCTTCAAAGAGCCCTTTTAATTTGCTTGTTAATATGACCACCCTAGCCTACCAAGAAGCACATAGTAAATATTTAATTTATTTGAATTTGCTGCCATTTATTGTTTCTGATCCTTGTTGATTAACCCAAAGCATCAGCGGAAATGGAAGCTCACTTTTCAGAGGCAATTTTCCATGGATCTCTCAAACAGAACAGAGACACAATTGCCTTTGTTCTCGACTGTTTTCAAGGGTGTTTGTGTAGTGAACAACCTTTGGAAATAGAGATAATACCTCTCTGCAGAGCAAAGAGCGGGTTTGCTGACAGCCTTGAGAGAGAGAGAGATAATGGTTCACTCTGGAGATGGAGGCAATGGGCTCACTGCTCATTGTAAAATATATTGTTGCCCAAATACATGCAGCAATGCAACCCACAGTGAGTGCAGGTGCCACCTGGTCCTCTCCACATCCCCCCTGGGAACAGAGCTTGGGAGACTGACACAAGACATGGATGACCCAAGACCTACTGCTATTGCTGTGAGTAATAAAGTCCCTTGCCTCTGACCCAGGAGTCTCATGTCTGCTGCCAACGTCCATGAAATTGTGGCAGGTTAACTAATTGCCATGCAAGTAAGGTAAAGTCCCAAAGCTTTCGCAGTTCTTGACGCCCACAACCAAGCTTGCTCCAGGTGACGTGGCTTTGCTTCACTCGTGCCTCTGTCAGTGACAGCACAGAGTTACAGCAACCCTGACGTCTATGCTCTTTCTGGGGTAGAAAATTTCCAGGGAATTTATTTATTTAATTTATTTAAATAAATACTTATTTAATAATATTATTTATAATACTGTAAGGGAATCTCATTACTATTGTGATGTTTCTACGTATCAAGATACTGCCAATTTGCATCATTACCAAATAAAAGAGGGAAAAAAAGCATGAAGCTATTGTACATCTTGTATGATCTTTTTGTGACTTTGTGTCAGCTGACTGCTCTCTGTTCAAGGCACTGGATGCATCCATGGGACTTCCCTTCCATGATCCTGAGTAATGATCATGATCCTGGGGTTGAGGATGGGGAACTCCATTACTTGTATATAGTTACACTGTTTTACAATTAGCTATATGACTTTACAATTAAAAGGATTTGAACTACTAAAAAATACAATTCATTATAATGACAAAGGTGAGTTCCAGTATCAAAGAAAAAGAAAATTTCAGGGCTTATTAAACACTTGAGGTCTCAGTCCTCTCTCCTCCCCTATTTTATAAAGAGGTTAGTTTCTTTGTTTTGTTGGGGGGAGAGCAATAACTGGACTGAGACAGAGCAAAGAGACGTTCCTCAAACCGTAATTCGCTCATTTAAAAACATATATATAGAATATATAACTATATATCATATATTATATATATAACTATATACATACTATATATAACTATGTGTGTATATATATACATACATATGTATGTATAGAGTTTTCCTACTTGTATATACAAGTATATATGTATATATATGTACATATATGTATATATATGTATATACATAGTTTTCCTACTTGTTTTTCCTACTACACATAGTATATATGTGTGTATACATATGTATGTGTGTATATATATACATACATATGTATGTATATAGTTTTCTTACTTGTATACATATATACATATATATATATACCTGTGTATATATATATATACACATATGTATATATGTGTGTGTATATATATATACCTATGTAGTAAGTTCCATCATACATGTATGTATATAGTGTATACATACCCTGTGTATATATATATAGTGTGTGTGTATATATATATAGTTTTCCTACCTGTAGTAAGTTCAGTGGGAAATAGAAAAATGTATGAGCTCTCATTCCCTACCCTAAAGGAATTTACTGTGTTATGAGGGACCTACCTTGTGTATAAACAATTTAAATAAAAACAAAGGTGAGGCATGCCCTAGAAGAGGCAGGAATGCAGGGTAGGGGGCACATCTTGATGGAAACAGCAGCATTTAACCACAAGGCTGGGAGCAGCTGGGTGTGGAGACAAGCCCACCTCCCCACCCCCACCCAGCCCCACCCCAGGGCATGGGTGCTGGAGGGGCACATCGGTGTGAGTGCTGGGCAAGAGCGGTGCTGGAGAGGAGGGGAGCTGCCTCTTGACACATACATTAGAGCCAGACTGGGTTTGAACACTTACGAAATGTAGACTGCATTAATTTATGGGTGTGCATTTGTGAGTGTGTGGACTCAAGCTGCCAAAAAGAAGGCCATCCAAAGGTGACAAATGGAAGAATGGGGACATGCTGGAAGGTTGAAAGTCACGGTGAAGGAAAAGGCAAAATGCCGAAGCTGCAGGCCTTTTGCAGTTCTGGAACAGGACCGACCGGAGGCCGGGGCATCTGCCAAATGCTTCCACCTAGAAAACCTGCTCTTCTTTCCCTAGTCACGGAGAGCAGGTTTACGGAAAGCAGGAGTAACAGAGATCCCTTACCTGTATTCTTAGGGCATCAGTTCAATTAAATCACAGATTCTTTTAATTGAGTGAATCCTTATGTCCTACATTTTGGTATGGCAGCTTCATTCAACTTTGCTGAACATGTTTGAGTGGCACAAATCTCTGGGATTCATGGCATTTTAAAAAGTTAGAGTTGCAAAAACTTCTATGGCTACCAGACCTCATTTCCACAAACCCTTATTTATTGTATAGTTTTTTTTTTTAATGTTTTTTTATTTATTTCTAGGAGAGAGAGACAGCGTGAGCAGGGGAGGGTCAGAGAGAGAGGGAGTCACAGGAAACAGGCTCCAAGCTCTGAGCTGGCAGTCAGCACAGAGCCCGATGCGGGGCTCGAACCCACGAACCGCGAGATCATGACCCAAGCGAAAGTCGGACGCTTAACCGACTAAGCCACCCAGGCGCCCCATGTATAGTTTTTGTTTTTAAGCCCAACGTGGGGCTTGTACTCACAACCCTGAGATGAAGACCTGAACTGAAATTGAGACGCTTAACTAGTGGAGCCACCCAGGTGCCCCTACTATATAATTTTTAAAAATTGAATTTGTGGTCCTTTAAGACTGGGCAACGATTCTTATGATCCTAAAAGGTAAAAATGAGACCTTTTCTCTCCCTACCCCCCCTTTTTTCATTTTTAACAAAACCGAATAGACAAACGTGGTTTTTAGGTGGAACGTAGGAGGATCTTCTCAGAACAGACATTCCACATGGCCTGAAATACTCTACACTGACTTCACATTCCATTCTTCCCCAGGTAGATTCAAATCTGCACCTTACTGCAAAGAGAGAGGGTTTATCAGTCACTCTGGTGAGTCAACTGGGCTGTTCCACATACTAATTACCTAACGTGTAACAACAGATCAGAAATAGGCCAGGGGTCATGGTGCAAACACTAGCTTGAAAAAAGGCTGCAAAGTAGCTGAGTGCATTCCCCTCCCCTGTACCCCCTTCTGTCTCGTCTCGGAGCTCCTATGTTGGGGAGGCTGAAGAGTCATCTAGGTGGTTTCCATGAGGCCCTTCAGAGCTTGAGGATGGACAGCATGGGTCTGCCACTGGAGCTCCCAGGTCAGCCCAGAGGTCTCCTCTATCTGACCTGCCCCCTCCTGGCATTCATACAAGAAGTTCGTAACATGGCTTCGTGCCTCTAAACGCCCATTACGGGCCTATGTCTACACGCAACTGCTCATCAAGGTGCATGGCAGCCTCTGCTGATAGAAATGAACTTTGCTAAAAATGTTGGCGGTCAGGGCGAGGACACAATTGCACAAGCCTCACCTCACCCAATATTTCCACTAAAAACAAATTGTTACTTAGCGATCAAAGCAATTTGGCCTCCTTCAGAAAATTACCTACCTCAAGCAGTGTATCAAAACCATCTGTGACCCCAGTCTTGTCCACCAGTCTTCAAATGTGGGGTCCTTGGAATGCAGCAAAGCGTATCTTGGTTGGAAACAAGCATGTACGCATTGGCTTAGAGAATAAACAGCTGTAAATGTATTTGTGGTTCAAGAAGTTAGCCTGCTCAGAGAAGGTGGGTGGTAGATGTGATGCTCTGAGGGTTAGTTAACTAGCATTACTACACAAGGACCCTACATGAGATGAGTAGATGACTCAGGGGGAAAACCTCCCTCACTGCTCAACACAACCTCTCGTGGTTAGTGGTTGCGTGGCCATGACGTCAGAGAGTGCAGGTCGGGCTGGTATTGCCTCCCTGAGGTGTGCTTCAGCACACCACTAGGGCACCCTGCTCTGCACACATGACACGCTTTCTCAAATCCCTCCTAAGCACTCTCAAATGATACCACAAATTGAGTTCGGAGCTTAATTTGTTTTAATTTTTTTAAAAAAGTCAGCCGGGTCAATCAAAAAGAACGAAATCTTGCCATTTGCAACAATGTGGATGGAACAAGAGCATCTTAGGCTAAGTGAAATAAATCAGAGAAAGATAAATGATTTCACTCATGTAGAATTTAAGAAACAAATCAGATGAACATAGGGGAAGGGAAGGAAAAATAAGATAAAACTGGAGAAGGAGGCAAGCCGTAAGAGACTCTTGAAAAAAGAGAACAAACTGAAGGTTGCTGGAGAGGAGATGGGTTGGGGGATGGGCTAAATGGGTGATGGGCATGAAGGAAGAAACTTGTTGGGATGAACACTGGGTGTTATGTATATAAGTGATGAATCAATGGGTTCTGTTCCTGAAACCAATACTATTTAAAATTTAAAGATTAAAAAAAAATTCAGCTAGATGATTTGTCAAGTTTAAGTGGACCTGATCGATTGGTCAAGCAGAAGGGGAGGGTTTGGTGAGGAAATCACATGTTGAATTTTTAAAAATTTTTTTTGCTAATAAGTATAGACAGGGTCAAGTGGATATAATTTTGTCAGAAGGTTGGGGAGAGCAAAGGAATGGATTACTGTAAAGGAATCCAGATCCTAGGAGAATAAGCACATGCAAAGACACGAAATTGCATGAAAACCCACAAAATTGCCAAATAAATGTCCATGTGGAGAGTGGAATGCGTACGGGAGAAATAGCAGGCGGCAAGTTCGGGGACAATGCCGCACGATCTCGCACAGAGTTTCTATTTTACCTCATGTGTGTTGGGGAGCCATCAGAGAGTTTAGGCAAGAGAGTAACTAACTGGATCTTAGGAAGAATACTTTCACAGCCAAGTCTGAGAGGGATGCAGAGGCCCAAGAGTGGAGTCAGGGGACCAGCGAGAGGCTGCATCAGTGACCCAGTGGGGAGTGGTCTGGGCTTGAGTGTGGAGAGTAGAGGCTGAACTGGAAATACTTTCTGGAGAGGAAATCCAAAGAACTAGCTATTGAGAGGGGAGAGAAAAGGATAAATCCTACATGTCCTGCTTGAGCATCTGGTGAATTCACCTATTGGGAGGGTGGGAGGTGGCGCTCAGCATGGAATGGGAAAAATCAAAGTTTGGAATGCTTATAAGAAGTTTAAAGAAGAGGGGCGCCTGGGTGGCTTAGTCGGTTAAGCGTCTGACCCCCGCTTGGGTCATGATCTCGCGGTTCGTGGGTTCGAGCCCTGCGTCAGGCTCTGTGCTGACTGCCAGCTCAGAGCCTGGAGCCTGTTTCAGTCTGTGATTCCCTCTCTCTCTGACCCTCCCCTGCTCACGCTGTCTCTGTCTCTCTCCTAGAAATAACTAAAACATTTAAAAAAAAAAAAAAAGAAGTTTAAAGAAGCTTACCATGAGCAGACCAGGTACTGTACTCTCCCACCCTGCTTAAACGTCTCCATGGTCCCCTCTTGCCCAAGACACCGGTCTTAACCTGGCTGTGCTTCTGAATCACAGGGAACCCCACTAGATGCACACAGCTCCCTACTCATCTTTAGGGCCAGGGCCTCTCCCGCAGGACACAGAATTGGTTCTCAGCAGACTGGTTGCAGTTTGCATTGTTTATGCTTTCAAATGTTTCTCTTTGCAAAAGTAGCACATACACATTGCACACATTCAAGTAACACAGAAAGTTTTTAAAAAATTTAAAAAGAAAAAAGGAAAAAAAAGGCTAGAAAGCAAGAGTCCCTTCTAACCCCCATATTTCCTTTTTTTTTTTTTTTTACAAATAGTTTATTGTCAAATTGGTTTCCATATAACACCCAGTGCTCACCCCCACAAGTGTCCTCCTCCATGCCCATCTCCCCCCTCCCCACCACATCCATCAGTCCTCAGTTTGTTTCTCAGCATTCAAGAGTCTCTCATGGTTTGCCTCTCTCCCTTTCCCCCATTTCCCCTTCTTCTCCCCCTTGGTCCTCTGTTAAGTTCCTCCTAATCCTCCTATACGTGCACACATATGATATTTGTCCTTCTCTGCCTGACTTGTTTCGCTCAGCATCACACCCTCAAGGTCCATCCATGTTGCTACACATGGCCAGATTTCATTGTTTCTCATTGCCATGGAGTATTCCATGGTATAGACAAACCACATCTTCTTGATCCATTCGTCCGTTGATGGACACTTAGGCTCTTTCCATGTTTTAGCTATTGTTGAGGGTGCTGCTATGAACATTCTAACCCCCATATTTCCATTTGAGCTCTTACCAAGGTTGTCTAACTGGCCAGATCTGGAATCTGAAAGTGGTATATCCTTCCCTAAAATGCCCGGGGTTGCCAGCAAACAGCCAGCGCCTGGGAAACACCCTCTGTGAGTCACTGGGGAGAAAGCTGAGAGAGTCTGACATTCTAAGAAGGTGCAGGAACTGCAGCGTCAGGAGTGGGGTGGCTGCGAGGCTGCGCTGCTCAGTTAGCCAAACCCGCTGAATATGCTTAGGGCCAGCCGCCAGCGCCACCTCCTCACCGGCTCCGAGGGCAAGAGCTCTGAGTTAGGAAGTTTGCAACTATTAGAACTACATACTTTTATTGTAAAAATCAATATTCCAGTTATTTTTAAACAGACAACACATGCTCCTAGTTAAAAAAAAAATAAGTGAAATTTGAACATTTCAAAGGGATTTTTTTTTCCATGTCAAAGGAAAAAGGAATACTTTCACTCCTGTCCTGCAGTCTCCCACTGCATGTTTGTTTCTGGGAAGCAAGCCATGCAGAGGCCCCTCCTTTTTACCCGAGTGGTGCCATGTGGTCCCACTGTCCTTACCTCACTCCTCACCTGAAGTTGAGTCAAAAGCCTTTGCTCTACCTGCTGCAAGGTGGCATGACCACCAGTGGGCCCTTGGGCTGCTTATTGGCTCTGGCCGGGATGGAACGGCTCTTGGGACAGCTGCATTGTTGAAGGCGAGAGCCAGTGGTTTTGATCAGGGGTAAAAACGTATAAATTTAATACAACCAATTCTTGGTGATTTATGGGGGCAGAGGAAAGCAGTTATGTGAGTGCCGCCAGCAATAGGCTGACTCCAGCTCTGTCTCTGTTTTGCCCCCCCCCAGAACAGGTAGATCCTACAAGTAGACCCAAAAATGTGGTTTGTGTTCTACCTTCAGACTGATCCACAGTAAAAGTTTTGCTGAGAGGTTCACTGCCAGATTTGTTCATCCCACAAATACTTATGAAATGCCGAGTTTGGGTCAGGTCAAGTGTCAGAGGAAGAACACCGTTCACACAACAAACATGTTCCCTGGCCTCATAGAGCCTACAGGTGAGGGAGGCAGGCTTGTTAACAGCTATGTCAGTAAAGGACATGGAGAAGATCAGAGGGTGCTAGGGGACAGCACCAACCATCTGGGCAGCAAACCAACCAGGAAATCAGGGAAGGCTCCCCAGAGGAGGTGGTAATTTAGCTGAGATCTGAAGAATGAGTAGAGTTGGGCAAGGTGGAATGTGCGTTAGGAAAAGGGAAATGTAGTGTGAAGATAGGAAGGCAGACAGAAGATGGCCCACTGGAAAAAAAAACAAACAGAAACGACATCTGCAAGAGATGACAAACATACTGGTTAGGCCCTGATGCTTTCTCAAGTTAGATTATTTGAGTCCTGATTCTAACTGTACCTCTTACAGGCTGTGTGACCCTAGGGAAGTTATTTAACCTCTCTGTGCTCAGTTCCTTCATCTTTAAAACAGGACTGATGACTGCACCCAGTTCATGGGATATGAGACAGTATACATGGTAAGCACATGGGAAGTCTTAGCTATTATTTTACAGTTCTGTTGCACTGGCTACAGACCTGCAGTGAGGGACAGGAGCAGAGACTGATGGATGATGTGGGTGGTCAGAGAGACGCAGCACAGTTCTTCAAAGGCCTTCTAATTCACATTGGGAGGGTAGGACTCTTCAGGCAACTAAAGAGAAACTGAGAGTAAAAAAGGCCTGTTGAAGGCCTTCGCTGAAAGCAGGGAGGAACTTGGTGATTTCCTGGAGCCTACGGGAGACAGACAGGCACAGGCTGGGCGGTGCTGAGGCCTGGGCCTGCCAGACGCTAGCGCTACGATGGGCAAGCGCCTCTCCTCTCTGGGGCTGTGCCCTCAACTGAAATCAGTCTTCTTGGGGACCGAATGAGACAAGGGAGGCCAGGGGCCTCCTCTCCAAGGTACCGTGCACAAAAGCGGGCTGGCACCTTTCCCCTGCATTCTACAAATAGTTTGTGAGTATAGCAGCTTAGGGTTCTACTCACTCTACCGCCCAGGCCTCCTCTTCACCCAGATCTCTGTGATTTCGCCAGACAGATCTCCTGACGTTAACCTATCCTAGTTGGAACCACGTTCCAGAAGCTTGACTCTCAACTCTGTGCAGCCTGGGCTATCTCCAGCCTGTCCAGGTGCTGTAACCTCTCCAATGCCCCCGCACCAGCTGCAGTATTTTAACTTGATTCAATGAAATACACCGGGCAGTGCTTCCCTAGGAGACCAAACTCTTGACTCACACATGGTATGCTGGCGTGAGAATGTTTTTAAAAGTCTACCCTACAATGCATGTAGAGTTTTGCCAGCATTTAAATTTTTTTTTTAATTTTTAAATTAAATTAACATTTTTTAAAAATGTTTTATTTATTTCTGAGAGAGAGACAGTATGAACAGGGGAGGGTCAGAGAGAGAGAAGGAGACACAGAATCCGAAACAGGCTCCAAGCTCTGAGCTGGCTGTCAGCACAGAGCCCGACACGGGGCTTGAACCCACGAACTGTGAGATCATGACCTGAGCTGAAGCCGGACACTCAACCAACTGAGCCACCCAGGCTCCCTAAATTAAATTAAATTTTTTAAAAAATTAAATTTAAAAAATGTTATTATTATTTTTTAACATTTATTCATTTTTGAGAGACAGAGACAGCACAATTAGGAGAGGGGCAGAGAGAGAGGGAGATACAGAATTTGAAGCAGGCTCTGAGCTGTTAGCACAGAGGCAGATGCCAGGCTACAATCTATGAACCGTGAGGTCATGACCTGAGCCAACGTCAGATGCTGAACTGACTGAGCCACCCAGGCGCCTTGCTGCTATCATTTTTGTGAGTCACATTAATCCTGAGCTATTCAGTGTTTTATTAGTTCACCTTCATTGTCCAGGAAAGCTTTAACGCAATACAGTGACACAGACATTGATGGAGGTCATTCTCTGTGCAAGACCCTGGCTACACTCTGGAGATACAAAGGTGAATGAGACTCAGAGAGCTAGCCTCGGATTTTGGAGCACAGCTTCTATGGGAGAAGAAAACAAAGCATTACACCATGTGATAGATATGAGGGTTGAGGTATAAAGACAGTTCCAGGGAAGCCTGGGCACGGGGCTATCGGAGCACATCCACACAGGTTTCACACTGCCCAAATTTGGGGCACCATTCACACAGACCAGGGTTTGACAAACGTTTTCCGTAAAGGGCCAGATAGTAGGTATTTTATGCATTGTGGACCACAGAGTCTCTGTTGCAATTATTCAACTCTGCTGTCATAGCACAAATGCAACAATAGTACGTAAACAAGCATGGCTGCTTCCAGTCAAACTTTATTTATCAGTACTGAAATTGAGTCATGGAATACTGTATTTTTTATGATTTCCAACCATTAAAAAGCATTAAACGTCATTCTTAGTTCATGCACTATACAAAAGCAGGCGGTGGGCCGGATTTGACCCCGGGGCTCTACTTGGCTGACCCCTGACATAGATTACAATGAGAATGGCATCCCTTTGAGTTGTGCAGTGACCTGAAGGCCCTGTCTGGCTCCAGGGAGAAGATGCTATTTGATCTCAGTTTTAAAGGATAAGGAAGCCCCGACCTGGTGGACACTTCAAGAAAGGGATGACAAGCACAGGGAAAAGCATGGGCAAAGGCATAGCACAGCTTCCCTGGAGGAAACAGAGAGGAATGGGACATAGAAAGATAGGTTGGAAATGGAGTGCGGAGGACCTTGAATGCCACACGCAGCAGGGTGGGTTCTGTTCTGTGGGCAGTTGGAAGTCATTCATGATTTTAGGCAGAAAGTGATAGGGTCTGTGATTGTATTTTAAGGAGTGGAATGCAAGATGGAAAGACCAATTAAAAGACATGCAAACCAGTCAGGGAAGAGATGACAAGTGTCTAAACAAGCCAGGGGCACGGGAGTCAGGAGAGAGAATTCAAATGTCAACTGGACACACAAAAAGATGCTCAGCATTGTTAGCCATCAGGGAAAGGTACATCAAAATCATTGTGAGATGCCACTTTGAGCCCACTGGATGGCTATCACAAAAAGACTGATGCTAAGTGTAGACGGGGCACCTCGCTGGCTCAGTTGGTAGAGTATGTGACTCTTGATCTCGAGGTTATGAGTGTAAGCGCCACATTGGGTGTAGAGATTACATAAAAATAAAATCTGATAAAGAAAATGACCAGTGTTGGCCAGGATGTAGAAAAATTGGAACCCTCCCACACTGCTGGTAGGGATGTGAAATGGTATAGCCACTTTGGAAAATAGTCTGGTAGTACCTCAAAAAGGGACTACCTATGACCCAGCAATTCCAGTCTTACATATATACAAAAAAACCCAATTAAACCTATGTCCACACAAAAACTTATACACTAATGTTCAAATTTTTTTAATGTTTATTTTTGAGAGAGAGAGAGTACAAGTGGGGGAGGTGCAGAGAGAAGGGGAGACACAGGATTCCACAGAATCCTGAGCTGTCAGCACAGAGCCTGGTGTGAGGCTCAAACTCACAGACGGTGAGATCATGACCTGAGCCAAAGTCAGATGCTCAAACAACTGAGCCACCCAGGCACCCCTGTATGATAATGTTCAGCACAGTGTTATTTATCCTGGCCAAAAAGTGAAAACAACCCCATGTCTGTCAACTGATACATAGGAAAGTAAAATGTGCTACATTCATACAATGGGATATTATTCATTAATAAAAAGAAACACTACTATACACACATGATGAACCTTGAAAACATCATGCTAAGGCAAGAAGCCAATTACACAAGACCAGATATTATATGATTCCACTTAATGCAAAATGTCCAGACTAGGCAAATCTATACAGACAGAAAGATCAGTGCTGGCTAGGGCTGGGGAATGGGTAAGGGGACTGAGGCGTGATTCCAAAGAGTACAGGATTTCTTTTGGGGGGCGAATAAGATATTCTAAAATGGATTGTGGTGATGGTTGCACCTCTTTAAATGGTGAAATATATAGCATGTGAATTGTATCTCAATAAAGCTATAAAAATCATTACCTTATTATAACTCAAGAATGGTAATTTCCTCTCTGCATCTCGCTATGTAAATTACCTTTCAAATGCAATTTAAACTCCTCATCATTGGTTTTAAAATACATGCTGTTTTTTGTAATTTAGGTTTTTGGTTATGTTTAATTCAATGCATATGTTTTCATCTTGGGAATGATATGCTAATAACCACTTTTTAAAAACTAGAACATTATGTAACCCATAGAGAATTATATGTGAAGTTGAATAGACTCAGAAATACTCTTGGACTTCTTCCTTTCCCCTAGTCCTTATGGCCAATCAGCCAAGATCTCTTTGTTTGTGTAACAGCCTTGTTGAGATATTATTCACATACCATATAATTCACCTAGTTCAAGTGTACAATTCAATGGCTTTCAGTCTATTCACAGAATTGCACAATGATCTTCACAATCCATTTGTTAAAACATTTTTACTATCACGAAAAGAAACTCCATACCCAGTAGCAGTCACACCCTTACTCCCCTATCTGCCTAACTCCAGGCAACCATGAATCTACTTTCTGTCTCTCTAGATTAGCGTGTTCTGGACATTTCACATGAATGGAATCCTACAATATATGGTATTTTGTGTTTGGTTTCATTCGCTCAGCATAATGTTTTGGTTCATAAAAGGTGTAACATGTATTGGTACCTCATTCTGTTTTATTGTTGAGCAACATTCCACAGTGTGGCTATGCCACATTTTATTTATCCATTCATTAGTTGATGGGTATTGTTTCCACGTTCTCTTTACTATGAATAATGCTGCTATGAATGTGTACAAGTTTTTGTACGGATGTACATTTTCATTTCTCTTTGGTACATAACTAGGATTGGAATTGCTGGGTCAAACCTAATCATTTTATAAGAACATAGTAATGGTATTAGCTTCAACATTCAGCACATATGGATCTCATTGTCTATTAACTCTGGTTGTCATATGATGAATTTCCTTCCATCCGGAGAATTTAACCACACAAACATAATGTGTATGTCCTTAGATGTGGACATACTCATTAACTAATATACCTGGGTGCAGCTCCCATTTTCACCCAGAGATAAACACAAAATAGCATCCACATGTCTTAAAGGAGAACATTGTATGCACTCACTCCACCTGCCATGTCTTTCAATCATGGTAATGACAGTATGATATTGTCCCTTCCAATTAAGATGAGAGAGGGGTACAGATAACAATGTCTCTTTTGCCTTCTCCTCACATTTTTTTCTTCTTTTTTTTCTCACAAAGGAAGCAAACAGAATCCGAAACAGTCTCCAGGCTCTGAGCTGGCTGTCAGCACAGAGCCCAACATGGGGCTCGAACCCACAAACCGTGAGTTCATGACCTGAGCTGAAGTCAGCTGCTTAACCAAGTGAGTCACCCAGGTGCCACAAAGGAAGCAAACAGAGGTAACGGTACAGTCATGTTAGCAGACCTGGCTCCCATGTTTAGGGAGGTCCACACAAAATAGTGCTGAGAATTCTCAACCACCATCCTCATCACTTTTCTTGTGTGTGTGGGGTGAAAAATATATAACATAAAAGATGTCATTTTAACCATTTTTAAGTGGCATTAATTCCATTCACAACATTTTGTAGCCATCACCACTATCTGCTTCCAAACACTTCTGCATTACCACAAACAGAAAGTATGTAAACACTGAGGAAAAAACCCATTCTCCTCATCCTCATAACTTCTTTAAAAATTTTTTATTGTTTATTTTTGAGAGAGAGAGACAGAGTGCGAGCAAGAGAAGGAGACACAGAATCTGAAGCCAGTTCCAGACTCTGAGTTGTCAGCACAGAGCCCAACGCGGGGCTCGAGCTCACAGACCTTGAGATCGTGGCCTGAGCCAAAGTTGGATGCTCAACTGACTGAGGCACCCAGACACCCCTCATCCTCATAACTTCTAATATACTCTTTGTCCCTATGAATTTGCCTAGATATTTCATGTAAGTGGAATCATATAATATATATCCCTTTCCATCTGCCTTATTTTACTTAGCATGTTTTCAAGGTTCATCCATGTTGTATCAGGAGTCAGAATTTGGACACAATCCCTTTGCTGGCAAATAATAATACCCCACTGTATGGATATGCTACTTTTATGTATCCATTTATCTGTTTTTAGCCACTTGGGTTATTTCTGTCTTTTGACTATTGCGAATAAGGCTATAATGAACATTGGGTACAAGTATCTTTTTGAGTCCCCCTTTCCATGTTCCTTTTCTTTTCTTTTTTTTCTTTTCTTTTCTTGTCTTGTCTCGTCTCGTCTCATCTCTTCTTTTCTTTTCTTTTGTTATTTTGAGTACCTACCTAAGGCTGAAATTGCTGGGTCATATGGTGATTCAGTTTAACTTTTTGAGGCACTACTAAACTCTTTTCTACAGTGGTTGCACCATTTTACTTTCCCACCAGCATGAGCAAGGGTCCCAATTTCTCCATATTCTCACCAACATTTATTTTCAGTTTTTTAAAAAATTATAGCCATTCTGCTAGGTGTGAAGTGGTATTTCATAGTGGTTTTGATTTGCATTTTCCTAATAATTAATGATGTTGAATATCCTTTCATGTGCTTTTTGACCATTTGTATATCTTCTTTGGAGAAATATCTATATAAATATTTTAAGTCCTTTGCTCACTTTTTGAATTGAGTTATTTGTCTTTTTGTTGTTAAGTTTCCGGAGGGCTTTTTGTTTTGTTTTGTTTTTACATGTGGTGGATATTAAACCCTTATCAGATATATGATTTGCAAATATTTTCTTCCATTCTTTAGGTTGTGTTTTCCATTTCTTGATAATGTCTTTTGATGTACAAAAGTTTGTATTTTTAATAAAGCTCAATTTATTTGTGTTATTGTGTTTTTAGCATCATATTTAAGAATCACTACCACCTTAAAAAAAAAAAAAGAATCACTACCACCTTATGACTCATGTGCAAGAGAGGCAGAATGTATAAATGTCCCACAAAAGAATTAACATGGCAGAAATGCCAGGTCAACTATCTTCCTATAAAGAAAATATTTGGAAAGCACATATTTGTACTGAATATTGGCTAAAAACACAACACTTATCTTTCTTTAGACACTTCTGTTACTTAATGAGGTGTTGCTCTGAGAACCAGTCTAAGCTCCTTTTCATCATTTATTTGGGTCTCCATCACAGTAGTCAATTTGAGAGGTGTCTGCCCCTCCCATAAACAATTTCTCTTTCTAGAAAAACTCCCCCTACAATGTCCTCTGTCACATGGGTAGTCCCCTAGAAGCCATGTATGTACCCAGTAGGACTTAAGCTGGCCAATCAGTTTCTCTCTTTGAGCATCTGTATTTGACACTGAGAAATGTGTTAGTTACTGTAAGGCATTGTGAAACAGACATATACTACATTTCTGTTTCACTCCTTGCCTTGGAGTCTGCGTGAGATCCCTATATGTTTATAATAAATATTTCTTCTCTGCAAATTTATGTGGATCAGTTTTGTATCAGCATAGTGTTTAAAAATAATATTTATGTTCCTGTGTTTGTGGGCTAGCTTCTCTCCCTGCAGAAACCATGTCTGCAATTGGAGTTAAGCTATTTTAAGTCCCTTAAGTGAGGAGGTAAGGGTTTTAGGCTCATCCAATGGGGATGGGAGACCCTTAAAACACAGGCTTGTGATCTGCTTCCTGGAACACAGTCTAGGGATGACTGTCAGCCCTGAGGAGAACCCTATCCTCTAGCGTCATTTTCAACATGACATTGGCAAAATGGCAAGGCTGTGGTGTCAAAGGCAACCACAACAATTAGCCTGTAGCAGAATGCCTTGGCTCTCCAAGGTGTGGCATTCAGGAACCTATGTCTCATTGAGGGATGCAGAGAGCCTGAGAAAACCTATGGACCTTCAGAGGCCTGTGTCTGATGAAGAGGCCACCATGGCCAAAGCCATGGATATTAATAGTGGAGGCCATGTGGACAGTCATACTTCAAGGGCCAGTCCTGGAGGGCAAGAAGAGGTTCAGCCTTATAGACAGTAAGCACCCACAGGTGACTTTCATGCCACCTTCAGGATTCAGTGTTCCTCTATACCAATGCACATCTTGGGGAAGAGAAGGGACATGTGACTCAAAGATGTGAAATTACTGTTG
Organism: Proteles cristata cristata; assembly: GCA_017311185.1. Taxonomy (NCBI): domain Eukaryota; kingdom Metazoa; phylum Chordata; class Mammalia; order Carnivora; family Hyaenidae; genus Proteles; species Proteles cristata. The sequence goes on from JAESUZ010000618.1 coordinate 471,070, forward strand.
TCAACTCCTGTTTATTAGACTAGCCTAGACACAGCTCTCCTTCCTCACTCTCACTCCTTGGTAGGGTATGGGCTCCTCAGAAATCGAAAACCCAAAGAAGCCATGTGTTTTTGCACATCTGAGAAGTCTATGAAGTTCAATTCAGACCATGTTCTACTAAAATCTCCAGAACCCCAAATCTACAGACATTGTCATCAGGAGTGAGAAGAAGAATCCAAAGGCTCCTGATTACTGCCTTGCTTCCCCTTCCCTTTTCCCACTCTCCTTCCTCTCTCCCTCCCTCTTTTCCTTCATCAGTATGTATCAGAAGCCCTACTCTGGGTCGGGCTCTTTGCAGGCTCTAGGGATCCTAAGATGACCAGACACAATTTCTCCTGCATGGCGCTCATAGTCCTGAGGGAAAACAGAGACTAAGCAGTCTCCAAACCAATGAATGAATGCCAAAAAGGGGCCATGGAAGCAGAAAAGAAAACCTCTCAACTCTGCTTGAACAGGTGTTGCGGGATGGTATATGATTCTCAGAGGAGTGTGTGCACCTCTGGTATAGGTGTGGGTGTCTGTGGTAGGCACGACCTGTTATCTACCCCAAAAATATTCTCCCCCTTTTTCTTCCCTCATCAAATCCTTATTCTGTTTGAGGCTGCTGTATCCTCAGCACAGATATATGACTGCTTCTGTTTCCATTGTCAGACACTCTATTTCCCAGGGCCCCCCTCCCTTGTAGCTGTGGCTTGTAGCCCAGATCTGGGCAAAGGGAAACACTGTTAGAGAGCTTCTACCATGCTCTGCTTCCCTAATAACTTGGACAGCCCTGGCGGTGCCAGCCCCTCCCCACTCTTTCTGTCCTGAGTGTATATGGGATGCTGGGAGCTGTGGACCATCTTGTAATCATGATGACGAAAAGCCAATACGCTGAAATAGCAAAGAGCAAAGATGAAAGAGCTTGGCTTCTCAAAGACCTAGCTCAGCTGTTGCAGCAGGACTTGACTGTCTAGCTCCAGATTTCTTACCTGGAAAAATAAAACCCCTGCTATTTGAGTGTTTTTAAAAGCATTACTGAAAACATTCCTAACTGACATAGCAGTGTCTCAAAGGAAATACCTGCTCATTCAACATTTGGGGCCCAACTGCCTGAGAGCTGATTTTCTTCCTGTTCACCTTAAAGCAAAATCTGACAGTCTGCAGCAGCATGTATGCCCAACTTTTATGGACTGAATTGTGCCTCTCCCAACCTCAGTTCACATGTTGAAGCCCTAGCCTCTAATGTGACTAGCTTTGGAGATAGGGCCTTTTAAGGGGGTAATTAAGGTTAAATGGATTCCAAGGAGTGGGGCTCTAACCCAACAGAACTGGTATCCTTGGAAGAGGAAAAATAGATACCAGGGTGCGTATGCATGGAGAAAAGGCCATGTAAAACACTGTGAAAAGGTGATCTTCTCCAAGCTTGGGAGAGAGGCCTCTGGAGAAACTAATACTTCTAACACCTTGATCTCAGACTTCCAGCCCCTGGAACTGCGAGAAAAGAAATTTGTTGTTTAAGCCACCCAGTCTGAGGCATTTTATAATGGTCGCCCTAGGAAATTAATACACCCAACTACCTCCTAAACAGGTCCTCTCTGGAAAGGATATAGTTAAATAGTCCATCACTCCCAACAACAGCAGAACCCACTACTGCTCATCTTTCTTTCTTAAATACAACGGGAAAATCATGGGTCACTAGGTTTCTGAGGCAAGCAGCAGCTTAATAGGGAATAGCAAAAGATTAAAAACCCAAACAAGCCAACAAAAAAGACAACTCAAAGATTAGAAACCCTATTTTTAAAACCATCTAATGAATACTTCAGAGAGATTCAAAACAATATCACATCAATAAAACAAGAAGAGGAGGTTAAGAAGAAAGAGCAATTGGAGAATAAGGATGTTTTTAAGGATTGAGAAATTACTGTCAAAGTGAGATAAATTATTGAAGAATGAAAAGTAAACTTTGATAAAGAGTCAAGCAATGACAGCAAAGAGAAACAAGGAAACAAAAAAAGGGGGTAAAAAAACTAAAGAGAAAGAAGAAAACAAGGAAACAAAAAAAAATGAAGAGAAAGAAATAATAAGAGAATTTTCAAAAGTTGAATAAGAACCCAAATTTGGGGTGCCTGGGTGGCTTAGTCGTTTAAGCGTCCAACTTTCGCTTAGGTCATGATCTTGCAGTTCTGGGTTCGAGCCCCGTGTTGGGCTCTGTGCTGACTGCCAGCTCAGAGCCTGGAGCCTGTTTCAGAGTCTGTGTCTCCCTCTCTCTCTGACCTTCCCCTGCTCACGCTGTCTCTCTCTCTCTCTCCTAGAAATAAATAAAAAAAATATTAAAAGAAAAGAACCCAAATTTTGATTGAAAGGGCCCACAGTGAATGAAAAATATATTCTAGTGAAATGCCAAAATATAAAGGGAATAGAAAGTCCCAAAAGTTTCCAAAGAGTCAAAGCTAGTCAGCTATAATGGAACAGGAATTGTTCTGATTTCAGACTGCTGCTTAGCAGCAACTCTGGACATAATAAATACTTTCACAGTTATAAGAAAAAAGAGCATTTTGAACCTGGAATTCTATACCCAGCCAAACATCTATCCAGTAAGATAACAAGCAAAAAACTTTTTCCAAACAGGAAAAAATTTAACTTCCATGTGCTCCCTTCCCATAGGAAACTATTTGAGGTTGTGTAAATAAATATGTAGGGAAAAATGGGATCCCAGAAAACTGTATCCTTAACTCAGGAGAGCAGTGAATTCAAGACACAGTATTGCCAGAAAGGAAACCAGTTCAGCTCAGAGCAGAAGGATGGAGGAGTTCAGGACAGAGGCATCTGGAAAAATGGAGGCTTTTAGTTGATATATATATATATATATATATTTTTTTTAATGTAAGAATATGATGAAGACATATCATGCAAGGAAAAAACCCCAAACCAGTCAGAAATTCTGAGAGGGGGAGGAAAAGAATGATTGTACAGGAAAATTATGGTCCAAACTGGAAGCAAACCAAAATGAACTTAAGGTAACCATGTTCCATTCCATGGCAAATCCAGTGATGTTTTAATTACAGAACCCTATTGTTAATCTAATTTTATGCTAGTTCTCACAATTCCTCCATATTCCCCGTACCTCATAGTTCCTACCTATGCTGATGGATATAAACTGGTTTTATTTATCTATTTATTTATTTATTTAATTTATTGTCAAATTGGTTTCCATACAACACCCAGTGCTCATCACAACAAGTGCCCTCCTCAATGCCCATCACCCACTTTCTCCTCTCCCCCACCCCCATCAACCCTCAGTTTGTTCTCAGTATTTAAGAGTCACTTATGGTTTGCCTCCCTCCCTCCCTCTCTGTAACTTTTTTCCTCTGTAATTTTTCATAAACTGGTTTTATTTTTTATTTTTTTATTTGTATTTTTTATTTTATTATTTTTAAATTATTTTTAATAGTTTATTCTCAAGTTGGTTTCCATATAACACCCAGTGCTTATCCCCACAAGTGCCATCCTCCATGCCCATCACTCCCTTTCCCCTCTCCCCCACCCCATCTGCCCTCAGTTTGTTCTCAGCATTCAAGAGTCTTTCATGATTCGCCTCCCTCCCTCTCCCCAACTATTTTTAAAAACATGTCAGAAAACTCAATTTGTTTGGGACACCTTTAGACTCTTCTCATACCACAAAGAATATTTGTGGTGTCTGAATGGGTGCTGGTTACACAGTACTTGGTTTGTGAGAAATCACCCTGCTGTACTCATAATGTGTGTGCTTATCTCACAAAGGTGAAGTATGGAAGGTAGGGAAAGGAGAATGGAAAAAATGGTGAAGAGTGCTGATATCTTTATCTTAAGAAGTGATAAAAAAAAAAGTAATAAATAAAGTCCTAAATATTTAAATTTATCAAGGTAACCGCAGTGCCTTGGTGGCTCTGTCAGTTGAGCGTCCAGCTCTTGATTTCAGCTCAGGTCATGATCTCATGGTTTGTGGGATCAAGTCCTGCATCAGGCTTCTCTGACAGTGCAGAGCCTGCTAGGGATTCCTCCTCTCTGCCCCTCCCCTACTTGTGCTCTCTAAATAAGTAAATAAATAAATAGGTAAACAAACATTTAAAAAATAAATGTACCAAGGTAACCAATAGAATAAAAGTAACACTGGAACAATTGAAACTGTGAAACCCAGCGGAGGGGAAGTAGAGTGAGTGACAGCCATGTGTTTCACGGCATGAGTCAGTAGATATCCCCGAAGGTGGCGTTAACCACCTGAAGAACTGAGGTCACTAGTAGTTAAGGGCATTGCTTCTCCTGTGGGCAGGAGTGGGAATAGAGACTGTTGTCATCAGTATTTCTGAGCTATTCAATTTATTACCACATGTGAAATGTTATTTTAATAATATAAAACTTAAAAACTGTGCAATAAAGAAGTACTAAATTATATGATGCCATCCATATGGGCTAAAGTGGAGCTGAGTAGAGAATTTTGATGTTTTATGGCTAGAGCGATTCTTTTCCCTTTCTCCTAATGTCACCCAGACTCGCTGAAGTTCTAAAGGTTCCTTTGATTTTTGAAAAGGTCTTGGCTGTAAGATCTTGACACAGGCTGTAAAAAGCATAAACAGCTTTTAGGAGATCTAGGAGAGTCTCAAAGATGCTCCAGAGGCGCCTGGGTGGCTTAGTCGGTTAAGCGTCCGACTTTCGCTTAGGTCATGATCTCGCGGTTCTTGGGTTCGAGCCCCGCTTCGGGCTCTGTGTTGGCTGCCAGCTCAGAGCCTGCAGCTTGTTTCGGAGTCTGTGTCTCCCTCTCTCTCTGACCCTCCCCTGCTCACGCTGTCTCTCTCTCTCTCTCTCTCCTAGAGATAAATAAAAACCATTTAAAAAAAATTAAAAAAAAAAAACTAAAGATGCTCCAAACAAAAGTAATTTTTATTACTTGGTGTTTTATTCTTTTTTTTTTTTTTTTTTTTTATACAAATAGTTTATTGTCAAATTAGTTTCCACATAACACCCAGTGCTCATCCCCACAAGTGCCCTTCTCCATGCCCCCCCCTCCTCCCCCCCACATCCACCAGTCCTCAGTTTTTGTCAGCATTCAAGAGTCTCTCATGGTTTGCCTCTCCCCTTTCCCCCACCATTTCTGCCCTTCTTCTCCCCCTTGGTCCTCTGTTAAGCTCCTCCTAATCCTCCTATACGTGCACACATATGATATTTGTCTTTCTCTGCCTGACTTATTTCATTCAGCATAACACCCTCAAGGTCCATCCATGTTGCTACACATGGCCAGATTTCATTGTTTTTCATTGCCATGTAGTATTCCATGGTATAGATAAACCACATCTTCTTGATCCATTCGTCTTTTGATGGACACTAGGCTCTTTCCATGTTTTAGCTATTGTGGAGAGTGCTGCTATGAACATTGGGGTACATGTGCTCCTATGCCTCAGCATTTCTGTATCCCTTGGGTAAATTCCTAGCAGTGCTATTGCTGGGTCATGGGGAGTTCTATTGTTAGTTTCCTGAGGAACCTCCACACTGTTTTCCAGAGGGGCTGTACCCGTTGACATTCCCACCAACAGTGTAGGAGGGTGCCCGTTTCTCCACATCCTCGCCAGCATCTAGAGTTCTCTGATTTGCTCATTTTAGCCACTCTGACTGGCGTGAGGTGGTATCTCAGTGTGGTTTTGATTTGTATTTCCCTGATGAGAAGCGATGCTGAGCATCGTTTCATGTGTCTGTTGGCCATCTGGATGTCCTCTTTGGAGAAGTGTCTGTTCATATCTTCTGCCCATTTCTTCACTGGGTTGTTTGTTTTTCGGGCGTGTAGTTTGGTGAGTTCCTTGTAGATTCTGGATATCAACCCTTTATCTGATATGTCATTTGCAACTATCTTTTCCCATTCCGTTGGTTGCCTATTAATTTTCTGGGTTGTTTCCTTGGCTGTGCAGAAGCTGGTGTTTTATTCTTTTAAGGTGTTTTTGTTTTTATTTTTTAATCTTTACACCCACCCAACATGGGGTTTGAACTCACAATCCTGAGATCAAGAGTTGCATGTTCTTCCTACTTAGCCTACTGGTTTTGGGATTTTGTTTTGTTTTGTTTTTGAGAGAGAATTAGAGCAAGGGAGGGGCAGTGAGAGAAGGAGAGAGAGAATCTTAAGTGAGTTCTATGTCCAGCTCAAAGGCTGACTCCAGGCTTGATCTCACAACAGTGAGATCATGACCCGACCTGAAATCAGGAGTTCAACACTTAACTGAGTGAGCCACCCAGACACCCCAACTTTACTTATTTATTTGTTATTATTATTATTTTAGTTAAGTTATTTATTTTGAGAGAAAGACCACAAATATGAGCAGGGGAGGGGCAGAGAGGGAGAGAAAGAATCCCAGGCAGCCTTCAGGCTGTCAGGGCAGAGCTGGATATGGAGCTCGATCCCATGAACCATGAGATCATGACCCAAGTCTAGATCAAGAGTTGGTTGTTCAACTGACTACACCACCCAGGTGCCTCCCAACTTTGTTTTAAAAAACAGTTTATACCCATCAGCCTTTGTAGGAGCTGGAGAGGAGTATGTGGGGAGGGAGGGGTATGGGAATTTGCATAAAACTCAACAAAAGGATGTTGTAATCTCAAAATTATTAGGAGTTTTCCATGAAGGTGAACAGTTACTTTAAATTCATATCTTCTTCATAACCTGGACAAAGCATACAGCTAGGGGATGATTTCAATTCACAAATGTCCATACATTTTGTTCCACAAAATCTACATTGTGCTGGCCATTGGAGGCTCAGTCTAAACTCTCAGGGAAGCTTTTGGACTGTAGACAGATTTGTGAATTAACAACACATTTTATATGGATCTTTACCCCAGAAAATATACTCTTAAAGCATTTTACACTCAAATTAAGAGGGTCCTGGGTCATCCTTGAGGCCCCTCCATGGAAGGATCCATGAAATCTTGCTCCAGGTCTTAGAGTTGAAGAACTGAGGACCACTATGTTTCTAGTGCTTCCATAGGTCCTAGGTCAAGAGAATTACTTGGGAAGCCCGTAGTGAGCAGATTCCTCTTGCAGAGAGCCCTGGTCACTGAGATATTCCAAGCAGAAGTAAGCAGAACTAGCTGAGTGGCTCTGTTTACATGTGAAGAAACCAAGGGCCAGAGTGGGAAAGTATCTTACTTCCTCATCCATACAAGATCACAACAGCAATAATCTCCATGGAGGGCCTAAAGAGGGGGAGTCACTTCACAGATGCACCCTGGATCATCTTTTCAATAATAATCAGTCCTGGTCTGGCATGATCATCCCTAGTCTTCAGAGTCAGAGAGGGTGAGTGGCTTGTCAAAATCACCCAGCAGGATGTAGCTCAGCCGGGCTAGAACCCAATCTGGATAACTTCAAAGCAGGCAGCCAGAGGTTGTGGGGACTATAAAGATAGCAAAGATACTGTTTTACCCTCATAAAGCTGTCAAGCGTTATGGGTGGGAATAATGCATATATACAAATTAAAATATTTATTGGATGTTTACTGCATGCCTGGCGTGGAGGAGTGGGACCTAGGAGATGGCCTTGAGTCCTGAATTCATCCTTCCTGAATTTTCATTCTCTTTGACTCAGATAACGGTTTTAATGTTTTGTGTGCTCAGGCTGCAGCTTGGGAGAATGTGTGTCCTCATTTCCTTCACCCTACGCTTATTGAGGCCCTCTGTAATTCCCACGGGAGGGAGGGAGCCCTGTCGTCCTCTTTGATGTCCCAAGTAGGAAGCAGTCTTTGGTGAGTCACCTCTGTCTGATCACTTATGACGAGGCGATGACCCAGGGAAGGGCAGGGGGCCTGGTTCAGGGATCTATGTGGATCCACTTTGGGTGTCAATCAGACCAGAAACTGACCAGAGTAATAGTTCCAGCAGGCAGCCCTGAACATGTCACTCCTTCCCTGTTTTTAAGGCCCCACTGAGCCCTCCAGCCAGCCCACCTCTCTCTCCTGGGCCCTCCTCACCCTGCTCCCTCTCCACCGCTGTGCTTGTCTGGGTGCCACACACTGTCACCTCCCTCCCTGCTTTTGTCCACATTGTCTCCTGCCTGGCAGGCACTTGCTCTCTTGTCCAGCTGTCCTTTCCAGCCTTCACACGGCTGCATAATCTATGGTTCTTTTGCAACGCTCTCCTGGACACCTGCAAGCCTAACTTTGAGCCCAGTGGTTTCCAGGGCTGAAGGTTACCTGCTGATTTCAATACCTCTGCCCCCTGCGTCTCACTTGTTTTTCTCCATCACTGGATGTCAGAGACCTGAATTTATCCACTTTATATCCACATCCTTAGCTTAAGGCATGCTGCCCTGTCAACACTCAAAAACAAAACAAAAACAAAAACCAACAACCTAAAAATTATCAACTGAGAAAAGAAGGAGAAATTGAAAAGGAACAAAGGGCTTTATTTGGGGTCCCAGAATTGCTGTTTGGGGAGCACAGTTTCCAGGGTAACCAGGAAAGTGTCTGGTTCACACAGGGCATTTTATGGGAGAGAAGTAAGGGGTCATTATATGATTCAGATAAAGAAAAGGAAAAAAAAACCCTGTGAATTTGGTGCTGAGTGGCTGAGCCACTTCTGTTTAATCGTATTGATTATTTTACTGGTGCTACCAAATGAATCTGTCTCTGGTATGCATTAATTAACTTTACTGTCCCCTTATGGTTTGAATGCCAGTTGCCCTGTTGACATTTTATGAGCAACTCCCTTGCAAGACAATTGCTACTTCTGGCCCAGTTCAAGAGTTCATCAGTTGGGAAACTTCAAATGGAGTCTCTTATGTCCAGACATTTTGTACAATTCCACAGAATGAACACATGCCCCTTCCATGCTTCCTCTGTGTCCCTGGGCCCCAGGTCACTACTCAAGGATGCTAAGAATTGCTAAATCTTGAGTCTGGTTCCTCACTTTAGAGATAAGGAAACCAAGACTCAGAGGGAGGAAGTGACTTGTCCAAGGTCACAATGCTGATCACAGAGTTCAGACTAGAGCCCAAGGTCACATAGTCGGTGACAAGTTTACACTGGATTCCAAGGTCACACAGTCCATGACAGAGTTCACAGTGAAACCCAGATCTCCTGTCTCCCTATCTGATGCCCCTTTCCCTCAGAGGGACTTCTCCCTTGGGGACATGGCAAATTTTATGCACAGGACCTTATGAATGGCATAGGTTGTTCTCAAGGGGACGGAGGGGCCCTCTGAGGAAGACCTCTTGCTAATGATGGAGGAGGAAGGAAGTCTGAAGTCATAGAATTGCCACAATCCCTGGTTTCCACAAGTGAAAACTGGGGAGGCAGAGCCCTGCCCTAGAGTGGTGTTCTAAAGGTAGGTGATGGGCAGGCAGTAGGAGCAGGCAAGACCTTTCTGAACTTACTGCATGAACTTTCCAGGCTCATCTTCCCTGTCCCAGAGCTGACAGCTCACACTCCATCCACATCTGGCACCTCACCTGCCTTGGCCATTCCCAGCCCCTTTACCCAGTGCACCTTTGCATTCAGGCTATTTCCTCAACCTGAGCTAGCTCTTCATCTCAATTCAACAACTGCAAGCCCAGCCCACCTTCAGGGTCCACCTCAAAAGACCACTTCCTCTAGGTCCTCTCCGATTCCCCTCCATGTCTTACAGTTTGCGCACTCTTGTTAGGCATGGCTTGGTCATTTCTATCTGGCTACATGTCCCTATTCTCTTTACCCCATACACTTGAGGGCAGAGATCCTACCTTGTTGATACTGTGTCCCACAGAGTACTCAGTAAGCCTCAGGGGGATAGCAGGAGCTTCATCTTCATCGGGTCTGGGTCCATGGTAAACAAGAAATAAGGATTCCCGGGACAGCCTCCAGGTCAAAGGTCCAGATGAAAGGGGAACACTGCTATTACTTCCAAAAGCAGTAATCATCTGTTTTGCAGAGCTCACACCCAGTCAGTTCCCCCCCTTTCCTCAATTCTCATCTGACTATTTTGGCCTGTCACTTTGGCACACTTCCACCATCCCCAGGCTGGGGCCCACACTCTGCCCCTCTAGCAGCTGACCCGGCCTCACCAGATGTTTGTTTTGCCTCCAGGATTGAGGTCTGAACATTGCTTTTGCAACACAAGCCCCAGGTGGCTGTGTGACCTTGGCATGCTACTTCACCCCTCTGAGCCTTGCAGTTCGGTGAGGGTCACCTGACTCCTGGGGTTGCTGCAAAGATCAGATGAGCTAAGGCATGAGATGGGCCGAGCACGGTGGCCTGACACACAGTAAGTATTCAATGAACGCTTACAGAAACAGAAAGGGAAGAAATCTGGCTTTAGTCACTTGCTTCTCTGCATTGCCAAAGCCTACTCCTGGACCTGTTCTCCCCATTTCTCTGTTTGGTAAGTCCTGCCTGGAGCAGTACTGCAGCTGTCCCTCACCGCCATCCCTCATCTGACCAGCCATGCCCTTCAGAAAGCCAAGACCCTGGCGCAATCCCCAGTCCAACGTCATCTGGTTGTCTTTCCCTAACTGGGGGTAAAATCCATAGACAGTGACAAATCTACACAGTGTTATTTTTTCTTTTTAAAGATATGTCACAAATGGGAAGACTCTGAGAGCATAGAACAGGTCCTACTTTCTGGAGGCCCTCGTGTGTGTCAGGCTTGGAGAGTCCCAGCCAGTAAGGGAGATAGTAAAGTCGAGGATGCCCAAAGCTTCAGCACCAGGCTGCTCTGTCCTTCGGCTTGCCTCCCTGAGCTCCCTGAGCTCATTAATCATGTCATTTCCAAGGGGAAAACGGCAACAGAGTCTTGGGCAAAGCATCAGGGCCCAGTCTGGGCCTTACTCCCTAAGACACATCATCTCCATCACTGGCTCTCCCACCTGAAGGGTAATTCCCCCTACAACTGTAAATAGGAGCCATGTGTAAGCCTCCACATCCCCAGGGGCACCATTTGGAAATAGCAGAGGGAATCAGGTCTCTTAAAACTGTCTGTTTATGTGGCTCTAAATTAAGTCCCACTGTGTGATCTGTTTCTTTGTACCCTAGTTGTTAACAAGAGGCCCCACTAGGCCAAGGAGAATGTTTTTGAAGAGCCAGTAGAAAGGAGTTATTCCTGATAACCAGGAAACCAGTAAGGGCTAGTGTTAAGCTGAGAGGAAGAAGTAAAGGATGGAGGAAGGTCAAGGCCAGGACTGTTTGCACACAGTGGATTTCTGGAGGCCTGTGAGCAGTAGATTGTGCCTCTTCCTTCTCCTCCCTTTATATTCTGAGTTTTCAAATGGATGAAACTAGTGCCTTAACCTTAGGCGACTTTCACAGCCAAATGACCCTGACAGCTGATTTGTGCAGAACTTTAATCGCTGGTGACTTTGTAAATGCTTGGTTAGCTCACTGCTGTCTTGCCGCTTCTCTGTATCATTCAGGGTCCAGAAACTGCTCTAGATCTTTCAACAGAAGGTATTTAATACCAGGAATTTGTTACACAGAAAATGGAAGGAAAAAGAGAGAGAGAAAGACAGAGAGAGAGAGAGAGAAATGGAAGAAATGAGAAGCTAAAGAAAAGCATTAGCAACAACAGGAAGCCTTTCAGCCCTTTCAGCCTTTCAGCCAAGGAGGGAAAGCCCAGAGTCTGCACTGGCCCTGGTGGCAGAAGCCAGACCAGAATAGGGGTGGCCTGTGCAAGCTGGCCACATGAAGGGAAGCTGGAGCCACATAAGAGCTGTCCTCTGAGAGGTGGAAACAGAAAGGAGCCATAGCCACTGCTGAAAGTGTCCCTTAAAGAAGGAGAGGAGGGGGAGAAATGTCACTATTCTCCCTTCCTCCAAACCTCCAGTCTTCCACTAGCTTCTCCTGTTGGGCAAAACTCTATGGAAGCCAGACAGCAAGGGAGCCTGGGAGATGCAGCTTCCTGTAATAGCGAGAACAATAGAAAGCCAGAGAGCAAATAATGAGCAGCCTCTCCAACAAGCCAAGGTTACTAGATGAACCAGCTAGGAAACAGGAAAGAACTGAGTGGAGCAGGGGGGAGGGGAGCTGAGCAGGCAGTCCCAGGGCTAGACCCCCATCTGAAGCCATACAGCAGTGTGTCCCAATGTGTGACACCATGCCGGAATACTGAGGAGCTGAGGAAGGTGGCAAGCAGACCAGGCAGGGCATCAATAAACAGTTTATTAAGGACTGAGAAAGATTGTCTCTCTCTCTCTTTTTTTAATGTTGGTTTATTTTTGAGAGAGAGCACACATGAGGTGGGGAGGGGCAGAGAGAGGCGTCCAGAGGATCTGAAGTGGGTTCTGCGCTGACAGCAGAGAGCCCCATTTGGGGCTCAAACTCACGAACCATGAGATCATGACCTGAGCTGAAGTCGGAAGCTTAAATGACCGAGCCACCCAGGCACCCCAAGCTTGTCTCTTTTCAATTCACTTTCCAATCAACTGATTGCATTATGGAGAAGGTCTCTATTTGGTGCCAACAGGTCTTTAACCTCTAAAGACTTCAGGTCCAAGCCTTTGACTGGTGTAGTAGATGCTGGCCTGCTCAGACCTCTCTATCCAGTTGACACACTCACTTCCCAGCTGCTGTGAGTGTTGGCTGCTAACACTTTACAGCTACAGCCTTCTCTTGGGCATGGCCTCACCTGGAAATAGGTAGGAGATTCTACCATCACCCCCCGGGGCAGTCTGCAGGCAATGACTGACTAATGCAGGATACAAAAGTATTCATATGTCTAGATGGTTCAAGTGTGTGGTGCCATTCATGTTCCAGACCTCACCACAGGAGCAGGCCGAGGCTAGCCTTCAGCTGAACATGCACTTTTGCTTAGCCTCTGTTTCTCTCCCCCTTCACCAAGATTCCTTCCTTAATAAATCACTTGTGAAAAAAATCCTCATTCCTGGCTTTAATTGTAGGGAATCTAACATTATAAGCAATAGGCTCTAGCTAGAATTTAATGACATTTTGTTTTCCATTTTAATATTTTTACCTGCTTGGTTTATGGTAGACTATAAAGGCTTTCCATTTATGGTACTGATAGAAAGTTTCACTTTAAAATAATTTTCGGGGCGCCTGGCTGGCTCAGTTGGTTGATTGTCCAACTCTTGATTTCGACTCAGGTCATGATCCCGGGGTTGTGGGCTCAATCCCTGCATTGGGCTCTTTACTGAGTATGAACCTGCCTAAGATCTTCTCTGTCTCTCCCTCTGCCCCTCTCTCCCCACACACTCTCTCTCTCTCTCTTAACATTTTTTTATACACTATTTTATTTTATTTTATTATTTTTTTTACAAATAGTTTATTGTCAAATTAGTTTCCACACATAACACCCAGTGCTCATCCCCACAAGTGTCCTCCTCCATGCCCATCCCCCCTCCCCCCCACATCCAACAGTCCTCAGTTTTTGTCAGCATTCAAGAGTCTCTCATGGTTTGCCTCTCTCCCTTTCCCCCACAATTTCCACCCTTCTTCTCCCCCTTGGTCCTCTGTTAAGTTCTTCCTAATCCTCCTATACGTGCACACATGTGATATTTGTCCTTCTCTGCCTGACTTAGTTCGCTCAGCATAACGCCCTCAAGGTCCATCCATGTTGCTACACATGGCCAGATTTCATTGTTTCTCATTGCCATGGAGTATTCCATGGTATGGATAAACCACATCTTCTTGATCCATTCATCTGTTGATGGACACTTCGGCTCTTTCCATGTTTTGGCTACGGTGGAGAGTGCTGCTATGAACATTGGGGTACATGTGCTCCTATGCATCAGCATTTCTGTATCCCTTGGGTAAATTCCTAGCAGTGCTATTGCTGGTTCATAGGGGAGTTCTATTGTTAGTTTCCTGAGGAACCTCCACACTGCTTTCCAGAGGGGCTGTACCAGTTTACATTCCCACCAACAGTGTAGGAGGGTGCCCGTTTCTCCACATCCTCTCCAGCATCTTGAGTTCTCTGATTGACTCATTTTAGCCACTCTGACTGGCGTGAGGTGGTATCTCAGTGTGGTTTTGACTTGTCTTTCCCTGATGAGGAGCGATGCTGAGCATCGTTTCATGTGTCTGTTGGCCATCTGGATGTCCTCTTTGGAGAAGTGTCTGTTCATATTCTCTAAACATTTTTTAAATAGTTTTCATTTAACAAATGTAATTTAAAAGAAAGATGCTAAATAAAAAAAGTACAGGTTGTACACAAATGTTCATAGTGGCTTCATTCATAGCCCCAGACTAGAAGCCACTCAAATGTCCTCAGCTGGTGAAGGGATAAGCAAATTAAAATCAATCCATATTCAGCAATAAAAAAGAAAGAACTATTGATAGATGAAACAACATGGATGAACCTCAAAAGCATTAGGTTAAGAAAGTGTCACAAAACTCTAAGCTCTGCATAATTCCCCATATAAGAAACTTTGAAAAGGCAGGATGATGGGGACTGAAAGAAGGTCAGCAGTCACCAGGGCCCAGGAGTGAGGACAGAGCAGGACCGCAGGGACAGGAGGGGACTTTGGGGTGTTGAAACATTCTATATAATGTGATTGTAGTGGTGGTTACATACCATGTATATCTATCAAAGCAGGTCTCTAGTTGTGGAATGATTAAAACATGGGAATGAAAGGTACAGCACAGGGAATATAGTCACTGGTATTGGGATGGTGTCATATGGTGACAGATGGCAGTTAGGCTTGTGGTGAACACAGTATAACGTGTAGACTTGTCCAATCACATGTTGTACACCTGAGACTAATGTAACGTATGTCAGCTCTACTTGAATTAAAAAAAAAAAAAAGAAACACTTAAGAGAAAATCGAAGGCATAGTAAGGTTGGAGTTGCTCTTTTTTTAAATGTTTATTTATTTTGAGAGAGTGCATACATGCATGTGCACGTGAGCAGGGGAGGGGCAGAGAGGAGGGAAAGAAAGAATCCCAAGCAGGCTCCGTGCTGTCAGTGCAGAGTCTGACACGAGGCTCGATCCCACGACCATGAGATCATGACCTGAGCGGAAACCAAGAGTTGGATGCATAACTGACTGACCCACCCAGGTACCCCAGGAGTTGCTATTTTTGACAACAAATTGTATGAATCAGGAGTAAACTAAATAGAGAAGAAAATAATATTAGTAAAATTAAACTGAAAAACAAAGAGGCTATATACTTAAAAAGGGTAAATTCTAATGTAAACTGTAAAGCTGATTTTCTTTTTTAAAGTAGGCTTCATGCTCAGTGCAAAGCCCAATGAGCGGCTTGACCCTGAAATCAAGAGCTGAGCTGAGAGCCAGAGTCAGACACTTAACCAACTGAGGCACTCACGTCCCCCTTAATGAAGCTGATTTTTTTTTACAAATAGTTTATTGTCAAATTAGTTTCCACATAACACCCAGTGCTCATCCCCACGAGTGCCCTCCTCCATGCCCATCCCTCCTCCCTCCCACATCCATCAGTCCTCAGATTTTGTCAGCATTCAAGAGTCTCCCATGGTTTGCCTCTCCCTTTCCCCCACCATTTCCGCCCTTCTTCTCTCCCTTGGTCCTCTGTTAAGTTCCTCCTAATGCTCCTATACGTGCACACATATGATATTTGTCCTTCTCTGCCTGACTTATTTCGCTCAGCATAACACCCTCAAGGTCCATCCATGTTGCTACACATGGCCAGATTTCATTGTTTCTCATTGCCATGTAGTATTCCATGGTATAGATAAACCACATCTTCTTGATCCATTCGTCCATTGATGGACACTTAGGCTCTAATGAAGCTGATTTTTAAGAAATAGTACAGACTGTACATGGGCAGGGAGAAACTGACAGCAGTGGAGGGGGCCAGAGAGGGGAAAAGACGACAGTCTGTCAGGGGAGCATTCAGGTCTTCACTGAGGCACTCCTGGGAGGCAAACAAGCTGGGGAGGTTTTGTTGGGTTGGGACAGAGTAGAGGAGGTGGGTGAGAACCACTCAGACTTTGCTCCATGAGTAGCCGAATGGTGCTCCCTGACCTGGTCTCCGGTCTGATGCTGGTGCCAGATGCACCTGGGAGAGAGTGGTGAGCAGCAACATTGCATCCCTCTCTCTCCTTTCCCTGAACAGGTGGAGTAGAAAGCAAGGACCTCTCTCACTGTACTTCCATACCTTTCCTGATCTTTTTGAGTTGTTTTTTCTTCTTTAAAGCAGCTATCCCTAGCCAGAGAGGAAGGAGGAGGAGGAAGGAAGAGCTTCCTGAGGAGCGTGGCAAAGAAAGATCTTTCCCTGCTTAGTCTTTACATGAGGTGGAGAGCAAGAAGAGCGACTGGCAATGAGCATGAAGTCTGGAGCGACCACTGTGGAGAGCTGGATGGGCAATGGGAAAGCCCCCAAGGTTACTGGGGCAGGAGTAACTGAGTCTGCTCTCAGCCTTGGTTTTTCAACTCCAAGCTGCTTATGGATGGCCCTCTCTCCCATTTCTGTCTCTGACTTTGATGGGGGTTCAAGCTAAGCAGAGGCAGGATGGCTTTATTTAGCAGAGGAACCTGCTCTGAGTCTCATAAATGTTGACTTTGTAGAAGTCGGCTTGTCCAAACATCATCAATCACTGTGAACCATATTTCATCAAATTAAATGACTACTTTTTGCAAAGAAGTACTTGTACTAATATTTACCTTGCATCTTGTAAAATCGTATGGAAACTGAATAATGATGTTGCAAAAAGTCCATCTCCAGAGAGAATATGGCTGAGACAGCTGTGCTGTGCTGTCTGGCCCAGTGAACTATCTCCTTCACCCTGGTCCCCCCGCCTCACCCTGTGGCAGCTTGAGCCCCACCAGGAGGCAACTGAAAGACTTCCTAGTCTGCTTGGATGCTCACATAGAGAACATTTTAGATTTAAATTTAGCCCCCCTTTCCTCTCCATGGATTCAGTTTTTTTTTTTTTAACTTGCTAAGAAATTCCAGAAAAGTGAGTAAACAGTTGTGTAGTTACAGAAAATCTATTACCTGGGCATCTGGGGACTCAGTTGGTTAAGCATCCTACTTCAGCTCAGGACATGATCTCATGCTTCATGAGTTTGAGTCCCGTGTCAAGTTCTGTGTTGCCAGCTTGGAGTCTGGTGCCTGCTTCAGATTCTGTGTCTCCCTCTCTCTCTGTCCCTTCCCTGCTCGTGCACTGTCTCTTTTGCTCTCAAATAAACATAAACATTAAAAAAAAAAAAGAAAATCTCTTACCAGTAAACATTAATGGAAGATGCTGATAAAAATTACTTTGGTTGTTTCCTAAGTGGTAGGCATATTGGTAATAATTTCATTAATTTATCTGTCAAATATTTAGAGAGCACATACTATACTGTACACTATGACAGATATACTTGTCCAGGTATGTATCCATGTCTTCACTGTACAAATATTATTGGGTGCTTACCATGAGCCAAGCACTGAAGCAGAAACCAGATAGGGAAGAAAGGCAAATAGCTCCAGTGACCTAAAATATTGCTTTACAGGAGGTAGTGATGAAGCCTTCATCTACTCTGTTGTTCCTTCCTGTGTTAGTTCACTCCACATTTATTCCTTTTTTATTTCATCATTTCATGGTGTTTTTTTCTTTGAGATGTAATTGATACATAACATTATAAGAATTTCAGGTGTATAGCATAATGATTCAATATTTGTATACATTGTGAAATGATCACCCCAATAAGTCTAGTTAGCATCTGTCACTGGAGGTACCTACAAAATGATTTCTTGTTATCATAAGAATATTTTATTTTTTTAATGTTGTAATAGTTTATTGTCAGGTTGGTTTCCATATAACACCCAATGCTCATTCTCACACGTGCCCTTCTCCATGCCCATCACTTCCCTTCCCCTCCCCCTCCCCCCATCAGCCCTCACTTTGTTCTTGGCATTCAAGACTCTCTCATGGTTTGCCTCCCTCCCTCTCCCCCACTATTTTTCCCCTTCTCACCCATGGCCCTCTGTTAAGTTCCTCCTAATCCTCCTATACGTGCAACCATATGGCATCTGTCCTCTGCCAGACTTATTTCGCTCAGCATAACATCTTCAGGTTCCATCCATGTTTCTGCACATGGCCAGATTTCATTCTTTCTCATTGCCATGTAGTATTCCATTGTACAGACAAACCACATCTTCTTGATCCATTCATCCATTGATGGACACTTAGGCTCTTTCCATGATTTGTCTTTTGTTGAGAGTGCTGCTATGAACATTGCGATACATGTGCTCCTATGCATCAGCACTCCTGTATCCCTTGGGTAAATTCTTAGCAGTGCTATTCCTGGGTCATAGGGGAATTCTATTGTTAATTTTTTGGGGAACCTCCACACCGTTTTCCAGAGGGGCTGCACCAGTTTACATTCCCCCCAACAGTGTAGGAGGGTGCCCATTTCTCCACATCTTTGCCAACATCTAGAGTCCTATCATGAGAATTTTTAACGTCTACTCCCTTAGTAACTTTTCAAAATGCAACACATATATTTTTTTTTTACAAATAGTTTATTGTCAAATTAGTTTCCACATAACACCCAGTGCTCATCCCCACAAGTGTCCTCCTCCAAGCCCATCCCTCCTCCCCCCACATCCATCAGTCTTCAGTTTTTGTCAGCATTCAAGAGTCTCTCATGGTTTGCCTCTCTCCCTTTCCCCCACCATTTCCGCCCTTCTTCTCTCCCTTGGTCCTCTGTTAAGTTCCTCCTAATCCTCCTACACGTGCACACATATGATATTTTTCCTTCTCTGCCTGACTTATTTCGCTCAGCATAACACCCTCAAGGTCCATCCATGTTGCTACACATGGCCAGATTTCATTGTTTCTCATTGCCATGTAGTATTCCATGCTATAGATAAACCACATCTTCTTGATCCATTCATCTGTTGATGGACACTTAGGCTCTTTCCATGTTTTAGCTATTGTGGAGAGTGCTGCTATGAACATTGGGGTACATGTGCTCCTATGCATCAACATTTCTGTATCCCTTGGGTAAATTCCTAGCAGTGCTATTGCTGGGTCATAGGGGAGTTCTATTGTTAGTTTCCTGAGGAACCTCCACACTGCTTTCCAGAGGGGCTGTACCAGTTTACATTCCCACCAACAGTGTAGGAGGGTGCCCGTTTCTCCACATCCTCGCCAGCATCTTGAGTTCTCTGATTGACTCATTTTAGCCACTCTGACTGGCGTGAGGTGGTATCTCAGTGTGGTTTTGACTTGTCTTTCCCTGATGAGGAGCGATGCTGAGCATCGTTTCATGTGTCTGTTGGCCATCTGGATGTCCTCTTTGGAGAAGTGTCTGTTCATATCTTCTGCCCATTTCTTCACTGGGTTGTTTGTTTTTCGGGCGTGTAGTTTGGTGAGTTCCTTATAGATTCTTGATATTAACCCTTTATCTGATATGTCATTTGCAACTATCTTTTCCCATTTCGTTGGTTGCCTATTAATTTTCTGGGTTGTTTCCTTTGCTGTGCAGAAGCTTTTAATCTTGATGAGGTCCCAACAGTTTATTTTTGCTCTTGATTCCCTTGCTTTTGGGGATGGCAACACATATTATTAACTGCAGTTACCAGCTGTACATTACATCCCTGTGACTTTTTTATTTTCTGATTGGCAGTTTGTACCTGTTGATGCCCTTCACTCATTTTGCCCACACCCCACCCCTGCATCTGGCAACTACTAATATGTTTTATGTATCTGTGTGTATGAGATTTTGTTTTGTTTTGTTTAAAATTCCACATACAAGTGAGATAATACAGTATTTGTCCTTCTTTGTGTGGCTTATTTCACTTAGTGTAATGCTCTCAAGATCCATTTGTGTTGCGACAAATGGTAAGTTTTCATTCTTTTTTATGACTGAATAATACTTTGTTATATATAATTATATATTATTTCATTATATACATATAAAATGAAGTATTATTCAGTCATAAAGATGAAAACTCCCCATTTGTCACAACATGAATGGAATTATGCATATAATTTTCTTTTTTTAATTTTTTAAATATTTATTTACTTTTGAGAGAGAGACAGAGACAGAGCATGAGTAGGGGAGGGACAGAGAGAGAGGGAGACACAGAATCCAAAGCAGGCTCCAGACTCTGAGCTGTCAGTATAGAGCCTGATGCGGGGCTTGAACCCATGAACCATGAGATCATGACCTGAGCTGAAGTTGGATGTTCAGCCTACTGAGCCACAAAAGCACCCCTATAATATTTTTTGTCTATTCATCTATCCATAGATGCTTAGGTTGTTCCCATGTCTTGGTTATTATAAATAATGCTGCACTGTACATGGGGTGCAGATATCTTTTTGAGGTAATGTTTTGTTTTCTTTGGATAAATACCCAGAAATGGAATTGCTGGATAGTAAGGTTTTTCTATTTTTAATTTTTTGAGGAACCTCCATAGTGGCTTCAGCAATTTACATTCCCACCAGCAGTGCACAAGGGTTCCATTTTCTCTGCATTCTCACCAACACTTCTTTCTTATCTTTTTGATAATAGCCATTCTAACAAATGCGAGGTGATTCCTTACCGTGGTCTTGATTTCCATTGGTCTGGTGATTAGTGATGTTGAGGATCTTTTCATGTACCTGTTGGCCATCTGGATGTCTTCTTTGGAAAAATGTCATTGAAATCTTCTGTCCATTCTTTTTTTTTTTTTTAAATGTTAGCTCACTTCTTCTCTCTTTTTTTAAAAAATATTTTTATTTATTTCTAGGAGAGAGAGAGAGAGAGAGAGAGAGAAAGAGAGACAGCGTGAGCAGGGGAGGGTCAGAGAGAGAGGGAGTCACAGATTGTGAAACAGGCTCCAGGCTCCGAGCTGGCAGTCAGCACAGAGCCCGACGCGGGGCTCGAACCCACGAACCGCGAGATCATGACCTAAGCGAAAGTCGGACGCTTAACCGACTAAGCCACTCAGGGGCCCCTCTTCTGTCCATTCTTAATTGATTGCTTTTTGCTATTGAGTTGTAGGAGTTCTCTATATATTTTAGATATTAACCCCTTATTGGAGATATGATTTGAAAATATTTGCTTTCATTCAGTAGGTTGCCTTTTCATTTTGTTAATGATTTCCTTTACTGTGCTGCATTTATTCCTGAATGTCCTCTACTGGGCACTAAGATGCTGGTGTAAGATATTTCCCTGGCCTTGATGAGCTCACAGCCTGGACACCCTCCAGAACCCATTCCCAACCCTTTCACCATGAAGTCACTCAACCATCCACCCACCAGAGGGAAGGGGTGCACACATGGTAATGTGAAACAGTGGTCAAGAAGATGGAGCAATTGACCAGACAGTTGCTCAGTGACTGGCCTGGGCTCTGGCCCTGGGGACCTTGGAGGAGGTTGACTTCCCAGCGGCACCCTGTACTTCCCTTTTGTTCACCTTCATCCATTTGAAGTTAGTTGTCTAAAGGCAGCAATGCAACAGTATGTCTTTTTCAGAACAAGGTCTGATACATAGTAAGTGCTCAATAGATATTTGTGGCCTGACCTCCTCTGCCAGCTTCTCAGAGATCAATGGAGTCTTCCTGTAAGGCCTCTGGGACAGACTTTTGGAGGAAGTCTCAGGTGCCTTGGTGTGCTGGTATGAGGAGTGACCAGTATTTAGAAAAGCACCACGTGTGTAATAAATGCTCAGAATAAACATGAGTGATGATAATTAGTCATGAGTGGCTAAGAAGCCGGCTGTCTGAACAAGGTAGAGAGAGAGCAGGGGCACTGGACTCCAGAGGATGCGTCCAGCTCTGGAATGCCGAGGGATGCTTCTGAAATCCACAGACAAAGATGTTTTCTGCTTCTCCCTTGTCCAAGTACTCCATTCTGGAAGTCCACACTGCAGGATTATCCAGGAGCCTGACAAAGCGGGGATTCAGAAGCCCATGGTGGGGACCCCAGCCCCTGAGCTGCTGAAGGCAGGCTGTGGGGCAACTGTAAGCACAGATGGGGCAGGGCGGTTGGCACCCACCAGGTGCTCCTGGTTTCCTCTCTGCTGGCACGAACATGGGGGAGGGGGTGAAGCTGTATTTATCCTTCAAGTGACGTAAAGGAAGGGGCGCCTTGTTTTGCAGGATGGGGGTATTTGCTAGCTCTGCTGCTGTTTATAGTTGAGATGATATCATGTGGTCTGACATCTTGAGCATTTCCCTTTCTCACTTCCTCCATGAGCATTGTCTTTAGTTTAAAATCTTGAATCCCTGATGCTGGTTTCCCCATCAGTTCCAAGAGCCACAGGAAAGTAATAATTTGGTCACATAATGTTTTGGGCCAAATTTTACTGAGACCTGACTGTGCCACAGGGCTAAGCACCTCTCATTCACTCATCTAATCCTCACAGCAGTTCCTTGAGACAGGTGTATTAGCATTCCCAGTGTAATGATGAGGCTCAGGTTACAAAAGGTACCTCTCCAAAGCTATCAGGCGCTAACTGGTAAAAACAGAACCCAGTCTCTTAACCACAAAATCTTTTTTAAAAATTTTTGTAGCTTTTTTAGAGAGAGAGAGAGAGAACACGAGCAGAGGAGAGGGGAAGAGGGGGAGAGAAAGAATCCTAAGCAGGCTCCATGCTGTCAGCTCTATCCCACCACCTTGGATCATGACCTGAGCAGAAACTGAGGGTAAGATGCTCAACCCATGGAGCCACCAGAGTGTCCCAACCACAAACTCTTAAATCTCCAAGAAAGGCAACTCCTGTTTCTGGAATTTAGATTGAAAGAAAAGTCAGGAGGACAAAAAGGCTGTTAGGTTGGAACTGACAGCTCACTGGAGGATAAGAAGTTGGTTGGTGGTGCTAGGAAACTTTTTTAAATGTGAAAAATGGGCCTGAAGCATCCCTTCATTTTTAGCAATAACTATGAGCAGGACAGCCTTTCCCCATTTGTGATCTATTATCCAAGGCACAGAAACCAGATAGTGGCCAAGAAAACAACATCTCTGAGCCCTGGACTGAGAGAGCCAGAGGGACGACCAGGGACCTGAACATTTCCTATTTCCCAGTTACCCCAATACACTGGCCGTGCCCATGACCGTGGTCTGTCTGCTGTGCCCTACGCCCACGGCAGAACATCTTGGGGGCAGCGAGGCCTCAGGCAGAGACCACCGATGACCTTCCAGAGCTCATGCTAGGCGAGGACAGCTGCAGAGCAGGAGAGCTTGTGGCCGTTTTGTTTTGTATTAGTAATTGGGGAGGGAATCAAATGAGGAAGCAAATATCTGGCACAGAACAATCCAAAGGATCCCAGGGCCTCAACAGAGAGGAATCCAGACCCACCCGTGGCTGCTGTTGCCATATTCAGGCAGTGAAGCCCAGACTTGCTGGATGCCTCCGGGAAAGGATGTGATGAAAGCGGGGGAATAAATATTCTTTTCCTGGCTGTTGAGATCCAAAAGCCTGTGCCTTCAGACACACAGAGAGGAGAAGCTGACTAAAGCTGGAGGGGGCACGGGAGGAGTAAGATGAACATCCCTCCCTCAGGGATGGTGGGAGGGGAGAGCACAGAGGGAAAGCCTTGAAGCAGACATTGGTGGTTCCTAGGGGGACCCTTTCCAGGAAGGGCTCTTGGGGCCACGGCAAAACACCAAGAAAACGCCAGGGCCACAGGCAGCTTCCAGCAGTGAGGAGCAGCGAAATGATCCCACTATGGAAAGAGACCTTAGGCTGAAAGCCCTGAGGAGGACGGGCCCCCAGACAGACAGGATTCTGGGCTCTCAATAAGTCCTAGGTAACCCCCCAGAAATTAGGGGCAACCCTACAGAAAGAAGTGAGTGCCCCAAGTTGACCTGACATTTCTGCTACTTAGCACAATAGAGGCTCAGAACAAAATTAAATTGAACAAATTAATGTAAGTCACATTTTCCTCCTGTAGGGAATCCCCTAGAGCCCCCTGAGTTGCCAGACTGAGAGCATGGCTGGCTACGTGGTATGTAGTGGGCACATTTCTCTGCTGACAGAGTGTGGGCACCATCATTCTCAGCAAAACTTGCTGCTTTTTGTCTCTGGGAGGTAGCTTGCATAACAGATCTCTTGTCATCCAGTGGCTCAGACCCCACCCCCAACGGACTGCCAGTGGCCCGGGGAAGGCCTGCTTACATCCTGCACAAGGAGTTTCTGAAGAGAGATTCCTTGTTCCCCTGGAATGGTGTCTGTCCCACCAGCAGGTTGCCCCCTGACTCACCCTCCCGCCTTTGTTCAATATGGAATTTCAAATCTTAGACTGTAACTGATGCTGAGGACGTCAATTCAGAGACTGGAATCCATGGGTTGTAGCTTGCCCCTGAAGGCCTGCTGTTACCTGGCTTCCAGGGACTGCTTCGGCTTCATGGCCTGACACGGCCCCTCTTGGACAAGACACTCTGATGGCAACATCTCAAACAGGTGGCTCTCCAGGGTACCTCCGGTCATGTCTCCTCTTCCAACTAGCCTGCCCCTTCCCTGACCATCCATCTATCCCCTGGCAAGCAGCCCCTGAATTTTCAAGACTAAGATCAGCCATCACCTTCTTTGTGAAGTTTCCACAGGTAAAGGGAACCATGCCTTTGTGTGTGACTTCACAGTGCTGGGTACAGATGGCTACTGGTGATGGCTGTTATGCCATTTTAGTGAACCTGTCAGTTTTCATGTCGTTTCCTTCCATTCCCAGACTTTCAGGTTTTAGAAGGAAGAAGAAGACGAAGACGAAGAAGAAGAAGAAGAAGTAGAAGAAAGAGAGAGAAAATAAGTGGAGGAGTTATCAAAGGGTTCTAACTCTTTTGCCTTTATGTAAAAGGGTGTTTATGAAAATGTCCTACCTCCTTTACCATCACCACCATTATTTCATAAAACAAGGTAATGTTGATCCAACAATAGAAAGCCATGACTTCAAATTTAAGGACAGTGCTTTGAAGAAGACCCTTGATATCTTCTACATTTATATACACATGTTGGCCTTATATTTGTTATTGGTCCTTAGGCCACAATGTGAGGACCAGTGTGTTTTTTTATTTAAAGAAAGCTGTTCTTTTTTATTTGTTTCATTTATTTATTTTGGAGATAGAGAGCATAAGTGGGAAAGAGACAGAGACAGAGGGGGAGAGAGGATCGAGCAGGCTCTGCACTGAGAGCACAGAGCACAATGTGGGGCTGGAACTCAACAAACTGCAAGATCATGATCTGAGCCCAGGTTGGATGCTAAATTGACTGAAACACAAGGTGCCCCAAGGACTAAATTTTGAGACCCTTTGTCCTAGAGTGTGAGCCCTAATGGGGTGCCTCTGAGCCTGTGAGCTCCCAGCTCCAGCTTCTGGGGTTTCCCTGGCAACCGGAACCTTATGAGTGCCCTTCAATGCTGCCTGAGGCGCCTATCCCCCATCATACCTCAGTTCTGGTTGATGGATATGACTGACTGGAAGCCATTAATGCTGAGAATATAATCAGGAGACTTCCAGTGTTGTGAGCTCAGTTTAGCAAGGGATTTTCTCAGCTGGTAAATCCCACTTGGATTGGGAGGCTCGGACAGAGAGCAGCTCCAGGGTGGGGCATCGGATTTGGCTCCACTGCCCCAGCATCTTGGAGGAAGGCGTTGGAATTCCTCCCAACAACCAGGAAAGGTATCTGTGATATTACTACCAGCACTGGCTCTCAGCTCTCATCCCCACACCTCTGTGCCTTCTCTTAGTTTCCTCGCACAATTTGAGACAGTTCTCAAAGTCCCCCCACTTTTTTTAAAATAACAAATACATTGTAAAAATATTTAGTAAAAACCCTTTTTACTGATCTGAAATGTACACATACATAACTGACCTGTGTGCACTCCATATACAAAAGAAAAGTATTTTATAATAACTCAGTTAATGGGCTTTTGAACATATAAATTCCCTGGCCCAACTACATGAGCAAAATTAATGAACTAGATACTTGTACTTGTGTATGGAATCATCATAAATACATTGTTTCATGCTGTGATGTTTTGGTAAGTCAAACACCACAAGCTGTTCTGCCCAAAGGGTTTGATTTTCTGAAATCTCTTGACAAAATAATGCACAAAACAATACCTTTGTGTACCTTTGTAAACCTTTCCTTGGTTTACAAAGGGATTGCAATCCCAGATAACACCGTATCAGTTAAAACTGCAAAAATACTTGGTGTTTATATGTAAACATACACAATGTATATAAAATAGATTATTAAGCAGAATCATTAACAACTGTTTCACCTATAAGGCTTTTCGGAGGGGCGGTTGAAGGTTTAGCCAGAGGCCAGAGGAGGGACCATTCAACAATCAATGTGATAAATCAAAACCAAACCTCTCCCCCCAACAAGAGTTTTCACATCTCACTGAGAGCCATTCATGCATAGTTTTCAGAAGAAACTGGACACAGAGATAAAATGATCTATGAACTTGCTAGCAGCCCAGCCTGGCCTGGGCATGCTACCTTTTGACCCCTGCTTCATGCACCTACTTCTATAGAGGGTTCCAGACTCTGGCCTTTGGTTCAGACTTCCCTGGAATTCCCTTCAGCAATATTGCAAAGGATCAAGGAGGATTCACATCATTTTAACCAGAGCAATCCACCTTTATTTTTTGTTTTAAAACTGTTTATTAATTGCTAACAAATTTGGGGGGGCCTGGGTGGCAGACTCCAGGCTGTGAGCTGTCAGCACAGAGCCCAATGCAGAGCTTGAACTCACAAACTGTAAGATCATGACCTGAGCCAAAGTCAGACACTTAACCGACCGAGCCACCCAGGTGCCCCTATTTTTTGATGATAGTGACTGGCATTGAACCCACCTTGTAACTCACTGAGCCTCTCCAGCCATTATCTCTTTTAATTCTAACAAACCCTTTGGGAGGTCTAATTTTCCTCATTAAATTGAGAAGAAAACTCAAGTTCAAAGAGGTTATGTGATTTGCCAGGTAGGGAGGCATCAAGATCCCACAGCTTAGTGTCCAGATCTGATGTCCTCCCTGCCACCCTGGTCTCCTCTCCAAGGTTTGCCAGGCATAGCCTGCATACTTCAAGTAAGTGATTTCTCAGCAAAGCCACTGGCTTCTGGCTGCGACCTCTGGCCCCGAGGCTGTGGGCAGAGCCCAGGCAGCTGCCAGGGGCCGGGCATTGCACAGAGCTCTGGGGATCCCCTCCTGCCAGCACCTGTGATGCCCGCTGTCTCCTAGCAACTGCTGGTAGCATCAACACTAAAGGTCTGTAAACTGGATTCCATTTCAGAGCTTCTGAGGTCTTCAGAAGGGGTCTGTCCTTTGCCTTGACATTTGGGTGTCCGAGTCCAAGGTCAACCTTGCAGGGCATGGGCAGGGTCTTGGCAACTCACCACCCTCCCCACTGTCCCAGCCTTGGGGGCCTCTGCCCTTGCAACAGGGTCTGGGCTCTGAGGAGCAGAGGGCAGCAGGTCTCGTTGCCAGGCGCCAGGGTGTGAGGCGTCAGATCCGGGGCACTCCTGGCATTCTAATCCACCAAGGGTTCCAGCAGGCGCCAAGTCTCTGGTATCAGGAGAAATGACCTCAGAGCTTTGGACGTGGCTGGCAGGCCACTGCCTGGACTTAAAGGTCCCCTGGCAGGCACCTGTCACCCTGTCTCATTCTTCCTCTGCCTCAGACCTTCCTGTGCCTCAGCCAAGGATCTGGGGAAGAAAACAGGCTTCTAGGATAGAGTGAGACTCCAGAATTTCAAAGCCCCCATTGTGAATATTTGGTTCCCAGAAATCTGAAAACAGCTTTCCTCTTGGGCCAGTGGAGGAAAAGGAGAGCGGCTGGGTGGGCATGAGTAGCTTGGGTTGGAGAGGCCTAAACAAGATGCTGTCTCACCTCATTGTGGATGAGAAAACCAAAATAAGAGCTCTTTTCACACTGAGCACACTTTCCAGGACCTTCACCCCTTTCCTTGGCTCGATGCTGCTGAGGCTGGTGCTGGGAGCAGAGCCCCTGGTACCCAGGAATGTGTGAAGCCAGGCTGTGGAGGAAGCTGCAGCGTGCACGTGCCCGGCCTGGCAGGAGTGACTGGCGGGCTGGGCTGTTCCAGGCATCCCTAGATTGGCTGTGAAGAGCTCAGTACGGTGGTTTCCTTGTCAGGACCCCTGGCCTGGCTGACAGGTGAAGGGCAACCAGGAGCCCTTTCCTTCTCTGTGCCCATGTGTGGGTGTACTGCCCAACACTGAGGGGAAGCTGGTTGCATCCTCCAAATGTCTGCCCGGCTGGCCCTTCTTCGATGCCCTGGTGTCTTCCCAAATAACGTACTTTGTATCAAAGGCCAAGAAAGAGAAGGAGGAAGGGAAGAGGGAGGGAGAGGAAAAGAGAGAGAGAGAGAGAGAGAGAGAGAGGGAGATTGAGATCAATCACCAGAAAGAGCTGATAAGACACACCTCTCTCCTTTGAAGATAATCTTTCCAATGACTGCTTCAAACTCAGCAGAGCTCAGGGCTCAGAGAACCCTCAGGAGAAACAGCACAGAAGAATCAGTAGAATGTAGTGGGAATCAAGCCACCTCCGGACAACCTGGCCTTCCCACTTACTACCTTTGGGAATTTGGGCCAAGTCATTTACCTTTAGTTTCTTTCTCTGGAAGATGGGGATACAGTTGTGTCTGCCTTAAGGAGTGTGTGCATGTTTTCGTGTGTGTGTGCACACACGCACGTGCAAGTTCTCATGAGATAATGTCCCTTAAGTGACTAAGACACAGTCTGTCCTCATAAACGGCTGCAGTTACCTGGCCAGGTAGATCACACTCAACAGGCACTCAGGAAATGTCTGAAGAATGAATTAGACATTTTCCCTTTTTCTTTTTGTCCTCTGAATATTTGTTCCTTACCTAAAAAGCTAGTTGGGATCACAAAGTTCTGATGCTTGGAAACAAATAGGGGCCAGAGCTGGGGGCAGGGTCTACGGCTGCTGTGTCCTCCTGGGGGCTTGATCTGACCAAGCTGAGTGTGAGGCCTTGGGCAGTGAGTAGCTTGTCCTGGAATCCCAGGACGGCCCTCCAGGGAACTGGGCTAATGGGCTTTTCAGCTCCTTGCCCTAATAACAGCAGATTCTCATTTTAAAAATAACTTTAGTTGGTTTTTATTATATAAGTGGTATGCGTTCATTAAAACAAAAGCTTATGTTGAATTTATGACATACCAGGCACTGCTCTAATACATCTTAATCCATTGAATTTGAACAAAATTTTACAAGATAGGTACTATCATCTCCCCATTTTATGAGTAAATCAAGGCACAGAGGTAAGTTTCCTGGACTCAGGAGGCTAAAAAGTAACAGAGCTGTCTGGCTTGAGTCACTGCTCTTAAACACTATATAATCATGGCTTAGTATACAGATGCGTGAAAATATAGGTAAGTAAAAATAAGTTAAAGATAACTTATATCCTTAACATCCAGCGATACTTGCTCTTACTCCTAGCAGTATAGTAAGGAGTTACACACACACACACACACACACACACACACACACACACACACACAGTATGAAGTAAGAGGAACTCATGTTCAAATTCTGGCTTTACTGTTTATGGGCAGTGTGACCTTGGCTTGGAAAACAGATGAAAATACTTTTATTGTCTTTGGGGTCGGGAAAATGTTTCTTGGCATTGATACCAAAAACAAAAATCAAAGGAAGGAGTGCATTGGTGGCTTGGTTGTTTAAGATTCAACTTCAGCTCAGGTCATGATCTCACAGTTTGTGGCTTTGAGCTCCGCAACAGGCTCTGTGCTGACAACTCAGAGCCTGGAGCCTGCTTCGAATTCTGTTTTTCCCTCTCTCTCTGCCCCTCCCATGCTTGTAATCTCTCTCTCTATCTCTCTCAAAAATAAGCATTTAAAAAAATTTTTTAAAGAAATCAAGGGGAAAAAATGGACAGACTTTACCTATAACAATTAAAATTTTCTGTGTGATATGACAGAGCACAAAATAAAATATGAAGCTAAATGAGAAATAATAGTTGCTTCATATGTGATAGAAATATGATGAATCTCTTTGTCATATATGAACAACTCCTTAAAAATTCATAAGAAGTAGGGTGCTTGGGTAGCTTGGTTGTTTGGGCATCTGACTTTAGATTATGGCTCCAGTCATGATCTCCCGGTATACGAGTTCAAGCCCTGTATCAGGCTCTGCACTGGCAGTGTGGAGCCTGCTTGGGATTCTTTCTTTCTCCATTTCTCTCTCTGTTCTTCCCCATCTCACTTTCTTTCTCTCTTAAAGTAAAACAAACAAGCAAACAAAACAAAAACAAAACAAAACAAAACACAAAAACTTCAAACATTTTTTAAATTCCTAAGTAGACCTCACTAAAAATGCGAGATTCCACAACAGAACTATGAGTGACCACTAAATCTATGTTCAATCTTGCTGATAGTCACAGAAATGGTAATTAAACAGACAAGATGTTATTTTCATGCATCAGATTTGGCAAAGAATAAAGACTGAAAGTAGACAGTGTTGGCCAGGGTGGTGGGGTAAATGCTGACACTTTTCTGCAGATGAGATGGTGACATATAGCCAAACCCTTAGTCACCTGTGCACTCTTTGACTTAATATTTGATTTCAAATAATTTTTTCTAATGAAAAAAGAATAGTCAAATGGAAAAGATGTATGTGCTAGAATATTCACTGGGAGATTTTATACAAACACCAAGTGTTGGAAATAACTTAAATGCCCTTTAAAAGGTGATTTGTTATGAGAAATTCTGTAAAGCTATAGAAGAGATTATTATACAACTGCTTAAGGGGATAAGGTGGATTTATATAAGGGGAAAAAATGATGGTAAATTCAGAAAACTAATTATAGTACGTGGTCTTATTTTTGACAGCAGGGTCTCCCAACTGAGCCCTAACTTGGATTTGGATTTTGACTCTCTATACAACAGCTTTTCTGGTATTTGCAAAAGTCGAAATGTTTGACAGGCTATTTTGTAAATACTGGGAGGTTTCCCTCTGGAGACTCCACGAAAGAGCTGGGAAGTGGTACGGGGTTTCAAGCAAGGTTAAAGTTGCAGTCGGCATAAGCAAAGGGCAACAAGATGTGGGTTTTTTTTGTAAATCTGTATTTACAGACTTACTGAAGATTGGTGGGTGTAAACTACATTCACTTAAAAATAAACAAACGTATTGAACATAAACATAGAAAATGTGCACCTTGATGAATCTCCACAAAGCGAGCACACTCCTATAACTGCCATTTGGACAAATTAGCTGAAGAGCCCCCTGAACGCCCCCTTGTGCCCTTTGTCAGCCATTTCCCATCCCTCACAGGACCATTCTTCTGACTTCTAATGTTGGGAATGAGTTTGATGTGTGTCTGAACTTTACATCAGTGGAATCATAAAGTACAAACTCTTCTATGCTCAGTTTCTTTCCTTTAACATTATGAGACCATCTGGGTATACTCATAGTTCATTTGTATTCATCTGTGTAGTAATCCACTCAGCAAGTATGCACATATTACATCCATTCTCCTATTTATGAATATTTGGCTTGTTCTCATTTTTTGTCTTTTTAAAAAATATTTATTATTATTCTATTTAGTGTGTATTATTTTTGAGAGAGACAGAGCGTGAACAAGGGAAGGATAGAGAGAGGAGGAGACACAGAATCCAAAGCAGGCTCCAGGCTCTGGGCTGTCAACACAGAATCCAATGTGGGGCTTGAACTTACAAACTGTGAGATCAGGGCCTGAGCCAAAGACAGAAGCTTAAGTGACTAAGCCATCCAGATACCCCTAAATGTTTATTACTTTTAAGATAGAGGAGGGGAGGGGCAGAGAGGGAGGGGGACAGAAGATCCGAAGTGGGTTCTGTGCTGACAGCAGAGCCCAACGTGGGGCTCGAACCCACAAACCATGAGATCATGACCTGAGCTGAAGCCGGATGCTCAACTGATTGAACCACCCAGGCACCTCATCCCAATTTTTGTCTTTTAAAAGCAATGCTGCTATACATATTCTCATACATGACCTTGGGTGCCTATGTGTGCATTTCATTGCGTGTATACCTAGCTGGTTATTGGATGTCCTTACATTCACTTTTTATACATAGCACGAAAGCATTTTCCAAAGTGGTTGTACCAGTTTACACCCTCAACAACAGTGCCTGAGTCTCAATTCCACCACATAGCTGCCAAGCTGAGACAAAGTGTGGCATTTGGAGTATTCTGGTGGGTGTGCAGTAAATTACTGTGGGGTTTTTGTTTCCCTGATGACTAATGAGAATAAACACTTTTTTTTTTTACAAGTTTCCTGGCCATTTGGAGATCCTCTTTTATGGTCTAGACATTTGCTATTTTTTTTTTTTTCTGTTGAATTGTCAATTGTTTCATACAAATTTTCAGTTCTTTGTATAGTTTGGATATTAGACCTCTGGCAATTATATGTATTGCAAACATCTATTCTCATTCCATAACTTGCATTTTTACTCTCTTAATGGTGTTGTTTGATAAACAGAAGTTATGAAATTAAATATAGTCCAATTTGTCTATTATTATTTTATGGTTAGTGCTTCTTTGTGTCCTGTTTAAAAAATTTTGTCTGGGAGCCACTGGCTGGCTAAGTCAGTTAAGGATCTAACTTTTTCCTTCCTTCCTTCCTTCCTTCCTTCCTTCCTTCCTTCCTTCCTTCCTTCCTTCCTTCCTTCCTTTCCTTCCTTTCCTTCCTTCCTTCCTTTCCTTCCTTCCTTTCCTTCCTTCTTTCTTCTTTCTATTTAAATTCAAGCTAGTTAACATACAGTGTCTTCTTGGCTTCAGGCATAGAACCTAGTGATTCATCTCTTTCATATGACACCCAGGGCTCAACCCAAAAAGGGCTCTCCCTAATGTCCATCACCCATTTAGCCCATTCCCCCACTCACCCCCTCTCCAGCAACCCTCCATTTCTTCTCTGTATTTAAGAGTCTCTTATGGTTTGACTCCCTCGCTGTTTTTATCTTATTTTTCCTTCCCTTCCCCTATGTTCACATGTTGGTTTCTCAAATTCCACATATGAGTGAAATCATATAACATTTGTTTTTCTCTGACTGACTTAGTTCGCTTAGCATAATACCTTCTAGTTCCATCCATGTTGTTGCAAATGGCAAGATTTCATTCTTTTTCGTTGCTGAGTAATATTCCATTGTGTATATATACACATCTTCTTCATCCATTCATCAATGGACGTTTGGGCTCTTTCCATAATTTTCCTATTGATAATGCTGCTATAAACATTGGAGTACATTTGCCCCTTCAAATCAGCACTCCTGTATCCTTTGGATAAATCCGTAGTAGTGCAATTGCTGGGCCATAGGGTAGTTCTACTTTTAATTTTTTGAGAAAACTTCATACTGTTTTCCAGAGTGGCTGCATCAGTTTGTGTTCCCACCAATGGTGCAAAAGAGTTCCCCTTTCTTCACATTCTCACCAACATCTGTTGTTGTCTAAGTTGTTAATGTTAACCATTCTGGCCAGTGTAAGGTGGTATCTCAGTATGGATTTGATTTGTATTTCACTGATGATGAGTGATATTGAGTATCTTTTCACGTGCCATCTGGATGCTTCCATGGAAAAGTGTCTATTCATGTCTTTTGCCCATTTCTTCACTGGATTATTTGTTTCTTGGGTGTTGAGTTTAGTAAGTTCTTTATAGATTTTGGATACTCATCCTTTATCTGATATGTCATTTGCAAATATCTTCTCCCATTCCATCAGTCGCCTTTGATTTTAGCTCAGGTCATGATCTCATGGTTTATGAGATTGAGCCCCTCTTGGGGCTCTGTTCTGACAGCATGGAGCTTGCTTGAGATTCTGTCTCTCCCTCTCTCTCTCTGCCCTCCCTCCCTCTCTGTCTTTCTCAAAACAAGCAACCAAACAAACATTACAAAAAAAAAAAAAAGAAATTTTGCCTGATATAAGGATATGAATATATTTTCTTTTTTTAAAAAATATTTTTTAATTATTTATTTTTGAAAGAGAGATAGAGACAGCATGAGCAGGGGAGGCTCAGAGAGAGAGGGAGACACAGAATCCGAAGCAGGCTCCAGGCTCTGAGCTAGTTGTCAGCACAGAGCCTGATGCGGGGCTCGAATCCACGAACTGTGAGATCATACCTGAGCTGAAGCCGGACATTTAACCGACTGAGCCACCCAGGCACCCCATGAATATATTTTCTTATTCCAATTTCTAGAAGCTTTATTGTTTCATCTTTCAAATTTAGATCTACAATCTATGCGGATTTGATTTTTATGCATGGCATTAAATTAGGAGCCAAGATGCATTTTTTTCCCCCTGAATGGATATTCAGTTGACCCAGCTTCATTTATTGAAAAGGCTCATCTTTCCCCAACTGTACTGCAATGTCACCTTGTCATAATCATCTACAAATGTGTGGCCTGTTTCTGGACACTCCTTTCACATCTTATATCAGTACAAGACTATCTTCTTACTACACAGTCTAAGTCTTCCAGCTGCATTCTTATTTTTTAAGATGGTCTTAGGCATTCCTGGCCTTTTGTATTTTCTATCAATTCTAGAATTGGCTTGCCAATTTCACCCTCTGTCCCTAAAAAACAAAACAAAGAAACAAACCCAAAAACAAAAACTGCTGGGATTTTTAATTGTGATTGCACTAAATCTAAAGATCAAGTTAGGGAGAACTGCTCTCTTAAAAATAATGAGTATTTCAATCCATGAACCTAAGATATCTTTTCATTTTAGTAAATCTTCTTTAATATTCCTTAATAAAGTTTTATAATTTTCTGTGTAAAGTTCTGCACAGTTTTGTTATCTTTATTCCTTTACGTTTACATCCTTGATGTCTTTTTACTTTTTCTTCAATTTCTAATTAGATAGAAATGCAATAAATAAAAAAATTTTGATATTGTATCTAAATTCACTCATAGATTGTAACAGTTTATCTGTAACTCTGTTTAGATCTTTAGATCTGTTTAGATCTAGGTACATAATAAGGCCATCTATGCAGATGACAATTTTTACTTCTTCCTTACTGATCTTTATGCATTTTATTTCTCCCCTCCCTTCCTCCCCACCACCAGCTCCCCAACCCCTTCTTTTTCTTCTTCTTTCTCTTCCTTTTCTTATTTATAACTATTGCACTGGCTAAGACCTCTACTACAGTGTTAAATAGAATTGGTGATAATGGGCATCTTTCTTCTGATCTCAGTGGAACATTTTTAACATTTCACCATTAAGTATGATGTGTGCCATAGAATTTTAAATTTTGAGATGAAATTCATATAAGAAAATTAACTACTTTCAACAGAACAATTTTGGGGGGCCCGGGTGGCTTAGTCGGTTAAGCGTCTGACTTTCACTCAGGTCATGATCTCGCAGTTCGTGGGTTCGAGCCCCGTGTCGGGCTCTGTGCTCACTGCCAGCTCAGAGCCTGGAGCCTCTTTCAGAGTCTGTGACTCCCTCTCTCTCTGACCCTCCCCTTGCTCATGCTGTCTCTCTCTCTCTCTCCTAGAAATAAATAAAAAACATTAAAAAAAATTCAACAGAACAATTTAGTGATATTTAGTAACTCACAATATTTTACAACCACCACCTCTATCTACTTCCAAAACATTTCCAAGACTACAAAATAAAATTTTGTCCCCATTAAGTAATTACTCCCTATTACCCCAAAACCCTTGCTTCTGGCAATTATCAATCTACTTTCTGTTTCTATGGATTTACCTGTTGTTGTTTTTTAGGTTTATTCATTTTGAGAGAGAGAATGCATGAACAGGGGAGAGGCAGTCAGAGGAGAATGAGAATCCCAAACAGGCTCCACACTGTCAGCACAGAGTCTGAAGCAGGGCTTGAACTCATGAACCATGAGATCATGACCTGAGCTGAGATCAGGAGCCAGAGGTTTAACCAACTGAGCCACCCAGGTATCCCTAGATTTACCGGTTCTAAATATTTCATATACTAAATGAAATCATACAATGTTTTCTTTTGTTTTAACTTCTTTCTTTTAGCATGACAGCTTTAAGATTCATCCATGAAGCATGTATTGGTACTTCATTTCTTTTTATGTGAAATAGTATTCCATTGTGTACATATACCACAATGTTGATTGACAGTCTTCTGTTGATGGACATTAGAGTTGTCTTCAATTTTCTGGCTATTGTGAATAGTGCTGCTATGGACATTCATGTCAAAGGATTTATTTGAGTCCCTGTTTTCAATTCTTTTCAGTATATACATAGGAATGGAATTCTGTGTTTAACCATCAAGCTGGTGTGTATATGTTTGGGGAATCACCAACCTGCTTTTCACTGTGGCTGAAATATTTTACATCCCACCAGCAATATGTGAGGGTTTCAAGTTCCCCATGTCTTTATCAACACTTGTTATTTCCCACTTTTTTGATTATAGCCATCTTCTTGGGTGTGAAGTGTGCTGTAGATTTAAGAAGCATATTCTTTGTCATATTAAAAAAGTTACCTTCGGGGGCGCCTGGGTGGCTTAGTCGGTTAAGCGTCCGACTTTCGCTTAGGTCATGATCTCGCGGTTGTGGGTTCGAGCCCCGCGTCGGGCTCTGTGCTGACTGCCAGCTCAGAGCCTGGAGCCTGTTTCAGTCTGTGACTCCCTCTCTCTCTGACCCTCCCCTGCTCACGCTGTCTCTCTCTCTCCTAGAAATAAATAAAACATTAAAAAAAAAAGTTACCTTCTGGCACAACATCATTTTGTAATACTCTTTGGAAGTGTTAAGGTCATGAAAAATAATGATCAAGGAATTTTTTCTAGTTGGAGTAAAATCAGTGGATATGTCAAGTAAAGAAAAAGTGGGATCTTGGATTGGACCCTGAATCAGAAAAGGACATTAATGGGAAAACTAGAAAAAAAAAACTAGAAAAACTATAAATTAATTGATCATATTGTATTAACATTAATTTCATGATTTACACTATGATTATGTAAGATTACCATAAGAATATAGGTAGGTAAGAGAATAGGGAACTCTGCACTATTTTTTAAGTTTTCTTGAAGTCTAAAATTTTAAGATGTAAAAAAAATTTTGCTATCTGTTTATTGTGAGTGGGATTGAATTTTAGCAAATGCCTTCTCTGTATTGATGTTTTATGTAATTTTCTTCTTCATTTTACTGATATACTGTGTTACAGTGACTTTATTTTATTAAAGATTTTTTTAGTGTTTAATTTTAAGAGAGAGAGAGCACATGGTGGAGGAGCAGATAATAAGGGAGGCAGAGAATCTAAGACAATCTCTGCACTGCCATCACAAAGCCTGATTTGGGGTTTAAACCTGCCAACCACGAGACCATGACCTGAGCTGAAGTTGGAGGCTCAACTGACTGAGCCACACAGGTGTCATGACAATGACTGATTTTTAGCTGTTGGCCCTACCTTTTATACCTGGAATAAACCCTGAGAAAGATCAGAGGGTAATTAATTTTCCTTTGTTGTAAGGTCCTTGTCAGATTTGGGGATTAAGGTTACATGATCTCATAATACCAGCTGAGAAATGTGTCTTCAACTATTTTCTGAAAGAGGTTATGATTGGTATTGTTTCTTCTTTAAATGGCTGGTATATTCACCAAGGAAGCCACCTGGGCTTAAATTTTCATTGTAGGAAGGTTATTATTATTATCATTATTATTTATTATTATTATTTTAAATGTTTTTATTTATTTCTGAGAGAGAGACAGCATGAGCAGGGGAGGGTCAGAGAGAGAGAGAGAGATACAGAATCCGAAGCAGGCTCCAGGCTCCGAGCTAGCCGTCAGCACAGAGCCGGACGCGGGCTGGACCCCACAAAATGCGATACCATAACCTGAGCCGAAGTCGGACGCTTAACTGACTGAGCCACCCAGGAACCCCTGTAGGAAGATTTTTAACTACAGATTTGATTTCTTCAATATAGTTAAGATACTTTATGGGGCGCCTGGGTGGCTTAGTCGGTTAAGCGTCCGACTTTCGCTTAGGTCATGATCTCGCGGTTCGTGGGTTCGAGCCCCGCGTCGGGCTCTGTGCTGTCTGCCAGCTCAGAGCCTGGAGCCTGTTTCAGTCTGTGACTCCCTCTCTCTCTGACCCTCCCCTGTTCACGCTGTCTCTCTCTCTCTCCTAGAAATAAATAAAAACATAAAAAAAAATTTACAAAAAGATACTTTATATATATGTTTATTTACCTCGTGTCAATTTTTGTAAATTGTGTTTTTCTAGAAATTTGTTTATTTTACTTAAATATTCAAATTCACTGCCATATTATTTATCATGTTCTTCTATTTTTCTAATAGGTGAGGTCTGTAGTAATGCTCAAATTTGTTCCTGGTATCCTATTTTTATTCTAAATTAGCTTTGCTAGGGGACTCATAAATATAATTTAAAAAAATTTTATGTGAACTCTACCCTCAATGTGGGGCCTGAACTCACAACTCCAGGACCAAAAGCCACATGCTCTAATGACAGCCAGGGGTCCCAAATGTAAATTATTTGATGCTCTTTATTGCAGATTTGTTTTCAACTTTATTAATATCTGTTGTTACCTTTATCATTACGTCCTTCCACTTTCCTTGCATTTAATTTGCTATTTTCTAACTACTTGCTCTGGAAAATTTAGATAATTGATTTTGAGGATTGTTTTCTAATACATGCATTTGGGGCTACACTGTTTTCTCTAACCATGGCCTAAACAGCAGCCCAGAAGTATTAGTATGTTGTTTTTATAATTTCCTTCAAAATATTTTCTAGGGGCTCCTCAGTGGCTCTGTTGATTAAGCGTCCGACTCTTGATATCAGCCCAGGTCATCATCTCATGGTTCGGTTCATGAGTTCGAGCCTGGCATTGGGCTGTTCACTGACAGTGCAGAGCCTGCTTGGGATTGCTCTCTCTCTCTCTCTCTCTCTCTCTTTCTTTCTCTGCTCCTCCCCTACTTGTGCTCTCTCTCTTTCTCTCAATAAATAAATAAACTTAAAAAATATTTTCTAATTTCTCTTGTAATTTCTTTTCTGATCCTTGAGTTATTGATAAGTATGTAGCTTAAATTGTAAACTCTTAGGGACCTTTCTAGTTTTCCTTTTATTAACATCTAGCTTATTTTCACTATTGTCAGAGATACACACCCCATATGATTTTAAATCTCTGAAATTAGCTGAGACTTGTTTTATGGCCAAACATACTTTCACTTAAAAATGTTTTCCATGTTGGGGCGCCTGGGTGGCTTAGTCGGTTAAGCGTCCGACTTTCGCTTGGGTCATGATCTCGCGGTTCGTGGGTTCGAGTCCCGCGTTGGGCTCTGTGCTGACTGCCAGCTCAGAGCCTGGAGCCTGTTTCAGTCTGTGACTCCCTCTCTCTCTGACCCTCCCCTGCTCGCGCTGTCTCTCTCTCTCTCTCTCTCCTAGAAATAAAGCATTAAAAAAATTAAAAAAAATGTTTTCCATGTATACTTGAAAAGAATGTATGTTGTGCAGTTGTTGAGTGTAGTGTTCTGTATATGCTCATTGGGTGAGGTGAGTTAATCATGCTGTTTGAGTTATTTATATATCTATTGAGTTTTAGCTTGTTTATCAGTTAGGAGAAAATTGTGTTAAAATCTCCTGGCACAATGTGAATTTATTTCTCCTTTTAATTCTATGGCTTTTACTTTATATTATTAGAGGAGATGTTGTTAGGTGCTTATAGATTTAGAATTTTTATATATGGTGCTAGTGGAAGGATCCTTTTATTACTATGAGATACCTCTCTTTCTTTCTGATAATGCTCCTGGATTATAGTCTACTTTGTCTAATATTAGAATAGCCTCTCCAGTTTCTTTTTGGTTAATGCAAATGTTTGTATTTTTTCCCATTCTGTTGTATCCAACTTTTCTGTATCTTTATATAAAATAATCTCATAAACAACATATAGTTTTAAAAATCCCAACTAATGATTTTTATCTTTGTGTATTTAGTCTATTTACACTATATTAAGTATTATATATTGAAATTTTAACTCTACCATTTAATTTGCAACTGAATGATTTAATATTCATTCTTTTTCTTCCCTTCTCCTGGATTAATTTGGTTTCCCCCCAACAATTTTCCATTTCGATAATTTTGTTATATTTTCTTTTATTTGTTAAGGGGTTACCCTAGAGATTAAATTATGCATCTTGACTATTGGAATCTAATATAAATTAGTACTTTCATATTTCTGGATGGTGGACAGCCCTTAGAAGATTTTAACTCCATTTTCTTGGCTCCTCTCTTTATGCTATTTTATGTATTTTCTCCTGTATTTTATGTATTTGTGAGCTTTGTTGTTATGTACATTCATGTTTACAATTGTTAGGTCTTCCTGATGCATTGAATCTTTCATCATTACAAGATGCCTTTCTTTGTCTCTAATAAAAATTGTTGTCTTAATATTTATTTTGTCTGATATTAGTATAGTCACTCTAGCAGTTTTTGGCTAATATTTACATGGTATACTTTTTCCATTCTTTTATTTTTTACCTTATTGTATCTTTGAGTCTAAAATGTGTCTCTTGTATACAGTGCAGTGTTGGATCATTTAAAAATCCATTTTCCAATCCCTTCCTTTTGATTGAAGTGTTTAACCCACTTATATTTTATGTAACTATTAATAAGGTAAGATTTATGCCCACCATTTTGTTATTTGTTTTCTGCATATCTTATGTAGTTTTTGTTCTCCTATTTGGGATTACTGTTTCCTTTTACATTAAATTGATATTTTATAGTATGTTAGCTTAATTATCTTTCCCTTCTTCTTCCACCTCCTCCTCCTCTTTCCTCTTCTTCTTCTCTTCCTTCTTCTTCTTCTTTTCTTCTCCTTCTTCTTCCTCTCTTTCTCCTTTTTCTCTATCACCTACTCCTTTTTCTCCTTCTCCTTCACCCCTTCTTCTTCTCATTGTTTCCCTGAGGGTGGCAATAGCATCTTAATTTAAAGCAATTTAGTTTAGGGGCACCTTGATGGCTCACTCAGTTGAACTCTTGACTCTGGCTCAGGTTGGGTCAGGATCTCAGTTTGTGAGTTCAAGTCCCATGTCAGGCTCTGCACTGACAGTGCAGGGCCTGCTTGGGATTCTCTCTCTTCCTCCCTCTCTGCCCCTCCCCCACTGGCTCACTCTCTCTCTCTCTCACTCTCTCTCTCTCAAAATAAATAAATAAATAAACTTAAAAAATAAAACAGTCTAGTTTGGATTAATATCAACTTCATCTCAATTTTGTATAAAAACTTTGCTCCAATATAACTTCATCTCTTTGCTGTGGCTTTGTGCTTTTATTGTCATGCAAATTACATCTTTGTATATTATAACCCCATTAACAGGGTTTTATAATTATTGTTTTATTTAGTAGTCTTTTTTAAAACAGAAAGGAACAGAAAAGAATTACAAACAAAAACGCATTTATAGTGTCTTCTATTTATTTATGTAGTTACTTTCACTGGTACCCTTTCTTTTTAAAAAAATTTTTTAATGCTTTTTTTATTTTTGAGACAGAGAGAGACAGAGCATGAACCAGGGAGGGGCAGAGAGAGAAGGAGATACAGAATCTGAGGCAGGCTCCAGGCTCTGAGCTGTCAGCACAGAGCCTGATGTGGAGCTTGAGTCCTCAAATTGCAAGATCATGACCTGAGGTAAAGTTGAACTGAGCTGAAGTCAGATGCTTAACCAACTGAGCCACCCAGGTGCCCTTCATGGTTACTCTTTCTTTGTGTGTGTTCAAGTTATTGTCTAACGTCCTTTCATTTCAGCTTAATTATTCCTATTATTATTCTTAAAGAAAAGGTCTACTAGTGATTAATTTTCTGTGAATGTCTAAATTTTTGAAGTATAGTTTTGTTGGATATAGAATTCTCAGTTGATAATCTCCTTCTACTCTCAGCATATTGAATATATTATTACACTGCCTTCTAACTTTTGTCATTTCTTGTTTTTTTAAAAATATTTATTTATATTTGAAGGAATGAGAGACAGAGGATGAGTGGGGAAGGGGCAGATAGAGAGGGAGACACAGAATCCGAAGCAGACTCCAGGCTCTGAGCTGTCAGCACAGAGTCTGATGCAGGGCTTGAACTCACAAGCCATGAGATCATGACCTGAACTGAAGTTGGACACTTAATAGATTGAGCCACCCAGGCACCCCTAGCCTACATGGTTTCAGATGAGAAGTCAGCTGTTAATCTTAATGAAGCTCTCATTCATATTTTTTTAAATTCCCATTTGCTAGAAATACATTCTCAGTTTTTGTTTGACTGGAAATAGTTTTATTTTACCTTAAGTTTGGAAGGATATTTTTATTGCGAATAGAGGTCTAGGTTGGGAATTATTTTGTTTGGGCTCCATAAAGATGCTGTTGATTTGTCCTCTAGGCTTCCATAATTTCTGTTCAAAAGCTGCTAATCTTATCATTGTTCTTTTTTTTTTTCCCTAGGAGAGAGAGAGAGAGAGAGAGAAACAGCGTGAGCAGGTGAGGGTCAGAGAGAGAGGGAGACACAGACTCTGAAATAGGCTCCAGGCTCTGAGCTGGCAGTTAGCACAGAGCCCGACACGGGGCTCGAACCCACGAACCCCGAGATCATGACCTAAGCGAAAGTCGGACGCTTAACCGACTAAGCCACCCAGGCACCCCTTATCATTGTTCTTTTGAAGGTAGGTGTCTTTTTCCCTCTGGTTGCTTTTAAAGAGTGTTCTTTGTCTTTGAGTTTCAGCGGTTTTAGTATGGTGTAACCAAATGTGTTTTTCTTTATATTTATTCTTCTTGACACTCAAAGAGCTTTTTGAAAGTAAGATATCAAAGACATGATATCTTTTACCACTCAGCCATATTCTCTTCAAATAGAACTGTTTTTCCATTCTCTATTTTTCTTTCATTCTGAAATTCCAATTCTATGTATGTTTATCCTTTTCACCATCTCCCGCATCACTTAGATCTTTTTACTGAATACCAGGCTTTGTGTATAAAAAATTGTAGAAATAATTTGAGACTCTCATGATGTTACTTTCCTCCAGAGAGGATTTACTTCTGCCTCTGGCAGCAGCTTCAATAAGTGCAGATCACTTTAGTCCAGTCTGAGCCTGATTTGGTGTGAAGACAAGTTTTAGTCTATAGAAGGATCAGACTATTTCAATTTCACCTTCATTCCTCAGGTGTAGCTGTTCTGGGACACTAATTGGAGTTCTGAGGTCCTTACAACTCTTTGGTGAGCCCTGTACTTCAGCTTTGTTCTTCCTAGTCATGTGGGACTGCTGAGAATCCTGCTCAGTTCCCAAGACTTCAGGCCCAACACTGCTTTTGAATCAGCAAAGACCCTGTGGGAAGGCTTCTGAACCTCTCAGCCCTCTGGCACTTATTAGCCCTATGACTAATGCTTCAAAGAGTAACTGGGCATAAGACAAGTCTCACTTCACTGCACTTTTCTCAGAGATTTTGGCTTTTTAAGTCCCAGCTATCATCAAATAACCAAGATGTTTAAATAAACTTTTTTTGGAATGATTTTTTAATTACAGAAAGTTGCAAAATAGTATATCCTTTATCCAGTTTCCCCTGATATTACTGTCTTACTTAATCTTGTTAGGTCTGTCAAAAACAATACATTAACATCAATACAGTATTAAGTAATCAACAGACTTTATTCAGATATCACCAGGTTTTTCGTGACATCTTTTTTCTGTTCCTATAATTCAGGTACCACCTTTAGATGCCAGGTCTGTAACATGATCTGTAACAATTTTACCAATCTTTATTATTTGCTCTTCATGACCTTCATAGTTTTGAGGAGTACTGGTAAGAGATTTTGCAGACTGTCTCTCAATTTGGGTTTGTCTGATGTTTTCTCATAGATTTGATTGGATTATTGGTTTGGAGAAAGAATGCTATAGATGAAAAGTACCCTTCTCATTACATCATATCAAGGGGTACATATTATGGACTGGGTGCTTGTGTTGGCCAAAATTTGTATGTTGAAGCCCTACCCCCAATGTGATGGTATTTGGAGGTAAGA
Organism: Proteles cristata cristata; assembly: GCA_017311185.1. Classification (NCBI taxonomy): domain Eukaryota; kingdom Metazoa; phylum Chordata; class Mammalia; order Carnivora; family Hyaenidae; genus Proteles; species Proteles cristata. Next base: position 514,938 of record JAESUZ010000618.1, read on the forward strand.
CATTTGGGAGGTAATTAGGTTTAGATGAGGTCATGAGAGTGGGGCCTCAAGATGGAATTGATGCCTCAAGATGGGATTGATAACAAATCTTGCTGCTTCTCCCTCTCTCTGCCATGTGAAAACACAGTGAGAAGAGAAGGTGATCATTTGGAAGAGCCAGGAAGATGGCTGTCACCAGAAACTGAATCTGTTATCACCTTGATCTTAGACTTTCAGCCTCCAGAACTGTGAGAAATAAACGTCTATTGCTTAATTCACACGTGTGGTGCATTCTGATTGGATAGGGGATGGAGGTGAAAGAATTCACCTGAGGCAGAATGAAAGTGATAGAAGTTCATTGAATATACTACAAGGGAGCAGCGGACAGGACAGCAAAGGGGACACTGTCTGGATGAAGTGGTGATGGGGGGCTATAGTTATAGGGTGGAGTGAGGAAGTATGAGATTGTATGGAATTTCCTCTTTTTTGGTAACTGTGCCTGGTTATAAGTAGCCCATTGGTCAGTTAGGGCCTAGGGCCAATTACAGGTCATTGGCTTAATGAGCCTGCTTGCATTCAGCTGGGAGGTTGCTGTGGGCCCTTTTGTCTTACTCAAGTTTCCATTGCTCAAGCCTTTGCCTCAGAGCAGCCTCTAAGTCCCCCACATGACAAACCAACAATAACAAATCCTCGGTATTTGGGCGGAGGTCTCATCTTCAGTAGCTTCTTCCTGCTGAGTGAGGGGTATGGAGATGTCCCTATGTGTGGGTCAACACTAGTCAGTGGGAATTTATACATAGGAACTGTGGAAAGCAGAGCACTGAGTCTAAGGTACACAACAAATACGAATTTCCCTGAGTAGAAGGATCATCTGTTGGCTTGAAGTATTAGCAGTGAAGGAACCTTGGCATCAGACAGAGAGACATCAGAAAAGACACAAAATAAAACTACTATTTTATTATTTATAATATATTATATATTTATAATAATAAAAATAGTAAGTATTATTATTATGAAAAAGAGCAGCCTGAATAAAAGAACTTTTTTAAAATGTATTTTTAAAATATATTTTTGGGAGAGCACAATCAGGGGAGAGGCAGAGAGGGACAGAGGATCTGAAGTGGGCTCTGCACTGACAGCAGCAAGCCCCATGTGGGGCCTGAATTCACAAGCCATGAGATCATGACCTGAGCCAAGGTTGGACACTCAACTGACTGAGCCAGACACCTCTAAAGGATCTTTAATTTTACTTTTATTTATTTTTTAAAGTTTATTTGGAGAGAGAAAGAGGGAGAACAAGAGCAGGAGAGGAGCAGAGAGAGAGAGAGAGAGAAAGAGAGAGAGAGAATCCCAAGCAGGCTCAGTGCTGTCAGCACACAGCCTGACACAGCGCTTGATCCCATGAACCATGAGATCATGACATGAGCTGAAATTAAGAGTTAGATTCTTAACAGACTAAGCCCCCCAGGAACCCCAAGAGAAATTTGATAGTTGTCCAAAATTCTCCCTCAGTACAGGAGTTTAACCAATCATTAAAGGAGAGGATGGGATCCTCTTTAAAGCATCAACTTGAATAATTGTTTCTTTTGGTAACCCTGTCACATTTTTGTGGTAATCTGGAGTATATACATAACACTCTGTTTTATTTATTTTTTAATTTTTTAATTTTTTTAAAAATTTATTTCTGAGAGAGAGAGAGACAGCATGAGCAGGGGAGGGTCAGAGAGAGAGGGAGACACAGAATCTGAAACAGGCTCCAGGCTCTGAGCTGGCTGTTAGCACACAGCCTGATGCGAGGCTCGAACCCAAGAACCGTGAGATCATGACCTGAGCTGGAGTCGGACACTTAACCTATTGAGTCCCCCAGACTCCCCCATAACACTCTGTTTAATAAAGTGTAGGTTCCTCCTTGAGCTGCAGTCAGGATAACAAAGGCTGTTTTTGAAGGGCCCCCTTTTGAATTTGTGGGTGACTATGTGTCGGGCTTAGTTAAAGGTGTCTGCTGTATGCTTGGCTAAGGCCTCTACTTGAAATTTTACATCAACAGATGTGGCTTTTAGGACAAATACAGCTATGGGATAAAGCCATCAAGCAACCCTCTTTTTCTGATGTCTAATCTTACCAGTATTCCAATTACAAGCAATCACTGGCAAGTGGGAGATGACCTGTCCCAGAAGATAAGGATAGCCCCAAGTGCATCATCCAATCCAATCAGAAAGAAAGTGGTGCCATCCAGTATTAAATCCATAGTTAATCTCATGGAGTGGGGTATGCTCTAACTTTTAAGGATTGATTTTGTCATCCCAGTCACCCAGGGTTGGTCAAGGTGATAGTTGAGTTATACAATTGTTGGGGAATCCATCCCGATTTCCAGCTGTCCAAATAATCATATGCCCCTGGGGTCCTGTTATTATCCCCACAGAGTAATAAGTATGAAGATAGTCCATACATGAGCTATTGTGGCAGTTTCTCTGAAGTATACCTCAAGTTGTCTAGCTTGACAATAAGCACTCAAAGACAATCAGAACTCTCTAAAACCACCCTCATTTCCATTGACAGCCAAATTAAGACTAATTCATTTGAAGAACAAGTCCATGTTTAACAAATTTGGCATAATTATTTACATAAAAGCTCAGAAAGAATAGTGATTGACCATATAGATTCTTTAAAAGTTGCTCTGTTGAAACTTTTCATAAGGAATCTCTAGATTGAACTTTTAATAGACTCTCAAGGCCAAAAGCCAAGCCAAATACTTGCCATCAGACTTGCCTGCAATACCTGTAGATTTGAGTGAATTCCTCCTTTCAAGGTCCCTAAAATATCCTGAGATTTCTTGCACCTGCCAAGAAGTGACATTCTTTATTCACCTGGTAAGGCTGCTTGGAACTCTGTAAGCAAGGTATCAGGCTAACATTTTCAAGGGGCTTCATTGGCTCCATAAAGTCAACCTTAGTTTCTTAAAGCTGTCTGGTCATATCTGAGTCGAAGCATGTCTTTCTCAAATAAGACATTCCAGTCAAAGCCATGGTAAAATAACCAGTGTTTCTGGTGGTGCCCTCTTATAAGGACAGATTCTCGTTGAACGTATGCAAATAATTGTAAGAATACTCTCTGAGGCTTTCTGAATTTCAGAGGGTTTAGATGGGGAGAAAAGTTGAATGTTTAAGTTTGTTCACAAAGGAATACTTTACCACATTTTTGTAAGTCATAGATATTTTAAGATATTTCTCAATCTGGAAGAGCAAGCATTAGAGAACCAGCAATGTTTTAAACAGGAATTACAAAAAATTATAATCACCTTCCTCAATTCATTCAGTACCAAATTATTAATTCTAGTTGTTTGGGTGCAGCCTTTTCTATTAGTCTTGGAAGTTCTTACCCATTTTTTTTCACGATTTTAAAGATATCAAAAACCTGTATTTGTCAAAAGTCCTTTTCATGAATCTCCTTGAAGACAAAACTCATTCTGCAAGAGCACCAGGATGATGACTATAAATGACAAAAGACGCAAAAATAGTCATGATTAAAATGTTATATGAGAGTTCATTATAATGTATCTGACAAGGGAATCTTGTTATTTCTGTTATATAACACTTCAATAATCAGATAATTGATGACCTTATATCAAGATATGTTAAAACTACAAGAATTTCCTAAATTTTTGGGAACAGTTATAATATTTACCCATACAATATAGCCTAAGGCTTATCATTATTTGACAGTGCTTCACAAATCACATACCAAGTATATAAGCCTAGGGGTGCCTGGGTGGCTGAGGCGGTTGAATCTGACTTTGGTTCAGGTCATGATCTCATAGTTACTGAGTTCAAGCCCCACGTCAGACTCTGTGCTGAGAGCTCAGAGCCCGGAGCCTGCTTCAGATTCTGTATCCCTTCTCTCTCTGCCCTTCTCCAGCTCATTCTCTCTCTCTTTCTTTTAAAAATAAATAAACATATATGTATATGTTTACATATATATATAAGGCATATATACATATGTCTAATTAGTCAAAAAGATTTCATTTACAATTCAAATCTTGGAGAAATTTGTTAAAATCCTCAGAAAATTTTAAAGCACATGCCAGATATGATTACAGATTATTATAAACTTTGAGAAGTTATAGCTTTAAGTAATCAAAGACCTGATGAAGACAAATCATAGAAACTGGTTTTGTGGGCAGATTAAAAAAAAAAAAAACCCTTTACACTTTCTTGTCAAGAGCAGACCAATAACCCAAGAAAACTTTGTCCTTTTAAATAAAGAATAGAGAAGAATTTTATGTTATACCAGTGTACTTTTAATATCCATTCATTTCAATCCTGACTATACATAAAATTATTTTCTAAAGCTTTTCTTTCACAAAACTTCTACAACTTTCTTTTGCATTCACATTTTGTCCTAAGCCTTTTCTCTCTAACTAGTTTCATTTTAGGACAAAAATTACTTTCTACTACCTCAACAAAAATGTGATCTCATTTCTTATACCTTTTCTCACACATCTCTTACTTTCCTACATACAGAGTTTCTTAGTTCCATCAGTCTTAATTACAGTTAGCAGAATTTTAACTCTTAGAAACCTTAGTCTCCAGTGAAAACTATGTAGTACCAGTTGTGAACTGTCTGTTATACCAGAATTCATTCTTTCTTTCTTTCTTTCTCACCAGGATTCTTTATATGGCAAATCTATGAATATATTTCATAATTTTTAGCAGCATGCATTTTCATAGTACAATCTTTCAGTAAGACACAAAGCATGTTTTCCATCAGACCCAAGTACCTTTAATGTCTCTGTAGTAAGAAGTCAAAAGCAGATCAATCTTATGTTTAGTAATTAATGTTTCAGTATTTTATTTGGAAGAGACTTAGATAGCCAACAAATTCAACCTGATTTATCATTTAACTTAGGAAAACTTCAAAGTTTCAGGTTACCAAAGATTTTTAAAGCAATCTTAACAATTACCCATGATAACTTAATGAGACAGACAAAATAAACCATCATTTTAAGCCTTCTTTTGCAGACAAATTACCGCAGAAATAACACTAGCTTATTTGTCCTTCAGTAAACCTTGGTAGAATAAATGTTTTATCTTTAATGTAGATAATTCCAGAACCATGTCTATTTTAATTACATCAACAAACTTAAATTATATATTTTTATTTTATTTTTTAATGTTTATTCATTTCTTTTGAAAGGGAGAGAGAGAGAGACAAGAGCACATGCAGGCAAGCAGAGGAAGGGCAGAGACAGAGGGAGAGAGAGAATCCCAAGCAGGTTCCATACTCAGCACAGAGCCCAACTTGGGTCTCGATCCCCCAACTGTGAGATCATGACCTGAGCTGAAATCAAGAGTTGGACACTCAGCTAACTGAGCCACCCAGGTGCCCCAACAAACTTAAATTAGCTTTAACATTGAATATGTTGCATCTGTGCCCACAAAGAGTCAATCAATTTGTTTCCCATCTGTGGGAAAATCTAAAGTGGGCAGTTTAAGTCCAGGGGTGCCCCTGGGCCTTCAGGGGGAGTGGAAAGTTAAAAAGATGGATGAAAGAGGAATTATCTAGAGTGTTTGTGGTGTCAGATGGGCCGAGAAACTGAGCAAAACACAGTTTTTGTGGAGGTTGGGATTTGGGAGACATGTTTGGGGCATTTGGGGATATGGGGGCAATGCCATGACAGCTTGCATACATGGGACCTCTGACCACTTGGAGGAATCCTGGCAAAAGAGGACAAGCTGGAAAATACTATTATAAGAAAGGGTTTGGGGGAGGAGCCATACCTCTTGATCTGGGAGTTTGTATTGAGGCCAGGAAACATTACATAAAAAGATGAGACATTTTTCCTCAGGACTTAGGGGTCAAATGTGTTCCAGTTTTTAAAAATACAGCCCAATGGTAAGTTGAAGGAATAGAGAAGATTTGTCCCATAGTGGGAAAGACCAACTGCCAGTTCCCAAAGAGGTGTCCAACCAAGGGGAATGGAACTCTGACTTGTGGTCACAATTTCAGACAGGGTGTTCCGCAGATCTCAGAAAGGCCAGCCCTTGTATGGAGTGACTGACTCTACTGCAGTGTCCCACCAGAGAAGGGAAAGCCTGACACTGAGTGGCCAAACCAGCTCAGAAAAAGCAGTGCGGAAGATTTACCACTCAGATGCCTGTAGATCAAGATGGTGGCTGGATCTAGGGGAACAAAGTTAAAAAGGCAAGGCCCAAAAGAAGCAAGGTGGCTGAGAGTCAGTCAGTGTCAGGAAAAGGTCTCAACTGAGTCTAAAATGTGTGCGTATTCTCCCTGGACTAGCTGCTGCCACCAACTGCCACACTGGGAACAGAGACCTCAGAGGAGGTGGGTTGGGAGAGTAGAGGAAGGGAGGCCATTACCCTCACAGGTATGGACAGTCCAAACTGTTGACTCTCAGACTTTCAGACCACACCTGGAAGCCACCCTGGCCAGGGAACTTCATTATGAGGACTAGGAAAGTGAGGCCACCAAGGGCCTAATAGAGAAAGGAGAGGGAGAGAAGCATCCCTCCACAGGGCAAGAGGGGAAATCCCCCACCCTTTCAGGCAAGACATGGTCGACTAGTTCCCCCCGGGCTTCAGATCCTCACAGAAGAATTACCTTGCCTGGATGTGAGCAGTTCCCCAAGGAGTGCTAGAGTTTGTCCACCAAGGGAAAACCCTGAGAGATTCTTGGAGAACCCAGGGAGGTTCCTTCACCCAGGGAGGGTCCTGGGCTGTCCTGGGCTGGCAGAGGTTGCCCATATGGGCCATCAAATGTGGGGTGCTCCAATTGTGTGGTGGCCAGTGTCTTGGGAAATGAAAAAATTCACCCAAGGCAGAACAAAGGAGATAGAAGTTTATAGAATACACTGCAAGGGAGCAGCGGACAGCACAGCAAAGGAGAGATTGTCTGGATGAAGCAGTGGTGAGGGGCTATAGTTATAGGGAGGAGTGAGGAAGTCTGGAATTGTATGGAATTTCCCCTTGTTTGGTAACTATGCCTGGTTATAAGTAGCCCATTGGTCAGTTAGGGCCTATGGCCATTTCAAGATGGGTCACTTAAGGAGCCTGCTTGCATGCGGCTGGATGGTCGCTGTGGACCCTTTTGCCTTGCTCAAGTGTCCATTGCTCAATCTTGTTACTAAAAGCAGCCTCTACGTACAGTCTGTGGTATTTTGTTATAGCAACCCAAGACCATGCACAGACTAAGACCGTGCACAATGTCAACATGACTTACACCAGTGATGTTAACCTTGATCACTCCAAGCAGTGTCTGTCAGAACTACGTTAAAAGTTACTGTTTTTCCCTCGCACTACTATATTTTTTGGAAGCAAAGTCCCTAAGAATAGCTCACACTTATGGAGAATTAAGCTCTACCCACAGCAGAGGAGACAAGTATCTACTTATCTAATTTGAGATTCTTTTGTATGGATGAATTATTTTGTTTTGTTCTTATAATTAATTAATTAAGTTTATTTATTTATTTATTTTGAGAGAGAGGGGAGGGGCAGAGAGAGAGGGAGAGAGAGAATCCCAAGCAGGCTCCTCGCTGTCAGTGCAGAACCCAACATGGGGCTCGAACCCACCAACCATGAGATCATGATCTCAGCTGAAACCAAGAGTTGGAAGCTTAAAGATTGAACGACTCAGGTACCCCCAACATGTTTTTACCTTAGTTTTTCATAAACCCGTGTGTCTACTTGTTCTCAATGCAAGCTAGTTTGTTGTGGCTGGAAACAGAAGTCTGCAGTATTTATTCTTTAAATATCCATGTTCAGAAAAAATTATTGATAGTGATTATTTCTGCCATCTGTAGCAAATGGGATTATATATGGGTATGTGTATTGGGGGGGTCACTTTTTACAGTCCTATATCATTTTCACATTTTGCAATAAGCATGTATTTTATTTTACAACCAGTAAAAACAATGATGCTTTATCTGTTTTATAAAAATAACAGAATGAAACAGGGGCCTTCATCTCTGCTCCAGTGATCTATGACTATGTCTCTCAGTGAGGGAAAAAACTGTGTTCACCTGAGATTATTTAGCCTTCAAAATACACCTTTCCCTGTGAACTTCACTCTTTGGATGTTTAGGGCACAAGGAACTGCACTCTTTAGTCAATATGTGTGATGGGTAAAATACGAGGGTCTAGAGTTCAAATTCTGAACTTGCCCTTTACTGACTGGGTGACTTTGTCTAATACTCATCTCTCTATGCTTGTTTTCTTGTGAAGAAAATGAGGCAATCCTTATATCTACATCTAGGGTTGCTGTGAGGAGTAAATGTGAGAGTGAAAGTATAGCACTTGGAATAATGCCTCACTCACAAAGTGCTCAGTTCCTGTTAACTGATTATTATTAGGGACCCAGTACAAATTCAAAGGGGAGTCAGCCCTGAGCTTAGTCATTCTGGACTCTACTGTATCTCCCTTTAGAATCCTGCTTATTGTCATGAGTCTTTCAGATCTAATTTTCTCTATAATTTCAGTTGCTAAGCAATAGAGCAATGTTCCATATTGACTAAGCATTATAAAACATGTAAGTAAAATAATGGAGTCAGGAACAGGTCCAGGCCCAGGGGCTTGCTTTTTACTCTTTGTTCTGTAACAGTGGAGCTTTTTCTTTTTTAGATTAAATAAACAAACCAGCCGGCATTCTTCAGGCCCACCATGATCTCTCATAGTCTGGAAACAGGTCTGACCCCCCCTCTCCCCAAGGGCCTGGAGCAGAGCCCAGTACCTGGAGGGTGTCAGGCTGTGGTGACTGAGGATGCTGACGCATCTGAAATCAGCAGGTGCTAGGACAGATGACGCCCCACGTGGCATTAGCACAAGGCATCAGGGGACCAAATGAACACCACATTTGTTGTGGAAAAGCACTGAACACCCTCTGCAACGTGATTAGCTGATTAGTTCACTGGGAGCCTGTTTCGTTCCTATTATGGAGACTAATCATGTGTTGTTTGGATGTGTTAGACGTTCCAGCTCCAATAAAGACATCAGTGGCCATGAATAAATGAAATGTGTTCGCATTTCCAAGTAGTGGGTTCAAATTTGATAATTTTCGATTTCCTCCACAGCATCTCATTATCATGAAGCATCTTTTTCCCTTTTTGCTGGATTCTAGACCCAGAGTTTTATTCAAACAAACAAGTTTTCAGGCTGCAGAATGAAAAGAAAACTGAATGTTGACTGGAAATCAGGAAGCCTCGGTTTCTTTTCTCTGCCCGTGATGACTGTAGACAAATCTGTTGGGCTCCATGCATTGTGTTAAGAATTTTATATCCACTACCTCATTTCCTCCATGTTCAAATCAGCAAGGTCACCATTATTTTGTACCAGACCTCAGACTGGCTGCTCTGAAGGCATGGCTTTGCTTTTCCTCTTGTGACATTACAGAAAGTAAAAGTAGTGATCATCAATGTCTGTCTCTTAAATATGAGGTCTTTAAACCAAAAGACTGTTTGTTGAGCATGATGAACATGCTGCTGGCCCACAACATGGATCCTGCTCCTCCCCTCCTCTCCTCCTGTCTTCTCCTCCCCTTGCTTCAGGCCTCTGTGGTTGGTGAGGCTGTTTTTAATCATGACGCTTCTGACACCAAATGCACAGCGTCTTGTCCAGCATCACTTCTCCAGCTGTGTCCTACAATTCGGTTCAGCTCTGACACTATCTACCTGGACAGGAGTGTCAGATCCAACGAGTTAAGGGGTCAGCCCCATGAGACTGCCCCCACTTCAGATGTCATTGTCTGAGTGATAGGCTAAAAATTCAGGGGGTTCCCCACCCCCCTCCTTAGTTCGATAATTCACTTAGAACAACTCACAGAACTTAGGAAAGCACTTGACTTATGGTTACCAGTTTATCACAAAGGATTCAACTCAGAAACAACCAGTTGGAAGAGATGCACAGGGCAAGGTATGGGACATGGTGCACGGTTAGCTAGGATGCAGGGGGAAATTACCCAAATAAGAGGGCAGAAAGCAATCAGCAGAAGGGGAGGGGGAGGGACAAAATCAGGGAAGGAATGTTTTTGTTTTTCAGAACGAACAGTTCCACCCAAGGGGACACCCAACTAGGTGCTTCACCTGATGGCCCCTGATGTGAGCCAGTTTGAGCTGGATCCGAGCTGAAGACCTGTGCAGAAGCCCTCCAGAGCTGGCCTGAGGTTATCTTTAGCTCATTATAATACTAAAGTCTCCTTTTATGGATGGAATCTTCTACTCTGCTATTTTTGGAACACATAATGTATACACTAGCATGTTGACATGCAAGGCCTGTACCATTGAATCAAAAGTCGCTATGCAAACTCCCCGTGCCTGTCCCCTGATACACTAAATATAAGCTTCCTATACACTCCCCACAGGGAAACAGTGCTTTGAGAACTATCTTCCTGTCTCCTTTCTTGTAACAAGTAACCAAAGGTTCTTTGCTTTTAATACTTCCTTGGGCTGTGTTCATCTGACACACTCCAAGTGGCAGACCCCTTAAGTTTGGTTATAGCACCACCCTCCCAGCACCTTGGGGTGCTCACCAACCTGGCAGCTCTCCAAACTGAGAGAAGTTCCATTACAGAGGAATGATTGATTAAATCATTGATTTTGGTGATCTCCAACCCATCCCCCCTTCCCAGAGGACTGGGTTTGGGGCTAAAAATCCATCCCTCTAATCATGCCTTGGTCTTTCTGGTTACCAGCTCCATGCCCTCAGCCACTAGTCATGTTGTTATTATACAAAAGGCTCTTATTCCTCTGGAAATTCCGAAGGTTTTAGGAGCCAAGAGCCAGGAAATAGGGACAGAGATCAAATATTTATTTTTTATGATATCACAGTCGGTTTCTCACAGTCAGCCAGAAAGCGTGGCACAGACTGAGGCTCTGAAGGTGAGGAAACCGAGGCAGTTTAGGTCTTTGGTTTTATGCTTCTTTATTTGTGGCAGTTTTCTAGTTTCTCCAGAAATGTCCCCTCAATACTTTTCTTTTTAAGTCGGCTCCATGCCCAACATTGGGCTTGAACTCATGTCTCTGAGATGAAGAGTCACAGGCTCTACTGACTAAGCCAGGTGTCTCAAACCCCCTGGATATACTGGTAAGCACAAGTGTGAGAGTGATTATCCCTTTAATTGCAGTGAGCGTGAAGTGGGTGGAGGTAGATTTTGGTGGAATTCAGACAGCTGGAAGAGCTTCTTTTTATTTTATTTTACTTTATTTTATTTTATTATTTTATTTTTTAATGTTTCTTTTAATTTTTTTTTTTTTGGAAGAGCTTCTTTAACTTGCTTGTGGCCAGAAGTGGCCACAGGGAGTAGGTGATAAAATGAAAGTTTCACATAAAAAACACAAGTGGGTCAGGAGAACAACAAATTTCTGTCCTTGATATTTGCTCAAAATATTTCTCCAATATTTCTTTAGACTAAGAACAAGACCCATCCTCCTCATGACGCATCATCCTGGCTATTTATACTAGCATGTGGCTAGCTTGTATGTACATTGAGGGTTTAAAACAGTTCTTTCAGACTATCATCAATACCTTTGGTTTAACATATTGATCAACACTACATTCCAATCTAAACTACCTGGAAGAGACAGAAGCTTTGGAAATTTTGAGTATGTAATCAAACAACGTGAACAGATTCAAAGGCTTGTAGGGTGTTTGTAACTCACCAAAATTCATGTGTTGAAACTTGATCCCAATGTGATGGTACTAGGAAGTGAGGGCTTTGGGAGGTTATTAGGTCATGAGGTAGAGCCCTCATGGACAGGATCAGTGCCCTTGAAAAAGGGACCCCAGAGTACCTGCTCACCCCTGCTGCCATATGAGGATACAGGGTGAAGACCACTGTCCTTGAAAACTGGGAAGCAGACCTCACCAGATATTGAATCAGCTGACACCTTGATCTCAGACTTCTCAGCTTCCAGAATTGGGAGAAATAAATTTCTTTTGTTTATAAGCATCCTCATCTGTGGTATTCATGTTATAACAGCCCAAACTGCTGAAGACATAGGGCAAATAAATATAACTGTCATTTTGCTTGCTGAACTAAATCTTAATAGAATACTCCCATACTTTGGTTTAACTCATATATAACATTTTCTTTAGAAAACAAAATGAAAATTGACATGAGCATTGTAATGACCTTATAGCACATATCATCTTAACAGTCTCTTTTCAAGACTTAAGAATTTTTACAGATTCAGCTTATTCAAAAAGCTGAGATTGTAAATTTTCCTTCTCAACTCCTCATTCATTGGCCACCCTTCCAAGTGGGAGTCCTCTCCATGGCTGGCCTCCTACCCCAGCTCCGCAGAGCCTTTAAATCTTTGACGGCATCATGGCTTCTTCTCCACTAGATATTTCAGGCCTTTGTTGCTGTCTTGACTCCCCCAGTCTCCCAGCCCCTTGGCCCCATCAGGGAAGCTCTAGGTTCTTTTCATGAAAGATGGCAGCAGAGGCCTGAAGTCAGAGGCATGTATGTGCCCAACACGTTATGCTTATTGATCTCACCAGGTGACCCCAGAGAGACCACTCAGTTTTGTTCTGTTGACAGTCCAGGAGCTTCACTAAAGCCCATCATACTTTATATAAGAATTTTCAATTTTTACCTCTTCCTTCTGAGTTACCAGCTTTTTTCTTCTCTTCTTAATGTTACATTCTGTAACACACCAAACTACATGTATGTGTTCAGTTTACAAGGCTCACCGATGCTTCTGTAACATCAGCTATTAGACACCAAGAACCCATATTATTAGGCCCTTAAGTTAACTTGACTCAGTAGACTGGAAATGGCTTCCAACTTCATGGGGCAGTAGGACCTAGGAGAGTTAGAATTTCTCTTATCAAGGAATAACATTCCTGATAAGACTGCCTTACTCAAATGTATCATAAAGCAACACTTTAAATACATGTGCAAATCACTGTAAATATGTAGAAGTAAACCCCACCTTATAAAAATAAAGACAGGGTGCCTGGGTGGCTCAATTGGTTAAGTGACTGACTCTTGATTTTGGCTCAGGTTATGACCTCATGATTGTGAGATCAAGACCCACGTCAGGCTCTGTGCTGAGCATGGAGCCTGTTTGAGACTCTCTTGATTCCTCTCTGTCAGTCCCTCCCCTGTTCTCTCACACATTCTCTCTCTCTCTCTCTCTCTCTCTCTCTTTCTCATTCTCTCTCTCAAAAATAAATAAAATAAAATAAAATAAAAATAAAAGACAAACAAGAAAATGCCCTTGACCTTGTATTCTCTTCTTTCTCTCCTTTCTTTATCTTCCTTATTGAAATATCTTCAAAAGTGATGCCTGTACTCCATGAAATTGAAGAATTCATGCCCTCCCATTATCTCTGAAACATACCCCAAGGTGACATTTGCCTCTGCCATTCCCTAGGACTGCTGCAAGTGATCTTCCTGTGGTCACCTTCAACGACCACCTCTCAGTCCTAATTTCACTTGACTGATCAGGATCATTAAACTGTGGACCTTCCTTTTGTTCTGCAAAATTTTCTTCGCTCAGCCTCCAAGACTCCATATCTTCCAAGTTGTCCCCCCACCTCTCTGTGGCCTCTTCCCAGTCTCCTTTGCATAAGCAGGAATAATCCTGCTCAGATCACAACTCCTAAATTTTGGGGTGCCCCAGGGCTCAGGCCTCAGGATGTTTCTCTTCTCCACATCCACTCCCTTGGTGATAACAGTTAGTTTCATGACTTTAATTAAATACTAAACATATTGCCAATTACCCCCCAGATTTATACCTCAACTCAGACCTGTCCTTTAACCTCCAGACTTGTGTATCTGAGCTCCTGATCAAAGTACCCTCCCTGGAGTGTTCAACAGACATCTCAGAGTTAACACACATCCAGAAGAAACACTTGATCTTTCCCCCAGATATGCTTCTCATTCAAACTCCCCCCAAATAATAATAGCTGTCATGTACACAGTATGTACTCTGTGCTTTGCCCTGTTCTAAGTGCTTTATGATATTAGCTCATTAAGAAAAATATCCAATTAAATAAAAAATGGGCAGAGGAGCTACGCAGACATTTTTTCCAAAGAAGGCATACAGGTGGCCAACAGGTACATGAAAGAGGCTCAACATCACTAATCACCAGGAAAATGCAAATTAAAACCACAATGAGATATCACCTCTTAACCACTGGAATGATGATTATCAAAAAGACAAGAAATAGTGTTGGCAAGGATGTGGAAAAGGGAAACACTTGCGCACTGGTGGTAGAAATGTAAATTGGTAGATTATGCAACACAATATGAAGCTTCCTTTAAAAATTAACAATAGAATAACCTTATGATCCCAAAATTTCACCTTAGGGTAATCATCCAAAGAAAATGAAAACACTGGGGTGCCTGGGTGGCTCAGTCAGTTGAGCGCCCAACTTCAGCTCAGGTCGTGATCTCATAGTTCGTGGGTTCAAGCCCCGCATCAGGTTCTGTGCTGACAGTTGCCTCAGAGCTTGGAGCCTGCTTAGATTCTGGATCTTCCTCTCTCTGACTCTCCCCTGCTCATGCTGTCTCTCTCTCTCTCTTTCTCAGAAATAAATAAAACATTAAAAAAATTATAAAAAGAAACTGAAAACACTGCTTCAAAAAGATAAATGCACCCTGTGTTCATTGCAGTATTATTTACAACAGCCAAAATATGGAAACAATCTAAGTGTGATTGATGGATAAATGGTAAAGAAATTGTGATATATATTAAATATTATTTATATTTATATGTGAAATATATATGAAATATTGTGAAGCTTATATATATGAAATATTATTCAGCCATAGGAAAGAAGGAATTTTGCCATTTGCAACAACATGGACCTTGAGAACATTATGTTAAATGAAATAAGTCAGACAGAAAAATGAAATATTTTATGATCTCACTTATACGTGGAATCTAAACCATAAAAACAACATCAAAAAATCCACACTCGTGATTGCCAGAGGCAGAGGTGGGGGTGGGCACAATGGGAGAAGGGGGTCAAAAGGTACAAAATTCTAGTTTTAAAATAAATAAGCCATGAGATGTAATGTACGGCTTGGTGACAATCCCTAATAATACTGTACTGTATATTTAAAAGTTGCTAAGAGAAATAAGTCAGGCAGAGAAGGACAGATACCATATGTTTGCACATATAGGTGGATTAGGAGAAACTTAACGGAGGACTATGGAGGAGGAAAAGAGGAAAAATAGTTGGGGAGAGGAAGGGAGGCAAACCATGAGAGACTCTTAAATGCTGAGAACAAACTGAGGGCTGACGGGGGTGGGAGAGAGGGGAAGGGGGGTGATGGGCATGGAAGAAAGTGCTTGTTGGGATGAGCACTGGGTGTTATATGGAAACCAACTTGACAATAAACTATTTAAGAAAAAAAAGTAAATAAAAGTTGCTAAGAAAATAGATCTTAAAAGTTCTTACCACAAGAAAAAAATGTAACTATGGATGGTGATGTTGTTAACTAGACTTCCGGTGATCATTTCACAATGTACACAAATATCAAATCATTGCATTGGGCGCCTGGAACGAATACAATGTTATGTCACGTATACCTCAATAAAAACAAACAAAAGCCAGGGCACCTGGGTGGCTCAGTTGGTTGAGTGTGAGACTCTTGATTTTGACTCAGGCTGTGGTTTCACAGTTTGTGAGTTTAAGCCCCGCATGGGGCTCTGTGGTGACAGTGCAGCGCCTGCTTGGGATTCTCTCTCTGCCCCTCCCCTGTTCATGTTCTCTCTCTTTCTCAAAATAAATAAAAATAAACTTAATGTCCATCAACAGATGAATGGATCAAGAAGATGTGGTTTATCTATACCATGGAGTACTACATGGCAATGAGAAACAATGAAATCTGGCCATGTGTAGGAACATGGATGGACCTTGAGGGTGTTATGCTGAGTGAAATAAGTCAGGCAGAGAAGGACAAATATCATATGTTTGCATGTATAGGAGGATTAGGAGGAACTTGACGGAGGAACAAGAGGGAGAAGAAGGGCGGAAATGGTGGGGGAAAGGGAGAGAGGCAAACCATGAGAGACTCTTGAATGCTGACAAAAACTGAGGACTGATGGATGTGGGGGGGAGGAGGGGTGGGCATGGAGGAGGACACTTGTGGGGATGAGCACTGAGTGTTATGTGGAAACTAATTTGACAATAAACTATTTGTAAAAAAAATAAATAAAATAAAAATAAACTTAAAAAACATAAAACAAAAAAACCCCAAATCGTGACAACTTTATGAGATAGCTATTATTAGTATCTTCATTTTACAGATTAGAAAATTGAGGCATAGAGAGGTTCAGTGACAGGAGGTTAAGAACACAGGCATATGTGGCACAGTGCCTTCAGAACATAAGCTCCATGAGAGCATAAATGTTTACCAGCCTTATTTGTTGCTCTATTCCTAGGTTCTAGACCAGGACCGGCACAGAGTGGGCAATCAATAAACAGTTATTGAATGAAGATTATGTAAGAGAATTTTTGTATATTTAAATTTTTAAATAAAAATTTAAAAAATTTTTAGTTATTTAACATTTATTTATACTTTGAGACACAGAGAGAGACAGAGCTGAGGAGGGACAGAGAGAGAGGGAGACAGATTCTGAAGCAGGCTCCAGGCTCTGAGCTGTCAGCACAGAGCCCAACGTGGGGCTCATCCTCACAAACTGCAAGATCATGACCTGAGCTGAAGTTGGACACTTAACTGACTGAGCCACCCAGGTGCCCCAAATTTTTTTGTATATTTACATTTTCGTATATTTACCTGCAGATTAGTACAATCAAAAGGCTTTCTTTTCTTTTTTCTTTTTCTTTTTTTTTTTTTCCAATTATGTCTGCCCACAACACGGGGCTTAAACTCATGACCTGAGATCAAGAGTCACATGTTGTTCTGACTGAGCCAGCCAGGTGCCCCAACAGTAGCAAGACATGTAATCAGCTGAAACAATTACTGAAACTGAACCACAGGGACTTTTCAGGACAAGCCATAGGTGTACAACTAGCAGCTAAGTTGCAGAGACTGGTTTCTCTTGGTAGTGGTCCCTGATATTTGGGGAACTGGATACATGGTTCCTTCTAACCACATCACGCCATTTGTGAGCCCTTAGGGGTCACCCAGGTGCCCAGGATGTTAATGCCATGTCTGTAGTCTTGCTGTGCTCTCCTCACTTTATCAGTAAAACAGTAATTACACTGATGGTATGCCTGACACTCATGTTAAGTGCTTTCTACAGAGTTATTCTCATTGACCCTAAGTGGTGGGCCCATTATTCACATTTTACAGTTGAGGAAACTAAAGCTGAGGTGTGTTAAATAACTTGCCCAAAATCACACAGCTATGGGACACTTGGGTGGCTCAGTCTGTTAAACATCCGACTTCGGCTCAGGTCATGATCTCACGGTTCATGGGTTCGAGCTCCCATCGGGCTCTGTGCTGACAGCTAGCTCAGAGCCTGGGGCCTGCTTCAGATTCTGTGTCTCCCTCTCTCTCTGACCCTCCCCTGCACACGCTGTCTCTATCTCTCTCTCAAAAATAAATAAAACATTAAAAATTTTTTAAAAAAATAAATAGATCACACAGCTAGTTGCAGAGTGTGAAGGAGTTGGTCTATCCCCAGGCACTGGCAGACAGGTGAAGACAGACTCTTTCTGGTGAGCTGAGTGTGTTCAGGAGGGAAGGAAATAACCTGGCCACATCTGTCACCACATTCCCAGGACTTTAAACCTTGGGAACACTGGGCTCAGAAGCCCTGCTCCTCAACTAATCCCCAAGTTGAAGTTTGTATTGGCCAAACAGAGACATTACACTCTCTCACAGTTGTAGAATTGCTTGGATTCCAAAGGAGGGGAGTCACTTTGGGGTGGAAGTCAGGAAGGAGGGCAGTGGCAACTATGTGGCATTCTCAAGGCTCACTGGGTAATACTATTACTGGTGGGTCAAGTTTTCATTGTAACACTTCTGTCCCTCCTTCCATTCAGGGATAGTTAGCCATTGCCAGAGCTGCTTGCTGGAATAACTATCACTTTTACCATTTTCACATACCTCAACTTGTTCTGCAACTATCCACCAAGAAGCCACTGCAGGTCAAACAACAATCTGCTTTGGATATAGACAGGAATTCAACTCTTTCACACAAAATGCTAGAAAAGCTTGTGATTTTGATAACTAAAAACACACAAGGGGCACCTGGGTGACTCAGGGGGTTAAGCATCTGACTCTTGGTTTCTGTTCAGGTCATGATCTCATGGTTCATGGGTTCAATCCCCACGTCAGGCTCTGTGCTGACAGCGAGGATCCTGTTTGGGGTTTTCTCTCTCTCTCTCTCTCTCTCTCTCTCTGACCCCCCTATTCTCTCTCTCTCTCTCTCAATAAATAAACTTGAAAAAAAACCCAACATACCGGTGGGTTTGAAGAGAATAGAATACCTTTCTATTCTCCATTTTTGTGATTTTTCACATTCCTGCGCACTGGCCAAGGGTGTTGTCAAAAATTATGCCAAACAGCATGACCATTAGCTGAATTTTAATTCCTTGGTGGTTTCACCACTGACTTGCTTGTCTTTCTTTACTTTCTTTTGTTTTGGAATAAGTGACAGGCAGCAAGGGAACAAAAAGCAGGTCTCAATTAAACTCTTATTTTGAAGATACAATGATCAGATTTGGACTACTTGGGTGACAAATTAAAAAATATATTTTTTGGACTTGAAAACAAATGTTCAAACAAAATTTGTACATAAATGTCCACAGCAGCACCATTCATGGTAGCCAAAAGGTGGAAACAGCCCAAATGTCCATCAATAGACAGATGGATAAACACAGCCGGATAGATATAAACAATGGAATATTATTCAGGAATAAACATAAATGAAGTGCTGGTACATGTTACAAAATGGGTGAGCCTTGAAAACATTATGCTAAGGGAAAAAAAAGGCCAGACACAAAAAGCCGCATGGTGTGTAATTTTATCAAATATACAGAATAAGCAAATCTATAAGGACAAGAAGCAGATTACCAATTGCCAGGGGCTGGGGGTGGGTGGTGTGTGGAGAATAGAAAGTGACCACTTACATGGAGGAGGGCACTTGTGGGGATGAGCACTGGGTGTTATGTGGAAACTAATTTGACAATAAACTATTTGTAAAAAAAAAAATAAATAAATAAATAAAAGAATACCTACATTAAAAAAAAAAAAAAAAAAGAAAGTGACCACTTAATGGGTACAAGTTTCCTTTTGTGGTGATGAAAATGTTCTAGTTCTAGATAGCAGTGATAGTTGCACAACACTGTGAATGGACTAAAAGTCACTAATAGTAAATCTTATGTTATGTGTATTCTACCATAATTAAAAAAACAAACTTTCCAAGAAAGCAAAAAGCAAAAAATCTTTTTCAGATATTTTTGGGCATTATCTCAAAGTAATATGTACCCTAAATTCCCCAAAGAGAAAATTAACCAATGGAAAGGTGGTTACACGGGTGTATGCTTTGTCAAAACTCCTTGTTCCTAATACCTGTAAATTTTACACTAATAAAAATTAGCCAAGCAAGAGTAACAGAAAATACAACTACACTACATACAAAAATAATCTATTGAAACGTGATATTGTACTACCTATAGGATAGATTGAATTACACAGCTCCTGGGAATCCATGTAGTCATCTACACTGCTATGTAGAGCTCCAGGAAGCATGGTATAAAGTTACTTGAATTACCACTGAGGTCTTAGAAGGGATTCACGTGTGGAACTGCAATCAGGGCAGGTGTTCAGCAGCACGGAGGTCACAGCATGTTGCTGATACAGATGTTCAAAACAGTGGGGAACTTCCTTCTTGGTCACGGGAAGTCTGAATGTAATTCACATTAATGTCAGTTGGCTGTAGAGCAGTCAATAATGACAAACAACCATTGCAGGTAAAAATATTTACAATTGTTCTATGGCTGGCTAATCTATCACTGTATCCTTACAACACCATTACCTGGCATATAAAATTATATGTTATCATATGTATCTGAGAAACACATCAGTGAAAGATTTTTCTCCTGTTTATATTAAAAGCTTCCAATATGACTATTCTTTTTCTTTTTTTTTTAAAGTACACTACTTGTTTATTCGGTTTTCTTGGACAAGCATTAACATGTTTGTAGTTTCAACACCAAACTGAAAGCCAATATCTTGGATTTTAGTTCTTTTTTTTTTTTTTTTTTACAAATAGTTTACTGTCAAATTAGTTTCCACATAGCACCCAGTGCTCATCCCCACAAGTGTCCTCCTCCATGCCCATCCCCCCTCCCCCCACATCCATCAGTCCTCAGTTTTTGTCAGCATTCAAGAGTCTCTCATGGTTTGCCTCTCTCCCTTTCCCCCACCATTTCCCCCCTTCTTCTCCCCCTTGTTCCTCAGTTAAGGTTCTCCTAATCCTCCTATACATGCAAACATATGATATTTGTCCTTCTCTGCCTGACTTATTTCGCTCAGCATAACACCTTCAAGGTCCATCCATGTTACTACACATGGCCAGATTTCATTGTTTCTCATTGCCATGTAGTATTCCATGGTATAGATAAACCACATCTTCTTAATCCATTCGTCCGTTGATGGACACTTAGGCTATTTCCATGTTTTGGCTATTGTTGAGAGTGCTGCTATGAACATTGGGGTACATGTGCTCCTATGCCTCAGCATTTCTATATCCCTTGGGTAAATTCCTAGCAGTGCTATTGCTGGGTCATAGGGGAGTTCTATTGTTAGTTTCCTGAGGAACCTCCACACTGCTTTCCAGAGGGGCTGTACCAGTTTACATTCCCACCAACAGTGTAGGAGGGTGCCCGTTTCTCCACATCCTCGCCAGCATCTAGAGTTCTCTGATTTGCTCATTTTAGCCACTCTGACTGGTGTGAGGTGGAATCTCAGTGTGGTTTTGATTTGTATTTCCCTGATGAGGAGGGATGCTGAGCATCGTTTCATGTGTCTGTTGGCCATCTGGATGTCCTCTTTGAAGAAGTGTCTGTTCATATCTTCTGCCCATTTCTTCACTGGGGTGTTTGTTTTTCGGGTGTGGAGTTTGGTGAGTTCCTTATAGATTCTGGATATTAACCCTTTATCTGATATGTCATTTGCAACTATCTTTTCCCATTCCGTTGGTTGCCTATTCGTTTTGTGGGTTGTTTCCTTTGCTGTGCAGAAGCTTTTCATCTTGATGAGGTCCCAATCGTTTATTTTTGCTCTTGATTCCCTTGCTTTTGGGGATGTGTCAAGTAAGAAGTTGCTGCGGTGGAGGTCAAGGACGTTGTTTCCTGCTTTCTCCTCTAGGGTGTTGATAGTTTCCTGACTCACGTTCAGGTCCTTGATCCATTTTGAGTTTATTTTTCTGCATGGTGTGAGAAAATGATCTAGTTTCATTCTTCTGCATGTTGCTGTCCAGTTCTCCCAACACCATCTGTTAAAAAGGCTGTCTTTTTTCCATGGATATTCTTTCCTGCTTTGTCAAATATCAGTTGGCTGTATACTTTTGGGTCCACTTCTGAGTTCTCAATTCTGTTCCATTGGTCTATGTGTCCGTTTTTGTGCCAATACCATACTGTCGTGATGATGACAGCTTTATAGTAGAGGTTAAAGTCTGGGATGGTGATACCTCCCGTTTTGGTTTTATTTTTCAGTATTACTTTGGCTATTCGGGGTCTTTTGTGGTTCCATACAGATTTTAGGATAGTTTGTTCTAGTTTTGAGAAGTATACTGGTGCAATTTTGATTGGAATTGCATTGAATGTGTAGATTGCTTTGAGGTAGTAATGACATCTTAACTATATTTATTCTTCCTATCCATGAGCAGGGAATGTTTTTCCATTTCTTTGTGTCTTCTTCAATTTCCTCATAAGTTTTCTATAGTTTTCATCATACAGATCTCCTGTATCCTTGGTTAGGTTTATTCCGAGGTATTTTATGGTTTTTTGTGCAATTGTGAATGGGATCAGTTTCTTGATTTCTCTTTCTGTTGCTTTATTGTTGGTGTATAAAAATGCAACTTATTTCTGTACGTTGATTTTGTACCCTGCACTTGGCTGAATTCTTGGATCAGTTCTAATAGGCTTCTGGTGGAGTCTGTCGGGTTTTCATCTATCATGTAGAGTATCATGTCATCTGCGTAGAGTGAAAGTTTGACTTCCTCTTTGCCAATTCTGATGCATTTGATTTCCTTTTGTTGTCTGGTGGCTGATGCTAGGACTTCCAGCACTATGTTAAACAACAGTGGTGAGAGTGGACATCCCTGTCGTGTTCCTGATCTCAGGGGGAAAGCTCTGAGTTTTTCCCCGTTGAGAATGATGTTAGCTGAAGGCTTCTCATAGATGGCTTTGATGATGTTTAAGTAGGTTCCTTCTATCCCAACTTCCTCTAGAGTCTTTATTAAGAAGGGATGCTGTATTTTGTCAAATGCTTTTTCTGCATCTATTGACAGGATCATATGGTTTTTATCCTTTCTTTTATTGATGTGATGTATCACATTGTTTGACTTGCGAATGTTGAACAGCCCTGTAACCCAGGAATGAATCCCAGTTGATCTTGGTAGATGATTCTTTTTATGTGCTGCTGGATTCGATTTGCAAGGATCTTGTTGAGGATTTTTGCATTCGTATTCATCAAGGATATTGGCCTGTAGTTCTCTTTTTTTGCTGGATCTCTTTCTGGCTTGGGAATCAGAGTGATGCTGGCTTCATAAAATGAATCCGAGAGTTTTTCTTCGATTTCTACTTTTTGGAATAGCTTGAGAAGAATTGGGATTAATTCTGTTTTAAATGTCTGGTAGAATTGCCCAGGGAAGCCATCAAGTCCAGGGCTCTTATTTGTTGGTGATTTTTGATAACTGATTCGAGTTCTTCACTCGTTAATGGTCTGTTCAGGTTTTCTATTTCTTCCCGTGTGAATTTTGGTAGTGAATGTGTGTTTAGGAATTTGTCCATTTCTTCTAAGTTGTCCATTTTGTTGTCATATAGTTTTTCATAGTATTCCCTGATAATTGCTTGTATTTCTGAGGGGTTGGTTGTAATAATTCCATTTTCATTCATGACTTTGTCTATTTGGGTGCTCTCTCTTTTCTTTTTGATAAGTCTGGCTAGAGGCTTGTCAATTTTGTTTATTTTTTCAAAGAACCACCTCTTGGTTTCATTGATCTGTTTAATTGTTTCTTTGGTCTCTATGTTGTTATTTCTGCTCTGATTTTTACTAGTTCTCTTCTTCTACTGGGTTTAGGGTGTTCTTGTTGCTCTGCCTCTAGTTCCTTTAGGTGAACTGTTAGATTTTGGACTTGCGCTTTTTCTAATCTCTTGAAATAGGCCTGGAATGCAATGTACTTTCCTCTTAGGACTGCCTTTGTCGCATCCCATAGATTTTGAATTGTTGTGTTTTCATTTTCATTTGTTTCCATATATTTTTTAATTTCATCTTTAATTGCCTGATTGGCCCATTCATTCTTTAGTAGGGTGTTCTTTAACCTCCATGTTTTTGGAGGTTTTCCAGACTTCTTCCTGTAATTGATTTCAAGTTTCAAAGCATTATGATCTGACAGTGTGCATGGTATGATCTCAATTCTTTTATATTTATTGAGGGCTGCTTTATGTCTTGTATGTGATCTATCTTGGAGAATGTGCCATGCGCACTTGAGAAGAAAGTAAATTCCCTGGCCTCAGGATGTAAAGTTCTAAATATATCTGTCAGATCCATCTGGTCCAAAATGTCTTTCAAGTCCGTTATTTCTTTAGTGATTTTCTGTCTGGTTGACCTATCCATTGCTGTAAGCAGAGTATTAAAGTCCCCTGCTATTAGCACATTCTTATCTATAAGCTTGTTTCTGTTTGTGATTAATTGTTTTAGATATTTAGGTGCTTCCATATTCGGTGCATAGACATTTAAGGTTGTACAGGGTTGTTGACCCTGTAATTATTATGTAGTGCCCCTCTTCATCTCTTGTTATTGTCTTTAATTTAAAATCCAGTTTGTCTGATATAAGTATAGCTACTCTGGCTTTCTTTAGTTTTCCTGTAGCATGATATATATTTCTCCATCCCCTTACTTTTAATCTGAAGGTATCTTCCCGTCTAAAATGAGTTTCTTGTAGACAGCATATAGATGGATTTTGTTTTTTAATCCATTCTGCTACCCTATGTCTTTTGATTGGAGCATTCAGCCCATTTACATTCAGTGTTATTATTGAAAGATGTGGGTTTAGAGTCTTTGTATCTTTTGTAGGGTTCATGTTTGTGGTGGTGTCTCTGGAATCTTTGTTCCTTGCAACCTTTCCTTCAGAGCATCCCCCTCAGGATTTCTTGTAGGGCTGGCTTCGTGGTGACAGATTCTTTCAGTTTCTGTTTATTTGGAAAGGTTTTTATCTCTCCTTCTCTTTTGAATGACAGGCTTGGTGGATAGAGGATTCTTGGCTGCATATTTTTACCTTTCATCACATTGAAGATCTCCTGCCATTCCTTTCTGGCCTGCCAAGTGTCAGTAGATAGGTGTGTCACCACTCTGATAGGTTTCCCTTTGTATGTTAGGGCCTTTTTCTCCCTAGCTGCTTTCAAAATTTTCTCTTTGTCCTTGTATTTTGCCATTTTTACTATGATATGCTGTGCAGAAGATCGATTCAAGTTAGGTCTGAGGGGAGTCCTCTGAGCCCCTTGTATTTCAACTTTTACTTCCTTCCCCAGGTTGGGTAAGTTCTCTGCTTTAATTTGTTCCAGGACACCTTCGGCACCTTTCCCTCTCTCTTCCTCTGCTGGGATTCCTATGATACGGATATTCTTGCGTTTGACCGTGTCGCTGAGCTCTCAAAGTCTTCTTTTCTGTTCCTGGATCAGTTTGTCTCTTTTTTTGTCAGCTTCTTGTTTTTCTATAATGGTGTCGTCTAAATCATTTATTCTCCTTTCTGCCTCTTCAATCCATGCATTGGAAGCCTCTAATTTATTATGTATCTCATGTATCGCATTTTTTAATTCTTCATGCCTATTTTTATTTTCCATTCTGTCTGTAGCCATAGTTTTTTTGATGTCCCCTATGTTTTTTTCAAGCCCAGCTATTAATTTTACCATTATTATTCTAAAATCTTGTTCAGTTATGCTGCTGATATCTGCTTTGAGCAGTTCGTTAGCTGTCATTTCTTCTTGGAGTTTCTTTGGAGGAGAGCTCTTTCATTCATCATTTTAGTTAGCTTTCCGGCTCTTGTTGATTTTAAAGACCTGTTATGCTCTCTGTATCTATGAGCGCTGCTATATCCAAGAAGACTCTTTGACTGTCCAGGGCCTGTCCTTTCAGAGAGTGTTTTTTGAATGGTATCTCTTGGTCTTTCTTGTTGGGACCTTGGTTATTTTATTTTCCTATTCGTAGTGATATTTGGGACTCTCAACCTTGTGTACTGGCTTGTTTCTTGAGGTAGCTGTTAGAAGGCTTTCTCCGTGGATTCTGCGTCCTTTTTCTCCCAATCACTCAGGTTTTGTAAGGTTTCCAATGGCTTCAGATCTTTTCCGTGTGATGTATGGCGCAAGTGCAAGTACCGAGCTCACTTCTCCGCCATCTTGCCCCCTCCCCCCAATATGACTATTCTTAAACAGGTGCAGATATTTAACAACATTCACCAAACATTTATTGAACCTAAGATACATAAGATTGTAATATTAGCACTTAATTCTGCATTCCCAACTTTAATTAGATTACTCAGTTATTTTTTAAGTCACCTTTTTAAAAAGGTGATTTTTAAAGCTTCTGGTTCAAAAGGTCAGATTTAGTACTTATCTCTTCCTTGCTTATTCCTTTATACCAGATAGAATTGGGATTATATGAGCAACTCTTTAAAATGACCTGAGTCAAATAGTGTAAGGGGAAAAAATTACAAATTCGAGGGAGAAAAAAAGCTGATAAAGAAAAATGTAGTTAAAAGACATTTTTGGCTCTGCAGTAAACATTTTTATGGTCAAAATACAAATCCTTTTTATTAAAATCCAAATTTTAGAGTATATATTTAGACAACATACAGATATAACTTTGATTATGAGACAGAAAATAAATGCTATTAACTTTGTCAATGTAAAAGTTCAAATTGTAGAAGTTGAAAGACAGAAGATAAAAATTCCAAGTGAGGAGACTAATTTCATCTCATAAAGAGAAAGCCAAAAAATACTGAATAATTAATGAAATTAGAAATAAAAATGTCAGTGTATGGCAGTTACTGGGGCAGACATACTAACTAACTGATATTTACTTTGCTCTATGTTCTAGTGACAGAACCCCCAGTTTTGTTCAGAATATCAATAATAGTCTTGACTCTATTATTTTGTACTGGATAAGTCTTTATTGTCGGGGACTACCTTGTGCATGGTAGGATATTTGGCATCATCTCAGCCTCTACCCACTGGATGCCAGGAACACGCCACCACATTCACAACAATAAAGAATGTCTCCAGATACTGCCAAATGTGCCATGGGGAACAGAACTACCCCTGGTTGAGAACCACTAAACTAGGATAAGACCATGTACACATCAATATGTTTTAGAATATCCCTAGAAGATTCTAACATGCACCCAAGGATGAGAACCACCAGTCTAAGCCAATGATGTCAATCCTAGTTTTTGTATATTTCTCCAGCTCCCTGGTAGGTAGGTGTGGCCACATGACTTAGTTCTGGCCAACGAGATTTAAGTAGAAGTTTGTTGATGGGAAGAAGTTTAAGAAAGCTATGCTTGGGATGCTTGGTGGCTCAGTCAGTTAAGTGTCTAACTTTGTCTCAGGTCATGATCTCATGGTTTGTGAGTTCAAGCCTTGCATGGGGCTCTGTGCTGAGAGCTCAGAAACTGGATTCTCCTTCAGATTTTATGTCTCCCCTTCTCTGCCCCTCCCATGCTCATACCATGTCTCTCTCTGTCTCTCAATAATAAATAAAAATGTTAAAAAATTAAAAAAAGAAAGCTATGGTTTTTTTTGATTAAAGACAACCAACTTAGCTCCAGTTTCTTGCCATTACAGCATGGATGCACCTTAAAAACACTTTGCTAAGGGGAAAAAAGGCAAATAACAAAAGGTCACATATTCTGTGTGATTCCATTTGTATGAAATGTCCAGAATGTGTAAATTCACAGAAACATAAAGTAGATTAGTTTCCAAGAGTCAGGGAGAGGAGCAATGGGAATAATGGCTAATGAATACGGGGTTTCCTTTTGGGGTGAGGGCAATGTTCTTGAAGTAGATAGTAGATTCGAAGTAGTTCTTCTTGAAGAAGGTGATGGTCACACAACTTTATAAATATACAAAAAACCCCACTGACTTGCACTTTAAAAGGATGAATTTTCTTCCATTGAATTATACCTCAATAAAAACCAAAACAACAGAAAACAGCTATGTACTCAGAGAATTAGAAATATAGAAGGATCCACCAAAGGGTCCACCAAAATGATTCCTTCTTAGGAGCAGCAGTAAGAACAAGAAATGATTGCATTTCATTTTTAGTCTTTATGTATCTCTTGATTTTCTTAAAAACATATTTGTATTACTTACAGCAGTGAATTTTTAAAGAAAACTTAGAGGAGAAAAAAGTGACATAAGAATATTTCTTTCTTTGTGGCCTTGGCTAAGCTAGCAGCTCTAGTAAGGAAGAACTTTTTCTCT
The DNA here is from genome assembly GCA_017311185.1 of Proteles cristata cristata. Lineage (NCBI taxonomy): Eukaryota > Metazoa > Chordata > Mammalia > Carnivora > Hyaenidae > Proteles > Proteles cristata. The sequence continues at coordinate 542,561 of JAESUZ010000618.1, forward strand.
CTCTCATTTCCAGGCAGGTTGCCAATTTAAATCCCCTTCCTTTCCTGCTGGCCTCTGCCAATGTGGTGTCAGACACTGAGAACTGGCTTCTAAGTAAGAAAGACTCTAAGAAAAATAAAAAGCGCATTCTTAACTAAAATCACACATTTATAATTCTTGGGGATCATGACTAGCACAATGTTTTTCATGAGAGAGAAAAAGTGAGAAGTATCCTAACTCAAAATAAACCCCCAGTACCTTTAAAAGCTTTTCTTTCTTTCTTTTTAAAAGTTTATTTATTTATTTTAAGAGAGAGAGAGACAGAGAGAGCAGAAGGGGCAGAGTGAGAGAAAATCCCAAGCAGGCTCTGCACCATCAGCACAGGGCTCAACGTGGAGCTCAAACTCACATGAGTTTGATCTCACTCACGTGAGATCATGACCTGAGCCAAAACCAAGAACCAGACACTTAACCAACTGAGCCACACAGGTGCCCCAAGAGCTTTTCAACAAGAATAAGAAAGGAGTATGTTCAATAGAAATAACTTGTCACATCAATCCAGATCTCAGTTCCAAACTAGTTGGACCCATGTAGTGGTCATTACAGACAGAACTCTGCAGATATCAAAGCAGAAGTTTATGCCCCCAGGTGGGCATAATCTATTTTTCTGAGGAAGATACTTTCCCCTGCAAAAGGACAGTAATCCTAGACGTTTAACCAACAGATCCTTGATGAACCTGCAGCTCCAACTTCTTATAAGATGCAACCCTGGCTTGGAAGGCCCATCGCTCTATGATTTCAGCACCTGGTTGAATGTCTGATGGCTGAGGGTGAACATGGAGGTGGGTGGGAACCTGTGTTTCCCCAAGCCTGCACCTGGGTCCAAACTCCCTATGATTGCCACTAGATTCATTAGCAGAATTTAAAATGAATGGATTTAGAAGTGCAGTTAACTTCTCCTGGCTACATTTGGGAGTTGACCGAACCCCCAAAATGTTCTTTTTGATGTCCTGTTATGTTGCACAAACTACTTTTTTTTAATGTTTTATTTTATTTTTGAGAGAGAGAGAGAGAGACAGCGTGAACAGGAAGGGTCAGAGAGAGAGGGAGACACAGAATCCGAAACAGGCTCCAGGCTCTGAGCTGTCAGCACAGAGCCTGATGAGGGGCTCGAACCCATGAACCACGAGATCATGACCTGAGCCAAAGTTAGACGCTGAACCGACTGAGCCACCCAGGCGCCCTGCACAAACTATTTCTTGCTTAGAGTAAAAACCAAAACCTCTGGCCTCCAACACAGTCAAAGACTTCTTTGAGTCAATCAGCGCATTTTTCATTATTCAGGTCTTCTCTCATTCAATCACTTTTTATAGACCACCAACTCACATTGTCTCTCTACTTTCTTAAAGTGTCCTGACCCACAGGTGCCTTAACCACCCTACCCACCCACCTGCGATAATTTTTTCATATGCTCAAGGAATTACAGAGATGGACAGAAGCACTTGGATGCTGTCAGTTGGTGCCTGATCTTGCCAACTTCACTGGATTCTTAGCTCCTGCCTTAGTGTTATTTTCATCAAGCCCCATAGTAAGTGGGCCCAAATGGGGGGCTTTGGACTGATTTTAGTTTTTAACCCATACAATCCATCTCAAAGGGATTGCCATTTCAAGTCTGGAAGGCCTACATCAGCCAAAGGAACAATTATAGCGAAATTTCAGATGCCATGGTTGAGGGGCAGGAAGACTTTAGCTCCCACTTCATACACCATCTCCCATAATGAGGAAAGATGGATCCCACACCCACCCCCATCTCCACCCCCAAGCTGAGGGTCAGGGTGGTTGCCAGTAGGCTCACCTCCTGGTAGCTTCATAACATCCCTGAAAAAGAGTTCTCTTTCTCAATAGTTTCAACAAAAGTCTCAGCACTGAATCCCATTGGCCTGGTTCGATTCATAGCTTATCTCCAGAACCAATCACTGTGGCCGAGTGGGAGGATTGGCCAAGTCTCTGTCACATACTCACCCCACCTGGGCTAGGTGGACTGACTATTGGGGAGGAGGACTGGGGTTGTAGTTATCAGAAGGAAGGAAATGAGTATCAGAGAGACACGGTCGATGGCTCAGCATGGACATTTGTACAGTAAGACTAGGTCCAAACATAAGCACATTTGAAAAGCTCTTAATATAAATGACCAAACAGTCCCCAGGAGGATTTCATCTATGTTTCCCATGCACAGTGCCGTGAGCCCTGCTTCCCTACACCCTACCCAGAAAACTGTCCTCCCACGGAAACGGGGTCTCTTCCCAGGAGGGCATTTTCAGGGGGCCTCAACCTCCATCTCTGTCTTGGAGGCTGACAGATTGGGATGGCTGGAAAATGTGTCCCTTGCACTCTTTCACTTCCTGTGGAGACCTCACACCCACTTCTGGTGTCCTTCCTTCTTGCCTCCTTCAGTTGTTGGCTGGGGATGATTTAAGGCAGGACCTTACCAAAGCCATCTAAATTTTAATGACAGGGCCTGGGATGGCTGAGCCCACCTGCAGTGGAGGAAATCCTATCATTTGATACAAGGCCAACCTGAGTATGATTCCCAGTTTTGCTGCATGTTAAGTATGTGGCTTTGGGCAAAATACTTCACCTTGCCAAGCCTCTGCTTATTTTGACCATTAATTTCAAAGAACAACTGTATTTCAAATATCCATTAGCAAAATCTGCTTTAAATTAGGCACCCAGTAGACATGATATTGCTATTATCACTAATAAAGATTATTTATTTGTAGTGACATGCACTGGGATCAGAAACCTGCTTTGCTTGTTGACCTTTTTGCCAACTCCCTGCCCCTCTGGACAATGAGTATTGGACTAGATATTCTACTTGTTCTAAGAGCCTGTGATTTCGAAGCAGAAGGCATGATGGAAGTCTGATGCCAGAGAGTGGCATAGTGTGCGGGCACATACGTGTGTGTGTGTGTGTGTGTGTGTGTGTGTGTGTGTGTGTGTGTGTTTGGGGGTCAGGGAGCATAAGTATGCATGTTTTTCTTTGCATTAGACAGAATGGAAATGTTACCCCAGGACCCAAATACCCCTGCAGACAGAGAACTTTCAGCTTCTTGCCACCAGGCCCCTGTGGCAATCACTTAATGTTTTGGAGAACCTGAGAGGCAGGCAGAGAGACAGGTCTGCAGGGAACAAAAGGTTGGGTTGCCAGTGAGTGCTGGTCACTTCCTCTCTCTCCCCAGCTGCTCGGAAGGTACTAGGGGCCTGGATGAGCCCAGGGAGCCCTTAGCAATTCTATCTCCGTGGAAAAGGGAAGAGCAGGCTCTGAGCCTCCTGAGGGGTGCTGGCTGGTAGCCAGGGCTCGCCGTCAATGCTCCGTAGTTAAATTGGATCCAGCTGTTGCTGTGGAATCTGATATTAACAAATGTGTTCCTGGGGCAGCCGGTCCTTCCTACTGCGGAGAGACTCAGACCCCCATCACAGCCCTGACAGAAGTTTGGGAGGGGCCCTAGGCTGATGGGACTCCTGATTATTTATTCTGTGGGCAGGTAGGGGTTGTCCCATGGTTGGGTTAAATTATGGCCAGGCTATCCTATTCACGAAGTGTCTGGTCAAGATGATGTGCTAGATCTCTTGCCAAGGTGCTTTAATCCCACCTCTCCAGACCAGCTTGAGTTTTCATGTATTAAATGTGCTTTCATTCACACTAGGTTCTATAGTCACCAAGTCCAGGAGGGTCAGACTCCTTAGAGCAGGGAGCCAGGAGAGTCTGGGAGCTCAGGGATGGTGCTCCATTGCCCTCCTCCATTTTGAGGTCTGCTGGACATCACAGACAATCCTTCCTCTCCCCTACTCCCTTCCTGCTTCTGGACATAGCATGTGCCAGGCATTCAAAAACAGTACCTAAGGAGATTCTCATGGTAGCCCTACGAGGTAGGCTGTATTATCTGCACACAGCAACCATGAAATAACTTGAGGAAGTCCCAACACTAGAGGCTGGTGGAGCCACATGTTAAATCCAGGTCTAGCTGACTCTGGCTATGTGTCTTCCCCACATGATGGACTCACCATGCACGGGACTGGGCACAGAGGATAAAGACATGGACTAGAGTCTCTGCTCCAGAGCAGCTGGCAGTCTAAGGAGGAGGAAATAACCACAAGGAAAGGCTGAGTCAGGGCTGGAAACGGTGGTGCAGACGCAAACCCCCAAGCCATCCACAGAGAGGTGATGGCCTGAGAATGGGTGCCCTTGGAATGGTGCCTCTCTGAAGGGTGGGATACAACAACTCAATGAGTGCGAGATCCCAGGTTAGCTCTTGGATCAGGAAAAAAAATGTTTCAAAGGACATTAGTTACGACAATTGTTGAAATTTGAATATTGAGGGGTGCCTGGGTGGCTCAGTCAGTTGAGCTTCCAACTTGAACTCAGGCCATGATCTCACGGTCTATGGGTTCGAGCCCTGCATTGGGCTCTGTGCTGACAGCTCAGAGTCCAGAGCCTGCTTCAGATTCTGTATCTCCCTCTCTCTCTGCCCCTCCCCAGCTCACTCTCTGTCTCTCTCTCTCAAAATAAAATAAAGGCATAAAAGAAAAGAAATTTAAATATGGACTGTATTTTACATAACAGTAATAGTAGTGTATCAATGTAAAATTTCCTGAATATTTAAACTAGTCATGTAACCCAGCAATAGCACTGCTAGGAATTTACCCAAGGGATACAGAAATGCTGATGCATAGGAGCACATGTACCCCAATGTTCATAGCAGCACTCTCAACAATAGCTAAAACCTGGAAAGAGCCTAAGTGTCCATCAATGGACGAATGGATCAAGAAGATGCGGTTTATCTATGCAATGGAATACTACATGGCAATGAGAAACAATGAAATCTGGCCATGTGTAGCAACATGGATGGACCTTGAGGGTGTGATGCTTAGCGAAATAAGTCAGGGAGAGAACGACAAATATCATATGTTTGCACGTATAGGAGGATTAGGAGGAACTTGACGGAGGAACAAGGGGGGAGAAGAAGGGCGGAAATGGTGGGGGAAAGGGAGAGAGGCAAACCATGAGAGACTCTTGAATGCTGACAAAAACTGAGGACTGATGGATGTGTGGGGGAGGAGGGATGGGCATGGAGGAGGGCACTTGTGGGGATGAGCACTGAGTGTTATGTGGAAACTAATTTGACAATAAACTATTTGTAAAAAAAAAAACAAACAACTAGTCATGTAAGAGAATGTTCTGCTCTTGGGTGATATACAGCTGAACTATTTCAGGATGATGGGTCATGATGGCCTCAGCTTCCTATCCAATGGGTCAGCAACAAATAATAGTCAGTGTATACACATGGAAATAAAGAAAGGTGGCAAAATGTTAACAACTGGTGAATTTAGATGAAAGATATGAGAATATTCATTGAACTGTTCTGGCAACTTTTCTGCAGGCTTGAAATTCTTCCCAGTGAAAGGTTGAAGAAAATAAGTGAGAGCAGAGGGAGGAGGCGGCAAAGGAGAAGAAGCGGGGAGAGAGAAGGGTCCTGGCAGCTGAGAGGGGACATTAGTCCAGGAAGAAAGCAGTGGCTCCAGGAAGAGCAGTTTAGAGGGCACTGTGGAGGACACTGCTCCTCTCTGAGGTTAGGGGGTGCAGGAGAGCTGAGGGAGGCAGGAGTGGAGGGAAGTCTTTCCAATTTTTCTCTGGTGATAGAATGCAGCACAGGTGGACAGGCAAGGGAGCACAGCAGGGCTGGACAAAGACCTTCTTAGGACAGAGTCCTCAGCCCTTGTCTAGGAAGAGGCAAGAGGGCTGATGGGGACAGAGCATCGTGGGAGAGTCAAAGGAGCCCATGTCTGTTTCCTTCTGAGCTCTTAATGACAGTGTGGAATTCTATTACCTTCAAGTGTTCATTATCTTCCTGTCTTTTCTCCTTGCAAGTATAAGCCCCAGGAAAGTTTCTGTTAATCTCCATTGCTTTATCCCCAGCACATGTCAGGGGCTCAGTATTTTTGGTCTTTTTTTTTTTTTTTTCACAAATAGTTTATTGTCAAATTAGTTTCCACATAACACTCAGTGCTCATCCCCACAAGTGTCCTCCTCCATGTATTTTTGAATGAATGGTCGAAGGAGGGTGTATTCATTTGCTAGGGCTGTAAGCAAGAGATTGGGCAGCTTATACAAGAGAAATGTTTCGCCTCATGGTTCTGGAAGCTGGAAGTCCAAGTTCAAGCTGTTATCAAGACTGCTTCCTTCTGAAGTCTGGGAGAAAGGATCAAACCTCTGCTCTTGGTTCCCAGATGGCAATGTTCTTCCTGTGTCTTCCCTCTGTGCACATCTGCTTCTGTGTCCAAATTCCCCCTTTTGATAATGACACCGGTAATACTGGATTAGGACCCACCCTCCCAACCTCTTCTTAACTCATTACAACTGTGATCACCCTATTTCCAAACAAGGCTGCATTCTGAGGTACGGGGAGGGGGGCGGTTAGGATTTCTGCATAATTGGGACACAATTCAACCCATCACAGCGGGAACAGAAAAGGAAAGAGAGAGGTTGGGAGGCAGCTGGGGTAAGAGTGCAGGGCAAGGGTGGGGCCCTGGGGAGGGGCTGCAGATGTAGCTGCGGTTGTCTGGGGGTATGGGGGGGCACCCAGTTAAATATCAAAAGAAGTGAAGAAAGTCCTTCTGTTCTGTGTGGCCCAGAAAGTTTAACTAGAGCCAAAGGGAGGTTAGGGTTCGGTTGAAGGGAAATTGAATGTTAAGAAAAAGGACCATCCAAAAGCAGAAGGGAGGTGCTCCAGGAGTGGGAAGTGAGTGTCCCAGCTCTGGGAGAAGGGTGGCACTTGTCAGGTGGCCACATTGGTGGCCCCCTAGAGCCAGTGCATTTGGCATTTCAGCCCCAGGGATGGGGTATTGCTCTGGACTGACTTCTTCATTCCTTCACTATCATGTGAGTAACGGCCTTAGTTTGAACGGCCAGGTTCAAAGCTGCACTGAGGGACAGCTGTGGCCTGAAGCCCCCAGGCTGTCCAGTGTCTGGTGAGTGGCCATCTTGGAAGTTCTTTCTGGTCCCTGTCCTCCTGGTGAGGTCTGGGGGCGGTGAGCCGAAGCATCAGATGCTAACCTAGTTGGACCCCAGAGCCTTGGCACCTTCCCTCTGAAATGCCACCTGGCTGGGCTGCTTGCAAAGTGATCATCAACCTGCATTCCAGGGTCCCAACACCATCCCTGTCCCCAGGCTGGCCCTGGGCAGATCTGGACACTTGGGTCTGTTGGCAACGGTGGGCTGGGCCTCTGAGCGCTGAGGCATTGCTTCTCTATGAGCCTTGGTTTCTTCACTTGTATAAGGGAGAGCAGGGCCCTACATCAATGCAGGTGGATGGCGGGATAATAGAGGAACATTGGAACTGATCTGGGGTTACATCTCTGTTTTCTCACTTTTCAACCTTGTGACAGGGCCAGTCACTCAACCTCAGTTAACCTGTTTCCCATCTGTGAAATGGGCATGATATCTTCCACCTCCGCGGGCTACTAATAATAGCTTGGCAGTGGAGCAGCTATTCTAGTGATTCATTTTGTTTTTATAATAGTCTTTTGTAAACTCTAAAGGGCTGCAGACATGCGAGTCATCGTTTGTTAATAATCAACTTCAGGGTCTGAACTGGAGTCCTTAGGAAGGAAGTCTGGGGGTGGACATTACCTCGGGAGACTCCCAGTCTGGCAGCATCCCCTTTCCTCATCTTTGCCAGCCTGGGGAATCAGTCACAGGCCAGGGGTCCCGTGAGAGCCATACCAGCCCCTCCTAGACACCACCTCTTCCAGAGGGGCTCAAACCTGCCTGTAACTTCAGTCTGACCATAAGGAAAGCAACGGACAAATCCGTATTGAGTGACACTGTATAAAATATATGACCTGTTTTCAAAACTTTGAAGGTTGTCAAAAACAGGGGAACTGACACAGCCAAGAGGAGTCTTAAGTAGACATGACAACCAAGTGTAAGGCGACACCATGGGAGGGGTCCAGGAACAGGAACAGGACATTAGGTAAAACTAAGGAAATCTGAGTGGATACAGGCTGCAGCTCACAGTAATGTTTCAGTACTGGCTCATTAGCAGTAACAAATGTATCCTCCATACCTAAGATGTTAGTAGCAGGAGAATTGCTGGTGGGGGTGCTAGGGACTGAATGTTTGTGTCCCATTCCCAAACTCCTATGTCGAGATGCTAACCCCCGTTGTGACAGTGTTAGGAAGTGGTGCCTTTGGGGAGCAAGCTGGTCATGAAAGGAGGGCCTCGCAAACAGGGTTAGTGCTCTTACAAGAAGAGACCCAGCTCTTTCATGCTGCCTTCTCACTGCCATGCACGTTGTCACTGGTCATTAGATTTGCCGGCTTCTCCATCTGGGACTTCCCAGCCTCCCACACAGTCAGAAGTAAAGGGTAAAGGTCTGTTGTTTATGCCCCCCAGCCTGTGGTATTTTTGTTTATAGCAACCCAAACTAAGACAGGGGAGTATACAGGGACTCTCTGTACTTCCTTTGTACATTTTCTGCAAATGCAAATCTATTATAAAATAAAGAGTTTGCTTTAAAAAATGCCTGTTTTCAGAAGAAGAAAATTGTCATTAAAACAGTAATTATCTTAGGGAGTGTGGGAGTTTAGATATTTTTATTTTCTTCTTTATTCTTTTGGGTAGTTTTTGGTATTTATTATGATAAAACTTAAAAACTTTTTAAGTTTATTTATTTATTTTGAGAAAGGCAGAGACAGCACAAGTGGGCGAGGGACAGAGAGAGAATCCCAAGCATGCTCCACACTGTCAGAGCAGAGCCCAACATGGGGCTCGAACCCACAAACCTGTGAGATCATGACTGGAGCTGAAACCAAGAGTTGGACGCTTAACTAACTAAGCCACCCAGGTGCCCTATAATAAAACTTTTAAATTGAAAGAGAGAGAGAGAGAGAGAGAGAGAAAGAGTGGGAAGGAACAAAGGAGGCAGAGCAGGGAGAGAGACAGAAAGAGGAAGGAAGGAAGAAAGAGGAAGGAAGGAAGGAAGGAAGGAAGGAAGGAAGGAAATGAAAAAGGACAGAAAGTAGAAAAAGTGAAAAGAAAAGATGGAAGGAAGGAAAGTCTAATGGACATCAGATGAACAAACACCCAGCAGGGCAGCAGCCACCAGTTGGCTTAAGGGCGGAATGCAGTGAGGCCTGGGGCCCTTCTTGCTAATGAGTCTTCAGGAGTTCAGGAGTGCATCAGCCTTCCCCCTGTGGCCTGGGTTCTTCTCAGACCCCCGTGCAGCCTTGCCCAAGGGCACAATGAGAGGCCTGAGCTCCCGTCTGCGGCGCCATGCAGGGCCTCTGTGTCACATGGGAATGCTACAGTCCCGGTGGCCGGAGGGGGTGGTCTGGCTACTGGCAGGTGGATGACTCAGAAGTACTGAAAGGACCAAAAACATCCCGTTGCCTTGCCCTGGGACTTTTCAAGTTTTCCCCGAGCTCTCTCCCAACCAGTGATTCACCTCTAATCTCTCAAAGCTGCGTCACCTATTGTCGGGGAGAGGATGTCTGGTCTCTGAGGTCCAGACAAGGACAAGTTCTTCTGAAGGTTTGGGCTGATTCCCAGAGACTTTGCTTTCTTATGGTTGATCTTGGCCTTGGCTCCATCTCCTGTGTCTGCTGTCTATTCTGCACTTTGGGGATCCCTGAAGAAGCTCAGCACCTTAGTCTGTTTCTTTTCTTTTCTTTTTTTAAGATTTTATTTTTTTAAGTAATCTTTACACCCAATGTGGGGCTTGAACTCACAACCCTGAGGTCAAGAGTAGTGTGCTCTATCAACTGATCCTACCAGGCTCCTGGGTTTCCATTTTTTTAAAGGCATTCTCAGGTTCACAAGTGAGGGCGCATCTGCTACATCATGAAAAAAGTTCACACTGTGGACTGCACACCAGATTTTTCACCAAGTCTGTAAAATAATCAATGGCCTTCCCAGAGTGTCTCCCTGCTTCTCCCCTGAGCTGCCTCCATAGCCCTCCTTTCTTTGCCCTGAACCCTGCCATTTCAGAGCTTCCCATCTGCTCCCTTACTCTGCTGACCAGGGGGCTCTCCTATTTGCTATCCAAACCTCTTGAAAGGCCTCACAGCAAACAGCCCAGCTGCTGATTCAATCAGAGCCACTCGCTGCTGGAGGCACCTGCATTTTATGTAAGCATTTTAATTGAATGTGACATACAGAATGAACAGGGCACATATCATATGTGTATACTTTGATGAACTTATAATTTATAATGAATGTATCGTTTGATGAATTTATGTTACTGGCACACTGACCAAAACAATAGAGGCCAGTCAGTACCCAGAAACCCTGCTCCTGACCTCCTTCTCCAAGGAAAGTCACCGTTTTGACTTCTCACGGCATAGAAGGACTTTGCCTGGGTCTGTCTTCCCATTGGCAGGGTCACAGCACATGTGCCCCTTTGTGTCTGACCTCTTCACCTCACTGTGTTTTGTACGGCTCATCATGTTGCATGTAGCTGCATATCTTTGTACTCATTGCTGTGTGGCATTTCATTATATGACTCTACCCCCGTTTATCCATTCTACTCCTAATGGGAATTTGGGTCATTCTCAGTTTAGGGCTGTTATTTACATATCCTGCATATGTCTTTGGTCTTTTGATCCATTGGTGACCACGTGCATGGATTTCTATTTGGAGTAGAAGAGCTGGGTCAGGGGATCTGGAATAGTGAACCTCTTTCCAGTCTTCCCAAGTGGCTGTAACCATTTCCACTCCTGCCATCAGTTTAGGGTGGTGAGTTCCAGTTGCTCCACATCCTCGCCAACACTTGATATTTTCTTTTACATTTTAGATCCTCTGTTAGATACACCTGTAGTGTGTTTGAAAAGAAAAAATTTCTTTTTAACACCTTTTGACCTGCACTTATGTCACCCACCACCACTCCATCTTTTGCAACCACTAATCTGTTTTCTGTGTCTATGAGTTTGGTTTTTCTTTTTTCTTTTTTTTTTTTAGATTCCACGTATAAGTGATATCATACAGTATTTGTCCTTCTCTGACTTACTTCACTTAGCATAATGTCCTCAAGATCCATCCATGTTGCCACATATAGGAGCTACATTTTCTTTATCCATCCAGCCATCAGTGGCACTTAAGTTGTTTCCATGTTTTAGCTATTATGGATATGGTGATATTTGTGTTTTTAAGCAGAAAATACAATTTTTGTTTTTAAACAACATAATGGCAAGAACCCCATAGTGAGCACTAATCACGAGCAGGCACTGTGCTGGGTTCTTTCCATGCATCAGTGTCTCCATGTGGACATCAAGAGCAAGGCTGAACTTGCCTTGGCCTGTGTGCTCTAGCTCCGTCTCACCTCCCACCATGCTCTCCCAGCTCATCCTTCCTGTACGTCGTCTACTGTTCCTTTCCGCCACTGTCCCCCCACCAAAGGTTCTTTCCTTATCCTGGAGCAGGCATCACCTGTCCATGTCCCAGAAAATCTCCTCATCCTTCAGACTGATGGTCACACATGTCTTCCTCGGGACTGTTCCATGCCCTGAAGACATCAAGTCCCTGTATTGCCCACCCTCCTGGCATATTTGTAATTTTTCAATCCTGCACATTCTTTTATAATTGTCTCCACCAGACAAAAGCTTAAGAAGAGCAGAGGCTGCCTCTGGTTTTGCTCTCCATTTTATCCCCAGGGCACAGTCTAGGGTCTAGCACATAAATAGTTCTTGTATCAACTAGGATTTGGTATAGCAGAGTGACAAAAAAAATAACAATGACTAATCAGCCCTCAACAAGTACAAAAAGATCAAAATCATACTGTGCATATTTTCAGACTACAATGCTATGAAATTTGAAATCAACCACAAGAAAAATTTGGATAGACCTTGGATATTTTGAGACCAAAGAACACCCTACTAAAGAATGAGTGGGTTAACCAAGAAATTAAGGAGGACATTAAAAGTACATGTAAGCCACTGAAAATGAAAACATGACAGCCCAAAGCCTCTGGGATGCAGCAAAGGTGGTCATAAGAGGGAAGTATATAGCAATCCAGGAGTTTCTAAAGAAGGAAAAAAGGTCTCAAATGCACAACCTAACCTTACACCTAAAAGAGCTAAAAATTAAAAAAAAGAACAAATAAGGCCCAAAACCCATAGAAGAAGGGAAATTCTAAAGATTAGAGCAGAAATCAATGATATCTAAATTAAGAAAGAAAAAAAAAAACAGTAAAACACAGCAATGAAACCAGGAGCTGATTCTTTGAAAGAGTTAACCAAATTGATAACCCCCTAGCCAGACTGATCAAAAAGAAAAAGGAAGGGACTCAAATAAATAAAATCATGAATGAAAGAGGAGAGATCACAAGCAATGCCACAGATATACAAACAATAGTAAGAGAATATTATGAGCAATTACATGCCAACAAATTGGGCAATCTGGAAGGAATGGACAAATTCCTAGAAACATATGAACTACCAACACTAAAACAGGAAGAAATAGAAAATTTGAACAGACCCATAACCAGTAAAGAAATTGAATCAGTAATCAAAAATGTCCTAACAAAAAGAGTCCAGGGCTGGATGGATTTCCAGAGGAATTCTACCAAACATTTAAAGAAGAGTTAATACTTATTATTTTGAAACTGTTCTAAAAAATAGAAATGGAAGGAAAACTTCCAAACTCATTCCAAATCAAGGCCAGCATTACCTTGATTTCAAAACCAGACAGAGACTGCACTGAAAAGGAGAACTAAAGACCAGTTTTCCTAATGAACATGGACGCAAAAATTCTCAACAAGTTACTAGCAAACCAGCTCCAACAATACATTAAAAGAATTATTCATCGCAATCAAGTGGGATTTATTCCTGGGATGCAGGGCTGGTTCAACATCTGCAAATAAATCAATGCGATACATCGCATTAATAAAAGAAGGGAGAAGAACCACACAATCATTTCAATAGATGCAGAAAAATTATTTGACAAAACACAGCATCCTTTCTTGATAAAAACCCTCAAGAAAGCAGGGATAGAAGGATCATACCTCAAGATCATAAAGGCCATATATGAAAGACCCACTGCTAATATCATCCTCAATGAGTAAAAACTGAGAGCTTTCCTACTAAGGTAAAGAATAGGACAAGGATATCCATTCTCACCACTGTTATTCAACATAGTATTGGAAGTCCTAGCCTCAGCAATTGGTCAACACAAAGAAGTAAAAGGCATCCAAATCAGCAAGAAGGAAGTCAAACTTTCACTCTTCACAGAGGACATGATACTCTACGTGGAAAACCCAAAAGACTGCCAAAAAACTGCTAGAACTGACAAGATACAATATCAATATACAGAAATATCTTGCATTTCTATACACCAACAATGAAGCAGCAGAAACAGAAATCAAGGGATTGATCCCATTTACAATTGCACCAAAAACCATAAAATACCTAGCAATAAACCTAACCAAAGAGCTGAAAGATCTATACACTGAAAACTATAGAAAGCTTATGAAAGAAATTAAAGAAGATACAAAAAGAAACAAAACAGAGCATTCTATGTTCATGGTTTGGAAGAACAAATATTGTTAAAATGTTGATACTACCCAAAGCAATCTATATATTCAATGCAATCCCTATCAAAATAACACCAGCATTCTTCACAGAACTAAAACATAAAATTCTAAATCTTGTATGGAAGCAGAAAAGACCTCAAATAGCCAAAGCACTCCTGAAAAGGAAAGCCAAAGCTGGAGGCATCACAATTCTAGACTTTAAGCTGTATTACAAAGCTGTTGTTATCAAGACAATATGGTACTGGCACAAAAACAGTCACATAGAGCAATGGAACAGAATAGGGGACCCAGAATTGGACCCACAAATGTATGCCCAACTAATCTTTGATGAAACAGGAAAGAATATTCAATGGAAAAAAAGATTCTACTCTCTTCAGCAAATGCTTTTGGGATAACACGCAGAAAATGAACCTGGACCACTTTATTCCCCTATACAGAAATATAAACTCAAAATGGATGAAAGACCTACATGTAAGACAGGAAGCCATCAAAATCCTAGATGAGAAAACAGGCAACAACCTCTTTGACCTTACCCCCAGCAGCTTCTTACTTGACATGTCTCCAGAGGCAAGGGAAACAAGAGCCAGAATGAACAATTGGGACCTCATCAAGATAAAAAGCTTCTGCACAGCAAAGGAAACAACAAAACTAAAAGGCAACCAATGGAATGGGAGAACATATTTGCAAATGACATATCAGATAAGGGTTAGTATCCAAAATCAATGAAGAACTTAGCAAACTCAACACCCAAAAAACAAATAATCCAGTGAAGAAATGGACAGAAGACATGAATAGACACTTTTCCAAAGAAGACATCCAGATGGCTAACAGACATATGAAAAAATGCTTCAACATCACTCATCATCAGGGAAATACAGATCAAAACCACAATGAGATACCACCTGACACCTGTCAGAATGGCTAAAATGAACAACTCAGGCAACAACAGATGTTGGCGAGGATGCGGAGAAAGAGGTTCTCTTTTGCACTGCTGGTGGGAATGCAAACTGGTCTAGTCTCTCAGGAAAACAGTATGGAGGTTCCTCGAAAAAATTAAAAATGGAACTACCCTATGATCCAGCAATTGCACTACTGTTTATTTATCCAAAGGATACGGGAGTGCTGAATTGAAGGGGCACATGCACCCCAACGTTTGTAGCAGCACGATTGACAATAGCAAAAGTATGAAAAAAGCCCATTGACTGATGAATTAATAAAGAGGATGTGGTATATATACAATGGAATATTACTTGGCAATCAAAAAGAACAAAATCTTGCCATTTGTAACAACGTGGATGGAACTAGAGTGTATTATGCTAAGCGAAATAAGTCAGTCAGAGAAAGACAAATATCATATGATTTCACTTATATGTGCAAATTAAGACGTAAAAACAGATGAACATAGGGAAAGGAAGCAAAAATAAGATAAAAACAGAGAGGGAAACAAACCATTAAAGACTCTTAAATACAAAGAACAAACTGAGGGTTGCTGGCTGGGTGTTGGGTAGGGGGATGGGCTAAATGGGCAAAGGACATTAATCCCAACACTTGTTGAAATGAGCACAAGGTGTTATATTTGAGTGATGAATCACTAAATTCTATTCCTGAAATTATTATTACACTATATGCTAACTAACTTGGATTTAAATTAAAATAAATAAAACAATGACTTACAAAAGTACACATTTATATTTGTCTCATATAAATGAGCTCCAGAGGTAAGGAGAACTATTGGTTACCCCATGATTATGGAATGGGTCCCCATGATGATCCCATGATGATCAAGAAACCAGGTGTCTTTTACTTTGTTGCTCTGCATGGTCTACCTTTGGCTTCAATGACATGGTCCATGATGGCTATTCTAGCCATCGCTGCCAAATTCCAGACAGCAAGGGGAGGGAATGCCCACCCTGCTTCCTCATTGTAAGAATGCTTCCCAGGAGATGCATAGACCAGTTTCATTTATATTCCCAAGTCCCATCACATTTCCTTTATAGGAAATGGGAGGAATGTAGTCTATTCTAGGAGAACTCTGTTTTGGGTACTCCTAGAATAAAAGTTGGGGTTCTGTTTCCAGGATAGGGAGAATGACTGGCAGTATCTGGCATAGCCCTCAATAAATATTTACTGAATGGAGGAAAGGTCTCTATTTAGTCTTCATGATACCCCTCTGAGGTAGATGTTATTATCTCCATTTTATAGATGGGGCTCAGAGGTGAAAGCCACCTCTTTAAGACAGCAAATAAGTGGCCCTGGAGCCCTGAAACTTCTGGCCCCAGGTTCAGATTATTACTGGCCTCCTGGCACCCTGGACATTGTCTCACCCACTCTGGGCCCTTTATCCCGTCTGTACAGTAAGCCTGTAGGTCCTTTCAGCTCTGACCTTCTGGGTTCCCATGGCAAATCTGAGGTCCCATGACTGGGAAGAGCCAGAGCCTTCCAGGTCCCAGCACAGGGCTTCATCCAAGGGATGGTGGCAGTCTAAGGATAGCTCCGTAAGGGCCTGTCCTCCATCCCTCCCACTGAGGGCTCTGACCACCCAGGAAAGACCTGCTCCTAACATCCCCTGCAAGGATTCCGTCCTCACCTCCCCAGGAGCCCCAGGAGGCTCCATCATCCTGCTTACCTTTCTACAGCCTGCTCTCCAAGATCCCACCCTTCCCCAGGCTCTGGGTTGGAGGGGCTGTTTATGCCCCCTGCCCAGAGGCTGTGCATGAGTCAAGAGCTACCATAAATGCTGACTGGTTTCTGGGTGTCTGGTCCCAACAAGCTGGTCAGGACAAGCTGGGCGTCTGGTCCTCCCACTGGCCTCGCCTGCTGTCTTCTTCCTGCTTACTTCTGACATGAGTGGTAGACTGCAGCAAAATGCCTCCTTTCCCTGCCACCCCAGTGCACCCACCAAAAAACATGCCTTTGCATAATCCAGAAGGAATTTGGCCTCCAGGTGCAAGATTGTTTTGCTGACGGTTTCCCTGGAAGCCCAGTGACTTCATCCTCCTCGGTCAGTTCTTTCCCACCACGTCTGCCACATGCGTGACGTGACTTCCTGCACACGTCTAAATCCTCTGCTCACTCACCCCTCATTATCCTCTCAGCCATTCACTAAGCATTTATTGTGCTCCTACTGTATGCCACATTGTGCTAAGTGTAGGGGATAGTTATGAAAAAATAGGTCCTTATGACTTAGGAGGTGGGTGAAGAGATGAACATTATACACTGCATCCCTGTGAATATGGATTACAGCAGGAATTAAACACACTAAAGGAAGAAGACACAGTTCCTTGCACTCATTTCTGCCGTGAACACTCATTAAAGACCTTCTACGTGCCAGGCCCTGTTCTGTGACAGTGTTTCAGAAAATCCCAAGCCCGGTTGGGGGTCAGGTTGCCAGAGTTATTCTGGAGAATGGGTCAGAGTTAACCAGAGAAGTTAGGAGGGAGCCTGGGAGAGATGGTGAGTCAAGAGAGTGCTTTAAACTGAGCATGTATACATCCTGGAACCTCAGTGGTGCCTCCAACAGGAAGGCAGTGTGACCAAAGGTCAAAGTGTAGAGAGAAGTGAGGGTGGCCCTGGCTCCCTACGCCACCTGCTAGCTCATTTCCCCAGTCAAATGTAACCTCCCCAATGGATACTCTTCACTTCCTGCCTTTGGGGCCCCAGAGAGTCAACTGTGTGGGCCTGTCTGTGAGTGGAGAGAAATTGCTGGTCGGCAGGCTTGGAAGCCAGGGGAAGATACTTCCTTGAGTCCAGCATGGAAGGAGCTTTCAAGTCACCAATCCATCAACAAGCTAACCATTGAACAAACTAAAAATCAACAATTCTTCTTAGATCTGTCAGAGAAGTAAGGTCACAAGGCAAATGGCTGCCCCCAAACTGGGGAGACGGGCTGGAGACAGGGAGTAGCCACTGGAACAGAAACCCAGAGCAGAAGCCAGTGCCATGGAGGCTCCATGAGCACAAGTCTGAGAATTAAAAACTCGAGTGAGACCCCATTATGGGGGTTCCCAAGATTTTTGTGAGTCTTACCTCCAGAAGCTCTACCAAGTTGTCACACTGACGATCAGAGAAAAAATCCCGGCAGATGGATGGGAAAAGGAACCATTTTGAATTCTGCCAGAGCACTGTGTCCTCAAAAGGTCAGCAGAAATTCTTACCAGAGACTAAACGATTGGGATTTTATCAGAACCTAAACAGCCTGGGGGAGGGGACAAACTCCAGTGACTTCCACCCATGCTGTTCCACCCAAGGAGGGGACAAATGAGAAGCCCTGCAGAAGTTCACAATTCAGTGGTGGGCATGGAAGTTAGGTGTGCGGCAGAGAGAGTGTGTGGGCTTTGGGCTCAGACAGGCTTGAGGTGAATCCTGACTGTGTGTCCTTGGGTAAGATGCTCCACCTCCTGAGCCTCAGTTTCCACTTTGGTGAAATGGGGATCCTGTGAGACATATCTTATTGATCATCAAACACGTGTAGGAGCTTGATAAGTGGGGAGTTGTTATTTGATCCCAAGACAGAGTCTGAGCCTGCAGGCATTGCCCTGGATGGCCACACAGCTCAGTCCCTGGCCCCAGGCAGCCACACTAAGGGGAGAGTGTGACCTTTGTGTGAAGAGTGTAGTAGGAGCACATATAGGAGAAAGCAGTCAACTAGAAGGAGCTACAGTGATGGATGAGAGGTCAGGAGGAGAGAGATGCCTCAGGCTCTAAAGACAGAGGCCACTCAGAACCTCAGAGCAGGCTCAGGGTCCTGTGAATCAGTCCCAGCAACAGGGCTTGGAAGTCAGGAGCAGAATTCTAACTGGAAGCCCCTGCTCCTGCCACCAAACTTTACCCAGCTTTGGTGAAGCCATTTGCTGTCCTGGCTCCCACCAGGTCAGAGCCAGGTGACATAGAGCACCTACGTTCTTAAACCACCCCTGTATTCACATTCCAGAGCCAAGTAGGCCTTGGCTCCTGGCCAGATCCTTAAGGTCTGGGATCCTTAAGGTTTCCAGGAAAGGCATCTTTATCTGGCGTCCGTCAGGTGACTTGCGGGGGTGACCAGGTGGCTGTGAAGAACATGTTGGGTTTTATTACAGAAGCACATGTGGGCAAGAAAAAGCAGCCTCTGCGGTCTCCCTGGGTGGTCGCTGTCTGTTGTTTTGGGAGTAGCTGGTGGGGCTGTCAGGACATGCAGGCAGGCCTGGGGAAAGGGGCTCCCTTGATGCTGATGTGGATGCCGCTGAATTTGGTTCTGCTCACCTGGAACCTTGGAGTAGTGGGGCTGCAGGGGCCTTCAGAGGCAAGTTGGGCTGACCCTTCCCCCACTGGTAGGGAAACCGGGCCGCAATGCACTATTACCGAGGACAGTACAGCAGAGTGACTTGCTTAAACACATACCAGGGGTCTGCTTCGTACGGCTATCAACATTGCAGAATGTCCCAGCATGCCACAGAATGCACAAGTCAAGCCTGTGGCTCACCTTGCGCCCAGGAGATCTCAAAGATGCTTTACTTATGAAGACGGGGACTCGTGGCCAGGACTGCAGTGGATCACTCAGGTGGGGAGAGGATGGGCTGTGGGCCTTGAGGAAGAGGGAACGACCCCACACCAGAAGCTGGACTCTGGGAAAATGGCAGTTTTGCATCTGGTGGGGACTCAGCACCAAGAAGTGCCTGGTCCTTGGGTACCAGGGGTGTTGGGATGTCCTGGCTTTGGCAGCACCAACCACACTCCTGTGGTGAATCTGGGCCTAGAAACATCTGTCTTCAAATGGGCTGCTCCACTGTGAGCCAGGATCCCCTGCATGGGACACCCCAGCTGAGAGGTGGGGCTGTGCTGCTAGATCCTGGGTAGCAGAGCCCCGGAGTCCTCGGATGACCCCAGGCAGGGGAAGAAGCCACGAAACACGACTGGTATTGGATCTTTGGAACCTTGGCAAACAGGGTTTCTAAATGGATTGCATTTTATTTAGAAGTCCTGAGACATGCCACTTAGAAGTGCTAAGAAATGTGACCTTTACCTTGAGGGCCTCAGGAGCATTGGTACCTGTTAGAGATAATTTATAAGGTTGCATCAGCAGGTCAAGGGGCTTCCTCAAGGCCAGCTCTTTGCTCACATTGGCTGGAGGCCCCTTCTGGCACACCTCTCTCTCTTTGCCTTCTTGCCTTCTCCCACCTTGCCTTCTTCACACCCCCAGAGGGGATCATCCTCTCTCCTCTGTTCCCAGGCACTCGGCTTCTCAGACCCATCTCTCTTCATTCATCCACTTTTATCTCTTCCAACCCATTCTCCACATGGCAGCACATTAAGTGTTTAGAATACCCACCTGATCAAGTCACTTTGTGGCTTCACAAAGGCTCAAAACTTAAACCCACTCATGGCTTCTGGAGCCCTGCACCCTCTGAGCCTGCCTACCTTTCCAGCCTTACTTTCTCTCCTGGGAACCCTCATTCTAGGTTTTCTCTTTGGTGCTCAAATATGCAGCTCCTTCCCACCTCACAGCTGATCCTTGTGCTATTCTTTCTGCCTGGAATGCTCCTTCCCATAACCTGGCTAACTCTAGTTCATCTTTCAAGACATAAATAAATTCTGCTTGCTTCTGGGAGGTAGTCACTATTTTACAAAGGTGGTTGCACCAATATCTATACCCCAACCCCCATGCTTTCACAAGATGGGATTGATGTTCCTCTTCCAAGAAGTAGAGGCTAGGTTTCCTATATGCGGACCTGCTCGATCTTTATAACTGCCTCGACCAATAGACAATGGCCGAAGTGACTATGTGTGATGTCTGAAGCCTAAACAAAGCAACATGGGTTCCTCCTTGCTCTTTCTCTCTTGGGATGCTTGTTGTTAGAACTCAGCTACCATGTTGTGAAGAATGCCGAGCCACACAGTGAGGCCACATGAGACTGTCCTGGATGACACCCCATAGGTGTCAGCAAGCTTCCAGATAGTTCCAGCATCCTGCTTTCCAGTTTCCCAGCTGAGTCCCCGTACATCATGGAGCAGAGACTGGTCATCCCCACTGGATCCTTTCTATATTCTGACCCTCAGAAACTGAGAGAGATAGTAAAATATTATTGTTGCTTATGCCACTATGTTTGGGGGTAATTGGTTATTTGACAACAGATGCCCTGACTGATACCCTCACTCTTGCCCTCCCCTGTTATGTTCACAGCACCCTATACATTTCTCCTTTGCACTTATTGCCATTACCATTATGTCTATTTGTATGTTTATTTGAATAATGTCTCATTCCCCCACTGGTACAAAACCACCATGAGGGCTGGGACCCTGTCTGCTGTGTCCACTGTTTTGTCCCTAGTAGCGACTAGAGTACCTGGCTCTGTGTTCAAAACACAAGCTGTGAATGAACCCAGTGAGCGGCAGGCTCCTGCCCTGGCAATCTCAAGGCAGATTTTTGACACTTTCAGGAATCTCCCATTTGTTCCTGCTGGGGCGAGCCCTCCTGCTGGGCATGCAGCTGGGCTCCAACAGGTGACACGGAGGGAGGTGTGGGGCAGAGTGGGTGGCAGCTGAGGGCAGATGCCGATGGCCACTGGAGCAGGATGAGCTTCAGACTCTGGTTCTCTGCTTGACTCCAGGCGACTCAGCAGCTCTCCCTGCTGGCTGGAGGATCCTTCGGTTTCTTCCCCTTCCATCAGACGTGGCCTGCTCATTCCTGCAGGGGCCCAGGTCCCACCACGCTGAGAGTGCTCAGTCCAGCTGCCCGCCCCGTGATCCACGGTCACTACATCCTTTCAGAACCCACTCCCACATGTTTCTTCCCCAGGAAGCCTCCCAGGATGAAGCCCCCTCTGTCTTGGGTCCCATTTGTTGCCTGTCACTTTAGGACTCAGCCATCTGGTGACCCCTGGTCAGCACTAGGGCGAGGCAGTGTGACATTCTCAAACCACCTCAAATGAATATAGGTTGACAAAAGCTCGTGGGGTACACAACAAAACAAGGGAACAGCCCCTCCCCAACTTCTCCCCTGTGCCCCCACCGAGACATTTTCATGGTCTGCTCAGACCTTCCCTCCCCATCGCAGCAGCACCTACATTTGGTGACAAGCAACAGAGGTGCCACAGAGGTGCAGGACCTCGGTCTGTCCTGGGAGGTTTTCACCCTGTCCCTTGCTGCGGTAGTCTCCTCCACTTGTGGGCACAAGGTGGTCGGCTGCCCAGCACAGCCCTCCTTCTCGCCACAGACCCAGTTTCCTTTACTTTACTTTTCTAGCTTGCTGAAGACGTTGGCATGTTTATAGGACCGCAGGACAAAACGGAACTGAGATTTACATTTCGCAATTCTTGAAACAGCTTTGATGTCCTTTGGACATTCCACAGTCACAGTCCCCACCCTGCCCTGCCCCCACCATGGTCTCTGGTGGCTGTGTGGTGCACAGACGAAAGAATGCAAGAGGGGGTTGCTGGGGGCTGTGCCAGGGACTGATCTGGGGGTCAGCCAAGGCAGCGTAAAACTCAGCTGTCCTTTAATTTGGGTGCCCAGCACCCTCCACTGAGCTCTGGTTTTGAAGGACCCTTTTGCACCTTCCCTCACAGATGCTGCTAGGAGCCCCTGATGACACGTGCTTGGATCACGAGCCATCCTGTTTGTTTACTTGAAAGTCTTCCCGTCTCCTGGTCCCTGCATGGCTCTGGCACACATAAGTGCCTGTGAATTTCCGCCACCCAGAGGCCCCTTGGCGCCAGTTGTCAGTGGTGACTCAGAGACCGGCTGCCTATTTCCCTGGAGGCTCTTCTTAAAAAGGGTTGGGCCCTGCACTTCCCAGGTAGCTTTCTGCACCCACCCCACACCTGTCCTTGCAGGGCTGCTCTCCAGCCTCCCCAGCTGGGGCTTCTGGGCCGCTGCAGGGGGCCTGGGCTTGCGGCCCCAGCAGCCCGGCAGGAGCTGATGGAAGCAGTGAAGGCATGGGAGGCACCAGAGGACCCCAGGGAACTGTGCAGTGTGGGGACGGAAGGGGCTGGGCCCTTGTGGGTAGCAGAGGAGGGGGAGACCCAGAGAGACCAATGTCAGATGTGTCCCTCAGTACACATATATGGTGTCCCTCCTGTAGTCCCTCCAGGAGGTGGTGATAGCTGACTGTGCACAGGAGTGGGAACTATTGAGAACTGGCATGGGCACTGACCCACGACTGGGTACCCACAAGCTGCTCAGCCCCGTGCAAAAGGACTTGGGGCAAAGGACTCTAACCCATGGGGGTGGGATTAGCTAAACCGGTCAGGTTTGGACCAGACTAGAGAAAACAGAGCAACTGGGCTATCAGGAACAAGAGACCAGAGGGGACAGAGAGGCCACCAGAGATCCTGGAGCTGAGACTGTCTGTCCCCCTGCTACTTTAGGCTGCTCTGACCTCAGGTCCTAGTGGACCACAACTGTTCTCTCTCTCTATCACTGCTCCACCTACCCATGGCTCCCATCTTGGCCACTCCCTGCCCAAAAAGACCTGTGTTGAGTGGTGTTTTTATCTTTATAAGTTTTATGGTTATACATTTAGACCTATGACCATTTTTTAATTAAAAAAATTTTTAATGTTTTATTTATTTCTGAGACAGAGACAGCATGAGCAGGGGAGGGTTGGGGGTGGACACAGAATCTGAAACAGGTTCCAGGCTCTGAGCTAGCTGTCAGCACAGAGCTGGACGTGGGGCTCGAACCCACGAACTATGAGATCATGACCTGAACCGAAGTCAGACACCTAACCGACTGAGCCACCCAGGCACCCCTTTTAATTAAAATTTTTAATGTTTATTTATTTTTGAGAGAGACAGAGACAGAGACAGAGCCCCCAACATGGGGCTCAAACTCACGAACCATGATATTATGACCTGAGCCGAAGTTGTATGCTTAGACTGAGCCACCCAGGTGCCCCTAGACCTATGATCATTTTGAGTTAAATGTTGTATATGGTGTGAGGTATAGGTGGCAACTTGTTTTTGGCTTATGGACTTTATTATTTTTCAATGTTGCATCATAAATTGCTCCAAACATAGTGGTTTAAAACAACACGCATTTTATTATCTTATATTTTCTGTCAGGAGTCTGGGCACAATTCAGCTGGGTTATCTTTTTAGGGTCTTCCTGGCCTGCAATCCTGGTGTTGGTTGGGTTATGTTCTCATCTAAAGACTTGACCAGACTAGTTGAGTCCAGAAAGAATCTGCTTCCAAGTTCATTCAAGGTGTTGGCAGGATTCAATTCCTTGCAGTTGGGGGACTAAGGGACCTGGCTTTTTGCTGGCCACCTTCAGCAAATAGAGGCCACCTGCAGACTTTGTCACATGGATTTTCCAAATACAACTGCTTATTCCACCAAGTTGGCGGGGAGAGCCTCTGGAGCTAGTGGCTAGCAGGGTGGAGTCTTACACAATCTAAAAGTCACAGGGGAAACATCCCATCACTTTGCCATATTCTGTTGGTTAGAAGCAGGCCATATGTCCCACCCACACTCAAGGAGAGAAAGTTACGTGACCAGGAGGTAAGGGTCATGGGGATCTGTCACACAGACATATATATTTCTAAGAAGAATATCCTTTCTTCATTGAGTTGTCTTTGCACTTTTGCAAAAAAAAAAAAAAAAAAAATCAGTGGATTATATACATACATATATAAATACATATATATATATATGAGCCTATTTCTGCACACTCTCTTTTATTCCATTGATCTGTAAATCTGTCCTTTTGCCGATAATATAATGTCCCAATTATGTATCTTTTTACTAAATCTGGAAATCAGGTAGTGTGAGTCTTTTTTTTTTTTTTTTTGAAGTTTATTTATCTTCAGAGAGATAGCAAGAGAGACAGAGATGTGCACATGCATAGGGGACAGGCAGAAGAGAAAGAAGGAGAAAGAGAATCCCAAGCAGGCTCCACAGTGTCAGCACAGAGCCTCATGTGGGGCTCGAACTTGTAAACTGTGAGATCATGACCCAAGGCTGAAATAAAGAGTCAGATGCCAGGGGCACCTGAGTGGCTGGCTCAGTCCATTAACTGTATGGCTTCGGCTCGGGTCATGATCTCGCAGTCTGGGATTTGAGCCCCACATCAGGCTCTGTGCTGACAGCTCAGAGCCTGGAGCCTGCTTTGGATTCTGTGTCTCCCTCTCTCTCTGACCCTCTCCAACTCAAGCTCTGTCTCTCTCTCTCTCTAAAAAATAAATAAACATTAAAAAAAAAAAAAGTCAGACTGAGCCACCCAGGCATCCTGGTAGGGTGAGTCTTCAAACTTTGTTGTTCTTTTTCAAAATTGTTTTTGGATGTTCTATGTCCTTTGCTTTTCTGCATACATATTGTAGCCACATTGCAAAATTTGCCAAAAATCCTGTTGGAATTTTTAATTGAAATTGCTTTGAATCTATAGAAATGATCTAAAAAATTGAATCAAGATTTAAAAAATGATTTGAGTTTATATTTTCAAAACTCCAGATTTCTAGGTTTTCTTGAAAAGCAAGATTATGGGGTCCACAGTCCTGCAGGGAGCAATCACCTCCCCTCCCTGCACATGGGCCCTGCCTGCTTAGTGTACCTGAGGGGCCCCCCTCCCCCACTGTGACTTGGGTGCCCAATGCTCTTCCTCTCCACCCTTGCTGTTGCTCACCTGGCCTCTCTTAGACATCTGATTTTGTGATTACTGTGTCAAGTTCTTTCTGCTCTGGCTTCTGGGGCAGGACGTTTCCACTTAAACTCTTCACCTGGTTAATATCTTCTGATCATTCAGAGCTCAATTCTGTACTCAGGGCCCCTGAGAGGTCTTCCTGGACACAACTGAGGGAGAACTCCAGGCATATGATCTTGGCTTCTCCTTCTCAGACCTTGGCCCAGGGGTGACGTGCCTGTTACTATGATTAGTTGTTCAATGTCTCTGTCTGCCAGAGAGCTCCATGAGGGCAGAGACCATGTCTCTTGGTCATTGCTGTATCTACAGTGTCTACCACAGTGTCAGGGACATAGTAGATGCTCAGTGAAAGCTCAAAGAATAAATGAGCCTTTCTCCCAGTCTGTAGTCGATGAACCTGTAACCTGCTTCTCATGGCCTTCTTCCCTCCTCATCTTGACCCCATGATCTCCTCCCTTGATGACAGGCTTACACAAGTGACCAAGTAAGACCTTTCATCCTTGTCCTGGAAACTGCCAAACACTAATGAGATGAATTAACAGCCTTCATGAGAAACCCAAGACCAGCTTCCCTGTATGGCACTC
Source organism: Proteles cristata cristata (assembly GCA_017311185.1). Lineage (NCBI taxonomy): Eukaryota > Metazoa > Chordata > Mammalia > Carnivora > Hyaenidae > Proteles > Proteles cristata. The sequence goes on from JAESUZ010000618.1 coordinate 568,324, forward strand.
TGGGCTTTGGCTACTTTTCCTTTTCTTTTTTAAGTTTTCATTAACTTTTAAAAATTATGGTATCATTTACATGCATTAAAAGTATCAGATGCTAATCATTCAGTCAGCTTTTTGACAACTGCATACCCTTGTATAACCAGCACTCAAATAAGATGTAGGACATTTTCATCAGCCCAGAAAGTTCCCACAAGCCTCTCCCCTTCCCCTCCACTTTCTGATTGCTATTCTCATAGAGCAGTTTTGCCTGTTCTAGACCTTCATATAAAGGGAATCATACAGCGTGTACTCATGTCTGACTGTTTTCACTCATCTGTCTGTGCTGTTGCATCTGTGCACAGTTGGAATAGTGAGGTCTGTGTACCTGCTGAGTCATCCCATTGTGTACGTTCCACATTAGTTTACCCGTTCACCTCTTGCGCACTTGGGTTGGTTCCAGTTTGCTGTTAGGAATAAGGCTGCTGTAAACATTCTTCGTAAGTCTTTTTGTGGACATGTGTGTTCATCCCCTTTGGTAATTACCTAGGAGTGGAGTTTCTGGGTCACAGGGTAGATGTGTGTCTCAACTTTGTAAGAAACTTCTGCTGTTTCCTAAGGAAGCCTCAGCTTGTTCTTCCTGCTCTTAGCCTCCTCTGCTCTGGATGAGAAAAAGCGATTCCAGGAATTAGGAGAGATTGGATCCAGAAGAGCTTTCAGAGGTCAGCCCTTCCCCCCACCATCCTGATAGGGGGGCCCAGGAACCTCTATGAGACCTGAAAGGCCTGGTGTCTAGACTCTGGCCTAGTGCTTGGAAAACAGAGGAACCGTGTCTTCCCAAGAGGAAAAAGTTGCCCCATTTACTTGGCATACACCCTGGCCCTGGCTCAGTTGGTTTGAAGTGTATTCCCAAATATCATGTGTAACAGAATGCTTGTCAGAGATTAAACCTGGCTTTGTTCCTCCTTTCCCCCATTTGGGACGTCATAGAGACCCTCTTCAGGTGGTGTGAGAGGCATGAGACATGGAGAGAGTTAGATGCTCTCGGGTGTCTGCTCCCACACAGACTGTGCTATGGGAGGCAGGGGTCTGCCTTCCTGCCCACAGGGCCTTAGCCAGCACCATCATCCCAGAGTCAGAGATCCCTCAGCAAAGACCTCCTGCAGTCCAAGGGACTCTCTCAGCAGCAGAGGAGTGTCAATGGGCACATGACCATGGCTGCCACCGTCCTGCCACATCCGTTCCACCAGAAGTTCCATGGACTTGTAAAAGCCCAGGTCAAATGCCAGCTTGGCAATGTCACCCTGGCAGGATGGGGAGCTGTCCAGCAGGATGTGGTACGATCCTTAAACCAGCAGCTGCACCACAGGTGGAGGAGACACGTCTGGGAGCCAAGGGATGGTGGGACGTATGGCCCTGTTACTTCCAGTGAGCCACCTGAGGGCTCAGTACTTCCTGTCCCTGCAACTTTTCATTCTTGTACCTGGAGGTCCTGACTTCCATGGGGGGTGGTGCTGCCATGAGGGACGCAGTAAGAGCTCCACTGACTTCAAGCTAGGGCCTCCATCGGGTCACTTTGGGGTCCGTGTGCCCCCAGACCTGCAGGCACAGAAAGGAATTAGCATGGTGGCGGGGGACCCCGCCCAGGAAGAGCAGAGGGGACTTCCTTCACATCATTATGGCCTCTGGAGCAGCTATCGCAGTTTGTCCCACTGACTTCTCTTGGAACACCCACCTCCCCACCCCGACACCAAGACCTCAGAGTTCTGGAAGTGTTGTGGCCACTGGAGTGAACTCAACACCAGAATCACTGGTGCTGAGAGCTGCTGGGGCTACATTCAAGACCTGGCTCCTGGGCTGGCGTGTCCACCATGGACGCAAGTGCTGGCTGATGACCACAGAGGGGCTGCCTGTGTAGATGGCTACACTCCGTGATTGACCACCCATGGTGTCATCTCCCATCTCAAGGCGGGACTGACTGCTGCATCTCATGCCCCACGGCTTGCTGTGGGGTCAGGCAAAGCTACCTCTGCTGAGACCGCGTCCTTGCTGAGTTTTGTCCCCTGGCCTATCCTGTCTCCCTCCCTCTCCTCCTTCTGAGAACCTCCTTCAATAAACCATTGCCCCAAATACCCCTGTGAAGCTTACTCTTAGGTACCTCCTTGGGTTGTCTTGGCCTCCCCGGCTCTAGCTCTGGGAGCACCCAGCTGTCAGTCCTCGTCATCTCAGCGTCTCACCTCCCTAGGGCCTCACCATAGCTTCTGGTGCATCCATCTTGCCCGGAGCAGGGACAGCTCTGGTCTTGTGCGGCCCTGGCCAGGTGTGGGACTTGGCGGTTCTGGACTCGGGGCAGGGGTAAGCCTTGTAACATTGGAGCGTAGTTACATAGTTATGTCGGTTCAGAGAGTCCACGGGGTGTACTGGGTTTCCCTCAGCCATGGGCACATAGTAGGAGCTCAGGCAAGGTGAGCAGTGATTGTTATCATTCTGTGGCTGCCCCTTCACACCTGGGCCATAAGCTGGTTGGCAGGAATGGAAAGCTTGATGCAAGCTGGCTCCTCAGTTTCTACCTCCTGTAGGGTGGAAGCGGTAATTTTAGTTGGTCCTGGTGCAGAGTTTGGAAGTGTGAGGCCAGAGGGGTTTGGCATGGCCATTTTTGCAGCCAGCACAAAGAAGCAGGAAAGCCGGGTCTGCTGTGGAGACAGGCAAATAAGCAAACTCACCAGAGGAAGGAGACAGGAGAGAGGGAGGGGGGAATCTGGTTCGCAGTGACAGACCCTGGTCCTGAGAAATCTGCTTTTGTTTCAGCAGGTTGAGAGGGTGTCTGTTCTTGCAACCAAGTTTCTGGACAGAAACATATAGGAGAAGTGTGACATTCAGCCCTGCTTACTACCCACGCCTCTAGCCCCAAGGGAGTAATGGGAGATGCCAGCCAGGTAGGGACCCAAGCTACCCAGGTGACCAAGGCCACAGGCTCCACCATGCTGCCTTGTTCACACTGTGCTCCCTGTGCCTGCAAATGCAAGCTGTCCGGGGCTGTTGAGCTGAGGGCAGAAGCTCCCCGGAAAGCTTCCTGGAGGAGTGGGCTGGGAGCCGATGCCTCCCAAATTGCAGTGGAAGTTCATACTTCCATGGGCCTCATGGCCGGCCAGTCATCAGCGGTACAGCCGCTGACCTCAGTTTCACATACTGGGGCCCCGAGCCCCAGAGATGGGAGGGCTGAGCCCCAGTGCGGCCACAGCAGAGCTGGGACCGGAACTGGGGTGCCTTTGACCTGGGACGAGATGGGCTGGAGGTGGCAGAGGTGAGGACTTCCACCTTCGTCCCTGATGACAGGCATCCAGAGAGCAGCTGCACGACTCTGGAAGGCAGAGTTTCTGCTCGGACAGCTGGACATAATAACTGGGCGAGCACAGGATGGGAGTGGCCTCCCTGCATAGAGGGGGTGAGGGAAGGCAGAGCACAAAGAAAGACCTTGGGGCCCAGGCCAGCTGGATGGCTAGTCTTTACATGTTCCAACTTTAAATATATGAAACAGCCTTCTTTTGGCTACCTCTCTCTGGCCCACCAACTGGGCATGTAATCCTGAAAACTGCACACAATTTTTAAAGAAAAGAAAAAAATTTTTCTTGGCAAGCTATGCACAAGTAGTTTTCTATAGATTTGCTTTCCAGGGGTCCCACCTGGGTCCCCTTGGCAGGGGCCAGCTGGTGAAGCCCTGGGAGACATTCTGGAAACACTGATGGCCTTTGGCTCCCTGAATCAGGTGTCACCCCCAACGGGCCTGGAACCCGCCTCTCTGCTCTTTCTCTTTTTATGTCCTGGTCTGCCCTGCACAGGAGAAAGGTAAATGGAACCTTTCTACAGCCTGTTCAAAGTCAAGACTGTGGTTACCTTGGTAGTGGTGGAGAGGGCTCTGGAGGGCTGAAATGTTCTGTTTCTTCAGCTGGGTGCTGGTGACGTGGTATGCTCAGTTCAGTGAACTACCCATTTCTGATCTGTCAGCTAGCCCACACTGATTAATACGGGACTTACCAGATGGAAGCTGATGACAGGTATTGTCTTACAAAATTGAGTTACAATAGGAGAAACCAAGGCTCAGAAGAGTTAAGGAATGCTCTTGAGTGGTGGTTACATATTAAGTCATGATTATGGATACAGTTTTGTTCCCCAAACCCAACCTGCCTTTTTCCCAAAGAGGAACAAATACGTTTTCCTGATACTGGGGAAGAGTATGGAATTCTGGTCCCAGGCGACAGAACTGATTGGCCCTTTGGGTCCCGGCCCTTCAAGGAGGGTACAAACGGAGGCCCAGAGGTGTTGCTGCAGAGGAGACATCCAGCTCAGGGGGCTTGGGGAAGATTTAGTGTTGACCATTTGGTAACAGGCCACCACATGCCACTGACAGGCCAGGCCTCCCGGGAGAGACACGGTGATTCCTCAGGCACTGGAGGACCCCGGTTTCCATCTTGCCGTGGGAATGGAGCTGGGTTTGAGGGAGACTTAGGCTGCCCTCCTGTTCCAAGAGCCAGTGGGCTGGAGCAAGAGTTGACTGCAAGGTACAGAAGGGCTTTTCCAAAAAGAACAGAGTTATCCTGAGGGCCTCCACTGATGGAAAGAAGGCAGAGCACATCCTTTAGGACAGAGCCAAACCCTCCTCCTGACCTCCTCCCCTGCTGGGTCCCTCCATCCGGCTTTCCTTTCCTAACAGGGACACTCGGCCATCCACAGATTCCCTGTCCCAGCTGGCCGACTTCTCCATCATCCTACTTGCACTTCTGCTCTCTGGCCCTCCCCTGAGCCCTCCTCCCACCAGAATCTCAGAATTCCACACGTCTGGTAAGAGACCGACGTTGATGAATGAGCTGGTGGGCACCCAGCTGTGGGTTTGCCAGCCGTCGAGGGGAGGGACCGAGTGTGGAGGCCTGACTTCAAGTCTCGGCTCTGCAGGTCACAGAATGGCTGTGCCTCTGTTTCAACACGTGCAAGGTGGGATAACCACTCTTGCCACCAGCTGCGGTGGAGCTCGGTTCTAGTATAAGGATGGTGAGCAGCTCTGGCTGGGACTGGGGGATACCTGGGGGGGGACACCTGAACGGACCAAATCTCCAGTCTGTAAAGGGGGCTGTGGAGAAGGGACAGATTTGGGGCTGGTTTCATAAAGTCACTTCCTGATGTGGCTGGTTCTCAGGCACAGGCCCTGGCCCCACCATGCAGATTTTCCTGGTGGTCATGGTAACAGTGACCTAGGGATGCAAAGCCCCAAGGGGTGGTTTAAACTGAGACAACCAACCTTGGGGCAGAAGATGGATCCAAGCCTGCGTGCTCGAGCATCTGAGGTAGACTGCCATATCTGCGGAAGCCATCTCTGTGGTAGAGGAGGGCCTCTTCCCACCAGCCCTGGAATCTGGGGTCGAGGAACCACATGACTCCAACAGTCACTCTCCACCATCCCTGCCTCAGTGGAATGTTCCTGGGTACATGGTGCTTCATGCCAAGGCTCCTGGTCTGGAGCTGCACCTGCAAATGTTAGACAACTGGAAAGCAGTCTTCCAGGGAGGCAGTGGAGAGCACAGCGTTGGAATTAGATCTAGTACTAAGTCTTGCCTCACCTAATGGATGATGGTTGTGGGAACCCAGGGCAGCAGCCTCTATACACACTGAATAGTTCTCCCGCAGTGAACAAGTCCTGTCCTTGACAGTGTGTTGACTCCTCTGGACTCCCAGGCCCCGTCTGTTCTCTGCTGGACAGTGACTGGGGTCTTTGGGGGTATGTGTGATGGGCATCATGAAGGCGCTGTTTGGTGCAAAGAAGCTTGCATGCTCACTGGGCTCCAGGTATGCCTGTCCCTTCATCCTTGGATGTAATCAGAGCAAGCTTCTGCCAGGAAGTGGACACACAGCCTGGTTGAGGGAGAGGGAAAACTAAAGTCAGTTCCAGAAACAGGATGGTCCTGCCTCTGTGGTGTCTTCGGTTTCAAAAACAACAAAGGTAAGATGAGGCCTTGAGGAGAAAGCCTTAAGGGACCTGTGTACACTCTAAGGGACACTGACAGGCCTTCAGCGCCTGTTCATAACATTGAATGGGTGTCAGGAAAGGAAGGACTCTCCCAGAGGTCAGGCTATTGCAACAACTCTGTGGTGAGGTGTTGGTTCACAACAAGGGCACCCAGGGGCACTTGGGGAGTTACGAACTTTCGATCTCGGTAGTCTGGGGTGTGGCCTGGGCACAAGACTTTTAGAAGCTCTCCCTACAGGTGATTTGAATGTGCAGCTCCAGGGGCAGCATCATCACTTCCATTCAGATGAGACAGACCTTGAGGTTGAGTAGCCTTCTCGAAGTTCCACAGTAGGAAGTGCCAGGGCAGGGTCCTCGCCTTCAAGGCCAGAGCTGGATTAGAAAAGGGGCCATTGGGGGCACCTGGGTGGCTCAGTCAGTTAAGTGTCTGACTTCGGCTCAGGTCATGATTTCACAGTTCATGAGTTTGAGCCTTGCTCTGTGCTGACAGCTTAGAGCCTGGAGCCTGCCCAGGATTCTGTGTCTCCCTCTCTCTGCCCCTTCCCCATTCACACTCTCCCTCAAAAATAAAAAAAACAAAAAAAGAAAAGGGGCCATCTGGCCATTCCCCTTCCCCAGCACTGTGCCCTGCACACAGCAGTCACTCAGGGACCGCTGGTGAACAGGGCAGATGGAGGAACCACACAAAGGTGGGAAGCAGAAGCAGGCAGAGAAGGGTGTGGGCATCTGGGACTCCTGCCCCACCCCCACCCCTTACTGGCTAGGCGGCAGGTCTCTTAGCCCTACACGGGGAGGAAGCATGGCGCCCCGCCTATCCTGGAGGGACAGTGCATGTACAGGGCTGGCAAGGGGAGAGGGGCTGGCTACTGTGGAGAGACTGGTCTGGGGAAGGCATGGGAGCCCAGCAGTGCCCGCAGCTCGTTGCTGGCGGCTGCAGGAGGCCCTCTCCTTCCTGCAGTCTGTTTTGGTGGATGAAACCCTAGACTGACGCCGGAGCCAGACAGGCCGGCAGACCAGCGCATTGTCTTCAGGGCAGCCTCCTCTCTGGGAATGGGGCGGGGAGGGGCAGGGCCTGCCCAGGCTGACCCCAGACTGGGTTTCAGGCCGTGAGGCCCAGCAGGGCTCCCTGGGGCCCTGGTGGGGATGGGAAGGAAAGCCCAGTGGGAGTGGCTGACTCCAGATGCCCCGAGGCCCCTGGGCCAGCACTGACTGGGCACCTCTGCCCTGATTCTGGCAAACCCCTGCTTGCCAACGACGGTCACCCATCTGGAGCCACAGATGTCGGAGGACTGGAACTGGAGCTGTGAAAAAGTCTGCTTTTTGTTTTCAAAACCTGTTACAGGTCCTTTTACTGACCTGCGTCCCCTTAAATGAAATGGAAGGTGGGTATGATGCATGCACGTGCTCACTCCAGACAGTGTTAGCCAGTTTTTCCTTTTAAAAACTGTGTTCCTGGCGCCCTCCCAAAGGACCAGCGTTGGGCCCGCTGCTCAGGAAGGTGGGAGGCAGAAGCTTCCTTCCACAGCTTTTCTGATCGGCAGGCCGACAGCCTTGACCCAGGTCATGGCCCTCAATTCTGTTCACTGGCTCGGGGCAGGGTGTCTATCTCATGCTGGCTGCCATGTCACCTCTGGGGAAAGTACAATGGCCTGTTGTTCAAATCTTGAATCCCGGACACGCTGACCTGGAGAACCGCGAAATCTCTCGATAGCCCTGTACTCCAGCTCCCGCTAGAGACCCCAGAGGGTCGTGAGGCCACAAGACAGAACGAGGCATGGCAAGTGCAGGGTCTGCCTTCTCAGGTACTCTGTGGCCAGGCATGGCTCTGCTCGCTTCCCTCTCTCCCCTCCTCGTGGGGACACTGGAAGGGCCCTCCTGGGGGTCTAGCTTTTAGCAGCAGTGCCCTCTCAAGGTCACAGCTTGACGTCCGTGGCCCTGTGGAGCCTCCAAGGGAGGTCTGGTCCACACTCCTGGTGAGTCGGCAGGGACAGAAAGCATTCAGAATCCGGAAGATGGGCATTCTGAGCAATTGGAGACAAGCTCTTGGACCTCTGGTTAGGAGGGTGTGTAAGGGTGTGAACACTGTGTGTCCTAGAGGGGTTGCTGTCCATCAGAGCCAGTCATAGCAGTCACTGAATGGGGCCCTGTGTCAGGCACCATCCTGGACACACCTGGTCCAGCTGGGGAACTGAGTAAAGAAATTCACGCCAGAGAATTTTTCAGACAGCCTCAAGAGGAAGTGGGGATGCTGAGGAGGAAAAGCAGCAACAGGAAACAGCCTGCTTGAAGGAAACAGCCTGCTTCAACCACTCCTCGAGGTTAAAGGAAGGGAAAGTTTCAAGTAAGTCAGAAACTATCAGCCTTTCACCACCATTTTCTAACGGGGGTGAACACTCTTGAAGTTCGGTTTGCACCAGTCTTCAGGATATTTCTAAAGGTATGAGGAGCCTCTCCCATGTAATCTGCTGAGTCTAGGGGCAGTGGTACCTATTTTACTCAAAACTCTGGGCTTCAGGGGCTGTAAACCCAACTTGAACTAGCTTAAGCAAAGGGAGGTGCATTGGAATAAGGGGGCATCTCAACATCGGAGGAAGAGAGTGGGTGCCAGCAGGCTCCATGACAACAGGAATCTGGCACTCCCGCCCCGGAATCTTGCCTTTGGGCTTCTGCTTCTCTATGGTAGACAGCTTCCCCCATGGCAAGAGACGGCCTCTGACATATCTGGGCGTGAAACTCCTTGGTTCCACCAGCAGAGGGGAAGAGCCCAAGGAGTGGCTTGACTGGCCTTGCTTGGACCAGGTGTCTGCCCCTGGCGAGGCTGTGGGCAGGAATTCAGAGCACACTGCTTGGCTCCGCTTGTCCACGGCCCAGCCCTGGACCACATGGTGTGCTGGGTGGGGCCTTGAAGAGATGGGGAAATCCAGGCAGACACCCCACCTGCAGTCAACCACAGCATAGTAGTGGGTTCCCGGGTGCAAACGTGGACAATGTGATTTCTGAAGTCGTCTTATCGGCTGCCAGACACCACAGTCAAGAAGGCACTGTCATCCAGTTCAGTTGAGCAGACGTTTATTGAGCACCTATTAAGTGCAAGGCACTGTGCTAGGTGCCATGGGAAATACAAAAGAGTGAACACAGACGGTCCCTGCCCGCGAGGAGCTCACAGTCTAGAAAAGGAAGTGAGACACAGTACACAATCAGCTGCAATGATACCGGCCGGTGCGGCAGGTGCCAAAGCGAGACACAAGCACTGTGGGCAACAGAGCGCCAGGGGGTTGCTTCTGGCCAGAAGCGGGACACAAAGAGAAGGCAGGAGGCTGAGTCTTCGAGGGGGAAGCCATTTGGGAGAAAGGGCATCTCTAGCAGAGAAAAGAGGTGCACGCAGAGGCAGGAGCCCATAGGTAACTGAGGAAACGTGTGTGGGCCGCAGTGAGCATCTGGGGAAGAGCTAGTCAACGTGAGTCGTCACACGTGGCCACGAGGACAGCATGGTTACTACACTCCGGGAGGGCTGAGCTTGGTGCTCTGGCTGAGAGGCACTGAAGATCACTGAGCAGGACGGGGGTGTGACGAGCAATGCATTTCTGCGAGATAAACCTGGGAGCATCGTGGGGTCCACAAGAGCAGTGGGCTGACTGGTCAAGGGCTGCCGCCCACAGGAAGGCATGAGAGCATGGCTGATGGGCACTGGTAAGACAAGGACAAGGATGGATGGGGGGACGTCGTGGCTGGGAGGGGGGGAAGGACAGTGAGGAACAGACGCAGGCTGAGGGTCTGGGAGGGGGAGCCTGAGGAGGTCACAGGGCTTCCAGTGATGCTAGAAACGGGTTCCTGCCCAGCAGGCCTAGAAATGGGACTGGAAGTCACTGCCCAGAGGGGACAATGTGGAGCCAGGGATGGTAGGGAGGAGGGAAGCTGGAGTTAGTGACCACTAAGGGCAAGTACAGTTTCTCACAACGCGGTCCCTGGACAGCCTGTGTGGGAAACACCCAGGGGGCTTGCTGAGGTCTCCAATTTCCGGGCTTTCCTCCAGGGCCACTGAATAAAGGGCCCTGGGGGTTGTGCCCAGGAATCTGCATTTTTAGTAAGAGCCACCCTCCCCATCTTGAGTCCCATAGCTGGTCCAAAGTTTGAAAACCACCTGTCAAGAAAGAAAACAGTCTTGAGGACTGGCCTTTAGTTAAAAGAACAGAAAAGAATGAAGAACATTTGGGAGGGAAATCTCAAAAAAGGCCTCTGAATTTGGCAATTACTTCTAGACGATTTCAGGGAGTAGGATGAAGGTCAAGTTTGCAAATGAGAAGTGTAGGGTGGGAAGGTGAGGGAGAGCAACAACGCACGGGGGAGATTCTTAAGGGAAATTGGGTGGTTGTATTATAGGAGCCGAGCTGTAGTAATGGGGAACAATGTGGAGGTAGGTAATGAAGAAACAGCAGGAGTCGGAGGGACTGACCGAGCAGGCCACAGTGAGGGGAGGAGAGGGACACAGGAGGAGGGACAGGGAGGACACGGCAGTGCTGCTGGACAGCGGGAAGCTGAGGGACAGTGGCACCAAGGCCCACACTCAGGGGGCCCTCTGCCTGGGGCAGCTCCCGTGATGGGGGGTGTGCTAGCAGCACCACAGAGCAGACTTCTCTGTGACTCATACTCCACGTGCCACAACAAACCTAAGCAAGACCCCATCCCTCCTCTCAAGAGACCAAAAGCTGCGACAGGCCTGAGTCCCCGGCAACACTGCCGCACCATAGCTGAGCCTGCCGGACAAAGCTGACCATCACCCAGGATGGCTGAGACGCCTTCCCACTGTTTCCTAGCCGGCAGCCTACAGGGTCTCAAACACAAGCTCCTGGACAGAAAGGTGAGACAATGCTTTCTTCTCGCAGAGAGGAGAGCCGGGGCCCGGGAAGACTGCACGCCTGGGAATCATCCCCCATCACCATCGACTTATTCTCTGACCCGGGACAACCTCTCTGAGCACCAGACGCCAGTGTCCCGAATTAAGGAGCTTCCCTGCCTGGCCACCTCCTTCACGGGAAGGCCAGGAAACAGAGATGCAGAGGCACCACGCCAGCATCCCCCTGAGGAGTTACAAAATGACGACGCACTGCTGCTGACACTGCAAAGGTGGTTCAGAAATCGACTGCTGGGGACAGACCATCAAGAAACATCGAGTAGCATCAACACTGAGCTTAATAGTAAGAGGAGGCTAAAGCAAGGACTTTTTATAATGGTTTGAAAATTGAGTTTTTAAGTACTAAATTTAACTAAAGTTGATGGTCTTCAGAAAGAACTATGACTTAAGTTTCATGTTGTAATTTATCAAAGGACATAATTAACCCACTTAGTCTCCTGCATCCTCCCTTCCCACGCCCCAGAAGAGGGAAGGGGCAGGTAGAGGCCTTAGAAACAATACTAAGAATACAGAGGCTTACATAATACAAAGCTCAAAGGTCAAGTCACTTCTAGAGCCTAGGAAACTCTGGAAACCCAGGCCTAGCTAGCCCCACCTGGCGTCAGTGGAGGCTCAGTCCCCTTTCAGGAAAACCTGTGTGGCTAAGCGTCAGCCATCAAGGCTTTACCTCCGGGTCATTCTCTGAACAGAGGAGAAAATACTGGATTGGCAAGGCTGTCAGACCAAACCTTAACTCAGAAGGTCAGAGTCACTACGAAACAGCCCTAGCCCTCACACGTCTGCCATGCTTTTACAAACCACCAGTTCTGAAGATGAGGCACGGGGGCTGTGACTGAGTCACTTCCTGCCCACCTCAAGTCTCCATCCACAGCCGGGCAGGTGACTCTGGCAACCTGACGCAAAACAGCAGCGGAGAACCAGTTCCTTGTCAGGAAGCATCTCAAAGGCATTGGAGAGAAAACATGATTGAAGTATAAGTCCAGCCGCCTGGGGGACTCAGGATTCACCCCGAGGGACAGAGGTCACACACATCTGGAGGAGGAAGCCTCCTAGAGAGCCACTAGCAATCCTCATGGCCAAAAAAGTCCCTTCACCATGAAACACAAACCAGCACCGAGTCCTCAGCAGCTGTTTCTGGGGACCTGGGAGAGACATGACCCACAGGGCAGACATGAAACTGACCGTGAGCAGCCTGGGAAGAGAACAGGTATAAAATACTAAAGCCCTTTGAAAGTCCAGAGAACAGTAACGATATTAAGAATAATTATCTAGGGAAAGAACTTCACTGACACAGAATTGGAGCAACACTGAAAATACAATACTAAGATACCAATTCTGAGACAGACTCACAGGAAGGGCAGCTTAGGAGAACACTAAAAAGACAAACACAAGAAAAATAAATAAGGGGCTCTGAGCCCCAATGGCAGCTACTAATGCTATTCATTGGCTTGGGTCAATCTTGAGAATAGAAAACCACTTTTTGGCAAAGCTGCACAAAGGTCGCATGGGTTGTTATCTCCCATGATGTGGACACAAAATTACATAACAACGGGGCTCTTAATTACATTTCTTCACATCCCACTATCATTTTCAGAGGCTAAGACGTGATTTCTAGTCAGGTCAGGTATAGCAAGGCCGCAGCCTGGTAAGCACGTCAGAGCACTGGACGTGGAGTCTGGTCCCTGCCCAGCTGCTCCAGAGCTGCAGGCCTGGGCATGTGGTACAGACACACGCACACTGAGCCTCGGTTCCCCCTTCTCCAGGGTGCAAGGGGAAGTAGGGTGGGACTACATGAGTTCTAAGGCTGCTTCTCGCCCTGACGTTATGGGAGTCTAACTGTGTGCCCTGGTCATTAACAGCGGCTAGGCAGAGGTGCCATCTAGTGGCACCACCTGCCCACTCTCACAAATGGCTCCAACAAAAGACCCACAGGAGCAAACCCAACTCCTATGACTAATCCCAGGGGTGAGGGCACAGGGGACCGGGAGGGATGAACACACTTCATGTCAGTGGACGTTACACAGTCATCTCAAGAAAATATACTTTAAGAGGTCCTGCTTTCCCTAAGAAAGCAACTCTTTTTTTATTTAGAAAGGCTACTCATATCCATTTGTCAATATTTTCAGCTTTAAGGAAAATAGTTTAAAAAACATAAAAATGTAAATACACTCAAGAGTAACTGCTATTAAACAGTTCTGAACAGGCAGAAAATGTACTTTCCTTTTACAGAAAATGTTAAATCTGTAATAGCAGCATAATTTATATATAGAAAAAGCTGGTTTTGAAAACCCAGATTTTTTTATACACAAAACATCTGTTTTCTTTTCTATATACTACAATAGCATTTCCACTGGGAAATCGGTCTCTTCACATTATGTCGCTTCCCGCTGCCACGTGCAGACACTAGCCTGAGTGTGGCCGTCAGTCCAACACCATGGCAGACAGTGCGTTCAGGTCTTTCATGTATGGGTGGGCCACCAGTATCTGGTCGATTTTCAGTCTCTGCTCGGAGTCAGGGAAGATCTTCAGAAGGGCTTCCCTCAGCTCGCTGGTTTCTGCAGGAGACCTCTGTGCTGGCATGGGCACGTTCTGCTGCATGCTGGGAAGGTTCGACAGAGCCGGGAAGCGGGGCTGCTGAGGGAGCCAGTGGCTGGGTGGGGTGCCCTGAATCCGGGCTGGAGGTTGGTGGCTGGTGCTGGCTGCCTGGGCCCCAGGGACTCTGAAGCTGGGGTCAAACATGCCCACATTTGGCAAGGCATTGAGCAGGGGCTGCATATCTCTGTGAATGGAATGAGTTTGGTGAGCTGGGTTGTAAGATAAATGAGAAACCTGTCAAAATGACCTGCTGCTGATCTTGAGGCCGTGCTGCTCCATGACTTCTGAAGGCAAGCTGCCCACAGAGGGGTCCACGGGGATGACAACTACACCATCTCTAGACTGGTCACAACAGGAAATGACAGTTCATAACGAGCTACCCCATCCTCCTAGGTCTGCAGCTCTAAGAACGAACCCCAGCCAACTGCTGGCTCTAAGCCGGTGTGCCAGAATTGCCTAAGAGCCTTCTTCTGAAAGCTCACACGGATGACCGGGTCTTACATTTCTGGAGACTGATTCTGTGTGGGGCCCTGGTTGACAGGGCTTAGAAAAAGGGATTCTTTTGGGCACAGGCAGAGGTAGCCACTACCGATTCCTATTGTCCCCCTTCCGCCCACACCGGTCTATGTGTGGTGTTTGGCACTCATAACCTATACACTCATGGGTATGTGTGAGTGCATGTTTGTAAAGGGCATCTGTCTTGTTCAGAAGTTTCCCAGGTGACTCAGCCTTGCAGCTGAGAAATGGGGCTGGCCGAACACTTTTCCCAACTTCAAAAGCTCAACTAACTTCAAAAGTTAGTCCCTTGGTGAGGGAAGTTATTATTAACTTCTCACTCAATTAGTTAACACATTGTAAAGAGTGATTAGGTGTGTGGGCAGAGGAGACCCTGCTGCCAGGCTGCTGAGGTGAGAAAGGAGTCAGAGAACTCTCTTTTCCATTAAGCCTGACCCACGGGCCTTGATGCTTGCACACAGGCACCAGATCTTAAATGCCCAGTGGAGATGCACTCACACCTAGCAGATGTTAAAGCAGCTGCCACTCTCTGAGTGGAGGCAGAGAAGTAGAACCTTTGGGAACTAAGCCCTCTTTCTATGTAATAAAACCAAAGGCTCAAAAGAAAAAGGATTCCTAAGACCAGGGAGCTGAAATTGTACTGGTCTCTTCTGTAGAAGATACCTCTGTGTGAACTACCCCAAATCCAAACCTAAACCCACAAGGGATCTGGTTATAAATAAAAAAGATCAGCTGTCTGTCACTGGGTGATACTGTTAGTTAGGCACATAGGATACTTTAGTTAACAGTGTCCATTACCCACAGATTTTGAAAACAGAAATAACCACTAGCAACATATCTTTAAAAACCCAAACTAAAACAAAGACAATCTAAACTATCAAATCAATTTAAGATCAATATGAAATACTGGCTTCTCCATTTAGTGGAGAAAGTTCCCCGGGTAGTGATTCCTGAATAGTAAATAAATTAATAGGAGCATAACAAATTCAAAGCAACTGACTTTGAAAAGTGAATATAAAAGGATGTATATTATTCACATATACATAATGAACCTAAGTGGCATTTGCTCATAAGTGACCATCAGCAAAGTCTGCTTTGTCTTTTTAGATGTATATAAAGTGTAGCTCCCCACCTTCTCTTAGGATTAAAACCAAAGGACCACAAATGAAGATGTGGTCTTTGGGTGTGTGTTTGATTGCCTTTCAAATACGTTACAGTGGCACTAAGTCTAAGGGTAATAAACACTTAAAAGTGTTGTCTTTAGTCGTTCAGAGGCACCACCTACACTAAAGCACAAAGAACTGAAACACATTTGTAAATACAAAACAATGTGAAAAAGCAAATACCTAAGAAAGACGTCTTTCCTAAGGAAGTCTTCTAACCGAGGCCCGCTTCTTCCCAGAGGGTCATCAGGAACCATAAATATGTCCCCAACGAAAGTATACTGAAGCAATCTACAATACAGAGAATGATTACAGAGCTGGAGAAAACAGGAAGCTTTTACTGCTGCAGGCTCTGAGAAGAAAGTAGAAGTGGCCACCCAATTCCAAAGCAAGAGTCACTGATAAAATTACAGGGTTGCTTAAATGCCTAATGGAAAAAATAAATACATCCAAGTTAAACCATCTAAATTTCTCTTCTGGATACAAATACAGTGAAGTAATAAACTTTTATCAGTTGGTCCTCACACTTCTTATCAAGACTTTCAGATTTTTTATCTGGGCTTAGGAAGCAGCTTCTTCTCCTAACTTTGAAAACAAGATTTAAGACTGACTGCTTAGGATAAATAGATGCTCAAAAAAGGTTTACTTTTGAATAGTTGTATCTACAAGCAAACCCACTGAAGATAACCTCTTCAAAAAAACAAAACAATACAGGGTGCCTGGGTGGCTCAGTTGGTTAAAGCATCTGACTCTTGATTTCAGCTTAGGCCATGATCTCCCAGTTTGTGGGATTGAGCCCCACATTGGGCTCTGCACTGACAGCTCAGGGCCTGCTTGGGATTCTCTCTCTTCCTCTTTTTCTGCCCCTCCCCCAACTCACTCACTCTCTCTCAAACTAAAAAAAAAAAGAAAAAGAAAAGAAAAGAAAAAACCCAAAACAATAGGATACCTGAACAAAGAAAATCTGAGATCAGTTCAGCATGTTTATCAAGTCCGGGGAAGATGTAAAAAAGAAAACAGGCCAAATGGTTGTGTCTGCTGTCCAGACCTCAGTTTCTGCCTTGTTTTGTGAGTTTTGAAAGCAAATGGGCTGGTGTACAAACATGAATCCTGACTGCATTTAGACCTTCTACACACAGATGAGTGTCCAATAAATACTGACAATGAGTCCAGGGCAAAGGTCCAACAGAAACATGTCCTAGAAGATTAATGGCTTGTTAACTGTGCCTAGAAGGTCAAAGACCAATTCTCAGTTCAGATCTCAACAGCAGCTTTTTAACAGCATATGGATCAAAATACATATAGTAATTAACTCACACCATGGCATTTATAACAAAAGATTATTTTCTAAAATCCTCTAATGAGTTAACAAAATAACAAATATCAGAGAAGGGGCAACTATGAAACCCCAACAGAAATAAATATCTAATTATATCTGTTATATACTAGTTATAACACAGCCTGAGGCATGCCGATTTATGTTTTTAGATCTGTAGCATATAGGACTCATCCCTGGCCCTGCCACAGACTACTGCTTTTACAGAACTCAATCAGATGATGGTTGTTAACAAGTAGTCCTGGAAGCCAGTGTTCACTGATCTTGAGGCAGGTGGACACATTCAGAACATCATCACAAATAAAAAACTTTTATCAGTGAATGCTCAACTCTTGACTTTGTTATTCTGGATGATATTCACACATGTTTTCAGCATAGATGATTAAACTATGATGGTAAATGCTCAAGAAAAGCATCAGATATTGAAAAGCAGAAATATTCTTCCCACTGCCAAGAAGTGAAAACTCCTAAGTATGTAGATTTTGGTCTCATCCTCTTACTAGAATCACAGCTATCATTAAAACCAACCTTCATATTTCATGGTTGAATCAAATGAGTTGCCAAAGTCTCCCTTGGCATTAGGGCAAGCCCAAGTTAGGAGGCCATTTCTGCTCCATTACACTGTTAACAAAAGTTAACTGTGCCATAAACATGTGCCTCTTGCCTCCTGCCAGGGAACACGGATCTCTCAAAGACACTCTGCAGCTACCACAGCATGCCCATTATGTTACCTGCTGGTTTTACTGCTTTGTACTGGGAGCCCCACTTACCTAGAGGGGCCAGCCATAGTCTCACACACGAAGTACAGTCTAATGATACTTTGGTTCCCTGTGCTTTCTGCAGGGCCAAGGTGGACACAAAACCAAACCAAACAATAAGCAACAAAAAAACACTTAACCAAAGACAAAGAAAATATTACCTTTTTGTAATAATTTCTCTCCAAGAGACTGACTCAGTCACAAATTCTCTGAAGTTATCATTTGTTACAATTATGCCACCAGTTTTGTCCGCTAAGTGTAGCAGAAACCTATAGTAATATAAGAGGTTAAAATGGGCAAGCAGGCAATCCTGGCTTATAGAAGCTATGCTCTAGGAAACCAAAAGGATTTCCTCTTCATACGAAAATCACCAAAGAATTTAACTATGGCTAGGAAGTAGAAAAGTTAAGCCCTTGTCACCTGAAGATCAGTCTGAAATACTGAATACCTCTGAATTATTAGTGTGATTATAAAAGAAGGTTTGATTTTCATACACTATTATTCTTTTTTAAAAAATGATCTCAACCAGGGGTGCCTGGCTGGCTCAGTCAGAAGAGCATGCAACTCTTTTCTTTTTTTTTAAAGTTTATTTATTTTGAGAGAGAGAAAGAGAACAAGTGCAAGTGAGGAAGGGGCAGAGAGAGTGGGGGAGACAGAAAGTCCCAAGCAGGCTCTGTATATACAGAGCCTGATGTGGGATTTGATCCCATAAACTGCAAGATCATGACCTGAGCCTAAATCAAGAGTCAGAAGCTTAACCGACTGAGCCACCCAGGTGCCCCAAGGCATGCAACTCCTGATCTCAGGGTGTGGATATCACTTAAAATCTTTAAAATAAAATGATCTCAGCAACAATTTAAACACTTCTTTTAGAAAAGTTGTATTATCAATAGACAGTGGTCATCAAATGATGCACGAGAATGAATCTGAGTTGACAAACCTGTGAAATTAGTAAATCACAATTCAAGTTTTAGTTGCTAAGCTAGAGTGCTATGGTTCTAAGATTAGCTGCTTGGTACAGTCAGCCTTGCATTTTTTAAAAATAAATTCATAGGTTCACATTTTATGCTTGGACCTGAGATGTCTAGAAGTACCATTGTATTTAGTTCAAGTTACAGATTCACTCAAATGCCATTTATGAGAAGCTGCACTGGCAATAAATGAAGGTAAGAAATCAGTATTGAGGGGCGCCTGGGTGGCTTAGTCGGTTAAGCGTCCGACTTTCGCTTAGGTCATGATCTCGCGGTTCGTGGGTTCGAGCCCCGCGTCGGGCTCTGTGCTGACTGCCAGCTCAGAGCCTGGAGCCTGTTTCAGTCTGTGACTCCCTCTCTCTCTGACCCTCCCCTGCTCACGCTGTCTCTCTCTCTCTCCTAAAAATAAAAATAAAACATTAAAAAAAAAAATTAAAAAAAAAAAAAAGAAATCAGTATTGAGAATTCTATTTCACTGCTGGAGATTATTCATGGTCAAATCCTCTTAATGAGACTTGTGAGGACAGTAATGGTGATTTTATCCCTTAGGGTGACCACATTTGTTTAAGGCAATGCAGACAAAGGCAATGCAACAATTAAGAGAATCACTAGAATTGAAGGTGCAAACGAATGCTTTTATTAGTGATAGTGAATACTTAAAAGGAATGAAAAAAAACCAGCCTAGTTAGTTTCAGAGGTCTTAGGCCATCTTGAAAAGTAGGACTTAAAATCTTGAATTTATTAATGAATCTTATAAATTACTTCTAGCTGGAATAAATGGTAAGTGGAGATGTTTGCCCAGAGATATTAACAAAAAGAGTAATGCTTCGGAGTGAATGTACTATGATATATACTATATATAGATTCATATCCACTAAAAAACCAGAATCCTACAAATTAAGCTAAGGCTTACTAAGTCTGCATACTTGCACCTATCTTCAAATTCTGCAGGTGTGCAGCTACAGTGTGGGAGAGCTGAAGGTTCTTCAGGAGCCCAGCGGCCCACCTGCCCCTCCACAGGAGCAACGCAGGGTCTGAGTCCAGTATAACAGAGCTGGAGGGACATGGTCTCCCAGTACTTCCTACCCCTACCTCGCCTCAACATGCAGTTCTCCTTCCGCTTCCTCTCATGCTGTTCCTTCACATCACCTCTGATTCTCTCCATCTGATCTAGTCTCTCATTCCAGCCTGGAGAAGGGCAAGGGGCTGTCAATGAGAAGGTCCTCTGGACCTTTTCTGGAATGAACATCTGCTGTCATCTCAAGTCTCCTTCCCCCTGGCAAGCTCTTCTTTTCATCTCTCACCCATTTAACTATCATTCACTAGTTTGCATTACAAGCCAAACACTGCCTTCATTGTGGAGGGCCATTCTGGTAGAATACTGAGCCAAAACCACAAGGCATTCTAAATGCTTCAAGCCAGAATAAAATAAAGGGGGTGAATGCAGGTGTGGAAAGAACCTGTGGCCACTACTTACATTTCCAGATACTCATAGGGTTGATAGTACTGACTTCACAAGAGGACAGTTTGAAAAATTGTTTTTAATGTCACTGATCATATTTAGGACCTTCTCTTATTCAACCACAACAAAACTCTCCACTATTACTTATTTGTGTGCCTTCTCTTTAGATCACAAACTCCTCACAGCAGGAAATGTGTTTGAATCACGTGTGTTCCCAGAGCCCTGCTCTGTGTGTTGCACTTGGTTGGCGCTCAGTAAAGCTTTTAGAAAAAAATGCAAAAGGTACAGATTAAAGCCTGTTATCTCCAATGCACTAACATCAACCTAAGAAACGCAGCATACTCCTATCACACTTAGGGTCAGCTGAGACCATCTTTTACTACATGCAAGAAATGCTGAAGGCTCAGGAATGAAAATGACAAAGTAAGTCACTGGCCAAAATTAACCAGGAGGAGATGGATAATGTCTGAAAAGCATCCTTGAGGCCACCACACTAAGACAAGACAAACTTTACTTTTAGTATGTACCAAAAAAGAAAACTCAATGTCTGTTCTTACTTATGGAATCTCGGTCACGTTTTATTTAGGAAACATATAAATATTCTAACCTAACAGATTTTATGTAACATTCCTAAACCCATAGAGCAGAACAAAGAAACAAACAAACCCAAAACCCCTTCCCCCAGAGTATAGAACCTTAATGACCATAAATACTAAAACCCTCAAACCCCTTAATCTAGTGAGTCTTTTATGCATATGGATCCAGGGGCACCATGACCTGTCCAATGGAGTCCATACCCACCTCAGTAAGGAAAACAGCCTTTCGTACCTGTCATCATGAGAAGCAATTCTTTCTCCAAAGACCATCCGGGCAGGAGTTAAAGATAATATTCCAAGCTCCTGGAGCTGGGTTAAGAAGTGCTGTTCTGTTCATGGAATAAGTTGAATACACATTCAGAAAAAGGCTATCTTTCCAGATGCTTAAATAAATGAAAGCACCCTCAAATATTTCACTTGGAGAGTTACGGAAAACTTTTTCTCTAATGACTCAACAAGATTCAATTTTACTAACTCACTGGGAAGGAAAAAAAATTAAGCAACACACATACTAAGGCAAATACAATGTAAAAACAGACCTTAGCTATTTTTTAAATATAAAAAAGTTTAACTCATTTGCTTCTTGAATTGAGTAAACCATAATCCTACCATCAAGAACTTTTTCACAGCCACATCCATCAGAAGCAGTAGGACAGAGACTGATGACACGGTGGGGCGGAGCAGGGAATAGGGCGGAGGCGAAGGCAGGGACACAGGGTTCTGCTCTATCCCAAGGAAGGCCTATGTGGTCCCCATTCCAAGAGTCCGTCAAAATCTTTTTGGCTGATACCTTATCCAACCTCTCTCAGTTATCTGCACATTTATGATTTTCATGGGAGTGGGTCACAACATAGGAGAAAAGAGGGACAAATCCAAACTGCAGAAAATTAGTTGATAGGCAAAAGAAGCTAAAACCTCGGAGTCTGAGATTCCCACACCCGCATCCCCTATGATGATACTTACCACTGGCTTAAACTGCAACACCCATACACCGTGTTTTATTGTCCTAGAAATGCACAGCACAGGAGGGCTCGCAAGACCCTTTCAAGGATCCTATTGCAAAAATTAGTGGCTCTGCCTCATTCCTCAAGCACTCTCTGTTAAGACAAATACGCTCTCCAAATGAGGGAAGTTGGGATACTTGAGAAATGTGTGGTCTTACCATTTCTACCTCAGCAGTGACTAAGTTTCACTTCCTGTTTAAATGCTGGGTGAGCCTGGTTCCCCTTTCCTCCTCTCCATCCACCTCTTGTGTCTAGGCACACCGGTGTGCTAAGCTGCCTGACACCATGCCACCACTCCCCCTATCATGAACTAAGAAACAAAGAGCCACAGGTTTCTCTAGAACACTGCATGATTCATGGTTAAGTTCAAACCTTCCATGTGTGGCCTGCAGTCAGCCATGCAGTATCACATAATTAACAGACACAATTTATATTAAGCTATGAAAAACAGACTGTTAAAAAAATTCTATTTGAGGGTTTCCAAATTTATCAAGTGATCATTTTAGAAAAGACTATTTAATGAGGCAAAAGCCCAGACTAATGGAAAGACATATTTAAACTACTTTTTAGAAAGGAAAATTTTTGTGATGTACAATGAACTCTAATATAACTTTCCCCATAAACAACTATGTTAACTTTCCATCCTTCCCTCACACACTTCTTATGCTGTAACACTCTCTTCAACTGATGTTTTACTGGGCCCAACAGATATATAACTTTGTTTTTAAAGCTGCTGCCACTACAGCACATGGCTACATTCTAAGTAGTATATGTCGCCATTATAAGCAAACTCATTAAACATCTGAAAAGGAGAAATCTGGAAGGATCAGTTTGCCTCACCTGTGACATTAGGATCACGCCTTGTTCTCCACTGTGGGACAAATACAGTGATGTTTCTGTTGCCAAGCTTCCAAAAATATTCAACCGCAATTGCAATTCCACGACAAGAAAAGAACTTTTTCAGACCGTGGCTGTAAGAAAAGAAAATTTATATCAGCTTAACGTATGTGAAGTTTCACTGTGAAAATGTAAAAAGGTAAACTCTATACACAACAAAAACAATGACAATGAAATTCCCTTTACATTTTACATTCCCTTTTACACCTTTTGGCATTAAGTTCCATAGTCTGTGACTTGCAAAGCCAGAACCTATCACATGAGATGTGATTCTTAATAGCTTTATGATTTTTCTTATATTTTGTTTAGTTCATTTAACTGCACGTGCTACTGGGATAGAAGGGAATTTCAGCTTCATGGTAATACTTGTTGATTGCACCTTTTATTTTTTACTTTATTTTATTATTATTTTTAGATAAAGAGCCCATTCCAGGGAGCCCTGCCTGGTCACTGGCCTCTAAGAATATTCTATGAATTTTATTAAAAAACTTGTTGCTAAAGCAGAAGTAGATGTGATGACTCTTTCAGGACATGGTCCTTACAACTTCCAAAGGCTGCGGACACTCTGGCTCTGGGGCTCCATATCCTTTCTAGGGAACCGTGGAACCTACTCACTATGCAGCTTCTAGGAAATAAGCTGAGGGGGTGATTCCAGTGAGACTAACTGGGAGCCACAGCAGATGATTTTGCTGAAGGAAGCAGAAAGTGTGGGGAGTGGATGCAAACGAACAAGGAACTGTACAGAATATGAGTCAGTATACAATTTTCTGTAAAGGGCCAGATAAGCTTTGCAGGCCATATGGTCTCTGCCAAACCACTCAACTCTGCCAACTGTAAATGAATGAGGGTGGCTGTGTTCCCTATTTGCAAAAAACAGGTGGTAGCCAGATTTGGCCCACAGGGTGCAACCCCAGGTATAGTGGATTAAGTGACCCCACCCAAAAATGTGGTTAACAAATTTCAAAAGCAGCCAGGAAAAATATTTGATTGTAATCTGCAGCAGCTAAATAAAAGTGGACCTATTTTAAAAAGTGTATTTTAAAGTCAGATATTTTGTAGATAGTAATCTACTTGTCTAACCATGAATATTAGAAAGAAAAAAAAATCAAAACACCTAACTGTGAAACTGCAGTTTATGAAATGAGCATAATCTATGTTTATTATTTTAATGGACACTTACATTCCAGTGACAGGAAATCCTGTATTTTTAGTCCTGTCTTATCTTCATGTCTAGTGTCTCCATGTCAAAACCACTTGGTAGATAATTCATTCCTTCACTTAGAAGTCCTGCCACCTCAGACACAATGTGTTCCAAGTCAACCCCAGGCTCTCCTAATTCCAACCCCTCCTCAAACTGCACATAGATGGACCCTGAAATGCAGCCATAAGGTCTTTGATCCCGCTCAGTGCCTTCAATGGCACTATCCCTCCAGACAAACCCAGAGCATGGCTTCAAGGTCCCCTCTATACCTGACCAGTCAGAAGGGATCTAGCTACCATGATGCGTCACCACACTCGTTTCTGGCTGGGTAAGCTTTCCATCTCCCTCTTCCCGGGCGGTGAGGGTTTTGTTTTTGTTTTTGTTTTTTGGCTGTTTTCTTTGTAGACCATCTCTTAGACTTTTGCCCATTCCTTTCCTCCAAGGCCCTCAGGACTCCATTCCAGACCCTATTCTTCTAGGAAGCCATCTCTAGAGGCAGGCCTTCAGTCATCCCTCCTTCTTCCTGTCTTGCTTTCCTGTACTGTGCACTAGAATGACAGAACTTAGGAGATGGAACAGAGTTAGATTTCTGTTAGAGAAAAAGAACGAAACCCCTGAGAGACAGAGCAATTTCCCCAGGCTGCACTGCCACAGGGTGGGTGTGCTGGGACTACTCAGGCTTCCTTACTCTGGGCCAGTACCTTCTTACCACCCCACAGTGGTACTGTCCCTAACTAAATCTATATTCTTATAGAGCAGGAATAGGCTAGATACACAATAAACTTCTAAAACCCAGAAAAGCAGAAACTTTTTAGAGGCTAGAGCCTACTCTCTTCTCAGTGAACCATAAATAAGACACTACAGGGACATCAGCTTTACCCAAGAAAACATAAGTAAACAAACCCGTTTTTGAAGAAATAATTCAGTAGTAGTTTGTTTATCTAAAAGCATTCAAAACATGGCAAGAATGTAGCAACAGGATATCTATTACTGGAGAAAGGCTGGAGGCAATTTTTATAGATGTGATCTTGAAAAGAATCTTTAAAAATCATTTGAGGGAGGGGCGCCTGGGTAGCTCAGTCGGTTGAGCATCCACCTTCGGCTCAGGTCATGATCTCACAGTTCATGGGTTTGGGCCCCACGTCAGGCTCTGTGCTGACAGTTGGCTCAGAGCCTGGAGTCTGGTTCAGATTCTGTATCTCACCCTCTCTCTGACCCTCCCTTGCTCAAGCTGTCTCTCTCCCTCTCTCTAAAATAAATAAAACATTAAAAAATTTTTTTAAATCATTTGAGGGAGACAAAACATAACAGACTCTTAAATACAGGGAACAACCTGAGGGTGCTGGAAGGGTTTAGGGTGAGGGGATAGGCTAAATGGGCAAGGGGCGTTAGGGTGAGGGGATAGGATAAATGGGCAAGGGGCGTTAGGAGGACACTTGTTGGGATGAGCGAGTGTTATACATAGGGGATGAATCACTGGATTCTACTCCTGAAATCATTATCACACTATATGCTAACTAACCTGGATGTAAATTAAAATTTTTTTAAACATTAAAAAATAAACATCCAAAAGCCCAAAAATAAGTATTATACATGACCAAAAAAAAAAAAAAAAAGAAAAAAAATCATTCTAATTGCTTAACAGGAAAAACAGGTCTAGAGTTAATATCAACCACAGCCTGAACATGAAAATCCAAAATACAACACAGCCTACTCGTTCTTAGAAAAACCTAGGGATACGTATGTTAAATCCTGAAAAGAACAATTCTTGAGAGAAATGCATTAAAAAAATGTGTAAAGTTTGGCTCATTCATCAGATACAAACGTATGCTAATTTCTTCTCTTCCTCAAAAGCTTTTTTTTTTTAAATAGTTTAGTGTCAAGTTGGTATCCATATAACACCCAGTGCTCATCCCCACAATAGCTTCCTTTGATGGCAACAGAAGAAAGCAGGTAGACCCCAGTTCTGTTCCACCAGGTCACTAAGCAAACGAAAGGACATGCAAGCAGATGCAATGCTGTGACCCTGCAGTGCGCCGAAGCTTAGAGAGGGAAGAAATGGAGTTTCCAGAAACATAAGCTCTATAGCAATTTCCAAAGTGCTGTCTTCAGTGACAAGATCAAATCACTTTGGATACCCTGAAAAATTTCTGGAGCAGTTTTAGGAATAAGAACAGCAGTTCAAAATTCTGGTAGAAAACAGATTCAGCCAGAAAATAAAACTACAGAAGAAAATTAAGTGGAGCCAAATTAATATCCTCAAAATAATATGGAAGTCTCCTACTGCTTCCCACTTCAACTTTTACAGCCTTAGCTAGGCAGAAACCACCGAGTCTCCTCACCTCCCTGTAGTCAAGCCAGAGGAGCTTGCTGACATGTAGACCCAGACCAAATGTCGATTTTGACTCAGAGAAAAGGGTTTATATACCATAACTCCTCCACTACCTCTGAGAAGGCCAAAGCTCTGGGGCTCCCAGCTCCAAATACAGAATGAATAAATACTAGGGCTGAGAGGCCAGGTGTGCGGCTCTCCGGAGAGATGTAAACTCCTGTTCCTTGTAATTGGAAACAAGGTACATCATCTGGCTGTTTTCCTATATATAGGAGGCAGTAAACTGGAAGGAAGAGTGTCTCAAGCAGAGACGAGATGGGTGACAGACACCTGGTAAAAACCCATGGCAGTGATGGAACCAGACCCAGCAGTGTGGGGGAAATAATAAACAAAACAAAAACCTTTTCGAGTTACCCCAGAAAGCGTGATTTCCTTCTATAGTTTCCACTCTATAAAAATAGCCACGAGACCCTGATATAAAAATGGCTAAAATATATAGCTCTGGCAAGTGAAGGACAAACCTCATCTACGTGGAAAATTATCTACCAAGTAAGTCAGGTTTCCTAATGCTGAAGTTTCGGACTGACCGAGCCCCAATGTTATCTAGCCACCACTGTGATGTCTAGCCCTGCACCGCAAACAATTTCCATTTACTCATCACATTTGACTCATTCATTGTAACAAAGGGGAAAAACCAAGTAGAGATACGCATAACTAGCATCATGAAGTTAGTATTTAGAATTTCTCAGAGTGTACGAACTGCAGACAGCACGTTGGGTATCTTTACAAAGGCTTTGCAGAAGGGACCCAGGGACGGCTAAGTCCAAGCTGCTTCAGAGTGGGAATTCAACCAACAAATGCTATTGTTTAAGGGTTCAAATTTCTTTTTTTAACTACTTTCCCAACTAGGCGGGTCAAGTAAGTGAGGTTTAGTCAGCAATGCTTAAGCAGCCCAAGACTTAAGTATCCTATGTTGCAAAGGCTTGAAAATTCCAACCTCACTTTCTATGGGAGAAGACAGGGTATACAATGGCTCTGGGAGCCTATGGGCCACAGCTCCAGTGTAATCTTGGACAGGATTTTTAAACCATTTCATGTTATATGAAGTATAGATCATTTTTACCTCACAAAGATGGTGAATACCATGTTTTAAAAGATACAGTACCCTTCGTGGAATGTATAATCTACAATTCACATTGAATATTGAAGCGACTAATTTCAAATAAGGGTTAATTTTTTCCCCAACTGTTAGAAAAACTTGAGTTGAAATTCACATAACACAAAATAATCATTTTAAAGTGAACAGTGCAGTATTCACAATGTTGTATAATTACCCTATAACTTGCTCTAAAACATTTCCGTCACTTCAAAATAAAACCCTGTACACATTAAGCAGTCTACCCCCCAAAATAAGAGTTAATTTTAGATTCTGGTATTTTCAGATCAACCTTCATCAAATTAAGTCTGACTTTTTAAGATAATACATCCTTACAAGAATGTTGCTTTTAAACTGTGACATCTTGGAATTCAAAGAAAGTCAGAATCCTCCCCAAAGAATCAGCTTTCAAAAGAAAAACTAACGAAAGTCTATTTGTGGTTTCCTTTAGTGCACTAAGTCAGTGGTTTTCAAAAGAGATGGCACTGTACCTACCCAAGGGTGTTAGGAAACATGTGGGAGTGTTTTGGAGTGTCACAATGGTGGTGAGGTGGGGGAACAGTACTATGGGCCAAGTAGGGAGGGACTAGATATGCAAAACATCCAGTCATCGATAGACTGTACAAAATTCCTATAGTGACCCCTCTGAGAAATACACTAGTTACTACACCAAAAAGGTTTTAAAACAATGTCATTATCACTGTTCATTCTACATTAATTTGCATTTTGTAAGTCTTTAAACACCAACCTGGGAAATCTTTCCACTCTTAAAAATGAAAAAGGGGGGCACCTGGGTGGCTCAGTCGGTTAAGCGTCCGACTTCGGTCCAGGTCACGATCTCACAGTTCGTGAGTTCAAGCCCCATGTCAGGCTCTGTGCTGAAAGCTCAGAGCCTGGAACCTGCTTCAGATTCTGTGTCTCCCTCTCTTTTTGCCCCTCCCCAGCTCACACTCACTCTCTGTCAAAAAGAAATAAAAACTTTAAAAAAAAATGAAAAAGGATCAATATTATTCACTATCATGACCTAAATTTCATATCATAATTTGGCTCAAGAAATTGTCATAATGAGGAACTGGTACTGGGCATGGACTGTGGGTGACTGAAATTTCACTTTACATTTTTACTTAGATAATGTTATGCAGCTGTGGGCCATTTGCTGGGTTTCCCCCGAAAGAACCGCCAAAAAGCAAAGTGAAAAAAAAACCAAATACGATTTAGAAATGAAGACAAATACATTACGTATTTTTCCAGCCCATCTTCAAACTTTAACATGGGTAATGCTGGGATTTTTCTTTCTTTTCTTTCTTTTGACAGCAAAATACAGCATCACCAATTCATTCAAAAAAATAAAAAGATACTAAAGTATTTATGGATAAAATGGCACATCTGACATTTACTTCAAAATTACATGGATGATAGGTAGTAGGTGGGGGTACAAACAAAGGGAGCCTGATCAAGAGCTGAGAACTACTGAAGGTGGGGGATGGGGATGTGGGACTCCCAAACAAATCCAAAAGAGAATCATTCTATTAGCTTTTTATGCATTTGTTTGAAAATTCTAATTGAAAATTAACAAAACAAAAAAATATATAACATTTATAGAACTCCTAGGAAAGAGGCCACACACACACACATTTGCCAAAATTCAGATGAGTATTTCAAACATTTTCGTCCCAGTTCAGGTGCCCCTTTTCATGAATGACAGCCACTTAAAGTGCCAAACCTTGCAGACTTCTTCAAAATCAATGGAGTGACTAACTTTGAAAACTGGAGTCTTTACCTAGCAGTTGTTGAAATGGCATGATAGAGATGACCTCTAGGAGAGGGCAAAATGCAACAGATTGCAGCAAGTGAAACTCAGCAGGCAGAAACCTGCACAAGGTCAAGCAGCAGGTCCACAGCGGGGCAGACTCTTACTTGACCTCCCTCCTCTTCTTAGTCACGGTATTAAACTGCCCATTAGAGAAGAAACCCAATCCTGTACCAGACATATGTATAAAATCAGACTCTTCAGAGGATTCCAAGACAGGTGAAACAGAAATGATCATTTAACTCTTTTTACTAAAAACAAATACACAAACTTTTAGAAGAACGAAGGAAAAAAAGAAGCTCAAACTGATGAATTTCCTTAGAAAGAAAATTGCCATCACTCTATCAACAAATTACAACAGAGCACATCACGTCCATTATCACTGTACTCTTGGCTAGAGCCCTAGCATACTGTAGCATAAAAAGTCAGTAAATCCTTTTGGCTTTTAAGCTTCATCCTTGTATTCAGAAACTAATGGTATTCATGGTGTTAAGAACCTAATGATCAAAAGAGAGAGGAAAAAAAAGACACCTAATGATTTAAAAGTCTCTATGCTGTTTACCCAGACTAGGCAATGCAAAGTGAAAAGACAAGTTTTCTATCTCTTGCCCTCAGAAATATAGGTTCAGCATGGTAAAGCAAAGTTTACAACTCCAGGCAATGGAATAACACAGTCTTCCCAACTGTTTCATGGGGTTGTTTTTGTTTTTCCAAATAAGACTATCAACTCAAAAGACGCACAGGGTAGCTCCTGTAACTGCATGTAATTGTGAGACACTGCGTGGGGCCCTATTTACAACTGCAACAGGACTTGGAGAGAGTGGACTTACGTAATTGCGACATTGCTCCCATCTATAACAATGTGCTTCAAATCTGTTCTCCCTGGCTCATTTTTTAATTCGAGCTTGTAGGGTACTTTCAGAGTATCTCGAAACCTTTGAACGCCCGTAACT
Organism: Proteles cristata cristata; assembly: GCA_017311185.1. Lineage (NCBI taxonomy): Eukaryota > Metazoa > Chordata > Mammalia > Carnivora > Hyaenidae > Proteles > Proteles cristata. The sequence goes on from JAESUZ010000618.1 coordinate 597,978, forward strand.
GAGGAATCGATATGATCAGACGGTCCAGCCAACCTTGCGTCAGTAACTGAAGGTAAGAGCTGGGGCAGTGGCATCGGTGGAGAAAGGGGTGGACAATTTGGCTTAGACTGTGGAGAGCTACAACACCCAGGACGGTTTTCACAGGCAGACTTCACATTACTTGGAAGCAAGGGCTCTGTGTGCTGCTGCAAACCATTTTCAGGAAAGACTGGAATTCTGGGCTGGTGACTTGAAGCGCCTCTGGAAACAAAACTGACAACTTCTTTGGGACTTGAAGGGACAACAGAGGGTGAAAGGCCATCAGTTTCAAGGTCCATGTTACAAATATAATTCTGGTTTGAACTCCAGATTTCTTGTTTCTGTTCTATTGGCACTGTTCTGAAAGTATTAATTTTGCAATTTGAGGTACATGGTTTTGATTCTTTGAATGGTAACTGAGAAATTTTTTCTACCATATTTTGCTGTGTGTGAGTCTGTGTTTTCTTTGGAGTGGAATCTGTCGTAGGCTCATTTATGCTGGTACAAACACCTTTATTTTTGGTTCTATTAGTCTCTGGATACATAGTACCAGGTAAAGATTCTCTGTCTTCTTGGAATCTTTTATTTTCTTTTTCAATTTCTTCTAAGAGCAATAATGGTTCAGTAGATGGCCCATACTCCCTAATGACCTTTTCAACAATTTCTTGGGAATAGCCCATAGTTTTAAAAAAGTTTACAAGGATATTGTATTCCATTTCCTCAGTGGTGTCCTTTACATCGGGACTTAAGTTTTCGGGATCAGCAGAAGAATCAGATAGGTCAATGATTACACTTCCAGCTGATGTCTTACCATCATGTAAAAGCTCCTCCTCTTGAACATTTTCCAAAGAAAACTGTTTCTTTGTATGCCTTTCTTCAGAATCAGAAAATCTCCTTTTGTGACACATTCTGTCTTTGGAAAGTGCCTCTTCATCTGGGCTTAGACCATTTATTGGAACAAAAAGTACATCTTGTGAACTAGAAAAGATTGTGTCCATTTGTTTTGTAAGCTCAGAAACAGGAGTGCCAGCTTTATTTCTTGCATCTTCCTGCAAAATAATTTCATCTCTGGAAATATTTAGCCCTGTGGCAGCGTTCTGTGTAAACTCTGTTCGTTTAGAATCTCCAATTTCAATAACGTCATCATCTCCTGTTTCAAATAAATTCTCCTCACCTTGTGTGAGTGTCAAAAGCTCTTTTTTCAAAGAAGTGGGCAAAATTAACAAGTCCATCGTATAATTGTCTGCATGAGCTTCAACAAATTGTTTAAATTCCCTTTTTACCTCGGATTCTTTCTGACTGTTGGGTAGGTTCTCATTATTCTCAAAGAGCTTTACAAACTGCTGAATGTGACTCCTAGCCATGACCACAGCTTCGGCACTTCCTCTGATGCCAAGAAGACCAATGTCCAGAATACAGAGATCGGCACACGTGTCCTGAATCAAGCTCTTCAGAAACAGGCTCTGTGCCCCAACAAAAATGCAGTGCATGGCCTTGGGATAACATTCTCTTTCTTCTAGTTCAGGTTCACAGATTCCTTTAATATATTCCTGTAAACAGAAGATAAGAAATGAGATCAACTTACAAAAGCTCTTTATAGCACATGTCATGTTATACATGTAATTACAAATGTCAAGCTGTACAAAAATCAAAAACATGGTACTAATGTAGGGGAAAATGCCATGTTCTAAAAGAAGATTTAAGATAACAGATGTAAGTTGCTTAGTCATTTTCATTGGACTTGAAGACTTTGCCTTTAAGTCTAAAAGGCAGGTATTTGTAACATTTTCAATAATGTATTGCAATGTGATCTTTGGGGTCTGCCCACTGCAGAGTGGATAATGACAAGCAGACTTATTTACATCTATGAGTAACAAGCGTTTTTGCTTGCTACTAGGCATCTATTGGTACCATGACATAATTAAGAGATATGGAAATCAAGTCAAACAATTTACTACAGAATAAACCTTGACTTTTCCTTTGCTACTACTGCCCTTAGTTTCCA